>CM065671.1:9961055-10681475 GCA_033220385.1 Triplophysa yarkandensis | reverse complement strand
AAATCTTATCTACATGTACATCAATTAAAAGGAAACTTTTAGTGTGAAGAATTAGTATGCGTCTAATTGAAAAACAAAGATGTTCCATATTACTTCTTTATTTTCACCTGTTAAAATGAGAATACAAATCACTCTCAAAATTAACAATAAAAAGATTTCTGAAATTAAAAAGCCTCTGCGACTAATATATATTTTTAGTGATAAGATATATTATACCTGGCCAATGCTGTGAAAATGTCAACCTTAAAATGAAAACAAAAAGTTTTAAAAATATTTTTTTTACTATACTTATAGCCTAGATGTCAACATTTGTTGGTTCAGAAACCGATGTGAAATCTCTCTTTAAGTTTTTGGAGAAATATTTAAATTTTTAGAGCATAGATTTTTATAGAAAAGTGAGGGCTATTTTCAGGACTGTCACATCAATAACGCAACATTTGGCTAATAAACGGAATCATGAAAATAAAAAAAACATATTTTAGTTCACGCGAATATTAAAAAGTTAAAAGTTCAAACCCGGTGTCCTTTTTTGTCACATCCCTAACACAGGTTTACTAACCTTATACAAAATAGAAAACTTGATATTTTCCTGATATTTAAACAAAATCAACCATGGTTCTTCTTAGTTTACTGTTAACAATTATATTTAAAAGCATTTTTATGTAAAGTCTATAACACTGGAATTGCCCATCTATTAATTTGAATTATATATATATTTATTATTTAAAGCAAAGACAAATCTAAATACGTATAGATGATGAATTAAGATCTAAATATTTAATAAAATAAACATGCGGAACTGATTTAGAAAGTTGAACAGTCAAACTTAAGATGACGTCACAGTGTTTCTCCTGTAAGGGCCAATCAGAGGCTCTGATGACATAGGATGATGGCGCTGACAAGAGCTGTGCTGAAAACCGTGAAGTTAAACTACATTTATTAATACAGGGTTAAATATCACAGTCTGACAAAGTATTTTACACTTAGAGAAGATTAAAACGTCATCTGTTCAATTTGGTGAGTAATATACGCGGGAAGTGTGTTGGGGGGGGGGGGTTCTGTTGTTGTTTTTCTCAGTCAAAGCAGACTCTTATTGTGTTATTTCACGTCTGTTTCTATGGTGATAAAGATGCTGAAAATATGTTTTGAAAGTGTTTCCGGTTTCGTTTGATGCGTCAAATTACGTTGATATAATGTGTGCTTACGTGATGATGTGCGATGGATGACGTCAGCAGTGAGGTCAAATATAAAAATAGAGTTAAAAGTCTTTCTGCTTGTAGAAAAGTTCTCTTATATCTTTAACTATTTTTAATTGAAAAATGCATAATATGTATTTTTTGGACTTTATCCAGTGCTGTGTATTTGATTTTAGTAAAGTTACCTATAAGAAGTTGTCTGAAGACCTGTTGAATCAGGCTGTAATAATGAATCCAGAATAAAAGTCTTTACATAATAGATGTCTATGTACTATACACAATTATTTGTATTTTTATAAACACGTACATAAAAATATATTAGGGAAATATATACATGTATATATTTATTTTGATCAATTATTATAAAAAATGTATTTGTCAATATTTATATTTATCAATGATTATAAATAAATATGCACTTGTATGCAAATGTGTTTACAAATGCTAAATTATACAAACACTTTTATTTTACATCGTGATTATTCATTTGACCCCTCTATTTATAACATTTAATATTTATTTGTCCTATTTAAACCTTTATATTTTGGGACGTGTCAAATCATATAGGACATTTCTAATGTACAGTTTTAATGGTTGCATAAAGACAGATCGTATAGTCTGCATCCCTAGGTTCTAAAAGAAAGTCTCAAGATGTTCACTTAATTTAGTTGCCTTATTAGGGTGAAAGAGATTGTGAATGGCCAGGCCAAAGCTGCTCAGCTCCATTGGGTTTAAGCTGTTTGGAATGCAGAGTTGTGGCAGCTGTGTACCGATGGACATTTCTCAGCCAGGTGCAACATTAATCTGGGATATTGACATTGAAGGGCTTGTTGAACACTCTTCGGTGTTTTCTTATTTATTTGTCCATTTATCAAACTTTGACCTTGCCTATAAAACTCAACTAAAGTGCTCTTTTGAGATCAATTGTTTTCAATATAAAATCATTCTATTTAAAGTAAAGAACATTCTGTGAAAATATTTATAATATTGACTGAGTAAGATCATGTCAAAGATTGAAATTATAGTGAAATTAATGGGCACAACCATACGTTGATGCACATTATCTTAGAATATTATTTTAAGACTTTAGCTTGATTTTCAAAGGCAGAGTCCACTTAATGAAATGATCTAGCAGATTCTATTCTGAAGTTTTACAAGATCACAAATTCATGGGTTCGATCCACGGGATTGCACAAACTCAGAAACAGAGGTACCGTATCACGCAGTGTAAGTCACGTTGGATAAAAGCGTCTGCCAAATGTATAATTGTAATTGTTTATAATCACAACTTCATTTCGGTAGGTCAGTGAACCCAAAAATGAATTTTTGGTCATCATTTACTCTCCCTCTTGTCATTGCAACTTATATGAACATGCTTCTAATCTAAAACACAAAAGCAGGTATTTTAAAGAATGTCAGTAACCAAAAACCATTATCCCTTTTCAATCTATTGTAAAGACACAAAACCATTGAAGGTCAGTGTGCACGGTATCCTGTTACCAACATTCTTTAAAATATCTTTTTTTAGGTTTTCCAAACAAGTCATACAGGTTAAAAGGTCAAGAGGGGAAATAATACACAGTAAATAATGACAGAATTGTAACATTCCACGTCTTACAAAAGTGATTTATCCAGTATAGTGTGTACAATGATTTATGGATGGACAATATCATCAGGCACATTTCTATAGCAGTTTTTCCCAGCTGATGAACGATAAAACAATGAAAGCAAAAAATAAATCAATTATACACTTATGAAATAAAATATATGGCTGTCTTCGAAGGTTTTTAGGTGTAAAATTAAATAGATATGTCAACAACGCTACATCATGCAGGGGGTTTGCTATCGTTAGTCACGTCTACTAAGTATAGATCATGACACCCTCCTGACATGACTTGACAGGAAGTATGGAGATCACATTCTCTTCTTCACTTACATGTTAGAGACCAGGCACTGTCAGTCTATTTTGGGGCAGACTTGTAAACAGACTACCAGTAAGCAGGTTGGCATTTCAGTTTCCTTATACCTGGCAGGTATGAGAAGATTGAAAGGGTTGCTTCATACACCATGACTATTTAAAAGCTGTGGGTCATGTATGCTGAGCTAGAGGATGAGATTTTTATTATTAATTGCATAACTTCTGTTAAGTTCGGATAGATGGTAATGATGTTATGAAAGCTTACTAATGCTGTACATGTGAAATTCTGCATTATTGACAGTATAGTTACGTCAGCATTTTATAAACACAGGTATCGGGTACATGCTCAAGGGAATATATTACCCCTCAGGCCATCCTCAATACATAATGTAGATTAAAAAAACAGGTGAGAGCCTTGGTTCAGACCAGGTCTGTAACCCTTTAGGCAGCTGTCTCTCTCTATACATCTCTGTCTCATCCTCTTCCGTTTTTTCATGAGCCAACTTTCATAAAACTTTCGAAGTTGCCTGCCGCATACTGTAGGTGGATCTCTGCATTAAATGTTAACTACACATGCTTGTGCCTTCAAGGACAGCCTGTTGTGATACCTGATACTAAACAGATAAAAATACAGTTTTATTTTTATGAAGTCTTTGTTAGCACACTAACAATACTGTTGACCACTTTGTACGATAACATACGGAGAAACATCTTTTGCATAATACTTTTAAAGGGATTGTTCCCTTCATAAATAAAAATTGTGAATTATTCACCCTCACATTGTTTCAAACTTATATTTATGCTTGGAAGATATTTGTAAGAATGGAAGCTTAGATTTCTGGGACATTGATTACCATAAAAACTGTTCTGCGGAACCTTACCATTTTTCTCAGTGGTTCCCATTTAATCTGTAACGAATATTCTTTCAAATATCTTTCTTTGGAAACAAATTAAAGTACACAGTTTAGGAACAAATGACAGATTTTGGTGGACCCAATGCTGGTATTAAATGTTGTTCCTAAGAAATAGCTGTTTTACATCTCTAAATAAACTAAACTTTGATACTGTGATGGAAGCAAAGTTTCTGTAATGTGTCTGTATGATGCCCACCCCCAAGCCTGTGAAAAAGGACACTGCTGGTGTATTTATAGATCAGCCACGAGCACTCTTTCTTAAGAGACTAACCGTTGCTCACATTCGTCATAACCGTGTGATTTTGTTCTAGAAGCTGCGTTGTCCTTCTGGCTTTCATAACTTTAAACTCTTTGGAAAGGGAACACAGGTAGGCTGAAAGCTTCAAGATTGTAGTATTAGGTTTTGTGTTTGAAAGTCAAACTAATACAAATAAACAACCCTGTTTTTGTTTAAAGATGAATCAAGTGTTCTGAGCACAAGAACAGAACAGAGATACTAAAAACAAGGAACAGGAACTGGAACAAGGTCAAGGAACTGCTATGGAGAAACCTGTTTTACAGACGCAGCCCTCTATGCTGCCCTTCTTCGACACGGCCCATGCGGTCAACTTGCTGCGGGGCATCCATGAGCTTCGTGCCGAGCGCAAGTTCTTCGATGTCACATTGTGTGCTGAAGGGAAAGAGTTCAACTGCCATCGAACCGTGTTGGCAGCCGCCAGCACCTACTTCCGGGCTATGTTTGCGGGCACTCTTCGGGAAAGCATCATGGACCGTGTGGTACTGCACGAGGTGTCGGCTGAACTGTTGGGCCTCCTGGTGGACTTTTGTTACACGGGCCGAATCACAGTCACTCACGATAACGTGGACCTTCTTCTCAAGACGGCAGACCTGTTTCAGTTTCCATCTGTTAAAGAAGCATGCTGCGCTTTCTTGGAACAGAGACTTGATGTTTCCAACTGCTTGGAGATCCAGGACTTTGCGGAAGCTTATGCCTGCCGTGAGCTTGCCACAAGCGCTCGCAGCTTTGTCTTGAAGAACATTGTGGAGCTGGCAAAGAGCATGGACTTTGAACGGTTGTCATGGAAGCGTCTGCTGGAGTTTGTGTCAGATGACGGACTCTGCGTGGATAAGGAAGAAACGGCGTACCAGATTGCAGTACGCTGGGTAAAAGCCGACCTGAAGCACCGCTTGCATTACTGGCCCGAGCTGCTGCAGCAGGTGCGGCTACCGTTTGTGCGACGCTTCTACCTTTTGGCCCACGTGGAGAGTGATCCGCTTGTTTACCTGTCCCCGGCCTGCTTGAGGTTGGTCAGCGAAGCACGTAGCTTTCAGTCATACGAATATGACCGCCACGATCGGCCCAGTCATCGAACGCGCCCGCGTCCGTCCACCGGCCTGGCGGAAATTCTGGTGGTGGTGGGTGGATGCGATCAGGACTGTGATGAGCTTGTTACCGTGGATTGTTACAACCCTCAGACTGGCCAGTGGAGATACTTAGCAGAATTCCCAGACCATCTTGGAGGTGGCTACAGCATAGCAGCCCTGGGCAATGATATTTACGTAACAGGTTTGTACAGTGATTTGACATTCATACTGAGGTTATAGAAGAAAGCACTAATTCCTGGGCAACGAGTGTCCTTGTTTCTAGAGGACTGCTTATGATGTGATAGCCAATGTATAAATAAACCTCTGTGTATTTGGATATATGAGCACATGATGAAGGGACACAGTGTTCTGCCAGATCTGCACTGGTCAGGTATTCAGATGCAAGGTTATTATGGTTAACTAAAACAAAAAATAGAAAACTTAGCATAAATATTTACCTGAATATTACTGAAAAACTTAAAAGTAGTGCACCCAAAATGAAAATTCTTTCATCATTTATGCACAATCTTGTCATAGTAAGGCTTTATAACTTATTTCTTCTGCAAAAAACAAAATAAGATATTTAAAAAATGTGGTAACCGAAGAATGGCAGTTCTATAGTATAATATGGCGGTGAAATACCAAGGAAAATTGTAATATTTGAAAGCATTCTAACAATTGCAATATTCTTAGGGATTAAGATTTTATCTAAATATATTTCAAAATTTTATACAACCAACAAATGTTTCACACTGTTAAAGTGAAAATAAAGCATTACTGAAACTTCTCAAAGGCATTGCTTTCTTAATGTGGCTTGTTTGCTTAATCATATTTTAAATTATACAAAAATTAGAAGTATTAATTGGCTCGTTTATTGCAAACTATTGTGATATGCACTTTTGCAATATATAGCCCTAGTATGTACACAAAACCACTGTAAGTAAATGGGTGCTGATGTTTTTCAGTGACCAAAATTCTTCAAAATATCTACTACTGTGTTCTGCAGAAGAATGAAAGTCATATTAATTTGTCGTTATTTACTTACAATCTTTCCTCACAAAAAAAAACTGGCATCTAGTTACTGACTCTTTGATGCCCGCATCTTAGTGTATTCTAAAGGGTTCATGCGGTCTAGTCTACTGTTGTTGGTCCAATCTGCTCTCAGTTACTGCATAACGACTACTGATGAGACGACAACATGTGAATCGCGTTACTTCTGTGACAGCTCTTTGTCTCGTTTTTGCAAGACGATAACTCGCTGTATCATAAACTGTGTCATTTATAACTTCAGAGATTGTTTACAAGAAGTAACATACTAACAAAATAATTGTAAAGTGAGAATTTGAATTTAAGGGGCACTTCAACATATACAACCTTATTGTAAAGCATTACCAAAATAATAATTAAAATTGACTAAAATTCAAAAAAAAATATTCAAATTATTTGTTGAAAACAATTTAATAAAATTTTTTTTTAGTTCATAAAAATATTTTTGCATTATTTAATTTCATGTCCTTTTAAACCTTTAAGACTTAAATGATCCTTCTAGATAGACTACTAAAGATATTTTGAAGAATGTTGGTACTGTACTGGTTTTGCATCTATACAATAGAAGTGAATGAGTGCCACTGCTGTTCAGTTACCAACTTTCTTCTAAATATACTCTTTTTTGTTCTACACAAGAGAGAAAACCATACAGGTTTGGAATGACAAAAGGGTAAATAAATGATGCCAGTTTTTCGTATATTTTAACAAAAATAACTAATTTAGTCACTAAACTGTTTTAGTTGGATCATACTTTACAATTTTTTCAACACACCTTTGTTTTTTGTTACATCAGGTGGCTCAGATGGTTCACGTCTCTATGACTGCGTTTGGCGATACAACTCGAGCGTGAATGAGTGGACAGAAGTCTCCCCCATGTTGAAACCTCGGGAATACCACAGCTCTTGCGTCTTGAAGGGTCAGCTGTATGTGGTGGCCACTGACAGCACAGAACGCTATGACCACACACTAGACTGCTGGGAGGCTCTTCCACCCATGCTGCACCCGATGGATAACTGTTCAACCACGGCATGCCGGGGACGGCTTTACGCCATCGGCTCATTAACCGGAGAGGACACAATGGCAATTCAGTGCTATGATTCCGAAAACAACCGCTGGTCACTGGTTAACAGTGCTGAGCTGCCACCGTGGTCCTTTGCCCCTAAATCTGTGACTTTAAATGGGTTGATTTACTTCATAAGGTAAGAGATATGCTAATGATGACAAAAATCTAATTAGAGGTGAATCGTTCTGTTTCTCATTACAATGGTTGTTTCAGGGATGATTCGGCTGAGGTTGACATCTACAACCCACAGAAAAATGAATGGGACAAGATAAGTCCCATGACTCAAGTATGTCAAATTTGCTTTGAATTCTCAAAAACTTATTTTGTACATTAAGCATACACAGATGTCTAAAGACCTTACTTTGCTTTTAATATCATCTCTACATAGGTTCATGTCGGAGGCAGCGTGTCAGCTCTAGGCGGACGAATATATGTTTCCGGCGGCTATGACAACACCTTCGAGCTCTCCGATGTGGTCGAGGTCTATGACCCAAGTTCCCGATCCTGGGCCCATGCTGGTCGCCTACCCCAGCCTACTTTCTGGCACGGAAGCGTGAGCATTTTTCGACAGTTCATGCCTCTTGTTCCGAGTACCTTCGAACCCATCGACATGCCTGAAACCAATGGCATCCACTTTCACAGACACCACCGCAATCAGGAACTTCACAATCGAAACAACAACATCAATCAGAACCTCAACCAAGACATGAATCCAGTCCACTGAGAAGTTTCAGTGACTTTTACAGAGGATGATTCCGCATGACATCACTTCTAGGTGTTTTTTGCACTTTATGACATGTTCACCTCAACTGGGCGGAAACGGGAAGTGGTGAATAGGCAACTTTACTTTACCCAGTAAATGTTGCTACAGCTTTAATCGTTGCATGTGACTCTAATGCTGGCCGTGTTTACCTTGAACAGAACTGACATGAAATAGTGCCTATAAAATAGGCATATATGAAATAGTGCCTATATTTAGCAAATTTAAAGTAATGCATAACATGGAAAGTGTATGGAGATGTCCACTCGTACGTTTTCTTTTACCATATTCAGCATGGACATTGTGTTCTTCGAGTTGAAATATGACAACTTTTAAGAATTCATCACTAATAAAATAATTAAGTATTAACAAAAACTCTATTACCAACAAATAACATGCCTAAGCATTCCAAAAGGTTAATTTGAATAAAAATGAATGCTCATTCATGCAGAAAAGAATCTGTAATTAAAAGGATAGTTCAGTAAAAAAACACTTTACTCCCTGTTTTACTCAGCCTTGAGGCAGTCTAGGTGTATATGCTCCGAAAACCTTTATTAACCCCCTGCAGCTTTGTGGAGCAGAATTTTGATCGATGGAACCACTTTTGGGATTTTCAAAAATCTCACAAAATGTTGCGCTACAAAATCACACACCAATAATAATGTAAAGCTTGAAAAAGCCAGGATAAATGCTATTATACTCTGTTTTCGTCTGAAAAAAGAAAGTCATATAGACCTAGAAGGCCTTTAGGGTAAGGGTAGATTTGTTTTTTGGTTAAATGATCAATTTAAATTAAAACTCTGCAGAAACACAAACTGTCCAAAAACTGTACAATTTGACAGATAAACATCTAGAAATGAACAACTCGGCTCCAGCGTAGTAAAATATGTATCTTATATTATGTGTATTTGTCAGACAATCTATAAAACATGATGTGGTCACTTTTTATGTGTCCTATTCTATTATGCTTTTGTATTTTGATAGTAAATTAAGTTTATTACTCTAGTCGTTGTTTGTTTAAGAAACAGTATTAGGAACAGCTTGTGTTTAAGCTGTTTGATATAATAGAGAAAAAGACGAGTTGAAGCTATTTTATGTTATGTAGTAGGAAGCAGTTCGAACTGGAAATAGTAATTCAGTTTCTCTTTATTCTTGAGTACACTTGTGTACTGTAAAGAAACAGTACCCTACAGTACATTTAGTTGATTTTTCTTACAGAATGTTTAGTTTGTGTTGCAAATCATTTGTACATTAAATTTGTGTGATAAAGTATGTATGTGTGATTAACAAATAAATGGCAGGCAGCACCTCAGCTCAACCATATTCATATATTTGTAATTTTTTAAATGAAAATAAATATCCAACCCATTTCTTACTTTTTCCCATTCAAGAGAAAAGACACCAAATACTGACTTATTGACACAATTCCCAAATGGTTAACTCTGGTTAGACCTTTCCTTCAGTCCCAGAGCTGGACAACTCAACAACCACACTTGATTGATCGATGGGGTATGTGTCTGTCACCAACAACGTCTGTTCCATCACATCAGCCACAGTGAACCCACCTTGCTCAACTCCACCATCAGTCATGCAAGTCACGCTAAATCCAGTCTCTTCGCCATCCACTCTCTCATCGGTCATTGAATAAGAGGCCTGATCTCCTCCGGTTTCTCCAGCAGTGGTTGAGACCACCTGCTCCACCACAACAGCTTCTGTCTGGGTCACTAGGTTAACAAGTTCCCCCGGCCTGATTTGATCATCTGGCTGGCTGGAAGGACTTGAAGAAGCAGCTGCGTTCTCATCCTCCACCACCAGGTTACGCAGTCGTCTCTGTTTGGGGGTGTAGTTATCCACACGAGTGTGGATCTGCGAGTGTCGACGCAGATGTGCCTGTATTAGGGAGAATGACAAGATGAAACAAAAAACACCAAGATGTGAGCAAGTGCAAAATGCAAAAATGTTTAGCAGTATGAGCGCAGCCTTTACCTGTCTGGTGAACTTGTAGCCACACTCTCTGCACTCATAGTTTCTCACACCTTTGTGACGTTCCACATGCACACGAAGCTGTTCAATGGCTGATAGGACATAATATATTGAAATTTTTATGTCACATTATTTTGCATACTTAGTCATGAGGATTAAAGGGATAATAACCATTCTATCGTTGATCACCTTCCAGTTGTTCCAAAAATGAGAGATATTTTTTAGATATTTTTAGAAGGGCTTGTAAACAAATAGTTTTTAGATACAACTGACTACAAATGTAGGTTTTTGTTCTGTTTAACACAAATAAGATATTTTAAAGAATATAGGACATGAAAACCATTGTTTGACTGACCTCCATCGTCATTTGTCCTACTATGGTAATCAAAGTTATCTATCCAAATATCTTTTCCTGTGTTCAGAACAAAGACATTTATACAGGTTTGGAGCTACAAGAATTTTCATTTCGAACTATTTATTCACTTTTTTACTTTGAAGTTCACAAAAACTTTAATTTAAAACATTAATATAGCCTCATTTCATGACAAACCTGTATGACTATTTCTTCAGTTAAGCAAAAACGTAAACACTTTTTAACAAAACATTACATTTACATTTAGTCATTTAGCAGACGCTTTTATCCAAAGCGACTTACAATAGTCGAGGAGACAATGAAGCGGTAAATAGCCGATACAACAATAGGTGAACAAGTGCTACAACAATGCTACCGAGTTACACAGAGAGCGAAGTTACAAAATAATTTTTTTTTTATTTTTTTTTTTTTTTTGATAGAGTGAGTAGTTAGAAAAGAAGTGAGTTAGTGAGTTAGGTGTAGCCGGAAAGATGAGTTTTTAGGAGTTTTTTAAAGATAGAGACCGAGTCTGACAAGCGTGAAGCCAGAGGCAGATCGTTCCACCATCGAGGAACTGAAGCAGAGAACGTTCGAGAGAGAGATTTCTTACCCTTTTGAGCTGGTACCACAAGTCTCAGCTCATTTGCGGAGCGTTAATTTATCTATGGGGGCCAATAATAAATTTTCTAAGATATCTTCTTTTGTGTTCCACAACTATCCTTGCAGTTTTTTGTTACAAACACTTGTAGTCAAAAAAATATTAATTTATTTTACTTTAAATAAAGGTTTAATAAAGGAACTTTAATAAAGGTTTTTTTGCAAATGCTTAAAATTTTTTGTCCATTTCACCTTTAAATGTTTTGCTGCATATGTTACAGAAATGCGGTCGGCCTTCCTGGTGTTTGCTGGCTATATGGCGTAGGAGAGGGCCTTTCTCAGTAAAGCGCTGATCACAGAATTCACAGCTAAACGGCCGCTCTCCGGTATGTGTGCGGTGGTGCTTATCCAGACTGGCTGCTCAAACAAATATCAAACATTTGGCTTTAATAATAGCAACAACAAAAAAACTCATTATATATTACATAAATTCAGATTTAGGAAAAGTAAAAGTAAGGAAAGTCCAAAAGTGACCTTGTGTGCGAAATGTCTTTCCACATAGATGGCACTGGAAAGGCTTTTCTCCGGTGTGTGTACGTAGATGCATGTTGAGGTTGGCTTTCTGAGTAAAAGCATGATTGCAAAACTCACAAACAAAGGGGCGTTCATTTCTGACAATACAAAAACAAAAAAAGCATGTTGTTAAGTATTTCTCAGCATGATTCCAAGTGCACACAAAATGAATGCAACAAAACAACAACATCTGTTTTTGTTTTGTTTACATCATTTATTATGCTCATTACCAAAGAAAAAAACACATAAATTATAAATTAAATGTTTTAGTTTTTGACTAGTGATGTCATATAAATGTTAACCTGTGAATGGCTTTGATGTGCATTTGCAGGCCGTTGCGGCTGGAGGCTCTGTGACCGCACTCCTCGCACACAAATAGTTTCTCACCGCGATGTTTGGATGCCTCATGCAGACGCAACTCGGTGCGGGAGAGAAAGCACTTGGAACACAATGAACACTATACGAGACATTACAGATGATTTCTTTTATTATGCAAGTTTTTTTATGAAACACCGTGTAGAAAATTGCTATAATATGAGGAAGTTGGCCTTAAAGCCATGATTCACTTACTGCATGTGGTTTAGGAGCTCCGTGAACTTTAATCATGTGACTGTTGAGGTCTTTCTTCTGCATAAACTGCTCCGAGCATGATGTGCACTAACATTGGGCAGAACGGCATGATTCGAAGTGACAGTCAGGCTAGTGATGGAAAGTGTAGTTGACAAAGGGTTTCTTCTAAATTTCATAACTGGAGACATACCTTATTCGGCATCTCTCCGGTGTGTGTGACTGTGTGGCGACGAAGTTCCTGTCTCTTTTTAAAGGTCATGGTACATTTGGAACAGGAAAACACCTTATATAAACAAAATGTACATTATAAGAGATAAGTGTGTCAATACACATCAGTAATTTCTTCTGCAAGTACACCACTGGTGTTCAAGACGTCCTTGAATCTGGTATTAAGTACAAGACTTATACCTATAAATAAATGAATCTAGTTTTAAAAATGTCTATATGCACTTCTTGTACAGGGGAGGTATGAATGACTGTTATTGTAATTTGGAAATTGTCCCTTGATGACTTACAATCTCTGCTCTGTTAAGACAGTTCCGTGCTTCATGTTCTAACAAGTTTTCCTTCCTGCAGTAGCACTTTCCACATTTAGCACATTTAAAAGGCTTCTCTCCTGTATGTCTCCTTGAAAAAAAGAGTAGACAAGACACACAGATTGAAAATGGTTGGATGATCAAGAAAAAAAAATATAGCCTTAAATTAGTTTTTACCATTACTACCATGCTTGAAATGAAAATGGTACCCCAGAACTGTTTGCTTTTCTAAATTATGCATAACATCTTCTTTCATGTTCAACAGATTTTTCTTGGACAACTTTAGGTTTTTGGGGAAACTCTTCCTTTAAGATTTATAAAACATTTGGTCTATACTTGCTCTACCAAGACAGAAAAACCCACCGGTTGTGTACTTTTAAGTAGTACTTGCTGAGGAATGTCTTGTGGCATGTAGGACATTCGACCGAACCTAATTTGGAAGCTTTTGGTGTGTCTTCTCCATTCTCTTTATTGGTATTTTTCCGTCGCTGCTTTCTCCCTGTACTCTTGTGGGTGAGGCTGGGTGACTCATGCGGTAAATACTCCTCATCGGTACCCTCATTCGCAACATCCATACTGTCATCTCTATCATCATCATTTTCATCTTCATTGACATCATGATTGTCAAGTTCATCATCCTGATCACGAGCGTCTTGATTCTCAGCAGATCCAGCCACCTGAATACAATGCCAACCAAGTAGATCCAGATCCATTAGTACAACTAAACTTGCATACAATTACTCGACTGGAATTTCACATAAAACAAAATTTTAAAGACTCATACTGCAACTTAAATTCCAGAGTACCTCAACCTCCGGCTCAGTCGAGTCAGAAGGTTTCAGGCGATGTTCATCGGTCTCAGCAGCGTCCTTCTCGTTGTCCTCTAAAGATGACGTTTGTCTCTTTCCTCCACCTCGTCTCTTGACACCCAACGTGAGGCTCTCCCCTGCAAGTCGACAGGGCCCTTTCACTCGCCTTCCAGAACGTCTTCTAGTAGTAGACGTTGCGGCAGGAGGGTCTCCATCCCAAGCCATGACCTCTACGCATGCACCTGGGTTATCTTTCCCAGTCTGCCACGACTTTTCTTGAATCGTGTGATCGCCCTCAGGGTCAGAAGATGGCAGTGAAGAAAGTGGATTGTCATCACTGAACACGGTAAGCCGTAGGGGCTCTGTTGAACTCTCAAACGGCAACAGTGACTCCGACACCGAAAGTCGACCAGCTGCGTTTTTGACGTTTTCAACGTTACTGTCATCCAACGGGAGTTCACCCGTGTAAAAAAAGTGAAGCAGCATCTCCAGCCCATCATCAGGGCATTCCAACGGGAGGCTGAACTGTACACATGGCGGGTCTGAACTGGCACTCAGAAACAGGTTGCTGAAGCAGGCCAGGACATTTCGGTGTGCCAGGTGCACCTGCCCGCTCGCTGTGCTCAGCATGGCATCACAAAACTGGCCAAGGCCCCGCTGTTGGTTGAGCGTGGACAGCACTCGCTGAGCATGAGAGATCCCTTGAGATTGATTCTCCATCTTGACAAGGAGACAATAGAACCAAAAGCATTATTTGTAGTTAAAGGAGGGTTAGGGTTTATTTTTTATGCTTTAAATATATAAAATATATCAGCATTTTGAAAGACACATTATGTATTTTGAGAAATGGTTCATTATATAATATACATAATATATATATAAAATACACTTAACATGTGATGTTTTTTTTTTTTCGTTTATTTTCTCATCTCACTCATCAATGCGTTTGTGATGCCTAAACGTTAACCACGATGTCTGCCTTTTAATGACGCTCCCTAAAATACGCCTCGCGCACTTGGGGCAGTTTGACTTACCCTTCACTTAGACAAAATCCCTGCTTTCATTGGAAACAAATAACGAAGTTTTATATAAATATGTGCATTTTAATCACCCGACCGTTAGTTTTGTTAACATTTCTTTCATTTAAGCGATACTACAGGAAGCCATGTTGAAGCAAACGGGAAGTGACGTCGAAGTGTTGATCTAGTTGGCCAAGCAACTCATTACGCGGGGTTTTTTAATCGATTTTAAAAGTATGGAATAGTTTCCAACCATGAGCGTGTCGGATAACACCTTAATGCTTTAAACGTCGTTGTATTTTGGAGTAATGTCGTAGTAACACTTTGTGCGAATCCACGCTTAGACGTGACATCCAACCCCGGAGTGTGTTTTTTTGTCCATCACAAAGTCGACTCATGAACATGTTTCACGCCTAGCCTCAATGTCTACTGTATGTCTGCTTTCCATGGCAATGCATTGATCAAACTCTTCTAATGCAATTTTAAATGACACCCAGGGGGAAATATGAACATATTGATGCTATAAATGAGAGTAAAACCACAGCAGGGTTATTTTAGTGATCACATGCAGCTGATCTCTTGGATAAACAGTAAACAGAAATATTGACAGACATCTTTTATAGGAGTGCCTCTCACTTTAAACAGGTATGTCAACAAAAGGTTTGGATTAAGTTATATAACAGTTAAATATAACAGCTCATACACTCCTCCTTAACATTAAGTGTATTTCAGTGTTGTCATAACAACAAAAGAACTTTGATTTCAAGAGAAGATCCAGAAAGCAATGATCTGTCATATAAAACAATATCAAAAGAGCATAAATGTCTAAGAGATTTCTCTTATTGTCTCCAGATGCTGACATCCCCATCCTGTCCATCATCAGGTGCTGTACACCTCTGGGTTTGTGTTGTTTTATCCTTGTCAAAGTCCATCGGATGACCATGAAAGTCAAGAAATCTTCTCACACCCATCATAAGCAAAACACCGGGACACATCAGACGAACAGGCACAAAAAACTGAGAAAAGGTAGTCTCCTTAATGTGTGTCCTGATGTGGAACACCACATAACCAAAAAGGAGAAACCCAGATTAAAACGCTTAAAGAAGTTCGCAAAGACGGTGAAACCGAACAACGGCTTTTCCGATGAGGATCGAGACAAGGCCACTTCTGGAGTTGTACCCGTGCATAAAAACGGAGACACGGAACTCGAGGGTAGCAGCAATTCGGGGGAATTTCAGGAATGGGATGCATATGACAACAGTGTTCTACAGAACGGCATGGAATGCTCAACGTCACCCGACGTAGACCAGCTGTACCATGCCCAGCTTGACCACACTCAGAACCGGGCTGTTCTGGTCATGCGACAAGGCCAGGTGAGACTTGATGCACAGAAAAAGCATTATAATGGATCGTATGTGCTTTATTTTAAGTTTCCCTTGTGTATCTGATTTCTTTTGCAGGTTCTGTGTTTCCGTGGCAAGTGCCAGATCACATGCCTCTACGGTCATGTAGAGGTGCTCGGCTTCACCATAGAAGAGGGACAACAGCCTTACCCGCTTTTCTCTCCGCCCTCACACTGTCCGCTCACCATCACAGCCTTGGGAAACAATTCCACATCCATCAGGAACAAGAAAGAAGGGAGACTGGAAGCGAAAGCCATTGTTCGCAAATACCTTTCTTTAGGTATCATTATATATAATAGTATACCTCACAAATGCCCTTATATGACCTTTTGAAGGGGGTGACGATAGCTCTCCCTTTAATTGAAAACCATGGTTTGGTAAAGAAAATGTTGATATGGATGTATATTTTACAATGTCACCCTATGAAAATAGTGGTCTGGAGCCAGTTTCTAATGTTTGATTTTGTTTTTATTTGTGCACTTTGATGTCCAGAGCCATGTAAAAGACTTATTAATGAGGTGGACTCGGACTCCTGTGTCATACTTCTAGAACCTCTTGACACACCGCTCACACGCTTTCTCACCAGCTTCACGGAATACCAAGAGCTCTTTGGCATAAACTCGGTAAGTATGGGATGTTTTAAAAGATCACAACTGCTTATTTGTAAAAACAACTATGAGTAACCCATACGTAATTAACCTGTAAATCTGTCCATAATACTTATCTATATTCATATATTCTGTATAATTATTGTATATATACATATATAACCTGTATTTACTGCTTATTGCACTTCTGGTTAGATGCTAACTGCATTTCGTTGCCTTGTATCCTACATGTGCAGTGACAATAAAGTTGAATCTAATCTAATCTAATCTAAATACTGAATACTGTAAACACTTACGCGAAGGCGTAAAAGACCCTCAATGGTAAAGATTCATAGACCCTGTACATTGATTCAGCCTTAAATGATCATTAAATGATCACCAGCATTTCTGTGTCTGGTCTCAAGCTTCACTTTTAGTTTTACAGCGTCTGAAACTGAGTGTGATTGAGGAGACTCATTTACATGTTTATGTATTTGCTTGTACTTAACAAAACTGGAAAGACAGGAAAATGATTTGCATGAAAAAAATGCATTCTAAATTTGTAATTTTGATGATTAAAGAAGATAAGTTTTAAGAGATAAAATTGTCAACCACAGGCGGAATTTAAATCTACAAGTGTTAAAGAGGTCTGCTATGTCAGCATTGGCTTTGGCCTGTAAATCAATTTTAAGATGTAATATTTCAATTCTTTGCAATGTAATTAATCGCACACAAATAACCCACAGAGGCTGTTACATATAATTATTTATGGTGATATTTGTCTTGCAGTTGGAACTAAGGTCTCAGGCTGCCATCCATAACCCTGCACTGTCAGCTGTGGGTGTAACAGCACTACGCCAAGCCTGTGCACAAGGACTCGTGATGTCACGTAGCTATAAAGAGACTCTGGACAGTTTGCTCAGTGCATGGGCAGGTACTACATGTTAAAAGTTTTTGGTTAAAAGTATTGTTTTTAAAAGGTTATTATTTCAAGTCAAGCATTAGTAATGTAAAGAAACTGAATTTGTGAACTGTCTGTGTTCTATTCTCTGCATAGGAGAATTTGACCGCTGCCCTATAATTCTTGTGTGTGGGGCGAAAAACTGTGGTAAATCCACCTTTAATCGGCACATCATCAACAGCCTGCTTAATCAGTGAGTACATCCGGTTTTTTTGATCAGTATGGTAATAGGTGCATGCATTGAGAATAATAATTTCATATTATGATGTCTAACAGATAGCACCTTTACAAAATCTTGTTATGACATGCATAGTAATAAAGGGTGGTGTTTCTCTCTCTCTTTTCTGTGTTATTTTCTGTGTGAATGTGCAGCACTGCAAGTGTAGAGTATCTGGAGTGTGACTTAGGCCAGACTGAGTTTACCCCTCCTGGATGCCTCTCTTTGAACACAGTAACAGAACCACTGCTGGGTATGTCATACTTCATCTCTGTTCTGTCACATACTGGACATTCATTAACATTCATCATTTTGCAGACGCTTCAATCCAAAGCGATGCTCATTACATACTGAAACCATTGTACGTGTTTGTGATTCTGGGTTCTCTAGGGCCCCCATTCACACACCCGCGGGATCCGGATCACATGGTGTACTTCGGTCAGACAGAATGTCAGACTGACATAGATCGCTACCTGGAGTCCCTTAAATCTTTGTGGTGTCACTGCAGTGGAGAAAGTCCTGTCGTAATTAACACCATGGGCTGGACCAAAGGTTAGTCATAAAAAGAAATGCATAACATGGAAATATAGCTAGAATTTAATTAAAGAAACATAATACATATATAAAATCACTTAATTATCATATATGGTAACTATATGTTTGTCTTCATCTCCCACAGGCCAGGGTCTTCAAATTCTGATCGACCTCATTCGTCTTTTTTCCGTTACGCACGTCGTGCAGCTGACTTGCAAAGACACGCCACAGTGTCATCTACTTACCCCGGATTTTCTCAAAACCACCCACGGCTGGCAGACGCACCCTCCGGCACAGTCCACCCTAACAGAATCGCCAGCGAGTCACCACGCTGGTCGATCTCACATATTTCTCAACATCATCTCGGAATTCGAAGGCGCTGGGTCATCCGGAGAAATGTAAGCCTTCGTCTACGACATTTGATCTATTTCCATATTTTCCAGTGGATGACAGCATGTGCACTTTTAATAAAAGTCTTCCTGCATCCTTCACAGGCGATTTCAACGAAGCAATGAGCTGCGAGATCTGGCTCTACTCGGCTACTTTAGTCAAATGCAGTCCCCTGAACAGGGTCCGATGCGCCCACTTCACTGTTTTATACCCTACCAGGTACCAGCTCTTTAGGAGTCCCACCAGTCGAGTGAAAATTTGTCTGAATTCATATTGTATTTCTTCTATTTGATGTATAATGTGCTTGGTTCCTGCAGGTCCCACAATCTTCAGTGGCTATAGGGGTGGTACACTGTGAGGTTTCACCCAGTCACATTCTCTACGCACTCAATGCCAGTCTTGTGGGATTATGCTGTCTGAGCGAAAAGGTTGCCGGCAGTGGAGGTCCTGTTGTGCTCTCACAAACTCCCATTTGTCAGTGTGTGGGCCTTGGTGGGTACCAGAGTTATTTGGTGTGGCCATATGGAGTCGTGGATAAAACAAACACATATTCAAAAATATATAAGTGTAAATATTAACCTGGATGCTGCTGTTGTTTTAGGTGTTATTAGAGGGGTGGACATGGCACGAGGTCTTTACTTCCTTGTTACCCCTGTATCTCCCTCTGTCCTGAAGCATGTGAACTGTCTTCTCGTGGGACAGATCAGTGTACCAATAGAACTGCTTACCATGCAGGTGCGATATATCATTTACGGTCTTTATTTATGATGGAACTATTTATTGAAATGGTGTTAAATCTCTTTTTTCCTTCCAGCATGGAGTTGAAGCTGAATTACCGTACGTCACATCAGACTACAGTTTTGAAGTTGCGGGAGCTGGAAAAATTCACAATTACAAGGGACTGTTAAGACGTTGTTTTCTAAAGTAACATAGCTGTGTCATTAAGACTCTACTTTTTGTGATTGACATTTGTATCCTAGTGTTGTTTTATACGCTTAATACTGAGGTTTTTCTCCTGAATGTATAAATCGACACATTGATCTTGGCTTTTGGAATTCTGTATGGGGAGTCAGTGTATGATGGCAACGGTTATCTGCGTCTAGTTGAATGGTTCCATGTTTGACCTCTGACTCATGTTTTGATTTGCTGTATTGTTACAGTCTTTTGCAAGGGTCACCAAACCAAGATAACGCAAACTGTAAAATATTAAAAGTGGAATTTCTTTATGATTGTCGTGTCTCTTTCATGTGCAATGGCTGGAAATAAAGGAATCTAATTCAACTTTAATTTAAGAAATAAAAGTTGAAATAGATAAGTATAAAAACAATTGGCCTAATCAGGTATATTTGAGGGATTTTTAGCATTCTCTTTGATTATATTACTCTTACCAGTATTTGTTATCTTTATTGTTTATTCTCTAAAGCACAGGTCTTACCTTATAACTTATTTTTCATGTTGTAACGTAAAGGGATAATTCACTCACCATTGTGTTTTTACAAACCTGATTTCATATCTTTAATCTGACGAACACAAAGAAAGATATTTACAAGAATGCTTGTAACCAAACCGTTCTTGGACCCCATTGACAAATATGGCAGGAAAAATGTGTTTCTTTGTTCTGTATAATATGAAAAGAGATATTTTGAAGAATGCAGGACAGCGTACTGCTTACCAATGGTAATCAATGGCATCCAAGAACTGTAACAAACATTTGTCCAAATATCTCTTTCCGTTCAACCAAACAAGGACACATACAGGTTCTGAATAACTAGAATGAGTAATTTTTGACATCATTTTACATTTTGGTTGCACTTTCCCTTTAATAAATCCTGCTTTCTCATTTCAAACAGGGGAAATGTTTTATACAAGCAACAGGTGACGCTACAGACACGTGCAAGACCATTTAAGTCGTTTTAACACAGATACTCACTATTATTATAATATTATAATAGATTTTTTTATTTTATTATGCGATTATATTCATATTATTACAAAAATATACACCTCACAGCTATAATAAATTGAAATAATATTGTAATAATAATAACATATACCAACAATAAAAAAGGGAAAAAACATAAAATAAATAAGTGCAAGGAAAAGTTATTTAAATTAAATAAAGCTCCATAATGCTTGGTTTATATTTACAGCTTATTTATTAACTATTTTTATTTATTATTAACACTTTATTATTTAAAGTGTTACCATATTTGTTTGATTTTTTTATTAAATTGTTCAACATTTATCTCGTCTTTAGCCCATTTCTTAATATAAATATGACATTTTCCAAGTAGAATAATCTTTTCTTGAGGAAACATGTATTTGTAAACAGTGACGTCATCGCTCATGTGATGTCAACAAGGAAGAGGAAATGCACACAGGGCGCGTCTAGCTGCGCAGACCGATCATCGCTGTCCGTGGATATCGCGAGAGCGCCGCGAATAGCCGCACATGCAGCCCTCTCGCGATACTCTGATGTCATGCGCGGATCTAAATGCGAAGCGCCTTGTGAAGACGCGCCCGGAGTCTTCGTGTCAAAGGACAGAAGCTGCTTTCATGTTTGTATTGTGAATCTCTGCTTGTTGTTTCTTAGACAGAATGGTTTAGAGATGGACCAAAGACACAGAGAGATCCTGCGGCGGAACAGGATCAGTTTAGTGACGACGTTGGACACGACAGACATCTGCGACGGGCTCCTGTCAAAGGGGATATTCACCCAAGACATGATCGATGAAATACAGGTGATCGATTTGTTTCTTTTGGGGAGATTTGATTTGATTCAACTACACCAAACTGAATTCTAGTGACGTAACACATATACATTTACATTTAGTCATTTAGCAGACGCTTTAATTCAAAGTGACACCAATCATCACTGCAGATCAAACAGGTCTTCACTTCAGTCTTTGCTGGTCCTGGGATTCGAACCCACAACCTCCTGCTTACAAGTCCAACTCTCAAACCACCAGACCACATCTGACCCTATGACCCCTGCTTACCTGTGCACATGACCCCATGACCCCTGCTTACCTGTACACATGTAAAGTCAATGCATGTGCATGAGAATGATTGTGAATGATTCTTTTAACAGAGCAAGAAGGTGAAACGGGATCGAGCCCGGGCGCTCTTGGTGGACTTGGAGACCAGAGGCAGTCGAGCTTTTCAAGCGTTCCTGGAGTGTCTGCGTGAGACTGGCTTTCATGATCTTGCAGGACGGTTGGAGAATGGAGATGGTGCTCCTCGACCTCATCCCGTACCTGTGCCGCCTTCTCTGATCCCTCTGCCGGTCGGTACGTGTGCTTAAAGGAAAAGACCTAACGCACCCAAACGTCTTGAGACGAGCATCCACATTTAAGAAGAAGAATCTACTCCGTGAATGTATGAAATTATGACAAAGGAACTCGTTGGGAATTATTAAAACAGATCTTTGGTTATCTTTAGGGAACTTTGGACTCAAATTTGAAGATATGTTTCCTTGCAAGCTTTTTAAGATCCTTCTTAAAGAATTGGAATAGAGTCCCATGTGTTTACACTGTAAGGTTGACACCATCAGATTAAACGTTTTTTGAATAATGAGAAACAATCGACTCAAAACCGATGACCGGTAGCGGAGCACATACACAGTTACACACCATATAAAACCCAAAGAGTGTACGTCTCATTTATCTTAGGTCCTCTAAAAAGCCATGAACTTGTCTCGCCTTATTGTATGATTTCTCACAGAGGTACCCAAGTTCACTGAAGATCGGGACAGACCAGATCTAACACATCCAAAGGTAGTACCACTGAGACCAGGGACCCTGCCCGTGCCCAGGCCTATTAGTCCACGTAAGTCCCCATCATGTACAATTTTCTATTCATCTGGTTTTATTTCTTCTCAAAAATATCTGCATAAGATTATCTAAGTGTGTATATTGTATGTGAATCAAAGGTTACTTTGGTTAACCACGAAACATGTTTTTTCTTTCTACAGCGTCTGAAACACAAGAAAACCCGAAACCAATCAGATATAGACGAGATAGTATACAGGTGAATGTTCAAACCCCTGACACTAAAACTCCTTGCTTCAACTCTATATAGGTGAAACACCAATGATGGTTATGTGCAAATAAAACTAATCTCCCCAACATTCCAGTAAAGGGACATCTAAGTTGGTAGCTGTCCTAGTTTTCGGGTCTTCTTAGAACTAGCAGTCAGAGTGTTTGCACCACTGCACAGTATGCCATCCTTGATGTTCTACATCCATCCTGTCTCTCTTTATACAGACTTACAAGATGGATGCCAGTCCATGTGGCATCTGTGTGATTATAAACAATGTGGAGTTTGAGCCAGGCTCTGATCTGAATGACCGGAGGGGATCCAATATTGACTGTGACAAGATGGAGAGAAGATTTAAAGCTCTCAACTTTGAGGTTGTTGTGAAAAGGAACTTGAAATGCAAAGTAAGACCACTATTTCCTAATACAACATTCTCAGAAGTGCATGAGAAATAACTTTAATGCCACCATTAGTAGAGGAATACATTTCAAAAGAAATAATAATAAGTTATCTTCTGTTTACAGCACATAAGACATGAGATGTCTTCTTTAGCAAAGAAAGATCACTCCTCGTATGACTGCTGCGTGGTGATAATTCTTTCTCATGGCACAGAGGTAAATAAAGCACCGTATATATTCATGGATGTATTTAATTGTTTAGCTAAGGGCTGCACAATTAATTGAAAAAGGAATTTCAATAACAATAGGTAAAACCATTATATAATCACCAAAAGCCTCAATTACTGCTGTATATTTGTGCTAATTTCGGCAGTATGTTTGGGCACTAAATACAGTGATGAATAAGCGATTAGAATTTACCATGCAGCTGTTTCACACAAAGTTTAAAAACCCTCCAAACTTCTATAGGCAAATTAGGCAAATAATAGACAGGCAAATTATAGAAAATAAGGATCTAGTTTAAATTTGAATTCATAAATACTGTTACTTTAACATGTAAGAACATCCTTGTATTTTGACATATGACCAATTTGCTTTGGCATTTTGAAGTGCTGTGTCATTGTCATTATATTTTCATATTATTTCTGTTTAGGCAAACCACAATCGTTTTCCTGGAGCTGTCCATGGTGTGGATGGACGATCCGTGCCAGTTCAGATCATCACAAACTATCTCAATGGCCACAACTGCCCTTCCTTACAGGGCAAGCCCAAACTTTTCTTTATCCAAGCCTGTGGAGGAGGTAGGCATCAAAAAGCAGTTCAGAATTCATACATTTTAATAACTTATATTACTAATATTTACCAATACTTATGAGACTCTTTTTTTTTATCGGCAATGAAACATTTTTTCATAACTTTTTTCCATTTCTTTTCTTTCAAATTTATATTTTTCAAATCCACAAAATAAGCTTGCCTTAAAGTGTGTAGTTTTTGAGAATCTGGGGTTTATTTGGTTAACAATTTATTCTTTTTTCAGCTTCTTAAAAAGGAAAGAATCAAAAATTCACATGAAATAGACATGACAAAAATGTAAATGCCTAAATGCCTAGTTTGTATTTTTATAAAATATAGTCCATTTAACATAGATGACATCTAAAGCCTTGTAATAATAGCTTCATGTAAGGAACATATTGAAATTTGGTTCCCCAAAAAGATCCAATCTGTGGAAAATCTTCCTCTTTTGCTATCGCTATCAAATTTTATTAATACTTTCAAAAGAGACAATGTGACAAGGCATTGCTTCAAGTTTGATGTCCATAGTGTTAAATATTTATCTTCAAACATCTAATGAACAATTCACAATTCAACGTGCATGACTTTTTTGCATTGTATTGATCTCCTGCCTGAAGTAACCTGTATAAATCTGAAAAACTTTACACTTTCAGGTGAGAAGGACATCGGTTTTGAAGTTTCTCCAGATGAGGTGCAGCCCTCGATGGGTGGATTAGATGATCAGATGGATGCTATTCCCATGTCCTCCAGCAGTGATTCGCTGAGCACACCCGATGAACTTGATGCTCGGGCCACCTTGCCCACCCCCAGTGACATGCTGGTGTCCTACTCAACCTTTCCAGGTTTGTGTTGTCTAAATCTTATCAGATATTCAGTACGTGATTTACATGCTCATGCATTTGTAGGCTACGTTTCATGGAGAGACACACAGGCCGGTTCCTGGTACGTAGAGAATCTCGATCGTGTGCTTGAGCAGAATGCAGACACGGATGATCTGGTGACCATGCTGATGATGGTGAGACTTCCTCTATTGCATCAAACCCTTTAAGACTCAAAGAATAAACTAAGCACAACAAAATGCAAATCAAAGGTCATAAAAATGTGCAAATTGTTTTGTGCAGGTAAATGACGCTGTCTCCCAAATATCCGCCAAGGGCTTGTATAAACAAATGCCTGGATCTTTCAACTTTCTCCGAAAGCTTCTCTTCTTTAAGATGTCATGATCACTTGAAGATCTTAATTGCCTCTCTAATGTCACTAAAACACTGCCACACAAAAACACTTTTTTTACAAATGGAATTTCTTATCATGACTTCATAAAAATTTGCTGGGATGTTTGTTTTTTTCACTCAAATGCTCAAGCATATGTACAGTACAAAAAACGAATCATAACTTGGTAATTTTATTGTAAACATTATAAATGACTTTGTTGTTCATGCAACATTTCGTAGTTTGCACTAGTGGAAGTCTGCAAGGAGGTACAATAGACTTTTAAAACACTTGTGGTTCATCTGTGGCATTGGAAACAGTGGTTAACTCTCACACCATCTTCTCAGTAAATTCTATGTTGCATACAAATCTGTTTTCAATAAAAACGATGTTCCATCCATGCTTCTTTAATTTGCAGTTTAAAATTTTTTCTAGTTTTAAAGAATGAGGATATTTTTGCACTCATTTTGCATTCTCACATTTTAAATACAGCTTGTTTGAGTGTGTGAATGAAGATAAAAGTGTAACTGAGTCAACGTTTTTTTAGAACATTTCTCTTTCTCATACTGACCACGCAGTTGCTTTTGTTGGCATGTTTTGTAGAAGCCACACCAACATGTGACAGATTGCATAAGCCGCTTAGATGTTGATGTTAGTTTCTTTACATATCTGGATGAGCAGAGATGTACCTAACACATGTTTTCATTGAGCTAGTACTGGTGAAACCCGTCGGATTAATGGAAACTTGTGATGCACAGTGAAGAACAGTCATTTCAGCAGTCTGTGTGTGAAGTGAGAAGATCAGTATGGGGAAGGAGGAGCCAGTAAGGTGAAGTTTAACTCAGCATTCAGTATTGTAAGCAAACACTCGCTTAGTGGAAGGAGAAGCATCTTCTTCTCTATGTGGCATCTCTGTGTGTTTATCTGTGTGCAGAAGGGATGTGTTTTGGCTTTACCAGATTTTAAAAAGTGGTTTTTAAGGAGTCAAGAAGGTCAATGTGAAGATCAGGACGGATAAGTAAAGTAAGTCCTAATTTTTATAGATTTCAGCAGCTTTTTATTAAATAAAATGAACACTTGTATGTAACATTTCCTATTATGCATTTTATATATAAAATATATAAATATATATAATATATTTTATAAATAAAATATAGTGATTTTAAATGTTTTTGCATAAAATGCAATGAATCAAAAGTCTTACTGCAGTGCCTGACTCATGCACATGAAACTTTTAAACATGAAAAGAAATGTACAGCGTTCCACATCTGCTGCTTTCATTAGAGCAAAATGGGGAAGTTATTTCTGTAAAAAGTGACAGAAGGAGAAAGAGGGTCAGAGGGGGAGTTGCCTGTTAAATGATGCATAGTGAGAATCTTTGGTTTCTGATTTGCTCTTAACACAGGAAGTGTGCTATCTTCCTTTTTCTGAAATCCAGGAGCTGAAACATGAACACTGAAACATGGTGCATTATCTTTGTGGAATAAAATACATTAGATTGAATGAATCCAATGAAGTTATGATCAGTTAATTTGTATTTTAAAATAATTTATTAGGTATTTTTGAGTGTGATTTAAATACGTTTAATTCTAAACCAACCATCAAATTTCCGAACACATTTACCATAAACACAAAGTACTTAAACGACGGGTTTGACGGACAAGGGTAAGGGCGCACAAGGAGTGTTTTAAGGCCTTTTATTAAAACTACTAAAAATATCCTAATTTAACAAAGGCATAGCTTGGCTTTAGGTAAGCCTTGTCTGGGAAACTACATGTACGTTTTTGTACTTGAACTTTGAGGTATAAGCCCATTTCTTTGTTCTGATGACAACAGTGAAAGAAATTCGGAAGAATGCTTGTAACAGGAACAGTTCTCGAATAAAATGGACTACCATAGTGTAGAAAAGATAACAATTAAAGTTTTAGGTTCTGTTGATCACAAAATGAGAAGGTTTAAATAATTTAGTACAGCAAAAAGTTCTGGGGATATTTTGAAGGCCGCTGTAATTTTTCCGTCTATGTAAGGGCAATGGCGTCCAAGAACTGTTTACTAACAATCATTCTTCCTAATATCTTTCTCATGGTTCAACCAAATAAAAAAACTCTGGGATAAGAAGAGAGTGAGCTGTTCGCGAAAGAATTTCCCTTTTTTGGTGAACTATCCCTTTAAATCAACCTTTCCTTGAAAGTTGTCAGTAGAAAACAAACAACAAAGCTTAGTTTCAACAAAACACATGAACTCTGTATGGCATCTGTTTGAACCAGAATTTCATCTTGGAGTTACAATGTCTTCCCACGTCAAACTGTGGAGGGACAGAGTGGGGACATCAGATTATGACACGCAGATCAAAGGTAACCAAAGTAAAACATTCAGCCTAAAGCTGAAATTACCATATTTATATTATTATATTTATTATATTATACTATATTAAATTATATTATTATATTTATACTTTTTTATTCGTTGCTTGATGTCAATAGGAACTTGAAAGATCTTAACCTCTCTCTTTGCATTAGAGGTTCGATTGCAGCTGACTGAGCATTTGAGGATATTTGACAGCCAGGTGGAGCAGAAAAGTCTGATGTTACAGGACCTTACAGATTACTTGCGGAGACGAGGAGAGATCGAGGGAGAGTATGCACGCTCCCTCGACAAACTGTCTGAGAGATTCTGCTCCAGAACCCGAAAGTAAGAATGAAGCACAACACGCCCTTATGGTGTTCGTGTTTTTGTTGCTCAGCCAATGTTCAAAGATCTAGTGGACCCACATTTGCTTAATCAAATGTTTAAAGGAGGGGTATCACTGTTTCATACATTATAAGTGATGATAAATATGTTGAAATTTCATGTTCATTATGGACCTTTTGTTAAACCAAGTTAGAAAGGTTCTTTTAAATTTTCAACCTATTAAAGTCAGTAGATCACAAGTTATCTATTGGCCGTTCGCATGTAAAATCACACCCACACACCAATTAGAGAGCTCAGAAGAGCATGAGCATCATTGGACAATCCAAGAGAAGTCCTCCTGAGGATATTGGTCATGAGCGCTGATCACGGCCCGTCCGCGGGAGCTCGGCCTTCTCCGGACACAGTAGTAAAGCTGTATCTGTCTTCTGTTAATGTGAGAAGACCAAATCATTTTCTGATATATGAACAAATCGATTTTACATAGGATTGTCACAAATTGCCTGTGATGCTTCTCCTTTAAAAACATGACATCTTTCAGACATAATTTATTCATGGTAAAGCACATCATCTTGTTCCTTATTGATTTTATGGATACTTTAGATGCTTTATTTTTTTTTATTCCAGTTACAATCAAAATATAAGGTTAATGTTTGTTATTTAAGTTGAATCACATTTATAAAAAATGTCTTGTTTTCATAAAAATACGTAAGGATAAAAAACATGTTTTTTCATATGAGCATAAACATACAATTTATTGTGACATTAGTTTAATCAAACTTTAAAAACTTGCCCCACTGGCCTGAAAAACCATACAAGGGTTGAAGCGATTGAAACCAAAAATGAAATTCTTCATTTGCCAAAGATTGCGGAAGGAACAACACTTGACTTCCAATGTACTGACTGCGACATTTTACAAAATATCTTATTTTGCATTCCACTCAAGAAACAGTAAAAAAAAAACAAGTTTTGAAAAATATGAGGTTGAATACATAATGACAACTACTTCATTGTTGAGAGAACTATTTCTCAATGTATGAATTTTGTATGTACAGATGTGTGCAGTGGCCCTAGAAAATAAGGCCACTTACTACATTTACCTTATGGCTATTTTTTAGGAAATGTACATATTTTAGTTATGTATTTATGGCTTACCAGACATTAAAGCTGCTAATTGATTTTCTTGTTCTCTGGCCCTTTCAGAAAGGAGCCGAGCCATCAGTCTGTGGTTAACTGCTGGCAGATGTTATTGACACAAACACGTCAGGAGAGCAAAGAGCACTTCATACTGAGTGACAGCTACAGCAACACTCTTCCTCAGCAACTTTCACACTGCATTGAGAATGCCCAACGCCTGGCCAAACGAGTACACAAACCCATTCTCTCTTTCTTTTTAATTGATAGTTTACCCAAACAATATTCTGTTATCATTTACTCACTGTTCAGTTATTTTACATCTTTATAAATGTCTTTGTTCTGATGAACAATCAGAAAGATATTTAGAAGAATGCTTGAAACCAAACAGTTCTTAGACCTCGTTGACCGCTGTAGCAGGAAAAATAATTGTATATATTTTAGTTCAGTTGAACACAAAACGATTTTAAAGAATGAAGGATAGCAAAAAGTTTTGGGGTACTTTTAACTATCATGTTTATATTTTCATACTATGGTTGTCAAAGGGGTCCATCACTTTAAATGTTTGATGCTAAGCACCCCTAATCCTTTTTGTATGTTTCATTAAATGAAATGAAATTTCATTATTTATGTTATAATGCCATGTAACACTCAAGGTCATTTGATTGTCACAATTAATGGATTTCCACTGCATATGAAGTTCAAACCAGTACACTCAAACGCCTTCACATCTGCAGATATACAGAATGATTATCCTCACACATTATTATATCACCTAAAGGAGCACACATGCCCACAATTGCTTGTTAAAACCACCTATCACATCAACCGCTTAAAAGACATATATGAGAAATCTCTTCCTTTCAAAACTTGAATTAAATCTTTGATTTTCACAGAGCCGGGACATTTGCACCCAGCTACAGGATGGACTTTTGAAGGTCACCACAGAACTACAGACGGTATGTATTCTTCGTCAAGGCATTATTAACTTTTAAAATTATATTTATAATTCAATGATTTAGTAACACTTTTCAACAAGTTTCTATAAGCAATTCGAATGCAGCATTTATCAATATTGGCTTACGTTAATTTCAGCATTTACTATTACAATATCAAAATCAAAAGTTTCTCCTAGCATCTGTTTATGCACCATAAACTAACATGAATAAAATATCAAGGTGCACTAAAATGTTCAAGAATTTATCAAAGCAGGATAACACCTAATTGTTAAGTGTTGCCAATGATTCTTACGTCTTCAAAACCAGGCCCTGAAGACGTATTATCAGTACTACACAGAATTCCTGTCTGCAGAAGGTAAACTGAAGGAAGCCACCAGGCTGGAAGAGAAACAGAAACAAAGTGCTTCTAAAAAGATGGAAAGACTTATAGAGAAGGTATCTTCTTTTCAAACCTCAAACTAATGCCAAGGCCACAGAGTTGCTTATGAGCTTGCTCTTTAATTCTTCTGGTGATGTGGTGGTGTTTTCATGATGAACGTGGGTAGCATTTTCCTCCTGTGCATTGTAAAGTGCAGCAAGGTTGCTCTGCATAAGACTGCCACTTCCTAGATGATCAAGTTTGATTATTGTGGTTGACTTTTGTGTTTGTTTGTGTTAACTGTATGCTTCGATTGTTCCTGTAACTTCTGTGGTAACGTTTGTATCTTTGTGTACACAGAGGCAATGTAAAGTTGAAGAAATTCAGCTAAAGTGCACGAAAGCACGCAATGACTATCTCCTCAACCTGTCTGCAGCCAATGCTTGCGTGAACAAATACTACGTTCAGGATCTCTCCACTCTTATAGATGTAAGTCCCAAAAAGTGACTACATACTGTACCTTTCTGAACTGAACGCGTCTAACATACCTCCTTGCGTGTTTAGTGCTGTGATCTGGGTTACCATCAGTGTATATCCAAGGTGTTAAAGTCTTACCTTATGGGCCGACATGGGATGCAACAGAAACTGAGTCTGGGTTTGCAGCAGCTGAACACGACGGTTTCAGAACTTAACCAGAACCAGGACAGAAACACTCTTATGCAAGCCAACACCACCGCTTTTTGCCTGCCCCTGCGCTTTCTGTATCAGCCTTACGAGGGAGACCAGGTAAAACACGCTGATACTAAACTGTACTCTTAAAAATAGAATCATGATGCTATAGAAGAACATTTATTTTGTCTAAATGGATCCTTTTAAATTACCTTAGAATGATCTATTTTTACAACATAACTTGCCGGTCCACTTACATAGACGTGCCATGTTTCTTCAGTAACCCTAAGCGGACAAACTGCTCCAAAGAATGTCTTTCGTAACTAAGTTATCTCGTTTTGTCACAAAAGTAGTGTCCTCTTTGTCCTCTGACAGCCTCCATAGTACTGTGCCACCTCACCGCATTATTGGACTCCATTGACTGGTCCTTTAACATCTTAACAACCTTTTTGGCCCACAAAAGGTTCTTTGATGTTTCAATAGAACCTTTACCTGGAAATCTCTTTGTGGAGCTAAAATGATTGTTCTATGGCATCTTTTTTTAAATAGGTTATTTATTTTTAAGTGTACAACCCAAACACACATACATCGTTTTAGGACGATAACATCTGTTTCGTTTCAGGTGTGTGAGGTGTCGGCCACAAGCGAAGTGATGAGCGAGTTGGTGACTCGCTTTCAGCAGCTACAGTCTAGACTTTCTTCCGTCACTACAGAGGTTGAAGAGGTACACACATATGTGACGATATTATCAAAAACAGAAGAAATGAAATATGTTTCATAAACCTTTTTTTGTCAAACATGTAAATCCCCTGCAGTCTGGTAAATTATTCCAGTCAGCTCAATCCTTCATGCTCGGTAGTATTGTTGAGGATACTTTTGGATCCAGCCCTGACCTTTCCAACAGCCCATCACAAGAGGGGAACAGTGACGTCCTTGCCTGTAAAGCCAATCAGATAAAACGTAGAGCCAGCCTGCCGGATACTGAGAGTTTATACTTTATGGTATAAGAATGTTGTTATTAGTATGACTGTTAGAAAAATACTCACAATCCTCTTAAAATGGGATTGTATTCAGTGTTTTGTTTGATTTCTTTATATTGCAGAAAGTCCGAGAGCATCTGTTAAACAGCTCTTTAATATCAAAGCTGGAGGCCAAACACGACCTGCTTAAAGTTGCCATTCAGAGAGGTGAAATAAATATCATACTTATAAATGTAAACTAAAACTATGTGATATGAAATAGTTCATTATTTGTGTTTTGTTTTTTAATCAGCTGAAAGTCTTGAGGTAAACCAGTCAAGGTAGGAAATCAAAAATGACTTATTAATATAATAGTACTTATGGCTGTCCAACATTTCAAGTTTCAAGGTTCAAGTCTGCTTTATTGTCAATTCTTCCACATGTACAGTACATACATACAGAGAATCGAAATTGCGTTACTCTCAGTCCCCCGGTGCATACAGATAACACTAACAGTAAATAGATAAAAAGATAAAAAATGATACCACTATACAATAAGGGAATATGAAGAAAGATATAATATCAATGAAATAAAAAATAAGGTTAATAAGAACAAAAAAACAAAGCAACGCAAGGCACATGGCAGATAGAGTGCAAACCAGTGAACAAACAGCGCAGATAAAAAAAAGATTTTTAGTGCAATAAATAGCTTATAGCTTATACCAGACTGATTAAAGTGACAAAGTGACAAGTGAAAGAGCAGTTATTTTGTTGAACTGACTGATGAGGTAGTAGAATGGTGTCAGTTCCATGGTGAATGAGGTAGTGAGCAGACAACTGCTGCACAAAGTGACTGGTGCATGACATCGTATGTTAGAGGGAGGGGGGGGGTGGAAGGACCTGGGTATGTAGGACCAGTTCAGTGGTGCCTGGGGCAGAAGAGAGACGAGGGGGCAAGATCAGGAGCGAGTTAAGCTTCCTTACAGCCTGATGGATGAAGCTGTCCTTCAGTCTGCTGGTCCTGGCCTGGAGACTTCGCAGTCTCCTCCCTGATGGCAGCAGACTGAAGAAGCTATGTGATGGGTGAGTGGGATCACCTGCGATGCGGAGGGCTTTCCTCGTGAGACGCATTCCATAAATGTCCTGGAATGAGGGGAGAGAGACACCAACGATCTTCTAAATTGTCATAATTTTTTTAATTGTCATTTGTAATGGCTCAGCACATTAATATCTGTTGGTTAAAAATTGATGGGCTGTTAAGTTATCTTTACTTAATTTAATTTATGTTCAAATTGTCCAATTTATGTTGTGGATTTATGTTTGTGAATTAACATGACAAGTTCTGTAAAATAAATACATCAGTAATTTATTTTTAACAAAAAGATTTTAAGTTAACTGCACTGAACAGAAGTGCCACCGTCTAAGCAAAGGCTATGCGTTTGTGAACAATGGTCACCCCAGAACTTAAAAAAACTTTAAAATACTTATAAAAATGAAACATACTTGAAGTTAATTTTACGTTTATTAAAATAAAAGTCCAGAAATATACCTTATTTAGAAAGCATACTGATATCAATGTACTAATAGTGTACTGATAGTACTTGGGACTTAATTGGTCCACTTTTTAAACTGAGACTATATTGGCCCTATATTTTCACTTCCTTTTCATACAACAGTCTTTCATGTAGCCACAACAAAATGAATGAAGTTGCATGACTAAACATAAAAAAATCATGCTGTGACCAAATTTTCCAAAAAAAGTTTTTCAAAATCAATTTGTTTAATTTAATATTTTTTTTTCAATGCAAGAGTGCAAACAACCACGAGAACATAATTGTTTAGTGTGGTATTGTTTTTTAATATTTCTGTGATTATGTAGAAAATGTTCCAGAAGGTCCGTGCGACATAGAAAGAGTCAAGTCAACCCCCAGATCGAACAAAAGCTCTTCAATGGGGATCTGCTATCATACATTCAAGTAAACTCTCTGAATCACCATGATTTAATGTATCTACGTCACAAGGTATCTGACTCACTCCCTTTCTCCCTACCAGGCATCAGGACAGTCCATTCCCACAGTAGTGGAGAGTTGCATTCGCTTCATAAACCTTAATGGTAGATCTAACACTAACCAGACTCATCCATCCATTCCCTTTGCATTATTCGCTGATTTTCAAACTCATTTTTGGTAAGGTTTACATCATGAGGGGTTATTTAGAGTTCCTGGCTCTCAGATGGTGGTGAATCAGCTGAAGGAGGCCTTTGAGAAAGGTATGTGATTTAGCTCCATGACAGACCACATTCCCCTCCCTGAATTTTAGTATTAAAGAGTTTGTGAATTGTATGATTCATCTGTAGGTGATGATCCCCTCGCTGAAGGGAGGTGTGATATGGACTCTGTGGCCGGGGTGCTGAAACTTTATTTTAGAGGTCTGGAGAAAGCCCTCTTTCCTGAGGACAGTTACGAGCAGCTGATGGAATGTGGGCGTAAGGCGGATTTACTAGATTAATGTGTGTGTGTGTGTGTGTGTGTGTGTGTGTGTGTGTGTGTGTGTGTGTGTGTGTGTGTGTGTGTGTGTGTGTGTGTGTGTGTGTGTGTGTGTGTGTGTGTGTGTGTGTGTGTGTGTGTGTGCGCGTGTGTGCGTGCGTGCGTGCGTGCGTGTGTGTGTGAAGTACATTCTTAGGGGGTAATGTAAAGTACATTATGTATTTGAACATTTGTAAACAAATCTAAAAGCTCACCTGAAATAAAGCAAATTTTGAATAAAAATTTAGTTTGTCTTGTAAAATGTGTAAATTTTCTCTAACAGTGATATTTTATAATAATTCTCCTAGGTTTTTAATACATTACTTGAATAAAAGCTGAAAAAAACATCAATATTGATCTAAAAAAATTTAATCTAATAAATAATGTAATCTTTAACTTCTTCTGCTATTAAGAAATAGATGACGAAACGAAAAAGGCATTCCAGCTCAAGGGCATCATCTCCACTTATCCGTCCCCTCTCATCATTGTCATGAGATATCTCTTTGCGTTTCTTCACCAGTAAGTGTACATCATTGTTTCCCTGTTTGTCCTGTCAAGAAAAACCCAACATGTCAACATGTGTGCCTGTTTGGTGTGTGTAGTATCTCCCAATACAGCGATGAGAACATGATGCAGCCCTATAACCTGGCTGTGTGCTTTGGCCCGAGTCTGGTGAGGGGACGGGACAACGGAGACGCAGCTGAACTACTGTGTATCAACGCCCTGGTCAAGAGCATCATCATCCAACAGGAAAGCATCTTCCCCAGCCAAAATGAATTACCAGGGCCAGTGTATGAAAAGTGTATGACGATGGAAGAAGACGACTCGTAAGAGATATCAGGTCACATGTATTATAAACCGAAGGCTTAAAAGTGAACATGTTTTTTAATTTTTGTTTCTTTAGTGAGACCGTAGTGGAGGAAGGAGATGGAGAACCCGAACAATCTCAACTCAAAGAAGTGAAAGAAAGCAAAGATGGTGAGCTTTTTAACCTTCAGATTAAATGAATGCATTGAATTAATCAAATTTGAGCTCCACTGAGAAAATGTTCATGAAATTTATAATTTATATACATGATTTATAAATTTCATCATGTATATTGATTAAAATTTCATCATGTACATTAAACACATGATTAAATAAAATTTTTTTTACAAATTTGTCCTTAAATTTGTTAAAATCCAAAAAAAGTTATTTCAATGAAACATTTGGAACCAATATACATGATTCAATTGAGTTATTCCAACAACTTTTTTTTCAAATTGTTTTAATGTATTTTTTCATGTGCAGAGCTTCTGGGAGTGGCCTTGTTCGACTACACAGGCCGTTCCTCAAATGAGCTTTCTTTTAAACAAGGAGACCGACTCATTCTGCACACCCAAGCCTCTTCCGATTGGTGGAAAGGGGAAGTTAATGGGACAAATGGTCTAATTCCAAATAAATATATTAGTGTACCAAGGTAGATTTTGAACAAGTTTGATCCCTACACAAACCCAATAGTACAATGGCTTGAATTAAATTTGATATAAATTAATTCTGAACAGAATAACAACCTTTAATATGTCTTCAGTGTGGACGAAGGACAAGATCAAAAAGAGAGAGATTCCATCAAAAACATCTGTTATAGACAACAGAAGGAAGAACGGTCAAGAGCAGAGGAAAGCACACGGTAAAACTCTAACCGATTTTTTTGTGACTCAGTCACAAGATGTCTAACCACATGTGGGTTAGAATTAAATTTATTTGCCTTGTCACTTGTGTTTATCATAGTGTATGTAACCGCAGGAAGTGAAACAAGAATGATCTGTGCTCTTCTGTGAACTAAAAACTAAATTCTTACATCATCATGATGAATCAGAAGCTAGATTCACTTTCTCAGACAGTTCTGTATCTATTCTTTTTCTAGTCCCAAGGTTTCTTATGACAAACACGGAGTTGTTGCCAGCCAAGTCACTTCTGCAAAGGTTTCACTCCAAATACCCACAGGACAATTCATGAGGCCCGGAAATTCTCCAGGAGCTCTACGGAAAACTTTAAGGTGTGTCATTTTTCTTATGAAAGATTCAGCGGAGAAAAAATACTTCCTAAGATTGTAAAAGTAATGTACATTTCTTAAGTAAGTGTCTGTATGTCTGTGTCATTCTAACAGCCCTCAAATAAGGCGTCACACAGTAGAAGGAGTTGCTGGAGAAGAGAATTCAATACATGTGGATAAGGTCAGAAATGTCCTCTTTTACAGTTCTAAACAGGGGTTAATATTCAAATTCCTATTTATATATACATATTTTCCACTAATATTTTATATTTTTATGTCTGTGTGTACTGGATAGAATCCGCTGAGACCAGCCTAAGCTTATAAAGCTTTTAGTCTGGTTTTGGTTTAGTTTTAAGATACCTAACCAGATCAAACCAGATACTTGAATCCTAAAGCAGCAAAGGCCAGATAACCAACCCAGGCTGGTTTTTATTATTAATAGAATAGAATAGAATAGAATAGAATAGAATAGAATAGAATAGAATAGAATAGAACAGAATCACACTGTAATGTTGTTGAACAGTTCAATAATCTGATTTTTGTTCATATCTTGACCTTCATATCCCGCAGAACGTGTGTCAAATAATGAACTCAGTATTCCAAGAGCTCAATTCCAGACAGTCATCCAAGGATTAAAATCGGCAGCATCACCACTTACCATGAACTGTGAAAAAAAGGTGTTTTGCTCTTTCCCTGGACTCTTCTACAGTAGAGTAGACTTTGTGGCCATTATTTGTTTGTTGTTCTGATATAAATGTGTCATAGCAATATTGAGAAAAACAGCAGAATGTAGTATTGTCTACTAAGCACTTGATGGCAGTCTCCTCACAAGTGACTTATTGAAGTTTTTTTAAAAGCATCTCTAGTGAAAGTGACAGTTTTAGGTCATCTCTTGTAATCTTTCTTTAATGACTCAGTAGCAGCCGATTCAAATCCATTTATTATATAAAAATTCATGAGAACTTTTGCAACCTGCACACACTTTTTCTGAATGTTTAACTCCAAAATGAAAATGTTGTCATCTTTTGCTCACCCTTTAGTTACAACATGTACAGTTTGTAATACTTTGTTGAGTTAACATGAACATAAGGCATTTTATTAAACATTAAAACATTTGTGGGTCATCGATCATCATTGACTTCTATAGTATTTTTTTGCCCTATACTTTGTCAACATTGACCCAAAATGACTTTTTTAAAAATATTTTCATTTGTGTTACGCACCACAAACAGTGAGAAAATGAGGACGGAATTTTAATTTTTGGGTGACCTATTGCTATAAGTGACATCAATCAAAAAAATCTTCAGAATGAATTTCTAATTAAGATACACAAAGAATTCTAAATAGGTTTAGAATACTTTGGTTAGTATAAATATCAGATTTACAGGGTTAAAAAAATATTGGAGCGTTCTGCCGTACTTCTTGTAGTTTTCTCCCACTAAAAGTTTTAAGTATTTCATTTTAGTAACTTTTCCTATTAACAATTATATATAACTGCAGAGACGATTTGTTATGTTTTGCATTTGAAAAGTTGTTTTTTTGACTGCTCGGTTTCCAACACATTGCCAGCGGGCAGGTTGGCCTAAGTTAAACTGAAACTTAAGGTGTAAGTAATTTCATCTGTATTAGAGAGTAATACTTAAATCTTGTGTAATACTGTAAAACAAACAAGCAGATTATTCTTGCAATGGATCTTATATAAATAATGGGGGTCTGGAAAAAACTGAAAAAATTTTGAACAAGAAGCTTTTTGTGAATGTCGAACACCTGCCTTTTTCAATGAAATTTCATAAAGTTTTCCTTCCCAAATATATTCATTTGGACTTTCATGAAAAACATTTATTCACACGGCTTTTAGGGAAAGCGAACACCATAGGCCTCCACTGAGAAATCTATTCCAAGTCCAGTTTTCATGTAAGACATGTCAAAAGAGTAAGACTCCAAAACCCTCTGTTGTCACTCTATTCAATCAATGATTTTATTTAAAACCGTCATAATCCAATTGTTATAATAATAATTTATCCCATTTTTTATGGACCTTCTGTATTCGTACATTACAATATGGACCAATGTAAACAATAACAAAAATACAAAGAGTGAGAAGACTGGATCTAGAGAGCCAAATCTCACATAGAGTTGATTTTAAGCCTACGGTTCACGTTTGCTTAATAGAGGTCTTCATTCATTTCCTGCATTCAGAGGAAATCCATTTAACAGGATACAAGAGATAAACCAAGTTTCAGAAAAGCATAAGGATATCGGATATATAATCATTAAGCCTGTATTTACTGTACCTTACATTGTGGGGATGGATATTCATTGGAAGTCAGAGCATTTTTGTTTGTTGGTTTCACAAGAAAGCACAAAATGTCTTGTTTGTCTATCATGCAAACATTGAGTTTGTTTGTTTACTTGTCTGTTTTGTTTTCCGGTAAACAATTAAATGATTTTTTATGCCATGTAAGAACAAAAAACACACATCAAATATGATCAGTTATAGAATAAATTATTAATTTAATATACTATACTAAAAGGACATTTAAAATTGAATCTGGAAAGTACAGATCAAGTTCCCATGTCTTTACATGTCATGGTTGGAAATCAGCTAAATAATGTTTTTCATCAGGCTGCAAATACTTATATTAAACACTAAAATAAATAAAATAAATACTTTGGACATTAGACATGTTAAGTTGGAGGAATTAGCCTTTTAGGAAGACTGCAATACTTAATGAGATACACATTTGCTATGGTCTGTAGCAGATGCTAAAACGTTCCTGTAGCTCAGCGGTTAGAGGATTTAAATCCAGGTATGGACATACTTGGGTACAGATGTATAAGGTAATGCAAGCAGTTGTGGATGAAAGTGTTTATCATTAAACAAATAACTCAAATTTCACAAGTTTGTAATAAAGCAGCTCAACAAGGAAATTCATTTATTGACAAATGTACATTTGGTGGTTTCTGTATAAAAACTTTTGTTGATAGTACAATACTGCTGTACTGTGCTGATATACAAACAATCGTACAGTAATATATTTATACAATAATATATAATGTGCAACATAAAGTACCTATAGTATTTTCATTTTTTCTGTTTTATGATTCTAAAAATGTGTGTCGCTTGTAAATAAATTTAAATGTGTATGCTTAAAGTTAAAAAGGACATTTGCCCCTACTTAAAATTTTGTTATTTACCCTCATGTTGTTCAAAAGCTGTGTATGACATTTTAATGGAAGATGAATGATTTTTAAAGGGGTGGTGGAAAATTTCTTCATTTTCCCTGTTTTACAAGTTTAAGATGCATTTATTAGACATTATTTATTATCATTGTAGTGTTGTGGATGCTTTGCCAGACATGTCCAGGGCGACGTGTATTTGGTTTCGCTTAGTTTGGGCTCCAAAATATGAAGATGGCTTAACATGGATGTCTCACATTTTCGGAAATACAGTTAAGGACAAACATTTATGTGTGTGAATCATGATTTAATTGATGATTGCTTTCTGAACCCGGGAACGTACGAGACCAGCACTTAAACTTTCATTAAAAGGGGAACAATTTCAACCATTACAACTTAGACTCACAGTCTGTACGTTTTCATTCATTGTTAGAGAGTTTGCTGTGGAGTTACACAGTTACGTTAAGTTAATACAGTGACAAGGTGTTTAGACAGCATAAGTAGCTATTAATAGTAATCTTTCACATGTTGATCAAGACGTGCCGACAAAGTTTATGTATCGGTCTGATCTTGTTCATTTATACGGAGATAGACACTGAGATACTGTCGCCATGTTATCTTCGAGGCTGACGTTATAAATTCCGTAAGGGGCGTAATATTTCAGTTACACGCTTGCAATATTCGACCAATCAAAACGAACTAGTTAACTGGCCAATCAGAGCACACAATACTTTCCACAGCGATGAGCTTTGATAATATATATAATAGTAAACATGTGTAATAATTGACAATATTTTGAAACTACAGCATTTTTTAATCTTCCACCAGGTATTCACATTGCTATACACCTCATACAAATAAAAATATTTGTTATGATTCTGTCCCCTTTAAAAAATATTTCCCACAACTTTGTTTATATAATGGAAGTCAATAGGAGGAAGGTTTTTTAGCTACTAACATTCTTCAAAATATTTTCTTTTGTGTTCTGCTAAAGAATAAAGACATACAGGTTTGAAATGACAAAAGTATGTAAATGGTGATAGAATCCATTTTTGGACTATACTATTCAGTTAGTATGGATTACTTAATTCTTTGTTCCAATTGTATATTTTTTAACTAATGTAACAACGAGGGGCATGTCACAGCTACTGCATACTTAATGTGTAAACAATTATACATCACCAGCATTTCATTTGCATCTTAAACTATATAAACTCTACAAGATCTATTTACAAGTATTAGCAAAAAACTTAATCTCTACAACATCAATCTATAAACATTTGACATTATGTCCGATGTTCTATGGCGTTTTAAATTATGACCCTTTCATGCAGAATAGAGGAGCTGTTCAATGAACTGTGTGTAACCTTATATTATTTTAGCTCATTTCCTCTGACATCTTCCTCAACACTTTATGACTTCCTATTCTGCCGTCTTTGTAAAAGCTATGAATGTGATTTGTATGTGCTCCATAAATAACTTAAATGTTGAGGCTGAATTAAAAGTGTTGCTGTTGCTGGAATTGCTGGCGACTTATTTATAGACTTATTATAGACTTATTTTCCCACAGCTCAAAAATTTGTCCGATTAAAAATACAAATCAGTCAACGCCCAAAAGCTCATGTTGAAAGTATAACTTGGATTTTTGGAGTAAGCATCTTTTAATACTCGTGTGCTTTTCGTCATTTCAATCATTTTTACGGTGCTCCTTGTTTTCATTTGTATTGGCTTGTGTTTAGAACTCTCCCCGTGATACGGTTTCCACGCATACATCACATAACTCTCCTTAAGTCCTTGTCACGAAAATCTGAAGAAGATTTATGACGGAAGAACTGAATTATGGATGATTCAACTGGCTCGGGGTTAAATCCTTGATCTGTCCCTCATCCAGAGTTAAGACCCCTGTTTTCATTTACCATCCTCAATACAGGAGGATTGAAAACACATATTGTTCTTCAGTAATTTAATTATAAAGTTTCATATACAAAAACCCTCCCTGTGTCTGGTTATTTAAACAAAGAACGGTCATATATTCAATGGGCCAGCTGCGGCCTACTTTGCATAAAAAAGTTTATTCTCATGTGATACTTTGGTTCTTTCATTAATCTGACATGCATATATGTTTGTTGTCGCATGTCACGTAAAATCCTTGGATTATACACTTTCAGCTTTAAAGCTTCAGTTGACTTTGAGGAAGCATAGGCCTTGGTTATTTGTGTCGGGGTCAGAACTGGTTGTCTTTGGTTGTGGAGGTGTTGATGTCGCTGGAGTGATCGTGCAGCGAGCTCCTGCGGCGCTTTGGCCGACAGCGTAGTAATGCTAGAAGTTCACGGGACACGCTGCTGGAGAAGAATGTGTAGATCCACGGGTTAGTGCAGGAGTTCAGACTGGCAAGTAACATGAAGATGGTGAAAGCCACACCTGAGAATGAGGGAGAGCAGGACAGTTCTGTCAATTATGAACAAAATAAATGTTTTATTCCTTAAAAAAATTGGTTAAGAAAAACTTTACAAATCCAATGTTTTAATTTTTTTAAAGTTCAGCTTTCGGTCGGAGACGGTAGCTTGTGGTGGGCTGTGCACTGACATGTGGCGGAAACACTTGAGGTCAGATCCCAGCTTGAGTCGTTCACCCTCTCCCCACAACATAGTTTTCTATTATCCTTTAACATACAGTTTTGTCCAATAAAAGCAAAAATGATGAGAAATTATGTTGATAAATAGTTTGTTCCAAGATTTGAAAATTGCATAGATTGGTGTAATGTTTATGTGGGTTTAGAAAAAATGAAAATGTAAAATAAATAAAGGTCATTATTTATTTCAAATAAAACAATTTTTATTTTGTTTGACCCTTCACCCTACCGGTTAAAACTTTTGGGACACTTGAGTGAAATTATTAAAAAAAAGTTTTATCTGAAGGTGTATATGCCTGTATGTTTAAAATTTGTTCCATTGCTACAATTTTTAAATCTACATGTGTTAATGATTAAATTTACTTTTTATTTATTAATAAAAAAGTATTTTAATGGATGACTTTGACCAAATATTAGAAAAAGAATAAAAGCAATAGATGGTGAGTCCTTTAAATTTCTTTAAACAACATCTCACGGTGAGACTTAAAAATAAAATTACAAGGAAACATTTCTGCAATTTTTAGTTAAAAGGTGACGATGAAAGATATAGTACTTCATTTTAATTACTTTGTTTTATTTCATAATTTAAATGAGTTTCGTTCTAAAATGTGGAAAAATATGAAAGCATAAGTAAGTGTCCCAAAACTTTTGACCTGTGGTGTACATGAGGTTCAATTTCTTTAAAGCATTTTCCCGTTTCAGGCCCTATTTCTCTTTTCACGCAGAGTTCTAAGGACATTTAGCTGCTCCATCTATAGAATTATGTTCTTATTTTCGAGTAAACAGCTGAACAAATGAGAAAGATGTGAAGCAGGCACACATGGGTACTCTACATGTGTACATCAGCAGCTGTGAGAGGCCTGCGGCGAGGAGATACAAACATCTTGTCAGTGATGGAAGCTCAGCATGGAAACTGGATTGTTTATTAGTGACAAGTCATGGGCTCTAATACACATGATGCAGAGGAAAATGAAAGTAAGGGAGAGCTGAGAGGGATTTGCAAAACATTTCCTGTAGTAGGAAATGTTAACATGAAACCACATTAATAATAGACTCAAAATTAGATTGACAAGATTTTGTATTATGATGGAATTTTCGATGATGATGCATATGTTCAAAGAAATTTTCCAACCTTGTTTTGGTGGGTCGGGATCCCAGGCTGCCCAGAGCTGTACGATGAAGAAGGGGGACCAGCACATGGTGTAGACCAGCACAATGACCAGAGTCATCCTCACTGTTTTGGACATGGCTTTTGACACACCCGTAAGAGGTGGAGCGAGGCGGCAAGGTGGAACAGAAGACTTGCAGGAATTATTACGATCCTCTTTGCTGGTGTTGTTTCTTTGGAGAACAGAGTGATCGTGCGAGGGCCGACAGCAATCGCTGTGATGTTCAAAAGATGGGACATTGCTGTGAGACTGTAATGTCACATCCTTGCCAGATTTTTCACAGCCTGAGTTTGGTGATTTTTTTTCAGTGCATGTGTTAGAATGGGATACACTGTTGTTGTATGCCTTATGGTGATTATTTCGTGTTTCTTCGTCCCCACTGGCCCGTGATCTGTCCGTGCTTGCCTGCTTTTTGAGGATGGGAAGGTGGAAGAGCACCATGTTCTTCTTCATGTCCACGGAAACCACACGCTCTGATTTTAGGTAGATGTTGTCATGGATCTCTTTGAAGATTCGTACCTGGATGTACAGATATCACATAAGTATATCATATGTTTTTTTAGTGTTAAAGTGAGTGTTTAACCAAAAACTTTCATTGAGTCAACGTTTACTCACTCTCTTGTTATTTCATACTTCCGCAGAATACAAAAGGAGACATTTTGAAGAATGTTGGATCTATGGCACACATTCCATTCTATTGGATAGGAAACCAATGTAAATGGGTGCCACTTACAAACATTCTTCAAAATATCTTTTTTGTGTTCTTAAGAGGAGAGGAAGTTGAACAAGTTGAAAATATTGAGGGGGCTAATAAAAGATGGCAGTACTTCCATTTTTGGGTGAACTATCAATTTAAGACCAAAAACACATTTATAAAATTTGTTTTTTTCAGTCGGTGTTCTCTGAATGATTTCCTGGGAACAGCATTAGCTGTCGGAAAAAACATCTGCACATTAGAGGATTTTCTCCTAAAATAGAAGCAACTAAGATGCTTCTATCGGGTCGGAGATCATGATCTTAACATGTTAGCAATATGATGCATGACAGAAAATCCAACCCGCTTTCAAATATTGTCACTCTGGTGGACAAAGTATATAAGGCCTTCCATAAAATTTTAACTCTATGGTTTAAATTCAGCCTAGTGATGCTAAAACTGTTAAAAGCCAAGTAAAATTGCTATAATGAGTTTAGTATTATCTTGATGAGATAAAGTCATATAAAATATGTGTTGAGGTTCTTTAAACAAAGACAAATGAGAAGTGAGTTATATTTAGGGAGTAAAAAAAGTCAAGAAATGATGATGGAATGGTTCAGTTACTGTTTGAAGGAAGTGGTCATAAATTTGGAAACTGCTGTTTTCCAGACAGCTGTTTGAAATAATAAAGCCATTTCTGTAGTCGTAAACAGAGTAATTTAAGCTTTAGGGATCTTGAAAACAAGAAGTGAACTTGTGGCCAGCTTTGGCCATTTGCCATGCAACTATAATTATAGCTATATTTCAAGTAAAAAAAATATAGTTATTATGTATAAATAGAAATCTAATATAAAACACACAGTACAACTAATAGACATGACTAATCTGTAGAATCTGTTTTTGGATATGTAAGCCAACTATAGAGAATAAAATATGCTTGAAGCATCACAGATGGAATGCACACAAGCTCTCATTACCTGGCAGATGGTGATAATGAAGGTAGGAAGCACAAACACCGCTACAGTCATCCAGGTGACATACGCCTTAAGACCCCAGGGCTCGACAAAGTGTCCCCAGCATTCAAACACACCTGGAGCGACCTCCGACCTTGAGAAAATAAATACCTGACAGGGAAAACGGGCTCGATTATTAAAGATATTGTACATTTTAACCTCCCCAGATATATGTCACTTATATATGTAACTTTGTAACTTATATGCCTTGCTCAATATGTAATAATTAGATTTACATACTTTTTTGCTACCAAAAGTCGATTGTATAACTTTTAAGATATGTTTGGCAAAAAAAATCTAAACTTTTAAATATGTTCCATGTGGCTTAGTTAATATAACAAAAATAAAAACATTTATATTAAATTAGTGCAATCTTTTATAAACATTAAGTAGATTTTTTTTATTCGAAAATATGAAAATAATTGTTTGAAAAAAATTATTTTTCTAAAATGTTAAAAGTTTTTGTAATACAAATTATTATTTGTTTAACAAATATAACATTCACCTAATATTTTGGGTGAATCAGATTAACTTTTTCACTTACATTTTTAAAGCTTTAAAATGTACTCTTTTAAGTGTGAACTACTACATAAAAGTATTTTTGAGTGTACCTGTGGCATGCTAAGAATAAAGGCAAGCCCCCAAGCCACCACAATAGTTGTGTTCCAACATGAAACAGCACCTCCTCTGTAAGCCTGCAGCGGGCAGCAGATGGCATTATGGCGGTCCACTGTCATTGCCACGATCATGAACGATGAGGCAAACATTCCCACAATCTGCAGATATTTCACAGAGCGACATAGCATATCAGGACCCTGAAATCTCTCCGTGATATCCCATAAAAGCTGAGGGAGCACCTGCAGAACATCACAGGAAACTGTTGATACATGCATGGGTAATGATGTTGATTCACCAACCATCACCAACATGGCTTACCTGAAAAAAGGCCACCACAAGATCTGCAAGACACAGATTGACCATAAAAAGATGCATGGGTGCATTGTATTTACGCCTCCTCAACAGTATCCACAGGATGAAGCTGTTTCCTAATGTCGTGAGAGCGAATACGAAACCCAGAACTGCAATTTCTGCTTGAGCGAGAGCCACGTCCCGCACTGTTGGGAGGGATGGGGAATGAGTTGGGTTGGTGGAGATGTTTTGGGATAACAACCAGTATGATCCACCTCTGAAAGTGTTGTTGAGTTCAGGTTGGTCAGAAAAGGAGTAGAAGGTGAAGTTGTTCCCGGCAGCGGTTGCATGGACTGATCCATATCCATCCCAACCTGCCTCTACTGAAATGGTCTCCATTCCTGCAGGGAATAAAATAATGATGTTATCAATAAAATATGCAGAGTTTGGAATGAGTCAAATCTGTTTCATTCTTTCATTTATTTGATTCAACAAAACTGTTTTTATAGTTTTTCCTTTTTGTTTTCTTTTCCATATGGGACTCCCACAATCCCACAAAATTTCTCATGTTCACTCCCCGTTCACCTCAACCCTTGCTTTAGGTTCTCTCTCTGTTTTTCTTTGATCATTCCATCATCCTGTTTCTATAGCTTCCACCATTTTATTAACTGCTCTTTGATCTTAATAAAATGTGGTTTATTTTCATGACCCTGATAATAAATAACGCAAACAAAAATATCAGTTGCACAAATGAGACTGGCAGTGTGAGAAAGAGAGGTAGCCTGAGACTTTGACTTGGTTAAATATACAGAGGAGGGGAGGACGTGCAGTACAGGATACTGAAGTACAGTACTGTGAAGGATTTTCTTCTGACCTTCAGAAAGTCAAAAAAAGACTGACATATTTCCCAAAGGAAGGAATAATAATAATTACAACGTCATTCTGTCCAAACGTTTACATCACTTTGGTACAGGCCATTGCCTTTTTGAGCATCTTCTGTAGTGGCTGTTTACAAGTTCATAAATAATGTAAAAAAGCTAAAGTATCATATTTGATCCGAGGAGCACAAACGTCTGGGTTACTTGCGTAACCCCGGTTCCCTGATGGAGGGAATGAGATGTTGTGTCCTTCATGCCATATATTCCTCGTAGCGAGGTGAAGAGGATTCCCCGACACTTGGGAGGTTGTTGGGCGAACTGGATCGCATAGCCGAGACGGATCGTTCTGTCTGGTTACCGCCCCGGTCCGAGCATAATACATGCCTACGGTAGTCGGGAAAGCGAAACGAGAGGAACGATCTCCTTCACCATTCCCCTGGAGGGGGGTTCTGTGGCTCTCAGGACGGCTGCTTCGTCTTAGGGCGGAAGCCCTGGAAGCTTGCTGTCCCGAGTACTTACCTGCTCTTGGGGGCTGCCGAATAGCACACCGTCTGACCGAGAGTGTGTCTAGTTGCGGCGCCGCTGCTGTCACGCAACGTCGAGTCTCAACACAACGTCGAGTCAGATTGACGCAACGTCGAGTCGGACTGACGCAACGTCTTGTAACCGTGCACCGTCGCTTGGAGAGTGCCAACGGTTGTGTTACAAACCCAGGGGAGGAAACTGCTCTTTTTGTGAGAGGGTGGGCACCGGGCCCGGCACGAGTTGGGACGTGGCAGGAGCGTCCCGCTCCGGCCACTTTGGAGATGGTATCCCCAGGACCGGGCGTGATGGTGTTTCCTCTGCCGGGTGCCTCCCGTCATGATCGACTCCCTACGAGGTGGGTGCTGACGGGGGGGCGTCGCTCTCCTCCGATTCGCCGTTCTCCGGGTCGCCGCCTGAGGGAGAGATACAACCGGAGGGGTCGGTTGGGAGGGGCGAGGCTGTCTGGGGGCAGACTGAGCACGGAGCCTGGGCGGCCCGGTTGCTGCCCGGCTACGACGTGGGAGGATATGCCTGATAGCCTTCGTCTGCCTCTGCACGGCGGAAAACTGCTGCGAGAAGTCCTCCACCGTGTCTCCAAACAGCCCACCTTGCGCAATGGGGTCATCGAGAAAGCGAACCTTCTCGACCTCCCGCATTTGCGCAAGGTTGAGCCAGAGGTGTCTCTCCTGGACCACCAAAGTGGACATCGTCCGACCCAGGGCACGCGCCGTAACCTTAGTGGCCCGAAGGGCCAGGTCCGTCTGCGGGGTCGGAACTTCCCTCGTCCAGCTCCTTGAGTGCCTTGGCCTGGTGGACCTGCAGGATAGCCATGGCGTGGAGCGAGGAAGCAGCCTCTCCAGCGGCAGTGTAAGCTCTCGACCCGAGAGTCGAAGAAAATTTACACGCCCTGGATGGGAGCCGTGGTCGACCTCTCCAAGTGGACGCGGCCTGAGGGCACAGATGCACCGCAACAGCCCGCTCCACCTGGGGTATGTCGTATCTGCTCCCCCATCGAGGGAAGTGAGGGCAGAGGAAGCCGAATGTGGCTTAGAGCCCTGTCCGGACCCCAGATACCATGCATCCAGCCGCGAGCGCTGGGGTGACGGCGGGGCCGTACACTGAAGCCCAATGCTCGCGGCGGCCCGGGAAAGCATGGCCGCCATCTCCGGATCCGGATCGTCCTGAGGCTTACCCGTCAGAGACGGAAGCTCTAAGACGTCATCCGGATCCGAATCCAGCAGGGCGCCCTCCGATGCCGCGACCGACAATTTGTCTTCATCCCCTGGGAAGCAAGAGACGGCGTACCACCTCTTGCCGACGGGGTTGACGAGCGTGCAGAGGTATGGAAGTTCCGCGAGCCGGAGGCTGACGGGGTGACATCCATAGAACCCTCATAATCACCAACGCCGCTTGCTGAGGCTGTTGACCGTGCCGTAGCCGCAGTCAATGAACCAAAGGGAGCTGACGAAGTGGTGGCACGCTTTCCAGGGAAAGAAGCCACCCGTGACCGCAACGTCTTAATCGACATCTGCTCGCAGTGCGGGCAGGTCGGTCCCATGAACGCCGCTTCAGCGTGTTGGAGACCCAAACACGAGATGCAAGCGCTATGGGTGTCCCCGTCTGGGACGAATCCGCCGCAACCCAGGGAGTAGCTGTGTGCCATGAGGCAACACGCTGCTTAGAAATTGCTCTTTTATTTAGAAAAAAAGAAGAATTCAAGACACTCTCTGTCTTCTGCCGAAACACACAGGGGAGCCGCTTGAAGAGGGACAGTCCGCTGCAACCGTGTCGTCACACCAGCAGGAAGATCGCCAGAAGTCGATTTCAGCATCAGACTCGAAATCATCCACAGGTTCCGAAGAACAAAAGGTAATGAATGAGCACACCGGCTCCCCTTTTATACCCGGATGTCCGGGGCGGGGCCCGGCATGCAAATTTCATTCGCCAATTCCCATTGGCCTTTTTAATATAGTCAGAGTCGATTGGTTCTCAAGAGCGAACCCCATACTGTCGTCCTCGACACAACGTCGAGAGACCGACAGAAAGGGAATGCAAAATGCAGAGTACCTGGATTTGTTAAAACTAATCAAACATAATTAATCATTTGTGCACATTTATAGTTTTTTTTTGTCATGTGGATTTTATGTAATGGTGTGTGTAAGAAAATCAGTGCAGTATTACAAAAATATTTTATTGATGATAAACAGATTTTTTTTTCAAAGTAACCCCTTAACATGAACATATAGTACAGCCGTAAAAAAAAAAATCATTTCAGTTTTGCTTTTGACATCTATGTAAATAGTGTAGCACAAAAACAAGTCATGAATGACAAAAATAAGGCTAATTCTATAAAAAAATCAAGAAATAAAATGTTGGCCATAAAAAATTGGTAGTGATCTCTTCATTTTTTTACATTTAAAAAAGCAATCACCCACTTACATGGTGTTCCAAATCTTTATAAATTTCATGGTTTGGTTGAACAAAAATGAAGAAATTTGGACTGTATAAATGAAAGCAAATTACATTTCAGGTTTCATGTCGATGTTTGTGGATAATTTATGACATGGGCAAATAAACACTAAAATAAACTGATATAACATACACATCATGAATAAATATGAACTTAAATAAAATCTATCATCCATCATTCTATTATCACACCATTTTCTCTCACTAAAGCTGCTGATAAAGATTTTTTGATGCATTTTTCTCCGCGGCTTTTGGATCCAGTCGTAAATAACACGGTTGTACCTGTCAGACGGGTCGTAAAGGTCAAGTCCTAAAGCATCTGATGCATGAGCTGTTAAGTTTACCCTTGCTTTGTCATTTTCTCAAGCCGTCCCTTGGACGATCCACTAACATAGGGCTGCATGTTGACCTGAGCTAAATATAACCCACAATACAGAGAAAGGACTAGTATACAGAATGCGTCAAAGTGTTGCAAAGATGCGTACAATCCATCACTAAATGTCAAACAATTCAGCTGTGAAGCCTGTATATTATTATTTTCATTTATTAATCATTTCCTTTTCCTGTGTGTGCTTGTGAGTATATATTTACCCAAATGATAAGAGTAATGATTAATCTTCATCTTTTTTTACCTCTGTCAGTGCATGACTTCACTGCTTGAGTGGTTTCCTTTATTGTGTTTGCCTATAAAAATATACACATAAATTAAGATATGACTTTTTGTAATATTACATCATCATTTGTTATACAACCAAAAATCATTATGACTTGAAGTTATTGCCAGATTTATTTTAACTAAATTCCATGAAAATTATAGTTGTATCGTTCACATAACAATTGAGTCTGAAACAGATTTCTTTTCACCAAAATTCCACATTTGAAATTCAAAATTGGCACAGACGTGTATTTTAATTTAGAAATGTTTGTATCTTTTGTATCTCTTTTGTATCTTTGTATCTACATGCATAAGATAACAACACCAGAATACTGCTGCTAAAAATCAATTCTTATATTTTTATTTATGAAAAGCTTGGACATCATTTTTCTTGAAAACAAAGCTTAACTAAATACAGCTTTCCTGTAGCTCAGTGGTTAGAGCATGGCACTAGCAACACCAAGGTCATGGGTTTGATCCCACGGATAACACATATTCATATACAAATGTAGAAAAATGGATTAAAACAACTGGTTTACAGATGCATTTTGTAAAAAAATAATAATAAAACTCACATTGATGTTTCTCATGAACTGCAATAAAACAAGTTCTTGGGTTAGTTCTCCAGAACTGCAACTCCACTTCTAGTATTTATTTAATCACCCAAATTGTGTGTGTGAAGCTGTAACTTCCATCCAAACACAAGTCAGAGCTTTACTCCTTGAACCACTCCAGAAGAAGCATTCTGTGTATTCCCAAAAAATGTCCAACCACTCTTGAGGGTCTGTGCGTCTGAGCATTAATTTTCCGTATTACATAAGAACCAGCATGCTAAAAGGAGCTGAATTCAAGCCTTGCTTAAACATATTTTTTGCATTTATTCAACCTCTCTCTCTTTTTCTTGCCTTCTCTGTTTCTCCTCATCCCTCTTCCCATTTCTCAGGTCTCTTGTGTTATAAACTGGGGGAGGAGCCATTGAATGATGGAGAGCATTCAGTTGGATACTGTACATCTATTCCCACTGTTATAAAGTATAGAGGGAATCTGAAAGCTCTTTGTTATGAAGTGCCATAGTGACACAAGCGAGAGATCAGTGTCAATATTTGCTTGAGGACTCGGATAACATTTCTGCCAATTGTTTTAGTCGCTAGGATAAAGCCGTCTGTTTGACCATCACAAAACACAGCATGTGTTTTCATGTCTGCCCTTTAGAAAACATTGTTGCTTTGCCATACTAAAGTTCATATAGGTCCATAAAGATGTCATTTCATTTATATACATTCGTATTAATGCAATTGCTTTAACCAAATGCAGCTTAAATTGTTTTTGTTATTTCTGTTCATGTATTGCATGGGAATCAAATACTAAATAAGCCAAGCTTTTAAAAATGATCCATCACAAAATCCTTAAAGTTTTATTATGTTAGGGCAACATCAGTAAAGAAAATAAAATAGTAATAGAACCTAAATGCTTAAAATGTGGCTTATTCATATCACAAAAAAACACATATTTTTAATTAATTAAATATTTAAATAACAGGGATTATTTTTTACCCTTTGAACTTAAATTTAAAATTAAATTTTTACCCTTTGAACTTTAAAGTTTGAAGAGTAAAAATCTAACAGTTAATTTATCTAAAATGTCCTTTTTTTAAACTAATGTATACAAAAATATATTCATCCTTCTGTGTGTGTGTGTGTGTGTGTGTGTGTGTGTGTGTGTGTGTGTGTGTGTGTGTGTGTGTGTGTGTGTGTGTGTGTGTGTGTGTGTTTAAGTTAATATTTAGTTCATGTTTAAGTTCATCAGATTTACTTTTTCCTAAAAATAACTTTTAAACAGTATATCTACTTATGTTAAAAGCATTTAATTTGACAATTTTATTGAGTGTTAATTTTATTTCATTTCACGCAGATTTTATTCCAAAAGTGGCCATGAACACTTCCAATCATGCAAATATAAATCATCAAGAGATTTGTTGCAAGGATCACATCCAGAACCCCAAAGTGGCAGCTGTTCCACATCTCAAAGACCTCAAATAAAGATTTCCAGACTTTCCTCCTAGGCAAGAAGTAAAGGTGGCAGCTGTTTCCATCTGAGAACGGATATTTGGCAGTGCGTGTGTCCGTATGTCATCAGAGAACTTCCTCTTAACAGAAGTGCTGAAAGACCCAAAACACAGTCAACTCATTACGCCAGCTTTCTGCCAGAATTGACAACAGACTTAAGACAGAATCTAAGTAAGACAAAATAATCTATTGTACATCACCATTGTTGGAACGAATGAGACCATTGATGAAAATATGTTGAATTTTGCGGATGACATGTTTTAATCCAAGGAAGCGACAGAACTGACAGTCAGATCTCATTTGAGGGTAAATATGACACATGGGTGCTGTTTCATTTAAATGATATTCTCCTGGGATTTCATTGTTGAAAAGAAAACCACAGCATCCAACAAGTTTAGACTACAGACAACTGACTACTTTTAAATGTTTCATAATTAGACACATTCTTGCAAATATTTCATTTTCATTCTGTGATAATCCTTATTTTTTCTTGTGACTAACTCGTTATTTTACTCCTTTTAAAATCACTCTTGCTTTCCCACAAAATATTCTCTGTTTATTGCAGACAAACCATTTCGCAAGACAAATAAACACTTAAATTATAGAGATACACTCACTTTAAGGAATCTGTCTCGGGAAAGTTAAAGAATAGAAAACAACATAATTCTAAGGAACAGGGCAAGAAAATCCATTCATGGTTCATGTCCTGTCATTATTAACACATTCCTTGTTGAATCAACCCATATGCTGTCATTTCATCCTGTAGAACACTAAATTAGACATTTTATAAAAAGTGTTACTCAGTTATTTGCCATAAAAGTACTTTTTATCCATGTCTGTCAAACAAAACAAACAAAACATAAAAACACTATACAAATATTCAACTTATTATGGTTTTTGCTTACATGTATAAAGATTCTTATATACAATATTGTGAAAGTCTTAGGCACATCAGCATATTCACCCCATTAAAAGTCAGGTATTGACATCATTTAGAGAAAATATGAGTATACATTTCTAATAATTTATTGTAGCATTATTTGCAGGAAAATCTATTTTGAATGGACAAGATGTGTGACAATACCCACTGCTCTACAAAATTTTTACATGATAAAAAGAATCTTCAACAGACCAAATCCAGAAGACCTGCATTAACGTCTTCAAGATGCTTAAAAACACTTATCCCTTTAAAGCCACATTCCTGTCAAAATATAAATAATGGCAAATAATAATTACAAATAATCGCAAAATGAAATTTAGATCTGATATTTTTGAAATAATATATTTACATTTACATTTACATTTAGGCATTTAGCAGACGCTTTTATCCAAAGCGACTTACAATAGTATATATAAATATATATTATAATATATTATATATATATATATATATATATATATATATATATATATATATATATATAAAACAGAAACACACAATATAGAGACTGTATGTAAAGTGTTATGTTGAAACTCTTTCTGCTATAGCCGTAAAAAGACCCTCACTAATGGTGAGTATAGTACACAAAAGAGCTCTCTTTGCTTATGAGTCACATGCTCATTACCTGGAGCTCATGTCCGGGGTATATGTACCTGTTTATGTAACTGGGTGTTCACAAGGGCATACATATACGGGAGCCAGGGGCTAATTGTCGCAAGGGCTATGTTTGAGTTGCTTTTAAGTCAACTACACAAATACATGTTTGTCTAGCATTGTTTTTCACTTTAAGGTATGTCCCTGTAAAAAAATGAACTTTTACAAATAAACCTGCTAATAGAAATATTCTATTCTATATATATTCTATACACTCTTTTCTTTATGGATACTCCTATGTCCAGCGGGGGACTGTCCTGATTGCAGTCATTAACTTAGTGGGGGGCAAAGAGGACAAAAATCAAGAACGGCTATGCAGCTTCATGTTATTTAAAGCTTGCTTTGAACTAAAGCTTGTTCATTTACTGTGGCAGAAGCAACAAAAGACATTGAGAATGACTGATAAATATGTATAGGAATCTTAAATTGAAGGGTAAATGCATCTTAAGAATATGCACAAAGAAACAAAATAAAGATTTTAAACAAACGGAATACAGAATGTAACTGAACTACGGTCTGGGCAACTGAGAAAATGAAATCATTGTGAAGTGCTATATTAACTGTCTTTATAAATTTATATTGGCTATATAAATGTGTTTTCTCTTACAGCAATGAAACAAAAGTTTTTGTGTGTATTCATTTACACTTCTTGGAAGTCTGGAAGAGTTGAGGTAATTCTCCATGATGGCAATGATGAGGATGATCAAATTTATTTGCGGTGGAAATATGGTGGTGGTCTGAAAGGAAGGTCTGTTGGAGATGGAGGTAAATGGTCTAAAGCGGTATAAGAAAGAGCAAATGAAAATGAGCTGAATGGTGCCATGTTGCCCTAACATAATACATGCATGTAGAAGCTTGTGTATATCCGTTTATTACTGACCATGTTTTGATCAAAATATTGATCCTATTTTATAATTTATTTCATAATAACAATTTATTGACAGATTGTTATTGAGGTGTATGGGGATGAAGTGGTAGTTCACCCAAAAAATGACAATTCTGTCATAAATGACAAACATTCAAGTGGTTTCAAATCTGTATAAATATCAGTGTTTGGTTAAACAAAAAGGGAAGAAATTTGGAAGAATGTGTGTAAAACAGTCTTGGACCCCATTCACTACCATAGAAGGAAAAATAAAAATGGATGTCAAAAGTACCCCAAAACTCCTTGCCGTTCTACATTCTTCAAAATATCTTATTTTGTGTTAAACACAACAAAAAAATTTCTACTATTACCAGAATTCTTTCAAATATCTTATCCTGTGCTCATTAGATTCGGAGCAACTCAATGACTAAAGATTTTTCATTTTTGTCTGAAATATCCCTTTATAGGGTTGCATCATATTATAATAAAAGTCTTGTTTACTCTTCTCCAACTTGCTACGGCAATTACACAAAACAGAACCCTGCTGTACAAATGTCTTTTTAACTTTATGGGGTGCTCTGTTGGTCACGCTCATGATTTAAACAAGCTCATTTTATGGTCATAAATTAATTTGTGTTTTAAGAAGTCTTGTTTGAAGATGAAGTGTAGATGCAATTTGTGTTCACACATATATTTTGTTACATAAATAAAACCGGACAACCTGAGCTGTGAAACAGGACTTGAGAGTAATTCATGCAAGAATTTTCACTTTTGGGTGGAATCTGCCTTAAATCATATGCCAATGCTGTCGTCTTATTGGAGAGGGCAAAACAGCCTTAAAAACACATACAGATAAATGGGTAGAAAAAACTTGGCATGATGTTGTGGAAACCTACACTTGCCGGACAGATTTCTATTCTGTTTGTCTGACAGGTTCAGACCTAAAGATTTGAGCAATTACCTTTTATAGAAAATTCCGGTTTAACTACACCCTCTCATAAAATAAGGGATCACCTTTTCTTAAATGCACTCGTTTGACTAATAAACTGGAGGAAAAATCGTTTTCCTGAATTTTTTTTTCCTGCAAAACATTTGGATGTGATTTAAATAAAACAAGATGACAACTAGTACAAAATAAAGTCAAATTGAGTTCTTAATAACATGAACCTTTAAAAGTTACTTGTTAGACTTGCTGTGATTGGCTGATCACACTTTTAATGGAATAATTCTTGTCATGTTGACAACCGAGCTGCAGATTCACCAGAATGGGTCAAACGGGTGGAAATGGAAGCTTTAAGTATTAGGTTAACAACTTACCCGTCTGGAAATCACCACTTTTAGTCCAAAAATTAAATGACCTGTAAGTGAGCATGCTTTAATGTGTATACACTGCTCAACTCTATTCAAGGTAAAGGACATCACCTTCGAGGCCTTAATTTGTTATTTACAAAGGGTTTGATGGCTAATGGTCTGAAAATAAAGTGATTGAAGAAAGTGAACCAAGGAACAGCTGGTGGCAAATGAGACCCGCAAAGAATAGGGTTGATGTTGTTTAATAAAACCTTGCAGGTTACTACAGTATAATAAAAAACTGTATAATGGATAGTTCACACAAAAAGGAAAATTATGTCATCATTTACATTTGAAAACAGAGAAAGATATTTGGAAGAATGTGTACAGTTGTAACCGTTCTTGGCAACCAAACCAAGCAGTTCAGTGGGAAAAATGACTTTATAATTTTGTTCTATTTAAGACAAAGATATTTGTACAGAATACAGTCCTGGGGCACTTTTTGACTACCGATGTCATTTTTTCCATGGTAGTCAATGGGGTGTAATAACTGTTTGCACATTCTTCCAAATATCTCTGTTAATAAAAGATAAAATGTGTATAGATTTTGAACAAATAGAGAGTGAGTAACTCATGACAGAATTTATATTTTGCAAGAAGTATCCTGAAAACTGTGTAAATGTTAAATGAAATATCAATTTAGACCAAAGGATGCTGTTTTGTTATTTCACAATATACAAGCTCATCACAGTCACACATGGGATCATTTTACAGTAATAGTCCCAGCTAATAACTGAATAATAAGAATTGTCAGTACACACATTTTAATGCAAAGTTTTTTCAAGGAGCACCAGTAATATCAGTGTTAGTCTTTGTTGCCTTAGTGCATATTTCAGGAGTCTAAACTTGTGTGGATTGAGTCATTATTGTCCGATGATACAGATGTCCAAGTGTATTAAATGTACTTTAATAATGGAGTAGTAAGGAAAGACAGAACCCACAAACCCGCTGTGCTTTTGGTGTCAGGGTCTCAAATTACAGAGATTAAGACATTTTAAATCTCATTAACCTTGACAGCAAACTACACTGTAAAAAAATCTGTACAAATAGGCCACAAAGTACTGCGTTATTAGGAAGGAATATTCCATATTAATTATTTACAGCAGTTGTATCTGTTTTTACACCTTGCCATGCATCAAATTAGATTTAGGAATTAACGTTATATGTCCATAAAATAAACATTTACTGGTAATTATCTGCCAGTTCTTTATCAGTTTTACCGTTGTAGATTGTTGGATTCCCAGTGGTGTAGTTTCATTAACATGTCTAGGCAAAAACATGTGTCATATCTTTTGATGTTTCAATATTTTAAGTCTGTGCAAAGAAGAAATTGTTTGAAGGAGTGCCTCGGAGATGACTTTCCCATCACCACAAAGTCAATGTTTTGTTTTTATTGTGTAAATATTTTTACATTTATTATGTCTTTTTAATGGCGATGCCAACAAGTTGGATGCCATCCCTGATGTAATTCTCACACAAAAATGCAACATGGACACAAATCTTTAATATCAGTTTTTTGAGATTCGCTCATGAACGTTTATATTGAGCGACCAAAATGTAGTCTGTTTATAGCCTCAGGTTAGTTTTTTACTTCTGGCGATTGTAATTAGACTTTAAAAAGGTTAAACATCATGAACATTTGTCAATCACACATTTGATTTTTTGCAATCTTCTAAAAGTATATGACAAAACCCTAAGACTTTCGGTTAAATCAATGCACAAACGTCCTGGTTAGCCTACAAAATACTTTATCTCCTTATTTTGAAATTAAAAATAGTGAGTGTGGCTTCCTCTTCTGAGACTTGATTTCATTTATAATGTTGAGCTTTGAAATTTAATTGGCAGTAGGCTGACAGTTGGGGGGAGGAGTTAACGGAAGCTCTGCCCAAACCATATAAGTTACATCGGAGATGGATAGGCCATAGAGGGCGACGAGCATTTACAAAATTGCATCAAATTTCGTAGATTCATGAAAAAACACCAATGATAGACCAAACATTCTATAAAAGAAAACATAAAATATGTGATAAGAAAACTTGCATGTATAACACGCAAATAATAAATAATTAAGGATTTCTAATGTAACAAATGACTTGACTCATAACAGAAGCACTTGAAAAAATACCTGTGCACTGGTCTACATTTACATTAACATCAATTTATTTGGCAGATGCTTTTATGCGACAACAATTATGGAGTTGCCAATCATCACTGCAGAGCAAATAGGAAAATGTGCCTTGCTCAAGGACACTTCAGTCATTTCCTGCTGGGAGTGGGACTCAAACCCACAACCTTTTGCTTACAAGTCCAACTCTCTATAACCACCAGACCAAGACTGACTGCTAGGGTCAAGGCCATTAACTATTAAGCGAAGTTTGCCACATAAACTTGTTAAAAATACTTAAGCAATGCTTAAAGAGTTGTGTGTTTAAAAACAAAGTCAAAGTACAAGCATACAAACATACATTTCATCAAAAGCACTTTAGAATAAGTCTATCGAGGAAAATGGGTAAAGCAAGAGACAGAAAGAGAGATAGATAGAAATCTATTATAGCGTTTTTCTCAATGCACTTTCCCACTGAATCGTTCATAGACACGTCAACCACATAAAGAAAGAATGCCTACAGGATTTTATAAGGCCTATAGAATGAAGAATGTATCCGCTCTGACGTGATGAATTCCCCTTTTTAATGTGTTGTGCTCTCAAAAACCTGCTCTATATAAACGTCAGAGAGTTCAGGCATTCACAGAATTGATGGCGTGATTCCAGCACTCAGGGGAAATTGGGAGAGTTGTAATATGACAGCAAAAGTAAACCATGAATTATATGACAGGAGCAGCGGCTGATGTAAAGCTCTCTCACTGAGAATTACAAACAACTACAGTCGAAAGAATGATAGAAATATAAGGCCTCAAAACCTAGAAGCAGGCTTTAAATCCATATACAATCTCCTCTTTGCGTAATGGAACCTAGCAATTGTGGAATTGAGGAAATAAGCAAACATTCGTCATCATATTGATCAGTTGATATGATATACTATAGCAAACTGAAGTGTAAGTTTATGCATTCTCTCTGTCTAGAGAACTTAAAGTAGCTAAAACGTCATCATCGTGAGTATAGCATAGTTTACACAACATATATTTGTGTACTGTGCATATTTTTTCTATTCATAAAGACATATACGTATATGTATATATTTCATAAATGTGAACTATAAACATAATAAACAATTGTAAAAATATTCAAATGGTAAAGGTTAGTAAATTGATCAAAAGAATTTCTTTAATATGTCTTAATGTATGTTTTAATGTAGACATGTATTATGCAAACATAAACTAGATATTCTAGATGTGATTAACCATCTAGCAGTCTTTACATGTACTTTAAACACTCTCATACACCGTTCTGACAAATACACATCAATATAAATATGTCTTTAATTGAAAGGTAGAGTCAGTTTTCTCTCACCCACAGGCTGTATGGGCCTCCTTAGTAAATATTCACACTTTGTTTCATCTTTGGGTGGTGACTATAGAAGGATAACGTTAACTTATAGCATAACCGCATAGTTTATGCATGGATTACAAACTGTATTATGCACCGGCACTGAAGTTATTTTGATAGTTTTGTTGCAGAAAGCATGACAGGATCAAAAGCATTCATGGAGATTTCTACACAGAACATTCGTTTAGATTTGATTATTGAAACGTTACCTCGTAGCGACCAAGGGTACAGTAACAATAAAAGGCATTGCAATGCAATGTTCCTGAAGTGTGAGACACTGAGAAAACAGAAAGGAGTGATATGATGATACGAGAGGTGGTATGTTTTTAGGACTAACAGCTGGGCCTTAGATGTGTTTTGAAGGAAGAGAGAGGCTCAACTGTTCTGATGGAGACCTTAAAGATCCTTGCATCATCAGGTTACAGTATGTGAAAATTCAGGACAGGGATTTAATGTGTCTTTGCGTAAGGATTTTGATTTTTAGAAGTTTGGGTTAGGAGGTGCAGATCCAGTAAAGTATAAATGCTTTGAATTTCACCCACCAAAGATCTTCATTCAAATAATGCACACAGGAACCCTAAAATAAATACCCTCTGGTCACTTTAAACCTCTAATACTTTCTTCGGAAGTACAACAAAGGAGAATTTTTGAAAAATGTCAGATACTGGCACCAATTTACTTGCATTGGTTTGTGTCCATACAAAAGAAATGAATGGGTACCACTGTTGGATGCCAACTTAATTCAAAATATCTCTTTTTGTGTTTCACAAAAAAGTATAAAAGGTTTAACATGACAAGAAGTAATTAACATGATAACAGAATTAATTTTTTTTGCAGAACTGTCAATTTAAGTACTTGTATGACATGAGAAACTGTCTTAATTAGAAATGTAACCAGAAGGAGCAAAACCAGGTGATTTTACTGCTTTATGTGGTTTATGTGCTTTATGTCTACATGATGGTTTTCAGTTATAAAAAAAATTCACATAGGTAATGCCTCAAATCTAAAACAACAACCCATATATCCAAAGAATAACTAGAGACAAGGAATGCATGAACAGGAGTTGTGCAGAAGATAGCAACTTGTTCCCATACAGCTCCCTTGATATTAATTTGCCTTCCAATATTCTGAGTCATACTTGCTTGTCCAGAATATAAACTTTCAGTGTAAAAAATATGGGGGAAAAGTTCATGAACCCTTCAGAATTATCTGGTTGGGAATGGATTAGTAAAATTATTTCATCTTATTTTAAAAATAAAATATTTTTTTGCACAAATAATGCACATTTTGTGTATGTCTCTATATAAAAGGAGTTGTATTAAAAAATCTGATCTATGCAAGGCCAAAGTCTCTAACTGCCATCTAGGACCACCCTTAAGAATGCATTCACATACACACTTGAGAGTTAAATGTTGTAGAGACGAAAGTGTGAATGTGGATGGTTCCCAAAACTTTCCGAACAGGCTTCATCAATTTACTGTACATGTTCTTCTTCACAATATCTCTCCGTTGCCTTTTTCAAGCCTTGACTGTTTTTTGGATGTGCTGATGAATAAGTTCTACAGGATACATTACCAAAAATAATTACCACTGGCACGTCTGTTATTTGAGTTACATAATCTATATATAACATTCCAGGTTTTTTCCTTCTGTATTTTGTAAGTGATTTCAAGGACAGTGGGAAGTTACTTCTAGATAGTTTTTGCTCTTTCTGATGTAATTGGAAATTGTATCCCCCTATTTGGAATTCTTTAAATTATGCTCAAGGATGTTTCATTTTGTCACTGAGATTATCCAGTCAAAACAGTGTGCTATTTTTTTCGAAATCCAGCTACAAACATTGAAAACTCAAGCCAGTAATTTTGTCCTGAATTTGGAAAAGAACACATAGTTTGTAGGGAGAATCATTTGGATTTTTTGAGTCATATTGCCCCCTGGTGCCTGGAAAAATGTTCCAATCATTTTAAAGGAATATTTTCCCCAAAGCAAAAATTCTCTTTTAAAAAGTAGTTGACATTTCTTTGTTCTGATGAACTCAAAATATATATGTTGAAGAATTCAGAAACATTGCAAACACACTTCCAAATATCTCCCCTTTGTGTTAAATGAACAAAGAAAGGTACTTTGGAAGTATTTGAGAGTAAATCAAATTTTCTCTTTATATTCAATATATCAGAATATTATGGAATGTGACCTAACCACAGAATTGGCAATATATGAACTAAAGGTAAAATGTCATATAATTTACTGAAAGAAACCTCTAGAAAGTATACATTTGATTAAAAAAGCCAACTGATTGTGGATGATTCCCCAAACTTTCTGAACAGGTTTCACCAATCTACTGTACATCAACCTTAACATGGCACAATTTGAATACATCCCTTCATTTCTGATTAAAGACAATTGGAGCATTTGTAGTTTTGAGTTGGGAATTTCATATTCATAAGACACGGTGCTTGAGGGGCCGGCAAGACTGGGATTAAACAGAATGACGGCATGTTCTGGACCGATAACAAACTACCTCTCGGGTAGATCCTTCAAGGTTTCGTGGGGAGGTGAAGTCTCAGAACCGCAACATCTTGACACCGGTGTACCTCAGGGCTCAGTTCTTGGACCGTTGCTCTTCTCGATCTACATGACATCACTGGGATCAGTCATTCGTAAGCATGGCTTCTCCTACCACTGTTATGCGGATGACACGCAACTCCACCTTGCGTTTCATCCCGAAGATCAGACGATCTCGACCCGAGTCTCAGCATGTCTGAGCGACATCTCCCTCTGGATGAAGCAACACCACCTACAACTTAACCTTGCGAAAACGGAACTTCTTGTCATCCCTGCCGACTCGAAGACTCGTCACGATCTCTCGATCCAACTAGGAGCATCAACCATTGTGCCCTCCAGGTCTGCGAGAAACTTGGGAGTAATCATCGATGATCAGCTCAACTTCACAGATCATGTTGCCGCGACTGTCAGATCCTGCAGATTCATGCTTTACAACATCAGGAAAATCAGACAGTTTCTCACAGAACACTCCACACAAATCCTGGTTCAAGCTTTGGTCCTGTCCAGGCTAGACTACTGCAATGCGCTGCTTGCTGGACTCCCGATGTGCACAACTAAACCTCTGCAGATGATTCAAAATGCAGCGGCAAGAGTGGTGTTCAAGGAACCAAAAAGGACCCATGTAACACCTCTCTTCATAAAACTGCATTGGCTTCCTGTAGCAGCCCGCATTGAATTTAAATGTCTTCTCATTGCCTACAAGACCACCACCGGTTCAGCACCCACTTACCTTAACTCACTAATGCAAAGATATAGGCCCTCAAGATCTCTGCGCTCCACAAATGAGCTGAGACTTGTGGTACCAGCTCAAAAGGGTAAGAAATCTCTCTCTCGAACGTTCTCTGCTTCAGTTCCTCGATGGTGGAACGATCTGCCTCTGGCTTCACGCTTGTCAGACTCGGTCTCTATCTTTAAAAAAACTCCTAAAAACTCATCTTTTCCGGCTACACCTAACTCACTAACTCACTTCTTTTCTAACTACTCACTCTATCAAAAAAAAAATAAAAATAAAAAATCCTTCTTTTGTAACTTCACTCTCTGTGTAACTCGGTAGCATTGTTGTAGCACTTGTTCACCTATTGTTGTATCGGCTATTTACCGCTTCATTGTCTCCTCGACTATTGTAAGTCGCTTTGGATAAAAGCGTCTGCTAAATGACTAAATGTCTAAATGTAAATGCAAACGCTTCATTCATGGCACCTTCAGAATGTTACCTGAAGAGATGTCTCAAGAGCTACTCGAGTACACAAACAAAGAAGAATATTCTGCAAATATGGAACGGATTTATGTCGAAATAAATAATCCACATGCCTTGTCTGTGTGTTTACTTCTAAAAGAAATGTTTTTCCATCTGTAATATAATTTGTTTATTCAAGTTGACAGTGTAATAAGCACAACATCCCATTTGTTCTGTGTCTGAAAGAGGTTGCATGAGCTGGTCAGTGCAACCATATTTTAAGTCTTTGCAGTATCACCATTATTGTCAATCAAAGCTATATGAATCTATATATGCAACTTGTGTATTTTGATTTAAATGTGCTGAAAGAGTACAATATTACAAATGAAAATGTATATGATGCCCAACAACCAATAATACAGTTTACCACAGCATATCAACAGACAGTAAAGGCGAAATCCAAATATGTTGATCCACAACAATTAATACAACCCACTGTAAAATATGGACAAACCTTACAGTTTTAACTCAGTTTAAATAAAAGTTTTAAACATAAAAAGAGGTCATCTGATGGCCATGCTGAATATAACTTAAGGTTTGCAAGTTCAACTTTGTCTAGTTCGAAACATAAAATTAGTCTTTTTTTAAAATGCATACTCCAAGGATCTGTTTTCTTTAGGGTCTGTTAGTAAACATTAGTGATATGAATACAAAGTTCTATATTGCTTTTGAAGAAAACAGTGTAAGAATGGATAAAATGTGGAATGCGACCAAGCAGCAAAACCCAAAATAAGACCATGATAACCATAATACCGAAAAAACACAGTTTCCACAAAAAGATTATAAGCACATTTCAAATGCTTTGAACCTTTGTTCATGTGAAGCTTTCTCCACTTGTGATCCCTGGAAAAGCTTGAAGGATCAAGAGCAAATCTCCTGGCTGATGTGAATGCAGCATTAAGTCAGAAAATGAAGTGCAGATGCCCAAGAAACTGATCAATCTGTAAAAAAAAACAAGGAAACACAAGTCACTTCCAACTATGAGGAACACAAGGAAACTCCTAAAGAGTTCAAGACTGATAAAACAGCACTAATGTCTATTTAGGATTTAAGAGACAGGTTGCTTTGCTTTGTTATCCTTTATTCTATTGGCAGCAATTTTGTAAGATCCCTAACTAAGTCATAAAGACAACTTACTGAGTACCAAGCAGTGGTGGAGTAACAAGCACTCAAATCTCACTGGTGAGAGGGCCACCGCTCTGGATGTTCCTCATGATGGACTGCACCACATCAGAGGTAGTGCCCTGGCCCCCGATGTCAGGTGTGTGCAACTGCAACATGGAGAAACAAAAAATAAAAGTTATGTAATTCTAATGTATTTTTTATGAACACAGAGAAAAATTATGTGGACTAGTGCGTGTAACTAAACAGTTCTTGGACCCTTTTGTCTACCATTGCAGGAAAGCATCCATTACAAGTATTGTGTTCTGTTGAACACAAAATAAGATATTTTGAAGAATATAGGACAGCAAACAGTTCAGGGCCACTTTTGACTATCATTGTCATTTATTCTACTTTGGTAGTCAATGAGGTCCGAGAACTGTTAGGGTTACAAGCATTTGCCGTTCTCCTGGTTCCACCAAACAAGGAAATGTTTACAGATTTATGACGTTATTTTAATTTTTCAATCTCACAAAGAAATTTGAACCCATGCTTAGACATGCAACAAATCGGTCCCGTGACAAACATGTAAGTGTAATCCCTGCTTTGTACATCAAATCAAAGCTGTCATTATGACAGCCAAAGAAATGGTCAACATTGAAAATGTCTTTATATGTTTAAGGCAATACATCTCGAGCAGACATTCCAAACAACTCTGAAAAGTGCAATAAGGTTCTTCACCTGTCTTATCAACCTAAGTATAAGCATATGTCAGCAAGTCATTCAATTCAGAAATCCACCCATATAACACCGCTGAAAGACAGCTATTGTCTGAATTCTTTTTAACTTGACAAACAGGTAAATACATTGTGTCTGTAAATAAAGCTAACTTTTTGTTTTAAAACCTGTCATACAAGTAGTGACATGAGAGCACTCCCAAAATATTGTTTCGAGAATAATACAAAAGAGAAAAATATGTGACTGACCCCAGTCTCATTCATGGTGGTGAGGATTGCGCCTCTGATCATGTTGGCGAAGGCATGAAGTCTGAGGAAGAACAGAACATCATCAAATCGCAAAGCTAAGCCACCACTAAAGCCCTAAAAATGCACGCCAGATTCCCTCATCATATTGTCAGTGCATATTTGGCTGACATTACACAAAAAGAAAATATGTCAGAAAGAACCAAAAACACCACAATTAAATTATTGTAAGAGCTGATATTTCAAAAACATTTAACGTACCATGAGCAAACATACAGCACTTACTTAAGGTGATCTAACATGAGACAGCTGGCAAGCAGCATGGCAGTGGGGTTGGCGATGTTCCTGTTGGCAATACTCTTTCCTGTGTTCCTGGTGGCCTGGACACATTAAATTCTAGTCTTAACCAATCAAATGTCAGTTCAAAAGCAATTGTGTTACATTCCTTTCAAATGGGTGCGATATGTATATACGCTTTATATATTCAGACTGTGTGGAAAATCGGCTCAGTTTTCAATTGTTGTGAAATGAGTCAGTGGTGAAAACCAGCTCTGAACCAAATCAAATGTGTGCAATATAAACAAAAACTCCACATCTGCTGACACATTTCTCAGACCAACCGTTTCAAACACAGCGTAGTCTCGCCCGTAGTTGGCACCGGGCACCAGACCGGGTCCGCCCACGAGACCAGCACACACATTGCTAACCACATTTCCGTAGAGATTGGGCATCACCATGACATCAAACTGGTTGGGCTTGGAAACAAGCTGAAGGAAACAAAAATTACAGTAATGTCACATATGTCATACTTGTTATAAAATACGTCAATGTGATTGTTTTTAAAAAATCAATACGTCACCTGCATGGTGGTGTTATCAACAATCATGCTTTCAAACTGAATGTCAGGGTATCCAGATGCCACCTCCCTACAGCACTGCAGAAAAAGTCCATCCCCAAGCTTCCTGTTGAGACAAGGATGTGAGAACAAATGATGCATACATCAACACAACTATGATGAAACGGTACAGATGGCAGAGGACTTACATGATGTTGGCTTTGTGAACGGCTGTGACCTTGCTGCGGCCTTTCTCACGTGCCAATTTGAAAGCATAATCAGCGATACGGAGCGAGTTATTCCGGGTAATGATTTTCAGACACTCCACGACTCCAGGTACACTCTAAAAAATGAGGAGTGTGGCTTCATCAGACAGTTGAAAGTAAAATTTATAAAAACAGCTGTCATAGTTGTCATATTAGTTACTTTTATTCAAGAATTTAACCAATGATAATAATAAAAATTTAAAACAGGAATTATAAAAATAGAATTACAACGATAATGTTTTGTATTATAATTATTGATGATGATGATAATAAGTATGATAATAATAATACACATAAAATAAAACAATGTATAATATAAATGATAATAATAATCGGTTCAGTGATTAAAAGTGCCCTCATACTAATCATATTATTTGTTTCCCAAAATGACACTTTTGAACTCCTTACCTCATGCTCCAGGCTGCTATACTCGCCCTCAGTGTTCTCTCTGATGATGATGATGTCAATGTTCTTGTGGCGCGTCTGGACACCAGGAAGTGACTGGCAGTGCATCAAATTGGCATACAGATCCAGACTTGTGCTAAGAGAGAGTGACAGCTGTGCTTAGAGTGAACCAGGGTCAAGTAATCTAGACACAATCATAGGCAAAATGCCAACAAAGCAGCCCATTAAACATATTTACTAAAGCAAAGTCTTGTGGTTATAAATACAATAATTGTCTTTCTTTGTGTCAGCCCTACCGGAGAAGGTTGTTCCTTGACTTGTGGTTAGGGGGCATGTTGTGAGCAGTCTCAATGTTACCTGAATAAGATTCATATTTTAATGCCGCATATAACAGAGAGTACATAAAAATAATATAACATAGGATATTGGTAGGTGGATGTTAACACAGACCCTTAAGAGCAACTCCATTGCGCCGAATGGCTGTAATGGCATTGTTGATGTCATCCTCACTGGCTGATGCAGAATTTACATGGACTACCTCGAAGTCCACAGGAACACAGCTGAACCTATAAGTCAACAGAAATGAAGGTGACTTTGCTGCCCAAAATTACGTAATAAAACAAATCAAGTTCATTGAATCTAAACAGCCTCAAAGATAGTCAGGTTTACCATAAACAATGATCATATTATGTTTATATATGCTTACTAATATAGAACAAGTACATATAACTGACCTAAAGAGTTCCCGCACATGGTTGAGCAGTTCTGGTCCAATCCCATCTCCAGGAATCAATGTTACAGTGTGCCGACCTCCATACTTGGCAGGTGGTGGCTACATATAAACATATTTAATGTTACTGACTATTTAACATGTGTGAGTTATTAAAATAATATTGAGATATTGGAAGCAGGCTTTAAATGGGATTACTTACTATGATTTGTCCCTATGATTTTAAGATAGAGGCAGGGGCAAAAAAATAACAGATGGTGAGAGAACTGGGAAACACTGTGCTTTAAATGAATAAACAAATATTTATCATAGGGCTGTCAAAACAATTAATCGCAATAAATCAGATCTAGAATAACAGTTTGATTTTATCTATTGTACGTCTGCGGATTGGGAATATTAAATTCCGATTTATATATTAAATATATGATATTTAAGAAAATTATTAAATGTAACGCGTGTTAATATTAATAATTTTAATTTTATGTAATAATTATTTCATATAATTTAAATATTTTCTAAACATATACAGTGCAGAGAATAATTATTTGATCAGCCTGATTTTGCAAGTTCTCCAACTTAGAAACCATGAAGGGGTCTCGAATTTTCAGCATGGGTGCATTTCCACTGCGAGAGACAGAATCTAAAAAGAATTTTTGGGTAAATTACAGTGTCAAATAAATATTTGACCTATGCTGGAAATTCTAGACTCCTTCATGGTTTCTAAGTAGGAGGACTTGCAAAATGTACGTCTGCGGATTGGGAATATTAAATTCCGATTTATAAATGCATACACGTACAGGAATATATTTAAGAAAAATATTAAATGTAACGCGTGTTAATATAATATTAATAATTTTAATTTTATGTAATAATTATTTCATATAATTAAAATATTTTTTAAACATATACAGTGCAGTGAATATTTATTCGATCAGCCTGATTTTGCAAGTTCTCCAACTTAGAAACTTTTAAATGACTGTGTCAAATAAATATATGATCTATGCTGTAAATTCTAAGTAGGAGGACTTGCCAAATGGGATGATCAATAAAATATTCAGCGTACTGTATATATTTAGAAAATATTTAAATAATATATTAAATAATAATTACATCAAATTAAAATTATATACACATATACATGTATTTGTCATCTTTATAAATAAGAGATTAAAATACAAACGGCACAGATATACGTGCGAGCAAACTTTTATTCTGGATGCATTTTACGACGATAAATCGCATCGACAGGCCTACTTCCTTAACAAATAAAAAACACAAGGCAAGACAACATAAACATATTAAAACATGTTATTTTATGCAATCACAAAAAAGCATACAAGTGACCAAACATAAGCATAAATAAAAAATAAGGAAATGCACTTAAAGATGAGAGAGTAACTCACTGTTGATGTTGCTTTCTCTCTTTGGTTGTTGATCCCTGTACCAAAGACCTAGAAACAGAAACAGATCAGACATCTTAATACAACATCTTAGACTGTCTGTCCATGCATATCAAACACAAGCAACCTCAGGAAATGCTGCTGTTATCCCAAATGTTGTTCCAAACAATTCTCGTCCTGTCACTTAAGGATGGAGCTCCTCTTGACCTTGCTCAAAGTGTCAAGGGTCACACCATGCACATGTGTCCCACAACACATTTGCAAGAATGCCACAGTACATCTCCAATCATATGGTTATATTTAATTAATGACTCACCTTGATTGTATTGCCCAAACGCCCTCCAAAGATTGGTTTGAAAGCTTTGGTGAGGCTGGCCATCATGACAGGGTGCAGTCTCTTTTGTGGTTCGGGGGAAACAAAAACCCTGCACAAGTAGTTCCGGGTTGGTGGTTTCAACACACACCCAATGCATTGTGCTATTTATATCATAAGTGTGTGTTTAGGTTTTACTATCATTGTGCTACAGCATATGTGCATGCATGCAGTGAGATTTGATCATTTGATTGATTTCTATCATATTCCGGTTGGGGTCTGATGGTTGGACTTGCAAGAAGGTTGTGGGTTTGAATCCCAGCAGGCATTGCTTGAAGTGTCCTCGAGCAAGACATGTTGCCCCTGTTTGCTCTGCAGCGATGATTGACTGCTGAACAGTTCTTGCATAAAGGCGTCTGCTAAATGAATAAATGTAAATGCAAATTCGACACGGTTATAATGGTTTTAAACAATACTTTTCAAAGGCTCGCACAGGTGTTTGTGTTTTAAAGTAGCCCAGGATTTCAATGCCCGTATATTTGTACATGCCAGTCCTAGGACTATACAATTTGGGCTGGCACTTTTTAATATGGGCGGGTTATGTTGTGAAATTGGGCTGGATGTTTGGCAACACTGCATAGTGCATAAAGGACATAGCAGAACATCACTGTGTGCATGGATGCCTTTATATTCTCTCTTTCTTTTCTAACGTGCGTTTTCCAGTGACTCTGTTTGCTCAATGTTTTAAAAAGTAAGTGCTGTTAGTTGTTTGTATATTAGTCGTGACTTTTACTTCCCCAAAGAAAAAGAAGCTTTTGTCAAACCTGATGGACAGGTTCAAGGCCTGTACCAGGCAATCTGTGTGTTTTAATGCTGTAAATGTTCTTTGACGTTTGAGAGTTCTTTTAAAATTACATTGACGGATAAAAATGTAAATGTTCGATGAATGTGCAGAATTGTAAAATTCAGTAATGTCATTGATGCTTATTCGTACTGTAACGTTGAGTCTGTATACTTTCCTTTATATTCATGAGCATTAGACATTTACTTTCATTTTTTCTACTCGTGTATACGATGTATCAGGCGACTTCCATTTATGAATCCACATCTTTATGTTTTTCTGTGCTACCGATTTGACAGAATTTTGAGAAATGTCGTACTCTGTCAAATATCAGGAAACTAAAATAAACAAAATGTACCCACTCAAGTTAACTTGATAGTCACGTATTCAATAGAAACAAGCATCATACACATTATGACTAATTGAAATAGGAATATTTAATTTTCAGCAGCATACAAAAGTTATTTAAATAAGCCCAATAATGATCCAAATGGACTCCTGTTGATGTCACAGTTCTGAAAGTCGAACTTACCCGACTTAAAAAAATTATATAAAATATACTTTGGAGGTTTAAGAGACAACTACTAAAATGTGTATTTTAAAAACAAAAACTGTAGGCCAGCATGATATTGCCTATAGGCGTTTTTAGATGTTACTTATAATGTTTTATAAATCTGACTTCCTCCATACAGAATATTGACCAGAGTGTCCAGTTGCAGATTTTGCTACCATGAGGCTTGCAGGTTCGTGCTTGCTTATTTGCATGTTATTTATAGTCTTAAATGTTGATTCACACAGTGGCACTCACTCGCTGTTTCCTTCTTGTGTTTTCCCAGTGGCCCTGCGCGCAGTTGCTTTACTCCCGATTTTGGGCTTCGCCTGGCTTCTAGCTACTTCGATGCTCGGAGGGGACAGCACGTCTTTAATTCGTGGCCTCTACAGTGGTAAGGTTATTGCAGCACATGTTACCCAAAACACATTCATAAGAATTTTCATAATAATCCCAACTGATTAATAATAAAGCTGTATCCTTTACAGTTACACAAGAGGAGCAAACCCCAGGTAATTTCAGTTATTATGGAGAAGAGTTCATGTTGAGTTGTTTGTTGATTTAAGTCACCGCAATATCATGCTCTCTTGCAGAACCAAAACTAGACAAGTACAAGTGTGGTATGTCAGAGCCTTGTCCCCCCAAACATCTTGCATTCAGACTTGCCACAGGGGCTGCCAACGTCATCGGACCCAAAATCTGCGTGGATGATAAAGTGCAAGTTTCCTATCCTTTTATTTTTGCTGTGGTTTTTTGTAATAACACAGTTACAAGTTATCTGTGTTTCATTCAATTTCTTAATTTCAAATTTATAGGTTAAAACATTCACTTATAAATGTGTAAATATTATTGCTTACAATCATATATGTGGTAGCAATTGTATGAATGCTATTGATTGAGGTTACGGTTTCCCCAAAATGAAAGCTTTGACACCATTTACTCACCATCATCATTTCAAACCTGTATGACATTTTTCTTGTACGGAACAGAATAGAAGATATTTGGAAGTATGTTGGTAACTGTCACCTATTTACATGCCTTGCTTTTCTGTCAATACATTGTGTTGCCACTACGCTTTCAAATATCTTTTGTGTCCTGTAGAAGAATGAAAGTCATAAAGTTTTAAAATAACAAGAGAGTGAATAAATGATTACAAATGTTATTTTTCGGGTGATGTACCACTTCAACTCTTTTTAAACTCAGAATATTCGTGACATGTAGTTCTTTAGTCGATTCTGTAATTTTGTCCAGAAATGCAATTTTAAGGTACTAAATTGACATGATGTTAACCTGTTTTTCACTTTCTTTAACAGTCTTCTCAGCGGTGCCAGAAATAATATCGGCAGAGGTCTCAATATTGCTTTAGTAAATGGTAAACGTCTCTCATTCGCGTATGCTGTTGTACTTATGTGTATGAGTACTCATTATAAGTTGATGTTACATTTTCCAATTTTTTTCAGGGTTCACTGGAGACGTTTTGGGAGCAAAAGCATTTGATATGTGGGGAGGAGGTAAGATTGGCCTATGAAGCAACATTTTGTTGAAGAAATGCAATTGTTGATTAACTTCTCTCTCATCTGCAGATATTTCAGATCTTCTGAAGTATCTGCGGCCACTCCATGAAGGAACGCTAGTATTTGTTGCTTCATTTGATGACCCAGCCAGCAAGTAAGGGCCTACTTTTTAAAATTCATTTAAACCCATAAGTTTTTCCTAAAAGTCACTTGTAATAATAAAATGTCAAGAAACGCAGTACATCAAAGCTTGGCCCGCTTACTGTTATGTACCAGTTTTGGTTAACCTAGATGGTTGATTTTGTAAATGCTTTTGAGTATTTTTTTCTTGATTTTCTAGTAATAATGTTTAAACACTAATCTATATGTGTACTAAATATAAAATAAAATAAAAAGTGTTATTCATGGGAAAAAAAGGTGGTTTAAAAACAATGTCTAATTTTGCTGAACGGAATCAGAGTGATAAATTCTTCTGTACAGGTTGAATGATGAAGCCCGGCAACTGTTTAAGGAGTTGGGGAGCACAGCAGCCAAGGAACTGCGTGCCAGGGACAGCTGGGTGTTTGTTGGAACCAAAGGAATAAAAAATAAGAGCCCATTTGAACAGGTAGGATGTATAGAAGACTAAGCATAATTATGTGTGGTGGCATCAAATTTAAAACGTGTCCATACAATAGAGCTGGGTATAGATTTTTGGCGCTGACAGAGCTTTTTCTCTCAGAGAATGAAGAACAGCACTGACACCAATAGATATAACGGCTGGCCTGGGCCTCTGGAGATGGATGGATGCATTCCTCTGCGTGCACCTTTGGAAAGTTCACATCACAAATGAATTGTACCTCACTCACTGTGGATAAAATGTACTTCACCTTATTGAATTCTACATTTTTGGCTACCTTAATCTTTCTCAATGAAGAGTGTGGATTTAATTAAAGGTTAATGTACAACTGGTTGAAGGATTGTTTAAGCACTCTTTATGTGAAGCGCATAGGAAGACATGGAAACGCAAATATAACTGGAAGGCATGGGTACTGCATAACCCCAAAAAACATGAGTTTTGTTATAGTTAGATTAGGTTGACTTTCTTAATGGATCGATATGACAGAATGTACACGCAGTTGCCCAACACTCTTATGTCCAACAGTCAGTTGTTAATGTTTGTTGGTGTAGCAGGATTACAATAAAATGGATTTACTTTAAAAGACTGATGACTATATTTTAGAGTGTGAGTAATTGTAATTGTACTCACACACACACACACACGCACGCACGCACGCACGCACGCAGACAGACAGACACACACAGAGACAGACAAACAGACAGACAGACACGCACAAGCACAGACAGATACGCACGCACGAACAAAGACAGACAGACAGACAGACACGCACGCACGCACACACATACATACAGACAGACTGACAGACACACACACACACACACACACACACACACTGACAGACAGACAGACAGACAGACACACACACACACACACACTGACAGACAGACACACACACACACACACACACACGCACAGACAGATACACACGCACGCACGAACAAAGACAGACACGCACGCACGCACAAAGACAGACAGACAGACACGCACGCACACACATACAGACAGACACACACACACGCACGCACGCACGCACAGACAGACAGACACGCACGCAGACATACAGACAGACACTCACAGACTGACAGACACACACACACACACACACACACACACACACACAGACAGACAGATACACACGCACGCACGAACGAACTAAGACAGACAGACAGACAGGCACGCACGCACGCACACACATACAGACAGACTGACAGACACACACACACACACACTGACAAACACAGACAGACACTCACAGACTGACAGACACACACACACGCACGCACGCACACACACGCACGCACACACACACACACGCACACACACACATTTTGATCTATTTTAACAACTATTTTACACGTATATTTTTACATACATTTGTACATGTATGTGCTCATAAATAAAAATACTGAACATAACTTTTATTTGGGATTTAATCGCGATGAATCGCCCTCATGTTTCCTCAACATTACTGAGCAGTGAGTGTCAGGGTGCAGCGCTGTTACAGTTCCGCTGACACAGAAACAGAACGGAAATACTTCCGGGTTATTCGTTTTTAAAAAGAATTTCTTGACCTCTCCGTCTAGAAAAAAATATTTCTACTATTTTTCTATTTTTACTTCTCTATTAATGTGTTAGCTAGAATTTAGCCGTCGTCATAAATTACCCTGCGATATCCCTTTAAACCGAAACTATGAAATAAATGCATAATTCTACAACCCGGCTCACAATGATCAAATTTCATTCACATTAGAGTTAAAAGCCCCAGCACGTGCTTTGCATAAAGTCCACACACCAACCACGTGCTCACCCGCTCGCCCCAGCCCAAACCGGAAGTGTGTCAACCGGGCTGGGGCGTCATCTGACGTGCACTTCTAACGTAAAGGACAGCATACCAGAATGTCGTGAAAGTGTTTAATGGGTTCATTTTTATTTATTCGAGTAACTTTGTTGACGTAATGTTTTAAGAATGAAATACTGCTAGGTGTTTGTGTATAAACGTCACTCCCAGGAGAGGAAGAAGCTGTTACCATAACTACAAACCTGCAGTACAAGCCTTGAATCGGTTTAAAAGGTAAACTTTATTTTAATGTAACTATTATTGTGTGATTTGTTAAGTTTGTTGCTTTAAAACAACAGTTAGACCCTAACTTGTGTTATGGATCTTGTGTCTAGGCGTCAACTCTATTGGGGTTTGCTCCCAATGTGACAAAAACAAGTCCAACTTAGCTCTAATGAAATAATAAATGTTATTTATTCAATAGTTATGTTTAAAACACAGATTTTAACATTTGGTCTTCCTACTTTAGGTTTTTAGAGCATTTGTTTTATTAACAGTACATGATCAAGGATGTCAGGTCCACTACATATTCTTTATTATTATTGACACATAAAGCAAATTATTTACTATTAAATATACATAACTATATTCTTCTATAGCTGTCCCTTGTCCAATTGTTTGGTATTATTGCTTGTTCTGGTTTGGGAGTTTTTAATTCAAAGTCATTTAGGGATTGGCGATACATCGGCAGCCGTATCGATATCGGCTGATCATTCGTAGTATCGTCGTTATCGGTCCGATAATAAAGTTTGGTGGATATCTTTAGGCCGATAAACTGGGTTTTATTTCTGCTTCGTGTGTTTTCTGGCCACTGGGGATTTAATCGTCAATTGCGTTTTTTATGTTTTATTTTTTGCGGCCGCAGAAATGTATTGTAACTATGGGACAGCGATCTGAACTTTTCTGAAGTTTTACATTTTTATTATTTGAAAATATATCAGAGTTATCGGTTATCGTCCAAATTTCCATATCAGTGCATCCATCATTCTCCAACAACCATGTCCTTTTTCGTCACTTTCATAATGTTTGTTTATTTTCTTTTTTTTAAGTAGTAACCTTGTGCATAGGCTGATATGTTTCTGATGTTTAGACACAATCCTCATAGGTTTAGCGAAATATAAACTCACTTTAGTGTTTTGTAGACAAACACAGCAGTGTTTTTATGTCAACACAACGCAAACGTTCAAATCCATAATGCTGGTTTTGCCAGGTAATGTATTAATTAAACACATTTGTAAGGTAATCTATCATTTTTTTAAAGCACATGTTAATATTTTCCTGAATCCTTGTTTATAGAGTCCAAACATATATATGAGAAACATATTTTTATGATGGTGAAAATATACAGTTTATGAATTTGACAACATTTTTGTCTGTGTTTTAAACCTCCAAAGAAGGCAGACCATTATGGTATTCTCAATATGGTGTTCCTAGTGTTGTTTTTTTTTGTTAAAACAATTTATACATTTCAACAATGGTTTAAAGCTTACTTCCTCCATACAGAATATTGACCAGAGTGTCCAGTTGCAGATTTTGCTACCATGAGGCTTGCAGGTTCGTGCTTGCTTATTTGCATGTTTTATATAATCTCAAAGGTTGTTTCACAGTGGCACCTACTCGCTGTTTCCTTCTTGTGTTTTCTCAGTGGCCTTGCGCGCAGTTGCTTTAGTCCTGCTTTTGGGCTTCACCTGGCTTCTGGCTAATTCAATGCTCGGAGGGGACAGCAACTTAATTCGGGGTATCTTTGGTGGTAAGGATATTGCAGCACATGTTACCCAAAACAAATGAATCAGAATTCTTATAATGTAAACCAATTCTTTACAAATTATTAATAAATCAGTTTTATCTTTTATAGGTGCACAAGTGGAGCCTACTCCAGGTAAGATTTGCTTGCATTGATCACCCACATTTTGGTTACTAATATTTTTTGTTTGTTTTCTATTGTGCTTTCTTACAGAAATAAGACCACGCAAGTACAAGTGTGGATTGTCTGCCCCATGTCCTGCTAAACATCTTGCATTCAGACTGACTTCAGGGGCTGCCAATGTCATCGGCCCAAAAATCTGTGTGGATGATAAAGTGTAAGTTTCTTAGTTTTTATTTTTGCTGTTTCTCTTTAATGAGTTTGCATGAAAATCACTGCATCTGTGATTTGCTTGTAACCTCTCATCTTTCATTCTTTCATTTTTTGGAATCCTTTACTTCTATGAAAAGGTTTTCAGGTGTATCCCAAACTAATTAAAGGAGTATTCCTTGAGAAATACAGGGTTATCAGTGAATACGTTTTTAAAATGTCATTTGCAAAAACAGATTTTTTTTGCAGCTGCAGTTGTGTTTTTATATAATAACTTATATACTCAATTAAAACATGACCTTTATTTAAAAAACATTGTTTGTGTAATTTTAAATTGATGTTATCTTTTTTTTCATATTTACTTTCGTAACTTTCGAAATAAGTGTACTTATAAATCTGTAAATATTATTGCTTATAGTAAACATATATGTTTTATTGATATAGAGCAATTATATAGAGGCTTGTGTTGGAGCTTAAAGTAATGCTCTTTTCATCATTTACTCACCCTCATGACATCTAAAACCTGTGTGACCTCCTGAGAAAGGAATGTATTTTAAAAAATGCTGGTTGCAGGCTCATATTTGCTTTTGTGTCAATACAGTGGAAGTGAATGGGTGCTAGGGCTGTTTGTTTACCAGCACTCTTCAGAATCCATTGTTTTGTTTACTGCGGAAAAAGGCAATTCATTCATTTAAATTACAAGGATGTAAAAATTATTACAAAATAAAAGGGAAAACTATCGCTTCAATTTGTATGTAACCCAGACTATTCCTAACATCCTATTTAGTTCTATAGTGTGTATATTTAGTGTATAGTGTATTCAAATTTGTGGTGCTAAATTGACTTGATATTGACCTGAATCTTTTTTTCTCTCACAGTCTTGTCAGCAGTGCCAGAAACAATGTTGGGAGAGGTCTCAATATTGCTTTAGTAAATGGTAAACATCTCTCCTTCACTTATGCAGGTGTACTCATGTGAATGAAATGTAAGGTTAGGTTTGCTAATGTCACATTTTAATGCAACTATTGTTTCTCAGGGGTTACTGGAGACCTTTTGGAAGTAAAGGCATTTGATATGTGGGCAGGAGGTAAGACTTGACTTATAAAGTGATGTATTGTTCTCCAATAAATGGTCAACTTCTCTCTCGTCTTTAGAGGTTTCAGATCTTCTGAAGTATCTGCGGCCACTCCATGAAGGAACGCTAGTATTTGTTGCTTCATTTGATGACCCAGCCAGCAAGTAAGGATCTTTTTTTGGATTATGTGTTAGTTTTTTTAAGAACTCAATAATATACTCTGACTAAAGCAATAAAATGTCCAGAGACACTATACATGGATTCCTGGCCCTCTTAATGTTATGTTTATTGTGAAACTCCCGGTAATATTGTATTTACTAATCCATATATATAAGTAGAAGGGCTGTTTTTTTAGTATAAACATTTTGTTTACAGAATATTGTGCTTGGAAAAAACATCTAGAATTGCTGAACAAAATCAACAGTGATAAATTCTGCTTTACAGGTTAAATGATGAAGCCCGGCGACTGTTTGAGGAGTTGGGGAGCACAGCAGCAAGGGAATTAGCTTTTAGGGACAGCTGGGTTTTTGTCGGAGCCAAAGGAATAGAAAATAAGAGCCCATTTGAACAGGTAGGATTTACAAAAAAACAGGCATCATTTTGTGTTGTCGCTCTTGTAAGGGTTAATGGAGACCGTAGGGAAGGAATTTTGATATTTGGCTGTAACTGATATTTTTATTTTATTTTTCCCAGCGAATGAAGAACAGCAAAAATAGTAATAAATATGAAGGCTGGCCAGAGTCTTTGGAGATGGATGGATGCATTCCTCTGCGTGCTCCTTTGGAAACTTAAGTTCACTTTGCGACTGAACTGTAGTCCCTCAATCAAAGTGAACAAAGAGTTCTTTGTACAAATTGACTTTATTTTTAATGAAATCTTGTTTATTACACAGCTACCTTAAGGTTGTTTTTTTTGTGGAAAGGGTCAGGGTGGATTTTTAACTTAAGATTAATGTACAGCCGGTTGCAGGGTTTTATTTTCTTTTTTAAGCGCTAAGGAAGAAATTGAAACGTGAATATAACTGCTTTATTGCATTAAAGTTGTTGGGATTTACGAATTAATTTTTGAAGATATTGGTACATTGCGTATTTTAATAAATATTTTAAAAATTATGTTGAGATATGTATATATAGATATTTATAAAATTTCAAATATGTTATGGCAATACTAAAATAAAGCTATACCTAAGTGTTTGTAATTGGTAATGCACAATACTCCTAACAAACATTGGTTTTGTTATTGTTAGTTTAGTTTGAGCCTTCTTTATGGAATTATATGACCGAATGGGGGTATATGCAGTTACCCAACACTCTTATGTTCAACGGCCAGTTGTTAATGTTTGTTGGTGTAGCAGGATTACAATAAAATGGATTTACTTTTAAAGACAGATATATTAGGGGATGGAGTTATTGTGATGTTTTTAAAGGGACAGTTCACCCACAAATGCAAATTGTAAAAATATGTTACCTTTACTCATCTGTAAGTTGTTTCAAACATACAACTGTTTGTCTTGATGAAGGTGAAGCAAAAAATTTGATATTTTGAAGAATGTATGACAACTAAAAGTGCTGCCGTCTTTTTGACCAACGTTGTTATTGTTTCCTACCATGGGAGTCGAAAAACTGTTTGTTTACGAGCATTATTTCAAAGTCTTCAGTGTCTGTGCGTTTATCAAAGCAAAGCAACTCATACCAGCTTGTAATAACTATCGCAAGTAATTTACAAGAACGTTTTTTGAACTATCCCTTTAAACCATGCTAATGATAAGACATACAGCTCATTTTGTTTCTCTACCATGAAATGATGCGCCGGTTTGAGTGTAAAAGCACTTTTGCATTTTGTATTTATGTAATGCTTCGGATAGACAAAATGTTCAATCAAGCTTGATTTCAAGTTGTTTTAGAGGATAATGTTTGTCCACTATTGTGGAAGAAATAGAGGCTGAAAGTGATGGAATAAACTGAAAGTTGACTCAAACATAAAACAAATCTGTCATTTACTCACTCTGTATGACTTTCTTTCTTACATGTAAAGTGGGTCATCTACTCACTCTGTATGACTTTCATTCTTACATATTAAGGAAGATATTTTGAAGAATGTAGGTCACTGCAACCCATTCCCTTGCATTAGTTTTGTGTCCGTAGAATAAAAGTGAATGAGTGTCACTGCTGTTCGATTTAAAACTTTCTTTAAAAACTTTTCAAGTGTGTGAATAAGTGATCGAAGTGTGAAGTCCCACTTGAAGCCAACACCAAGAGCAGCATGGGAACTAATAGGATTTTTAACTAAAATCCGATCATGAATGCTTTGTAATACACAAACACAATATCCAGTGTTATAAAGTTTGATCTCCTGCCCTCAAGAGAACAAACACAACTCTCATGAGCATGTGAAAGTGAGTCTCCCATCATGTTACCCAATCCTGCTTTGCAAATTGGATAACAAGCAAACAAGCACCATGGACAGCGGCACTACCTGCCTTCAGACACCAGGGGTCAGCAAAGAAGACACAAATAAAAAAAGTTAAATCTATTAGGTTTTAATTGTATTTTAATACACTTTTTACAGTGATATAAATCAATTCTTCAACTGTAGATTGAAATATTTGTCAAACAATTAACAAAACACGAAAACAGAGCGCTTCAAAATAAAACAATGACACCTGAACTTCCAAAGCCAAATCGTATTGTTCTCATCGAGCCGGTGCGCGTCCCCGCGCGGTCGGAAGAGGCGGACGCGCGCATAGCCGGAGCACGCGGCACGCGCGTCTCGTCGTCAACCGACACAGGAGAAACCACCGAGCTCGACAACGGATTCATTTTGTGCAATAAATCGTTAAATGTGACGTTATATTGTGAGAATACGTCACCGGAAACAAACGCGCGCTAAAATACGCCGGAAACGTTTTTAAAAGGGACAATTTGACGACGTAACGACAAATAACGTTCACGTCACAACCGTTGACTTTAACGGCACATACGTTGACTGACGTCACCGCTGGATTTGAAATAACGACGGGAGGATGCAGCACACCGGTGAGTGTCGATGACATCTGAGGTAAACAATTCTTCCTATGGATTGTTGTCACGTATAGAACGTATAGAATGTATATAACGTAATAACACACCCGTGTAGCCGTGTTGTGTGTTGTTAACACACAGGGACACCAAACGTAGCTTTGATGCTAACACAACAAGGTGGTGCTGAAATGGATATTGCCATGGACAATGAGGAAGACATTTCTCTTAATATCTTTTTTTGTTTTTTATGATTCATTGTTAACATGTTTTGCTAATTGTACCACAGGGAATGTATGATAGACTGCATGATGTTTGGTCTCTTATATGGTACATCATATGTGATATAGGACACACAGGTACTATATATAATGGTACTATATATATTTTAAACATGCACACTTTTGTGTATTTACTGCAACCTTGTGTTGTGTTTCCATGTGTCATTTTGGATTCATTGACCAGTGATTCTCTCTTTTTTTATAGAGTTTGGTGCTGGTTTGGTGGTCATGTTGGGTTCACATCACATGTTTGTTTAAACAGTAGGTGAAGATCCACTGTATTGCCAAAAGTATTCGCTCACACGTCATAATAATCAAAAACAGGTTCACTCGGAATTATTCGGGACACCAAGACTTTTGAACGATTCCACGCAACCATCTTTGTGGGGACAGTTTTGGATCTGACCCCTTCGTCTTCCAACATGACATCAGTGCACCAAGCATGATCCATAAAGACATGGATGCCAGAGTCTGGTGTGGATGAACTGGCCTGATCTCGACCGATTGAACATCTTTGGGATGAGACTGAGAGTCATGCTTTCTCGTCCAACATCAGTGACCTCGCACATGTGTTTCTGGAAGAATGGGCCAAAATTCCCATTAACACACTCCTAAACCTTGTACACAGCCATCCCAGAGAGTTGAAGCTGTTATAAGGGTGGACTGACATCATATTGAACCCTATAGATTAGGATGTCACTTAAGTTCGTATGCTAGTCAATGCAGGTGAGCGAATACTTTTGGCAATATAGTGTATATAATATATGACAGGTTTTGCGGCCATATAGCTTTACAAGTTTTAGTATGACATACTTTAGGTTCAAGCAGAAATGAATATTGTTGTATCATTTAATGACCCACGTTTCATTTCATACCTGTGTAACTTTTTTCCCACATTACACACAGGAAGATATTTTGGAGAAAGTTCTGAACCGCAGTGGCACCCATTAACGTGTATTGTATGAGCTTAAAACCAATACCAAAATTTTTCGAAAATATCATCGATTGTGTTCTGTGGAAGATAGTACATCATGCATGTTTGAAATGCCATGAGTAAATCATGATAGAATGTTCGTTTTTGGGTGAACTATCACTTTCACTATACTTTTATAAAAAATAGTTCCTTTTCGAGAATGAGATTCAACTTTGAAATGAAAAGGCATTGTCGTGTCAGGATAATTCAACCTGCTTTATTTCACACAGAAAATCGTGTTATAAGATGTGAAAAATCCTTTTTGTGGTTCAATGTTTAGTGTGCCCTCAGTGACCATGGTGAGACTCACTGTCACAGGCTTTACGAGGATTGTACAAGAGTTGTGTTTTTTCTCCTAATGGCACTGGATATTGTGTTGATGTATTTTATTTCAAAGCATAAATTTTCTGATTTTAGTTATTACCCCCAATTGTCCCAGGGCTGCCCTTTGTGCTGGATTAAAGTGGTACTTCACCCATAAATGAAAATTCTGTCATCGGTTATTCACACTCTTTTTTTAAAAGTTTTTAAAGAAAGTTTTTAATCCATCAGCAGTGGGACACCTTCACTTTTATTCTACACACACAAAACTAATCCAATTGAATGGGTGCCAGTGACCTACATTCTTCAAAATATCATCTTTTACATGTAAGAAAGAAAGTCATACAGGGTTAATATTGAGTAATTGATAACCGATTTGTTTTATGTTTGTGTGTATTTTAGCTTTTAAAATAAATTGAAATGATACACAACAAACAATTTCCTAGACATTGTCATGCATGTGGTCAATCAATCGTGACAGCAAATTATCTAGGCCACTTATATCAATGCCTGAAACAAGTGTGCAGAACCACAGTCTGAAATATTTATGATGAATGTTTTGATGCTGTTTGCCTAAATTAAAGGACAATGACCTTTTTACCTCAACGAGACGCATCCCACATTTTTATCCCACATTATTTGTTTGGTTTCTGGACTGAGACGTCCTGAATCACCAAACTGAAACCAAACGTGGTTGCAAACTATGCTGTAAATTATGTAGATACTTCTTGTCATCCTAGACAGACACCATATCTCTAAGGGTCCAGTTTGAAACACCTTCGTGTTTTTCAGGTCATACCAAAAAATGTCTTATTTTTACTTGAAGACTCAGGCATTTAAAAGTCATACGACAAGTCTTAAAAACAATGCATTTGTCAACAAAATATGTTCAGTTTACTTAATTTTAATGTTGTGTGACACTCAAAACATTACTGTGCCTTATCTCATCGAACTCACATTTACTTGTGGCCTTTTACTCTCTCACACCCAAGGTTGGGTTATTTTTGTCGAGAAGGAATTTCAGCTATTGTCACTGCTGTCACTCACTACAGACCAGGTTTTATCTTAAAAATCGGCCAACTCTTTTTTTTTTTGTGAGTGTGAACCCCCCCATCTCTTGTTCTCTTTCACACACATTTTCCCATCCATTCCAAACACAACCCCCTCCCCTCTCTAAAACCTTGATGTCCTCTCTCTCCCAATCCTTTCCTGTCCCCCCTCCTCATACTCACTTTTCATCTAACTTCATCATAGCTCAATACCCAGCTTCCCCCACCCTTTCTATCTGCCCCCTCCCAAAACACACAGACACACATGCTTCGTTTTCTGGCTACATTGTCTGACTCAGTAAATCGGTAGCGCCTGCTCAGTTCCAGGGGATTAATGTGTGTATGCCAGTGAAGAGAGCAATGAAAAACAGAGGCGCAGAGGGCATGATTTTGTGTCGCGTCTGTTGTGTTTCGAGCTTTAGACCTCTCTGGGTACATTGTGATAGTGAGTGTAAAAGAGTTCATTGGTTAGCTGTCATTGAAAAAAAGCTCTACCACAGTATCAGATATTATTCATTTTTGCACAGTATTAGCTGAAGATGAAATTGCACATTTATGTGCATGTTTGCAGACAGACTGTTTACAAAAAATGTTTTGCTTCTGTGCATGTCAAAGAGGATTAATTCAGGAACATGGATATTCAAATTAGCACTACATCTGGGAGAGGTTGAACACTGTATGTCAGGATCAGTTTAACATGCTCAGTTAACAGAGAAATAGAGAATTGAGAATAATGATGGCGATATACCTGACCAAATCTCATGGGCTTGCCATGTAGGCCTTCTCAAAGTATTTCTCAATCTATGGTTAAAGGGATAGATTACCCCATATCAAAATTAAGTCGTCATTATATTTCCCATTGTCATGTATATATGGCCCTTTCTTCAAAAGAACACTAAAGAAGATATTTTGAGAAATATCTCAGTGGTTTCAGGTAGGGATGGTCCGATCAGGATTTTGGCATCCAAATACAGTATTAAATATTACAAAAAATTATTTTAATTCAATGAACTTTTATATGCCATTACAATGATGTTTGTTTATTTACATTTTCTTTTAAATTAAAATCATTCCGTAAGATTGGCCAAGTTTAATGAGTCCCCGTTATCGACCAATACCAATCTCAAATTGATGGGAGCATCTCTAGTTTCATGTCAATACAATGTAAGTAAAAGAGGGCCAATGGTGTTTTAATGTTAGCATTCTTTAAAGTTTGCCTTTGGTTTTGTGCAGAAGAAAAAAGTAATAAAGGTTAGAAATGACATGACGTGTAAATAAATTTCAAATTAGAATTAACTCTCCTTTTGAAGTTGCTTTGAGGAAGAACTGTGAATATGCATTGCTGCATTTATGCCATTATATGAATGGCATTATAAACATTTTGTTTATTTCATCAAATATTTATTTAATAACTACATGTTTGTTTATATCACTGTTCAATTAAATTCATTATTCTGTTAAACTTTTTGCATATAGCGTTCCTCAGTAAAGACAGCAGTTTCAACGCTCCTTATTTGGAGATTTTATCTTTCCTGAACTAAATAAACAGAATTTTGACTGACAGCATTGCTCCCTGAAAAGCCTCTATTTAGAACAACACTTTTGGAAAATCTGCAGACTTATTGCCATTTCATTGCAGTTATAGAATATCTGGTGTTCATGACCCGAATTGATTGTGTCAGAAAAGAGTTTGAGTGATCTGTTTGCTGTATAAACTTGACGTTCTGTTAATACACTTTTCAGTATGTTGTTTTCACTGGAACTCCTCGCCCTGCGGACAGAGGCAAATAAGCTTGTTGAAAGCTTAACTTCCTCATCCTATGTTTATTTTCCATGCCCTCGTACACCAAAATATTAAACTCTCTATCACTTTACATTTTATTAGTGTTATTAATATTGGAATGATGGAACTTCCTCTGTTTTTTGTCAGTCAATTGAATCAAAAGCCACACTTGTTACCTGATATGTCATTTATGGCCAGATCATTGGAAGAATTGAGGAATTGTCCATTTTAGGCAGAGAATGGCTAATGACAGCTTTAAATGTAAGCTTTTTCAGCTATTCCAATGTGGAAGACGGGCACCATCCCAGCCAACTCTTTGTGTATGTAAAGTTTGCATTTGAGCATGTGAGAGAAAAAGAGGCAGACAAAACTATTCTGGATGTCAACTTGCATTTTAGCAGTAACTTATCTACAGGGATGTTCAATAAACCTGAGTTGCCAGCTAAACCTGAGTTTCAAGAATTTTTTTCCTATAGAATTATATCCTCTTAAAGCCAACCTAAAACATTTCAGTCATGTTTCATGAAAACAAAATAAACTCAAAAGTCAACTAGCTTTCACTTACTTGCATTTCTAAATTTATAAATATATTAAACAAACATAAAATAATGCTAAACTAATAACAAGTCCTCTTTCAATCTTGTTTTCTCAGTGATTTGTTCTGTTCAAGCAGTAAGCATGTTGTTATAAGCATGTGTTTAGTATAGGAAACTTACCTGACTGACAAGGACAGATGGAAATGACAAGAGACTTGAGGATAATGATGTTACAGAGAAAAGGAGAGGGAGGTTGAGATAAAAGGCAGAATAAGGTTATCTGGTCGGAAGAGAACATTGAATCATAAAAGCCAGTGCCAGGTGTTGCTGTTTCTAAATACAAAAGGCAAACACTCATTTAGATAACTGTACTGCATGAACAATGATAGTCAACTAACTTTAAACATGAGAAGCTGTAATGCTGCCCATCTAGGGGGCAATACTGCTGACTACAATTAATATTCCATTTTAGTGCCTGTGATCCCTTAACGATAATCTAAATTGGTCACTCATACCGCATGATCTTTTCCTTTGAATTATTTAATCCTAAGGGCCTTTATGCCAGCATTTATTATTAATCAGAATCGAATGTTATGTTCCATAGATTGAACTTAAACTTTCAAGATTATTGTGCACTGTAGCATGAGTTATTTTTGAACCAGTCATGCTTTTAGGTTTCTTAATAAGAGAATTTGGTAATTAGATTCTTGTTTAGAGTGTAAATTACTACACGCCTTCATGGATTTAATAATATACACATTTATTCTTGTTTCCTTTGGCAATTCTGACATGTGAATGGAATTGGTGAGCAGACAGTTATGTCCACAATTTTTTACTTGAAAGGGAATTTAACCTTTGTCCCTTTTATTTTGTTTTTCTCTAGGTATTGCAGGGAATATTTTGGCAAAATGATATGCATATTTTATAGGAGGCCATGTGTGTGTGTGTGTGTGTGTGTGTGTGTGTGTGTGTGTGTGTGTGTGTGTGTGTGTGTGTGTGTGTGTGTGTGTGTGTGTGTGTGTGTGTGTGTGTGTGTGTGTGTGTGTGTGTGTGTGTGTGTGTGTGTGTGTAAATATAATTCTAGTTTGTTTTTTAAACCTTATCTTAATATCCATAAAATCATGTTTATTGTTAAAGAAATGTCAAGAAATGCTTTTTCTTAGACCAGTTATCAAATTACAATGTTCTGTGTTTTCTTCTATAGGTTACACCTAAAAACTCAGCTCTAAGAGAGAATTTACCTGTGGTTGAGTTGCTTCTTAACGGGTCAGAAGAAACTGCTTGAAATTAAGATAAGGAAAATATGATAGTAAGAAGCGGATTAAACCTTAAGGAAACACCATGAGTACAAGCATCCTCTGATACTTCTTTGCCCTGAACGGAAGATAGAAAATAAGAACAGATAAGTGCTTAATACTTGTTGTTGACAATTGGCAACTCTAGAAAACTGGCAAGGAACTTCATAAGAGGGTGAGGGGCTGATCACAGAGAGAGAGACGGAGACTGACAGAGAGCCAGAACACAGGAGGGGGAGGAGAAGGAGGAGTGGGAAAGGTCAATCGCCATGGCGACAGACCCGGGAGAACCCACTGCAACAGAGGAGTCCTCTGGAGAGAAACCTGATGGAGATAGGGAGGAGGAGAACGGCCAAGGCGACAGGGCCGCCCATGAGGGAGAGGGAACGCGCGGTACTCCATCTGACTTTGCCTCCTCCCAGATGCAGGAAAGGAAAGCAGGAGGAGCTGGTGGAGGAGGAATGGAGGACAGTAAAGACAGTGAGGCAGCAGTTAGACCTCTGACCTTCGTCATGCCCACCTCCCAAGCACTCAAGCCTTGCCAGAGACGGGAGAACAAGCGGTTTTTTCGAAAGAGCGTGGAAATATGTGAAGAAGATGATGAGGTGGAAGACACGCCCGGCGCCCCGCACAGCGCCCCTCACCTCGAGTTTTGTGCCTCTGACTCCGTTTTTAGCAGCGGAGCACAGCAAATACCCACCAGTGCCTCTGCCGCCTTGGGTGAGGATGGCCCATACAGCACACAGGATCCTGAAAAGAGTGGGATTTCTGCAACCACTTTGAAGGGGAAGGAAAGAGATAGAGAACAGGAGGAAGAGGCGGAGGCAGAGATGAAGGCTGTTGCCACTTCACCTAGCGGACGTTTTCTTAAATTTGACATTGAACTTGGAAGAGGAGCATTCAAAACTGTTTACAAAGGCCTGGATACAGAAACCTGGGTGGAAGTCGCCTGGTGTGAGCTGCAGGTGAGCCATGTTTATTGTCAAGCTGACTAAAGGTTTACACTTGAATTGCAAGATTTATTTTAAAAGATTAGCATTAGCTGCTTTTCTTGGACAGGAATTTTTGTTTAGTATTGTGTTTTTCAGCCTAAGTGCTGGAATGAATTAGGTTGCTTGGGCGTTTTCCAAGCTTGTAGGTGAAATTGTAGCCTCTCATGTTTCTCCTAAAACTGTTACAGTTGACTGCCGTGAGAACAGTAGAAAAAGTCAAAGCTCAATAGCTTCATAGATTACACAGAGAGTAACCGTGGGAGAGGGGTCGGGCCTACTCACGGCGCAATGAACTGGACAAACAACAAGACTCAAAGAGGCTCTCTTGTTTTCATTTCGAATTTTTTTTGCCTTCCACTATGCTAAACCTATTGTTGCCCACTGGTGGCTCGCATTTTTCCAAAATGCTCACAAAATACGCCCTTGAATGATGGGGTTTAGTGTCAGGGTGCCTGTTTTACTATGAGGGGTGCACATAAGTAGATGCTTGTCGTGGGGCTGAATTGACAGCTTATAGCAGCAGACTCTGTAATGTGCAGTAGCTTTGCCAGCATGGCATAAGAAATATTTTTTCTCCACGTGTCCTTTTAATCCTCGTAAAGCAAAGTCCCTTGTGGCATGCAAAATACCCAGCCGAGGAGAAACCCTGTCGCATTTCACCATTTAATGGCGCTTGGTACAATAATTAGCTACTAAAAGTCCGTTTGTGTAGGTTGATGCCAGCTTCATAAGAGGCTTACTGAAGCAGATTATTGAGTAAAAGGTTAAAGTAACATGTAAATTATGTGTTTGATCAAAGGCCATTTATTCAAAGAATGAGCATTTACATGGTTCCAGTTCCACCTTATTTAAATTCCTTAAGGGAAATAAGGTATCATTAATGTTCAATCTGTTCACGTTGCTAAAGAGGAAGGTCTCCTTTTCAATTACTTAATCTGTGACAAAACTCCTACTATTGTAACAGTTCTCTGCTAATGTTGAGTCACCATGAATTTGAATACCTAAAACTTGCGTGTACTTATTTCATTTACTTATCCGTATAGCAGTAGAGAATGGGAAACATTGTTCAGTTGCACTGTTTATACTGCTGTAAGGTTACAGGCCTACCTCCGCTCTGCTTTGTCTTTCGTGAATAGGTTGTCTATGTTCCTTTTTCAAAAAGGCAATGTGGTGCCAGTTTCTGGCAGCTGACTGACAATAACACTTCTTCAATGTACTTTTATGGTGATTCCGCTAAAAAGTGACCTAATGGGATGATTTAGCCATCATTCAGCGTTAGATGTTGTAAAAACAATAGGGGGATGTTGAATAGATGAAAAGATTGCTGGTATGTAAATTATGTGTGGGTTGCGTTTAAAGGGGAGCAATAGTGTTAATAGAACAATGTACAATAGCATAGAAGCATCAGAATGAGTAATGTAATGCTTTTCTCTGTTCTCTCTCTCTCTTATTGTGTGGTTTCTTAGGTTGCTTCAGGTTTAAAGCTTGGATTCATGTGTTTGGGTTAGAGCTGAGTCCACACATGCACATGCGCACGCCGCACACTCATATGCAATCACACACATACGTACATACACACACTCTTTGTACACATGCTTTTTGAGCTTTCACCATTTTTAAATATTGTTGATTATATTTATAAGAAAAATAACTTGTTAAAAATCAAATTTAACATTTAACCAAACTGACTAGTTTAGGGATCAATCAAGTTATTCATGTTTATCAATATGTGTGTTCACTATGAACCCACATCTAAACCACACACTTTTGGACAAAATGCCCTGTAGTGGTGAAACGCATTGTAGTTGAGGGGAGGATTGTTTTTTTTATAATACTGATAGTAAGAACAACAGTTAACATAAATTGTCTCCATTTTGCTTCAGAGGTTTAAAAGTTTAAAAGGTTTAAAAGGTTTAAGTGTTAAAAACACCCCACATTCAACAAATTCACTTAGATGTGTTCTTTTGAAGACCCACTGTGCTAAAAATATTTTTATATGTTTATGTAGTGTTTTAAATATGCTTTAAGACAAAATATGTACAAATTCATCACATTTATTTCAAACCATTGCTGAGTATTTTTACCATAAAACTGTCGTTTGGTAGAGACAAGTGCAATTTGAAACTGCGCCGGTTTATGATGTCATTAACCTGTAACCAATCACATTAACTAATTTGTGCCCCTTTGATCAGCAGTTAAAATAAACATGGAAGAATTGCTCAAAAATTCGCATTGCATTGCTGTGTCAGGTCTTAGTTTCACTTTCAGTTTTAGCAGCCACTGGAACTGCCAAATGTCATTGAGTGAGGGCGGAGCTCTATACTTGTTTGTATACTTATGAAGCTCAAGTGTACAGTTCCATTCAAGTTCTTTTGAGATAGGAAAAATATTCACAGGGAGAAAACAGTTAAAAATGTTATTTTGATTGTCAAAGTTTAGTTTTAGGGAATGATATTATTCACCACAAGGAAATTTGTAAGTGAGCACTGAAAGTTATGATGGAGTGAGAGAGACAGTGGATGAATGATGAATTCAACAGAGGATTAACATGGAATCAGTCCCACAGAGAAGCTGAGTGGTTACATATATTTAAACATTTAGAGGGTCACAAGCTCACTGGTTTAATGCACTTACAATGAGCTATTAGCTCAGAGGCTTTTTGGAGTATCTCAGAGATACTTTTGGCCTGGCAAGTGAGTGCAGATTTCACTGATTTTACAAAAGCTAAGAAAATTACTGATGGCCTAAAATCCTCATTTAATGTAAGCTTATGTGGTAACAGTAATTTGAAATAAACACAGACATTTAGTTACTAAAAATGTATTTTATATTGACTTTTTTCAAAAGAGCTCAGTTTGCTTGTGGTGTGTGAACGGAAGCTTTTTGTGTTTAATGGCATGTCTTATGGAAAGGTTTTAGATCCAGTCATTTAGTTTCTATTTCACTGCATTTAGATTTGTTGGTTTAAGTTGTGACATTACAATCAAAACATCATGTTCCTTTCTCTCACATGGTTTCAATTGATGGTGGTTAAACTATCATAAAAAGACGTTGGAGTTTTCACTGAGACGTAAGAGATTACAAAAACACAGACAAGTGAGGTGTAAAGATTCCTTCTAGAAGCTGGCTTACATTTCCTGTAGCATAAGCTCACATCTCAAGAAATTTTTGTTAAAAACATGTTTTATTATGCAAATGTGGGACGACATTATGTAAATGATTGCATTTTATTAATGAAGTCCTTATTATGCAGGGTCTGTGTGATACTAGATGTAAACCTTTTATGTTGTATTCTGGATGTCCTTACAGGTTGAATTATTTGTTCATTGTTTAATTCCTGTGGCTGGGGTTGGTCTTTCAATGAATTATCTATTCACATTTACATCATTTACATTTACATTTTGTCATTTAGCAGACGCTTTTATCCAAAGCGACTTACAATAGTCGAGGAGACAATGAAGCAGTAAATAGCCGATACAACAATAGGTGAACAAGTGCTACAACAATGCTACCGAGTTACACAGAGAGCGAAGTTACAAAATAATTTTTTTTTTTTTTTGATAGAGTGAGTAGTTAGAAAAGAAGTGAGTTAGTGAGTTAGGTGTAGCCGGAAAAGATGAGTTTTTAGGTGTTTTTTAAAGATAGAGACCGAGTCTGACAAGCGTGAAGCCAGAGGCAGATCGTTCCACCATCGAGGAACGACATAGAACGTTCGAAAGAGAGATTTCTTACCCTTTTGAGCTGGTACCACAAGTCTCAGCTCATTTGCGGAGCGCAGAGATCTTGAGGGCCTATATCTTTGCATTAGTGAGTTAAGGTAAGTGAACCGGTGGTGGTCTTGTAGGCAATGAGAAGACATTTAAATTCAATGCGGGCTGCTACAGGAAGCTACTATTCACGAGAGCTGAGGTGTGAGGTCTGGATTGCTTTCACTTTTATTTTTTGTGTAGCAGATTCTTAGAAAATTTCAGGATCTAGTGTGCATATGGAGTGATTTTTAAAGAATAAAGGATAATGAAGCACAATTTATTTCAAAATTAATAGTGCTGTTTACTAGCTCACTATCAATTGGTACCAGGTGGTACTGAATGAAACAGTGTTGGTTTAAAGGCATGTTGTTCTTTTATTTTGGTGTTTTTTTATGTCTATAAAAGGAAAAGCGATAAAAGCAGCAGGAGCATAACCCTGTAATGTGAATTTTTGTAGGAAAATAAGCCAAGCGGAGATGGCCGGATAGATATTCTGTATCCTCATCCTTCTGATTTTTGTTGAAGATTGTTCTGTCTGGCGGCATGTTTATTGACTTCATACCCTTAAAATCTTCAAATTCTATTTTATCATCCATTCAAAAGACCCTGAAGGAAGAATTTCTATGTTTAGTTTTTAGGATTACTGTATATATGTTGTCCAGATACATTTTTATTGTGCAGTCTCCAGATGTATATGCATTATTCAGGCAGTTGACATATTGAATCAAAAACAAAGCTGAGAGGGATAGAAGTCGAGCAGCTTTCACTGTAGTACTTACTAGTTGCGTACGAAAATACAGATCGCAAAACCGTAAAAAAATAAGACTTATGTAATATACATTAGAATAATATAATTATAATCTATATTATATAAAGAGCAAAAGGCTCCAGAAGATGTGGATTGTTTGACAGAGCCTGTTTAAGTTGTCTGACAGAGCCTGTTGAAGTTGTCTTACAGAGCCTGTTTATCTCACTTAAAACTCTTGCAGCTAAAGGGTTTGTTTTACCGCTAAAAAACAACTAAATGTCTCAATTTTGTATAGATTACAAAGAACACCGATTTTTAATCCAACCATTATCTTCATTTTCATTGTAAACTTCTTGCAGACCATTTCCAGATTTTTTTATAATCAGTAACCCAAAAATATTAACCTTTGTAAATAACTAAGTAACTACCCGTCATACATAAGAAACTACTAAGACTAAAAGCCCATATAAATGAAACTGATGCCTCTATTTGAAACACCTGATATTAGTATTAAGGAATGAACGAACAAACTGTCAAGGTACAAAAAACGAACTAAGGACCAAACCTTGAACTGAACTTATGATCACATTAGAAATTAGCAGTAATCCATCAAGCTAGTCATTTTCTTATATAAATGAAATATTGTTATTCGAAGGATCATGTTGTTAAATCACACGCCCATCAAACAATCGGCATATTTGGTATAATGACGTCTCATTATTTTACAATTATGCAATCCGCTTCTCCGTACACAACAATGCCCTATAGTGGACGCTGGCCGTCTGCTATCCCTCAAAGCCTTGTTTTCAATTGAAAATGATGGCGGGCTAAGTGAGGCCTATATAGGCACGTGAACAACATTGTTGTGTGTGCGGGTGTACAGTGTTGGGAGGGTGTTCTCTCTGTCCAAGTGATTGAGTATACAGGGAGATCCAGGGAGTTAATTATAGTGGGTGCCCGTCAGGCTTAAACAAAAAGCCTGCACAGACAGCACAAACTAGCACAGAAAAACAACTGGCTGAATATAAGCATCCCATAGTGTCCACGACTGCTACAACAGATACATTAAAAGTGAGCTTTGTGTGATGCTAGGTTGTTCTATGAAACAGGTGTCATTTCTGTTAAATCATTTTTATTACTTTTGAATATGTTGCATCTTAAAGAACCCCTCTGGTCCTTCTCCTCATTTTAAAATGCCTTTGGTGTGTATTAGGACGTGGAGGTAATCTGGGAAGTTACAACTCCGAAAGTTCAGGATACAGCAAGTAACACAAAACACTAAAGCGAATTCCAAGAATGAGGCATCCAGTTATTTCCATATTGAGTCCGTGACAATATGTAAAAACATTCACATAATGTCACCCCCACAACTCGTGGTGATGCAGCCCCAGTGTGGACATGTGTGTTATATTTCCGATAAATAAGACAAATCATGTGTTTTTTAAAGGTTTAAACGCATTTAAGTATGGTTGATGACTCAAAGAATAGAATTATTATTATTTTTATCACTATCAAAGGGGCTCTTTAAGAGAAGCCTCGGCTCGTTGTGTGTAAAAGTCTGCAGTTACTTATAGCAATACATGTAATGTAAGTTTTTAGTTCACTGTAATCTTTTGCCAATTAACTCTTTACCATGTTTGGTGTGGCCGGGTTTGCACTTGCTGTGAGAAACCAAGAGTGACATATTGTTGCTTAGAGTAAACTAAAACTGAGGCTGAGGCTCACTTTAAGTGTCCTGTTTCTGACGGCAAGGCTTCAAGCCCTCTGTTACACAGCCAGGGCAAATCGAATGCTTTATGACCTCTCTGTAGAGAAAAAGGACACAGCTGGAATGTCCACACTATTCAGTATTAATTATATTAATACACTGTACAGACATAAGGCATACATTTATGTATTTAAAGCTTAAATTGTGAGCATACATGTATTTTTCCTACTATGAAAGTCAATTGGGTCCAAGAACTTAATGATTTGCCCAAATATATTCCTCTTTGTTGATCAGAACAATTCAATTTAGATAGATTTGATACAACCCAAAGGTGAGAAATTGATGTCAGAATTTAAATTTTTTGGTGAAATACCCCTTTCAATTATATAAGCTTGTCAATTCCAAACGTCATCCGTGATGTTTATTTCCATTTCATTAATAGAAAACGCATGCAAAATTTAATGTTCTGATTTGTAGCCAGGGGTTTAGCAATGTAGATGATTCAATATATTGATAAGGAATACATTGTCTAAGAGTTTATTTGTTTGATAAATATAGCGGGTGTCACATCCATTACTCTGAAATGACACATTTACTTTTGACACTGGAATTGTATCATCCCTTATAGTTATAGCAGTGTTAGTCTGAGCTCTCAAAGAATATTGTAATCCTATCCAGGCAAACAGTTGTTAAAATGCTGGTTTGTTGTTTCTCAACATTACAGACCACACCTAAACATGCACACCAATACATTCGACACCTGCTGTAGATATACAGTATACAGTACATGTGCAGGATGGCATGCATGTTTCTTCATTCTGCATTGAAGCAGTGGGTGTTATGTTGCTTTCACTATCCTACTGTATTACAGAGTCTGTTTTAGTAATATGAGCTGAGCATCCCCCCTCCCCACTTCCTCTTCATTGCAGTCAAACCCAGACATACATGTTACATAATAAAAAGAATGTCTGCCTGATTGCTTTACTCGTCTATGGGGATTACAGAATTTAGTTTGATGTTTAAAAGGAAGGAGAATGACAGAGCTAAACTCGATTTTAAAGCTCACGTGTATACAATATAGACTCATGCACTTCTTTCGTTTCATAAAGGCTGAACAGAAAGGCTGGATTTCAGTAATAGACCACCTTAATGATAATAGACCATTGAACAGGTGACGGGTCATGAAGTGTTTCTTTTTGTGGGTCAGGCTGCCCTCAGCCTTACAAGTGCCACCATAACCTGACAGTTGAACAAATGTTCTGTCAAATATTTTTCATATTATTTATTTTACAAATGGCAATGTTAGGGCTGAGCATTTCTTCATAATTTACTTTAAATTAGAGTGTTGGCTTCCAACAATTTTAAAAAACACATAAACGAGTTAAAACAATTCTTGTGCCACATACATTGCTTTCCTTTTTTTTCTTTATATTATTTGTACGTATATATTATTTAATGAATCTATGTCTTCATATTAAAAGATTCTGTTTACAAGCATTTATTGTTTTTAATATTTGATTAAATATGTTTTTTTTTATCTTTTTACTGACTCATTTTACCAAATGTGATGTGTAATCGTGTTGAACAATCATAATTTTAACTTCTATGTGACTTCACATGACATCACAAATGATTATCTGAAAACTTCACACTTTTGCTGACACGGTTAGCTGGACACAACACTTGAAAAGCCACAATAACAGGACAAGAAACCATTACAAGGAGGTCAAAGGGTTAGTGCAGCCATAGATACAAGACTGTGTCAGACACCAAGTCAGCAGGGCTGTGTGTCAATGCAGGGACATGCTTTTTATCTCACACACAGATACATTCATGAGCATTGAAGCTGTGAAACACAGAGCTAAGCAGGAATTTAAAATGCATTGCGAAGCAGGAAGCATCTGTCAACACAGAAACCTCGTGTTGGTTGTGGAAATTACCGACCAAAGTTCAAGATTCTTAGTGTTTAGTGACATAGAAATGGTATTTGATGAACTGTGATAAAAGAAGCTTTATGTATTGTTTAAAGAGTATGTGTACAAAGAGAAGTAGAGATGGGCTCGTGCTAAACAGCTGATATTAATAAGCTGTAACAGGCAATTTTACAGAAGCAGGCATAGAGAATCAAAAACCCAGCCACCACAGAAGACTTCCTCAAAGCAACAACTAGTTCATTGATGGATTAGGAAAGAGTGTAGAGATGATTTATCGATTGATGTTTAACAAAAGAAAGCGCATTGCTCATCACATGGAAAATCAGCTCTAAAACAGTCAACAGGATTTGGTTCTGATTCTTGATCCACAGACAGCAGGCTATTGCAAAGTTGTTTACAGAAATTAAGGCCATAAATCTTACTCCTTGATTTTGAACTGTAGTGAAACCTGTAGTTTCTTGGTTTAATATGGCTGTTTTTCTATTGTGGCTTGGAGTAAAATAGAAAATAAGGCAAAAATGTCTTTGTCTTTGACCAAAACAAACTCATCAATGCACAGAATGAAAACCCCAAGGCTTAAGAAGTCAGATAGATCTAGGAATTTTAAGTTTTGATTTGTTCTTAGCTATAAGTAAAACCTGACTTCATAAAAAGCTCCGTAAATATTCTTTGCATTAATTTGCACATTTGCACGTATACTCAATAAATCTATTTTATTAAAGTGATGGTTCACCCAAAAATTTACATTCCGACATTATTTAACTAACCTTCTATTCATTTCAAACTTGCATGATTCTTGTTTCTCCGCAGAACACAAAAGATATTTTAAAGAATTTTGGTAACTGAACTGCAGGGGTACTCATTTACCTCTATTGTATGGACACAAAACCATTGCAATTCAATGGGTGCCGTTCCCAACATTCTACAAAATATCTTAAATAACAAGAAAGTGAGTGAATGAATTTTAATTCATTTGGTAGCATAATGAAGTATATATTAATTAATTAACTCTTTATCTGTGTGCTTGCTGGTATAATAAAACAATCTGTTGTTTCAGGCTTGTGAATGCCAAACATGCCTAGTTGTCAGTGTTTTGTATAACTAGATAAGTGTGTGTGATGTTTGCCAGAAGAGTGACGTTGTGCTTACTGTTGGCACTGTGGCATTTTCCGCACTGTGTGCCAGGGATGGAATTTATTCAGCATCCGCCACAATCTGGCAATCCAGCAAAGGTTGCTGCTGTGTGATTTTTAAGATAATTCTGGGTGTTGCCTCTCTGTCCCTCATCTCTTCTTTACCAGTGCCACCTGGTGGGCGCTGAATGGTAGTGATAGCATGCTGTGTGAGTAAGAAGGGATCCTTTCCTTATGTGTACATGCTTAACCAAACTTTTTGATGCGCTTGGCTGACAGCATACACACCTGAATATTTGTACCTCCATTCCCCTGCCTAATTGAAACAAGTAAACATTGCAGATAAACATTTCAGAGGGTTACATTCTTGCAGCAAAATCAGAATGGATACAAAGCTTTGAACATTCCTATCGCAGCACATTTCACATTTCTATGCACATTAGGTGGCTGGAAATGTTCTACACTATTGTACTATGCCCAGATTCAAAATTCATGAAGCAGTACAGTATAATTTATGAGCACTTTGCGGTTATAATTTAAATCGCATTTATATAAAATCACAGAATAGTTAGTGATATTTATGACCTGGTCATTAACATGATTAATTGGACAATCGAGAGCGCTCTTGGATACGGAAATAATTATATATTTGAGTCACTGCGAGGATTTGAAATTAAAACCGATTTGTTTGTGTGCAGTCATCATTTCTACATCCATTAGGTCATTAGAGACAGAAGAGCAACAATCATCAAAAATATTTTCATCTGTAAAATATCCAAATTGATCAGTGACATGATTTTTTTCTGTGCATTTTAGAAACATATAAAGTTTTTTTCTTTGTGTATGTTCATATTTTAGGATCGAAAGCTGACCAAAGCAGAGCAGCAACGGTTTAAGGAAGAGGCAGAAATGTTGAAAGGTCTACAGCACCCCAACATTGTTCGTTTCTATGACTCTTGGGAGTCTGTACTTAGAGGAAAGAAGTGCATTGTTTTGGTTACTGAGCTCATGACTTCGGGAACGCTTAAAACGTGAGTATCTTTCTAAACCTGAGCTATTAGAATATGGTATATTGTCATAATTTCTTTACAATATACTCTTAACTAATGCATTTTGACTTTTACATTGACAAAGTAAATCATTACTAAAACTAAGATGTGTTCTTTTGTTACAGGTATCTTAAACGCTTTAAAGTAATGAAACCCAAGGTTCTACGCAGCTGGTGCCGCCAAATTCTAAAGGGTCTACAGTTCTTGCACACCCGAACGCCACCTATTGTGCACCGTGACCTCAAGTGTGACAACATCTTCATTACTGGCCCCACTGGGTCTGTAAAGATTGGTGACCTGGGCCTTGCCACCCTCATGCGGACATCTTTTGCAAAGAGTGTCATAGGTTTGTGCTTTTCATTCAGGTCATGAGATCCTTCTAGCTTGTGTGATGGTCCATTTATGACCTTTTTTGAGACACTCGTCCTGAATGAGGGGCAGATCTGCCACATTAGTGGCTATGATGATTATTTGAGTGTCAATTGAGAATCCTCTAATCCGAGAAGGCTCTGTTCTTCTTTCGTTGTCTCTTTTGTTCTTGTAACTCATTTTGCATCAGTAGTAGTGAAGCTTACTAAAAAGCTCTACTTGCAGTTTAACATCATTGACAGCAGTATGCCCATGCATAATAAGATCAATGCCTGCTATTGATTTATTTTTTTCAATTTTTGCAAAGAGAAATATGTAGGCTTTTATTATTAAAATAGTTCAAACATAAAAAAGCAGTTTTGCTTTTACTGTCCCTCTACCATCCCTTTAAATAAAGGAAAAATTGTGATCACTCCTGCACGGTAATTCAGACTCCTGATACATTGCTAAAAATATTGAATGTGCACTTCAATACATTAAGGTGTTATTATGCCCACCATCCTTATTTGTTAATTTGGCAAGATCAGTGGAAAGTATATCCAAGTGGCTTTTTGAAGCTTTATGAACAAGGCTTAATTTATCATAAATCATTTTACATGATTCTTAGCTAGAGACCACTACAGATGATAATTCAATGGTTTATTGAAAACACTAGGGTATAAACTTTCTGCTTGAAATGACTGAAATTATGAATATGTGTAAAACCAGTTTCAAGCCAGAAGCATATTCTACTATCTGTACATTTCAATGCTTTAAATATTGGTCGAAAGATGATTTTGGCTTCTGCGCATATTCACTTTGCGAAAGGATATAAAGGGTGTCTGAGACATCAAAGAATCCAATTATCGTTATCATTTTACTAAAATTGAAAGTTTGTAATTGTTTCGCTTAGCAACAATGCTGTTGTCATGGAGAAAATTCAAAGGAACTTTACAGCTTTTGCATTTGTCATCATAACAATGGAGAATAATGATTGAAATTTGTAGACATAGAGCATGATGTCATCCGAATATTTTTTTTTTCCTCAGGGACTCCAGAGTTTATGGCCCCTGAGATGTATGAGGAACATTATGACGAGTCAGTGGATGTCTATGCCTTTGGCATGTGTATGTTGGAAATGGCTACATCGGAGTATCCATATTCAGAATGCCAAAATGCTGCACAGATCTACCGCAAAGTCACTAGCGTAAGCCTTTATGCATTTTGTGAATATGCTGTTGATGTCATTTTGTTTGATATGCATGTCACATCTGGTTATTGTGTATAGGTCTTTCATCTCATGTGGAGTATTGCTTAAAAAACAAATGTTCTCTAAATGCAGGGAATCAAGCCGGCCAGTTTTGATAAAGTAAATGACCCTGAGGTAAAAGAGATCATTGAGGGGTGCATTCGCCAAAACCGATTAGAGCGGTAAGCATATGGCCTGTGGAAGGTCTTCTGTAGGTAAATAGAGATTAAGAAGGAGTCTAAGGTCTCTCCTCTCAATTTCAGGCTCTCAGTTAAAGACCTTCTAAACCACGCCTTCTTTGCTGAGGACACCGGAGTGCGTGTGGAGCTTGCAGAAGAAGACGTGGGATGCAAAGACTGCCTGGCCCTTCGTATCTGGGTTGAGGATCCAAAGAAACTCAAAGGCAAGCACAAGGACAATGAAGCCATTGAGTTCAGCTATGACCTGGAAAATGACAGTGCCGAAGAGGTTGCACTTGAGATGGTGAGGACAAGGAATAGAGGACCTGGTTCCATTAAATCGAAACTAGCTTCTGTGATATGTCCCCTATATGTTTTTCTTCCTTTCTGTTTTAATCCTTCTATGTCTTGTTTTTTAGGTAAAGTCTGGCTTTTTCCATGAAAGTGATGCCAAGGTGGTCGGGAAATCCATCAGAGACAGGGTAACACTAATTAAGAAGTCCCGTGAAAGACGCCATCTTCAGCTCCTCCAGCAACAAAGTCTAGATGAGCGTCGTGACTCCTCAGCCATTACCTCCTCTTTTCCTTCTGTTCATCCCTCCTGCCCTTCTTCACTGGGTCCTGGAGCTCCTGCAGCGGCTGGGGGTCAGTTGGAGGCAAAGGACCTGCCAGAAGTGGACCAACATGTTAAACAGCAAGGCTCTGCACTGGGCCTCAAAGGTGCACAATATATTTCAAATCAGAATGTTGATGATAACTCTTTTCTGCTTGAGATCTAATAAATTTGGTTTGGCTTTTACTTTTCCATAATCAGAAGGTGAGGGCCAATCTGCCATTAGTGGAGGTACTTTCTCAGGTGGACAAAGCCAAGCCTTTTCTCTTCCCAAGTCAGGGAACGCATGTGCTCAAGCTCAAACCACCTACCCCACAGGCACCTCTGTAAGTACTGCTCCTTTAGAAGAAAAATCATACATGGCATGTTTATCAACATACAGCTTTGTCAAACCATCACTCTTATATGTCCACCACCACTGTTGCTCAGAGCTTTTGATAATAATTACCAACAATTGCTTTCCAGATCTACAATGTGGGATAAGAATTGTTTCTTTTATTTAGGGAGTTAGAGGTGCAGGGGTTGTGTCTCACCCCCAGTTGATCCCTATGGGTCAGAGTGGAGGGGTTCAGAATGTTCCCATAGGCCAGAATGGTGGGATGCCTGGCCTTTCCATTGGTCAAAGTGGTGGTGGTCCTAACATTCCTGTGGCGCAGACTTTCATTCAACCAGCCAGTATGGCATCACAGGCCCCTTTAGGTGTGCCTCAACAATATTCTCAGGTGATTGTCTCCCTTGAGTACAGCTTCTCTTATTCCTTCGAGGGATCCCCTATTGCACATCTAAAAACCATCAATCCGGGGGGATTGATTTGCACTTGACTTAAGTTTAGAATTGAATGATTTTTAGTGTAATTGTTGAGTCCCATCTGAGGTATTTGACCATTCATGAGTAATGCATTGGGATTCCTTTCATTTTTACAATGTACAGAATATGCAAGGCACTTAAATACTGAAGCAAATTCTATTCAGTGATTATGCTCCAGAAGAGAGTTTTTGTTTCATTGATGAAAAATGTGAACTGTCAATTTATAGGTGATAATGGTTCCCGTTATCATTCACCTGTTTAATAAAAAGCTATATTTCGACATATGTAACAACTTTTTATTGGCCAATATGATTGCCTTCGTAATATCCTGGCCCTTCTAACTTCTGGCCAACCATAGAAAAACTGGAAAAAACGTTTTAAAACTAAACCATCTAGCTCTAATCTAATAAATGCACCCACTGAATATGGTCTTAAATGTCTTTACTTTCCTAAATGTCCAGGTTCCATTTTATGATTAATGAACTGCACTAATGTTTACTCTTACTCTCTCTCCTTCTCTCCCTCCCTCATCCTACTCCACACTCTCACTATCCAACCTTTATCTTATATTTCAACCCCCAGCCCCTTCCACCCTACTCGGCAGATGTTCCACCCTCACAGATATTACATTCTCTGCCTGGTGATGCCTCTGTTCCCCACAGTTCCCTTTTGCAGTCACAGTCATACATTCCCTCAGTAACTTCCCAGGCCCCCTTAGCTGTCCTTTCTGCCTCTGTCCATGCTGGAGAGCCCGTAGCATCATCAGGCAACATAATGCCCCTTATGCAGACCAAGCCTAGTATCACTTCAGTACAACCCACGGATATTTTACCCCAACAAACCCTTGTTCAGACACAACAACAAACAATGACAGATTTGCCCGACATGCTGCAACTGAACATCCAACATCCAACATCAAAACAACAAGTGAATATAGTGCAATCCCACCAGGCAGTACTGTTACCACAGCAGATAGATCAGGTTCAGCCAACAACTGTTTTGTTACAGCAGCAGCATTTAGAACAGCCACAGGTGATTATGCCGGAACAGCAATCACATTCCACTGCATCCCAGCAGTCATATATACCAACGTTGCCCATCCCCCACCAAACCGAGTTGCAGCAGCAGGTGTTCACACAACATCCTGCTGCAAAACCTCAACAAGAAGTGATACAGCAGCAAGCTTTAGTACAACAGCCCCCAGTGGAACAATATCAACAGCAGCAGACACAGCAAGTTTATTTACAACAAATGGCTGAATCACAAAATCAAATAGAGCAGCAACGTCAGCAACAGGTGTATATCCAACCACCTCAACAGCAAATTGATCAACAACAAATTCTTCTGCAGCAACAGCAAAGTATGGCAGTGCAGCAACAGATGGATCAGCAGCAGCAAATGCTACAACAACAACAACAGATTTTAGAACAGCCGAAACCAACCATTTTTGAACAACAGGTGGAACTACAAAAACAACAACAGGTTTTGTTTCAGCAGCTAGAGCAACAACAGGCAATCTTGCAGCAGCAACAACACGAGCAACAGCAAGCTCTTTTACAGCAACAGCAATTAGAGCAGCAGGCTTTGCTACAACAACAACAACTTCAGTTAAAGCAACAGCAAGCCCTTTTACACAAGCAGCAGTTAGAGCAGCAACAGCAGTCTATGTTAAAACAGCAACAATCTATTTTGCAGCAACAGCAAGCACTCCAACAGCAACAACAATTGGAGCAGACTGTTCTATTGCAGATGCAGCAGCAGACTCTACAGCCTCAACCCCAGAAGCCCACAGAACTTCAACAAATTTATCAACAAACTGAGCAGCAACAACAGAGAGAGTCAGAACTGCAGCAGCAAGTTTTTATGCAACAACACAACATTGAATTGAAGCGACAACAATCTGAGAAACAAGTTTTATTGCTGCAGCAGCAACATCACGTTGCTATGGCAGATCACAGTGGAAATCCGCAACCAACCATGGTGAAAGCACAGCCTCCAGAAACAATCTTGCACATTACTCAAGTACCACAGCCAATAATATCCCCACAACCCCAATCTCACTTAAGTGTTCCCCAACCACAACAGCAAGCAGTCGTCCCCCAACCATCACATAGACCTCAGTTAGATTTACAAATTCCAACAATTCAAGCTGTTCCACAGATGGTTAACACACAAGTACCAAGTCAAGTTCCAGCTCCAATTCTAATACAGCAACAGATGCCACCTCAGATGTCAGCTCAACTACAAATGGATGCGCAAATACCATTGCAGGCCCATTCTGTACCACGGTCTATAGAAGAACACTTTCAAGCGAGCCATTTGCAAGTTCCAAAACCAGCCCAACAGATCACATCACCAACTCCGGTGCAACACATTGCCTCTTATATTCCGACACAAGTAGCCTCACAAGGGCAAAGCCTTTCCCCACAAGCTCAGATGGTCCAAACTCAAGTTGCAGCTTCTCTCCAGTGTCAGGTTCCAGCAGTACAACCTGGACCTACGTCTGTTTCACTTCTACCCACAATGAATCCTCAAGCAGCCGTTGCTCAGCAAACCATTCAATCAGTTCAGCTAGACCTCCCACAATCCTTAAAACAACAACAGCCTCCACAATGTCCGCAAACAGTCCTGTCTCCGGTGTCCCTAGCAACTGCCATAGATCCAATGGCCACTTCAACACATTGCTATTTGCAACAAGCAAACCAATCGCAAATGCAAGTACAGCCTCAATCCTCCCAACAGCCTCAAGCCCATCTTTTGCAACACCCTCAGCATCAACCCCAACTTGTTCAACAGCTTCTGCAACCAACTGCAGTATTATCCCAAGATATCCATCAACAACCTTGTCAAACTACAACTGTTCTCCAGCATGTTTTCCCTAAACATATTACCGCAAGTCCAGTACCCCATTCACAGGCTAGTTCTGTACCTCTATACAGTCATGTTGTATCAGGTCCACCCACTCCACCTCAAAGCCAACAGAATCCAAACCCTCCAAGTGTTCAAGCATACACAAAGACTAGCATGGAACCAGTAGAACTATCAAACACACACCTGTATCCTGTCCAAACTATTCAAACCTATGCAGATGCTAGTTTTGAGCAGACTGCTTTTAAACCTTCACAGATCACCCAAAGTCCATCTCATGCTTCCCTACAGCCCTCTGCTACTCTCTCAACTGTACAGCGGATTTTCCCAGTTTCAGAAATGGCTGTTTCCGCAGAGGCCAAGCTAACCCAGATCAGGCCAGTTGACATGATCCCTGCCTCTCTTCCTACTGCCAATGCTTCACAGTCCTATGACTCTAATGGCTCTGTGTTGCTTATCACCTCCCTGGCAGACAGTGAAGCTGCATTGCTGGGCATTGCTCAGGTACTAAGGCGTATTAATCTGATTTGCATTAAACTATCCCATAGTTTTTATAACTTTTATGAAAGGAATTCAAAGATCTATGAATTAATTAACATGTGAGGTAAAATACTTACCAAACTAAACAACCCTTACATTAAACAACTTACAAAATCAAAATTTAGATTATTTGACAAACAAGTTGTTTTGATTTTTGTTTTAGTTTTGTTTTAGTTTTATTTTTTTATATATTGTATAGTAATATTTGTTGTTTTAGTTTTTACACTATATTATTTACTTGTTTATTTGCGGTCATAAAACTGATGGTTTGTGTTTTTTTGTTTGTTTGTTTTTTTGTTGGTATGTGGTGGATCTTGTGTGTTTGTTTGTTGGTCTTGTTCTCTGGATTAACAGGAGAGCTCAAATCAATCTGCCAACAGAAGCTCTTCATCAGGGTAGGTTTAAAGTGCTTTTATAGATGTTTGTGTATGTGTGCACAAACGAAACGTTGACTGGTTTACAATATTATATTATTCAAGCTCTGTTCCTGACAATGGAGATGATTCACAATTGGTGTGGGCTAGTGGAAAAACAGATAAGACCAAATCTCAAAGGAGGTTGTCCTGTCAGAAGACTGAGAAAATTCATTTTCAACTTAGCATGCTTCAGGTATACACATAGAACACTACATAAAGCCGGCTGGTCAGTGTAAATGAAAATTTTATTAATGAAACAAATATATTGTATTATAGGTCTCAAACACAGGGGACAACATGGTGGAGTGTCAGCTGGAGACTCATAGCAACAAGATGGTCACATTCAAGTTTGACATTGAGGGAGATGCTCCTGAGGACATTGCAGATTACATGGTGAGATATCCGCAGCAAGATTTTTCCATTTGCTTTTAAAGTTAATTTTAATTGTTGCTTTTATATTTTATATGTGTATCATTAAGGTGGAGGAGGACTTTGTCCTTGAGCCGGAAAAAGAGAAATTTGTTGAGGATCTGAAGTCTATAGTGAAAAAAGCTCAAGGAATTTTAAGCACTCAATCCCAGGTCTCCCATTCTCAATTATAAAAATTTGCAAGTCAATGTAAATATATGATTGTAAATTAAACTCTAGGATAGTTTTTGTTGTTTTAAATGTAATTTATTTTTCTTTTTTAGACTGGATCAGTGGAGCAGCTCAATGTGAGCACACAATCCTGTGCAACAGGTAAGTGATAAGATTAAGTCAAGATACAGAACAGTAATTCTATAATATTAAATTCTTTATTTAATTCTTCAAATTTTTTTAATATTAAAAACTATCTTTCAAGTGTAAAGTCTGTTTTTCTCTAATTGTAATAGCGGACTCAGCCCCTCAGTCTTCCCCAGTGGGCCGATGGCGATTCTTTATTAACCAAACAATTCGCCATCGCGACTCTCAATCAAACCAAGGAGCCTCCACTCCCCCTCCTACAGGAGAGAGCAGGGTTCCCAAATTCACAGAAATTGAGAAAGGTATTATTTTTAAGGAACCTTAGTATGAGAAACACTAACTCTTTGATATATTCTATCTTGAGTTTACATTTAAATATTTTTGCTTTATCAGACCATGACAGCCCTCAGCGCTCTGAGTCTTTTGCTGGTATAGCATCTTCCCCAAGTTCTTCTCTGTCTCCGTCCCCTCCAGTATCTACTGTGTCTGCCCCAGCATCCATGTCAGCTTCAGTCATCGCCATGCAAAAAAAAACAGCCTCTCAAGCAATACCAATAGTAGAAAAGGTTTGCTCAACTCCCTCGACTGCAGGCTCAATTCCTACCACATCCTCCAGCATTTCTGCATCTTCTTTTCCTCAGGTGGTGGCCCTAAAAGACTCGAGCATGGTGTCAGTCCCAGGTGATACAGCAGCAAAAAGGCAGAGCGTAACCCAGGATGAAAAGCCTCTCACTACTGTTTCTGCTTATGGGACTCCTCCAGCTTCACTAGTGAGGCACGCTGATCCACTGCAGCATTTGGGAAGTCAAACCCAAGTAGCAACCTCACAGAACCCTGAGTTACTTAAACAAGCCCTGGCACCTCACCAACTCAAAGACACACAGTCAACAAAGGGTTCAACTGAACAGACGCAGGCTCAGCCACAGCAGATTATGTCTCAACCGCATCATCCAGGTCACACAGAGTCAAGAATAATATCACAGACTGTTCCAACGGAGATGGTTCTGCAACAAGAAGGTCCCCCATCAGCCCAACAATCACTATTGCAACATGTTCAGCAGTCTGTGCTGCAACAGGTACAACACCAGGAGGTACCGGTTGAATCTCAACAGTTCTTGCAGCAAAGCAGTGCCGACCAGATGCAACATCACACAACAAGCTTACCACAACAGGCAGTCCCTTTAGAACAATATATGTCTCAAGAAACAATGCAGGCCCCAAAAATACTCACTATGCACCCACAGCAGGGTTTCCAAACCCAGCCTGTGATCTCCACCGAACAAACACAGGGAATGCAGATTCCACATGATGGGATACACCCTCTACCTACATCACAAGCCGTGCAGAAGCAAACATCTGTCCAGCACTCCGAGTTGGAATCATCAACAGGCGAGGCCAGCATCGAGGACAACATCACTCGCTCTGCCCCACCCCAGCCCTCTTCTGACCACTCTCTCCCTCCACTCCCTCTCTCCGATACCTCTCTCCCAGCCCTCACCCACACATTCACCCCATCTCCAGCTCAACCTTCCTCGGTAGCCGAGTCAGACAGCGAAGGTCCCCCTAAAATCGAGTTTGTGGACAACCGTATAAAAACCTTGGATGAGAAGCTAAGAACTTTGTTGTATCAGGAACACAGTGGCAGCGGAGCAACACTTGTAGGTGGCTCTGCCACTGGCCCTGCCCCTAATTCCGCCTCCAATCTAGCAGGAGGGGACGAATCTTTAGAGCTCCACTCGCTTCCTCCCAGTTCATTCTCTCCACCTCCTGTTATCTCCTCTGATACCTCTCCACACTCCACCTCTTCCACCACCCCTCGCTCCTCCTCCACCTCTCCAGAGAGGGAAAAAGAGAGAGGAGGTGAGGAGGAGATGGGACCACCTGCTACGGCCTCTTCTGCTGCTGTACAACATCAACCTGCCTCATCCTTTCCCTCTACATCCCCTCCTTGCTCTCTCCTCACCCCTCTACAGGAGCCTGGATCACCATCTGTGCCCAGTGAACAATCAGTAAGCGAATATTAGACAGGAAATTTTTTTGTCTTGATATAATATACACTGTGAAATATAATTCATGGGGCTTAGTAAATATCACGAAAATCTTTTTAATCTTTTAAAAACATTTACATTTTTTTCAGGGGAAAATATTGAAAGAATTTATTAAAAACCCAACAATGATTGCTCTAAAATGTAAAAATATTTTTAGTTTTATGTATTCATTTAACAAGTAAATATTTGGTCACCGTGTAATAATTTATCGTGTAATAAGTCGCTTTGGATCAAAGAATCTTGCAAATAAATAAATGTCAATGTAAATAAACCTAATATTTTTGGTGAAAACTGATAAGAAATATTTGAGTAAATCAGATTTTTTTTTAACTTGCATATACACAAAATATGAACAGTATATACATTTAACTTTAAAACTTACTTTTTTGAGTATACACTTTAATATTTGTGAATTTGCTCTCAGATCTGCATATAAATATGTAGAATACTCATACCGGCCACTGTCTAATGTTATTATAGTTTTGACATTTCTGAACTATGTACACTTTTGTGTATTTTTAACATTTGTTCATATCTGGTGTCCAGGCCGCACCTTCGCTATCTGATAGCAGCACCCCTGGAGATCTTCTGTTGCCTTCTTCCTCCCAGCAGCCTGCCCCCTTGTGGCCTGGACAACAACAGCAGGACAATGAAGGAGGTGGATATTTTGGCCTAAACCTGACATGTCCTAGTATCAGAAATCCCGTTAGCAAGAAATCCTGGACTCGCAAATTCAAAAGCTGGGCGTGCAAACTGCGCCACTCGACCAGCTTGTTCAAGAAGCCCAGAGTCCAGCAAGGTAGTGACCGTAGGAAAGAGCGCGCGAAAGAGAGAGCGAGTGAGGGGTGTGGGTACTGACCTAAAACAAATGTTAAGATTAAAAGTAATAAAGCCAAATTAACATACTCTTACCTTGCTAGAGAGGGTTTTTTAAAACACTGTTAGAATTAATAAGAATTAATTTATTAATCCTAATGGTCTTTCATGATGATACGGTTGTTGATGTGCATATTCTGTACTGATACCATTACATCAACTAGCATTTTGCTTTTGAATTTTTTGTATGTGCGATTTGCTCGGCTGTTTATTAACCTTTATTTTGTAGCCTCCTTTTTTGTTTTGTCTGCATGGTTACCCAGGGGTAGGAACAGAGGAGTGTAGGAAAGGAAGATTTTCTAGGAAATGGGATGACCCTTGCCTTACCTGAAGTCTCCAGATCTACCGTATGAAGTACAATATGACAGTGCCCTCACCTTCCTGCACCCAGATTTGTATAGCCAGACCTACGAACACAGAATATATATAGTGCCGGCTCACAAACAACAATGCACTTTAGTCTGCTTTTTGTTGAGTAAATACAGCGATATGAAACAAGATCTTGTAGCCCTTGTTCTTTATGACACTCACTTTAATTAAGTTGTCTATAACAAATCAAAGGCAGGTGCAAGCTCGCTTTTACATTTTTTTTATTTTATTTGCTTTTCACACAGTGTACATATGAATAGATTAACAAGTAAATAAGTCTAAGGACTTAAAATATCACGTTTTCCAAATCTAAGCAGTTTTTTCTTCTGGCCACATAAATAATATTCTGTTCTTTCCTACCTGGGTAGATTTTTTATGTTTTGTCTTTGTATTTTTGCATGTCTAAGGTTATGTTTGAAACAGGACACTAGCTGTTTATTGCCTGCTTAAAGGAATGGTTCAGGTTTGTAACAACATAAGGGTGAGCAAATTATGCAAAAATTAAAATTTTGGGCTGAACTTTTCCTTTAAAACAATGGCAAGAGAACCTCATATTAACCGTGTCACATTGTATGTGAAATTCAACTCAATCCATAGCATTTAGTCAAATATATGCAGCTCTGGAAAAAATAGGAAAACACTGAGATTATTTTAATTTTGTCTGAAATTACTATTTATACATAAGCATTCTGTACCTATATTCTGTACAGTTAAATTGCTTTTTATTTGTTTTTAAGTAAAATAAGATAAGTTATTACTTTACATATATTTAAAGGCAATTTTCCTTGGTTGTTGAACCTAAAGGCCACTATTTATGTAAACTGCATTTTCATTTTTTTCAGAGCTATGATATATACTAGTATATTTAAGTGTCCATCCAAATATACTATCCATAACAATACAGTTGCTTTTTAATTCATTTATTTGTTCTTATAAATCCTGCCATACATAGTCAGCTTCATAAATGTTTGTGTATTAATGTTGGTGTGTCACCAAAAGTAAATATTGACTGAAATAATTCATACACCAAACAAAGTATTTGAATTGTAGATTATTCAGACATCACACATGGTATCACACCTGGTCAGACAGTGATGTTACAGTCTGACAGATGATTGCATTTGTGTGAATGTGGTTGGATGGGGCAAATATCATCTTCTGTTTCTTTCTGCAGCGATTTAGTTTTAACCATTGCAGAAAAGTATTCTATAAAATTGCTTGGTTTTTCTTCAAACCCTTACCCACACCCATTCCCCATCACACACTGCATTCACTCAGCATGATGTATGAGATGCTAATCATATCTTCATTCATGTCCACCGAATGCCAGCGATGGTATAATTTACCATGCTGACTGCAAGCTCATCACTGTGAACATGCATGGATGCTTGTTAATCAAAGTTCTTATATCAAAAGGGTTTGTCATGGTAATTAATGACATTTTTTGTGTTTGTGGTGTCGTTTTTGTGTGTCTGTGTGCTTATTTGTGTGCTGATCTACTCTTTTGGTTTTTTTTATACGCGGTAAAAAAAAAATTTTGTCTTTGTTTTCATTTCATTTTATGAATGTTGTTTTGTTCCCTTGTCTTTGTCTCTTTCTCTGTTTTTCCTTCTCATAAGATGGCGACTCTAGCTGTCAGGAGATGAAGGACGAGACGGGGGCTTCAACAGATGTTAAGCCATTCTCACGCACGGGACGTTTCCAGGTGCCATTATTCTCAACATTACAATTAGATTTTTGAACAAATAAGATATGAATCTTCTGTTTGTGATTTGTAAAGACAGTTTACAATATTTAGCAATTGTTTATCTTTCATTTGAAAAACCACATAGCAAATGTTTCTGTAATATATGTATCTCAATGACGACTTGACTAACTTCCGTCTACTTGACTCAGGTGATTCCAGTGTCCCAGCACACTGAGCCCCAGCCTCTACAGGAAGCTGTGCCAAGCCAAGGGGTCGCGGAGAGAAACGTGGGGCGTTTCTCTATCACCCAGTCAGAACACAGAGATGAACATCTGACAGACAGCTCCCCCGTATCACCTGACCTGGAGCGAGAGAGGCGGAAACAGAAAATGAAGGAGGGCGATAAAGATGATAGGAGAACCACCACACTTAGTCACCCATCAAGGAGTCACGCACACTCGCCACTTGGCAGCAGTGATGATGAAAGTGAGGTGGAGGATGAAGATTTGAGGAAAGAGCTGCATAAGCTGAGAGAGAAGTGAGAGAGCAGGGGAAATGATGAAAAAGAAGCCAATTTATTCATTTTGTTTGAATATTTTAATTTTTATCTGTTGTTTCCTTCTTATTATGTTTTAGACACATCAAAGAGGTGGTTTCCCTTCAGGTACAGCAGAATCAAGAACTGCAGGAGCTGTACAGACAGCTTCGGTCTCTCAAAGATCACAGACAGCCACTGACTCTGCCCCGGTCCCCAACTCTCCCAAACACACCCCTCGCCATCTCCCCTCGCAGACCCAGACCCGCCAAAGCAAAGCTCCGCCCCCGACCCCACTCTCACATGGACAACAATGGAGTCACACATCAAGGTACAGCTCTCTTGAATTCAGGGTCCCAAAAATGTGACTCTCATTCTTAACTTTCTGTCCACTTTGCTGTTCTTTTTCTCATTAAAATGCAACCACTTAAGGGAGTATTCACCAGTCCAGCAGTTATTCCGGTGGGGAGCAAAGCAGACTCCATTTATACTGCAAGCCAGAGAAGACCACTAAAAGAGGTAAGCGTCACACCAGTCAACATTGACCTGAGAAATGGTGGCTTTGTTTAACACTTCTGTCATTTCATTTTCAGACCAGAGCCCCACAGCCCAGTGTTCCGTCAACAGAACAAGCACATTCACAGATGATCTGCACAAACTTGTCGATGAGTGGTCGAAAGAAACGGTTTTTCCTGTTCAGCCCAAGCCTTCACTTAATCAAATCAAACAGATTCAACAAGTGCAAGAGTTAGGAGGGTGGGGTCAACCTGCTGAGGTAGCGCATTCATGCAATAAATGCAGTGACTCAAACATGCAAATGCAGACTTGTCTATATGGGTTAAATATTTTTTATTTGAAGTGGGATACACTAGTCTGAGATTACTGGCAACAATGGGTTTTTAGCATTTTTTTTATTTAATACAAAAAGATCAAATGTAATAAATATATTTTATATTTTTGTTATATTTTACAGTAAAAATGTTATGAATGTAATGTAATTATTGTTTTAACAGAGTACTAAATGATTAATATACAGTTAACATACTGTTAACTATCCAGGTAACACTTTAATAACCTATACAATGGGGTTGCAGCACCAAAACATTTACACCCTGGCTCATCTTGTACGTCCTCACGCTTGGATGTCCACAATTAAGATCGGGTTATAAGATCGGCCAAGTTTAGCGAGTACATAGAATGAGATTATCTACCAATAATGATCTCCGGGCGATCAATCAGAGCATCCCAAATATATATTTGATGTATTATAAAAATACACCAGCCATCTCACTTCCATTATATAAATATATTCACATATAAATATACTTTTCTGTATATAAACTGTGTTCATATTAATTCAGTTTGTTTATATAGAATATTACATATTGAAATTAAAAATGTATTTTTAAAATAATTTTTTAGTAAAAAGGGTATGTATATGTATTTTGTTTTCATAAGGGGTACAGATACATCATTATTTTCTATATATATAGCGTAGAATATTATCCATAAATATTTTAATAACTTGTACATGTTTTAATACAACTTTTCCCACTCATTATTGTGTTTTTTAATATGAAGATGCTCTACGTTTCTTACTTTCAGGCATCTGCTCCATCTGGATGGTTTTCCTCGCCTCCTTTGAACCCTCAAACTGCCCCTGTAACAGTCACCTTGTCTACAGTACCCACCCCCCCCTATAGCATCATGGGAGGAGAGGCATACCCGCCTCCCATGCATTTTCCTATAACTCCTTTACCCCAGCAGAATGCACACCTGCAGTCTGCCCTGCACAATCAGCCCCTGCATTACAGCCAGCCTCACCTACAACAGGTCCCGCTCCTGTCGGGATCTCAAAACCAGCTGCCTCCCCAAAGCACCTCCCCCTCTGTGATAACCACAGCAGGGCCTTTGGTGCCCCCTACCACCAGCATCACAGCTGTCAATCAAGACACGGTCACCGTGGCAACCTTCTGCTCATGCTCCTCCTCGACATGCACCTGCAGCTCTACTCTGCCTTCCAGTGCCAAACTTCACCCCAAACCCAGCACCTCCACCCTTCCTTCAGGACAGCAGTGAGTTGAAAGCACACGTTGTGTGATGGAGGGATTGTGTACAGTATCTTGTACAGGAAGGAATGAAGTAGCAAACGTCAAGTGTTGGTGTGTTTGGGTATGGAGGTGTATAAATTCTGTAGTGTGTATTTGTGTGCGCGTGTGTTTGTGTGGCAATTATTCAATACATATCCTCTGTGTGTTTCCGCACTGTCACAAGTTTCTTAATCCAACAACAGTTGGAGATGAACTCTCCCTATATAAAGACGTGTTGGAAGTGAATGTTTCCGACGTGAGATCTGGTCGTCTTCGTTTTAATTTATCAATGCTTCATATGAAAGGACTATTTAAATTTTAAAGTGCAATTAGATATTTAAAATCTTTCATCTTTTCTGTGATGTTGTGATCTGTAAAGCTTAAAAGAAATATTTTTTATATATATATGCACAGAAGCGACAACCAGACAGCAAAGCGCCATCTTGAGAAGAGCACAACAGGTTCAGAGATCAAAACAGCATGTTCCAGAGCATGGTAAACATAACCTTGCAGACATCATCATAGCTATAAAACGCTGAAAACACTGTTGTGCAGTGTTGTGCACGGATAAGGCATGCTCCTCATGTATTATATTTTACAATGACAGATAGCAGTAACATTTTAGGGTAGCGGATGTTTTATAGAATAACAAACCATAGACTAATTCATTTTTAAATCCTGTGTTGAATTTTGAGAAAAAACACTCTTTAGTTCTTCATTTGATTTCAAATGAAAATATCTAATTCAAGTGCAGTATTTTCCTCTCTGTTTTAGCAAACGTTCATGCTTTTAAGGTTTACAATATCAACATTAATCCCATGGTGAAGAGTGCAAGACTATACAGCTGTTTTCGAAAGCTCAAGTGAAGTGAAGGCGGCTCGTACTTGTTCTTATGTATTTTGCACAGCCCTGTATGAATGTGCGTCTGTGCACGCCAAACTGTGATCTGTGAACTGTGAGTTTTCTTTTTGTGAACATAATGCATCAGCAAAGCACTGGCAAAGAAGGTACTCTTTATCAAATCCATGCATTTTACCAGATTCAGTAAAAGAAAATTTAGAGTTTGTCTCCTAAACAATATGATTTCTTTGCAAAAACAGGTTTTTATTGCGTTATTATTGCGATATCAAAATGTAGCAACTGAAGTTTAATATTAATTGGAATACACAAAAAATACATGGTTTTTACAAATAAAAAAATGAATTATCACGTTTTGAAACCCAAACTCATCTTATGTGCAACTGCCAACCAAATCTTACCTTGTGAAAATATCTGGAATTGGTTCCCATTCTAATGTATACAAAGGGTGTCTACATAAAAAATCTCATGTTTTCATCCGCTTGAGTAAAATATCAGCTCCCTTTAAATCAGCAGTTATCATTGGTATGCATCTATTAAAATAACAAAAAATGTGTTGTATGTACAATACAAAGCAAAGCAGCACACAAGTTTAGTTAGTTGCTTTCAACAATTATCTAAACACTCTGGGTAACATTGAAAACGTAAATGCCGATAAACAAAACACAACACTGTGTTTTGATGGGGAAAAAATCAGTTCAATGAAGCACCCTATAGTTTGGATAAAAAATGCTTTGGGTTATTCATCATTGCAGCTGGCAGATAAACATAAATCATTGTTTTGTGTAAAGAGTCTAGGGGATAAGTTGGGGAGACATTGTTAAACTGTTTTAATGCTTGTCAATGTTTAAATAGCCGCTGCCTACAAGGGGTTTTGATCATTCAATTTACAGTATTGTATGTCCTGATTTTAAAAACAAACCCAAAATTTTGTAGTAACCATTGGTACAATTGTGATGAGTAAGGCTGTTGTGTCTTAAAGAAAACTAATAGAACATTATCCATTTGATCTGTGTAAATGGGAGATGTAAAGAAAACCCTCTGCCGAAGTGTTACCAAAATGTAATTTAAAATAAAGCGTTATTTTTGTATTTTGCAAGGGGTTGTAAAAATGTAAAATTGTGTAATGTTCAGTGTTGAAAAAGCTGTGGTAACCGGATAAGACACAGGTAAAAAATGGTGGCTTGAGCTCCCCTGGCCTTTAACTTTACACACCTAACCTTCAGACTAAGAGCATCATAGGATGCTGAATTTAGACTTTTTATTTTAATTCTGTGCAATTGATTGAGAAAATTGTAAGCCAATTCATCTGGCATTGTTCTTATTAAAGTAAAACCAGGGGACCATAGAATTACTGAGCATCAAAAAAGTAAAGGTTATGTTAATAGGACTAAACTTATTGCTGGTGATTTAGCTACTGTAAATTGTAACTAATTCTACTGTTGATTTTATTTATGTTTTGTAACTAATCGAAAATAAACATCAAATGTTCAACATCAATATCAAAAGTGTATCTGTACATGTTATATTCGGTGAGACCAGTAGAGGTCTCATATTGAAGTTAAAGGAATCCAAAAATGAAAAATCTTTCATTTACTCTACTTCTTGTCTTTCAGATTACAAGGAAATATATTTTAGAAATAGAATATTGAAAACTGGCACCATTCACTTGATTTGGTTTTGTGTCCATACCATAGAAGTGAATGGATGCCACTGCTGTTTAATTACCGAATATCTTTGACTTTTTTGTACTCTTTGGAAAAACAGTTATTTTTAATAAATTTGTATGAAAAGGTAATACTGTATATTCATAATACGACTAGAAATGTATGTTTTTAGTAAGACTTTTAACATTAATGCAGCAAGGAAGCACACGATCAGTTAATGTTCTACTAAGTATAAGAAGTTTCGATTTAGAAATGGAGAAAAAGCCCCTTATTGTCAATATGTGTTTTCTGGGATTCAAACCCATGACCTTTGAGTTATCGAAACCCTCCACTGAGCTTTGAACTCAGAACATATTTAGAAGAATGTTGGAAAGTGGCATTATTCATGCTCACTGGTTTTGCCTTCATAACAAAGAAGTGAATGGATCCCATTGCTGGAATGTTTTTCAAAATACCTTTGGTCTAAGAAAGAAAACACAATTTTCCTTGTTAGGAGGACTTTTATTTCAAACCCTGAAATTGTACACATAATTATTATCATAAAAATATGAGATTATTTAAAACATGATTAGAAAGAAATCTTTCTTTAAACGAAGATGTTGACCATTAATGAAAGCGACTGATACAATTTTGAATTCAACCCTTTTTTTACAAACAATATTTTTTTGCAATATCTGTTTTCTCGAATTAAAACCCATGACGTTTGAGTTATCACCACACTGCACTGAGCTTTGAACTCAGAACATATTTTGAAGAATGTTGGGAAGTGGCATTGTCCACCCACACTGGTTTTCCTATCATCCAAAGAAGTGAATGGATGCCATTGCTGGAATGTTCTTCAAAATATCTTGTGTTCAGAAAGAAAACACAATTTTCCTTGTTAGGAGAACCATTATTTCAAACCCTGACATTGTACCCATAACTATTCATCTTTGAAAATATAATACGCTTATGTAAAACATGATTAGACGGAGATCTTTCTTTAAACAAAGATGTTGACCATTGTCAGTGCATAAACTCCAACACTTTTCTGGGATTCAAACCCATGACCCTTACATTGCCAATTCCACTCTTCTGGATCTGAAATATGTATGTTCCATCACATGTAAAGACCTTCAGAACCATCTTCAAATAAGAAAGAATGGCAAGAATACTCCATAAGAGTCAGTGTTGATCACTGTACAGAGGACAGTCTGTTGACACGTTCTGATGAGGGTTCACAAGTCACCAATGCCCCCCACAATGAGTCTTTTGTGACAGCTGCCCATATGCATCCATGGGGGAATCAGGAGCACAATAATTCCGTTCAGTGGGAACAAGAAACCCATGCAAGACCCCCTGCAAATGACGACCCTGTGTGCACACAAGAGTGTCAGTGTGATACCTGCAGAATTATTACCCTTGTATAATTACCCCAGACATTATTTCCAGAATGCTGTTTATTGGGGCATGTAAATAGAAGTGAGTCACCCGCAGTGGGGTGGAGAGTTGCGTGCATGCTGTGATTCTGCACATAGATGTGTGCGCAGGGAGTGGTGTTGAGCGTCATTCTTTCAACTTCTTTTCCGTCTTGGTTCTCTCTTCATCTCGTTTAAAACTCCTTGACATTCGCCCAGAAGTGCTACATCCCATGGAGGTCCTGGGAAACTTTTAGGTCCCCCGAGTTTGGAGAAACGGGGTACGGGAATCGAAGGTACATTTTTTGGAGAACTTTTTGTTGCCCGGAGTGCTTGTTAAGGGGGTTTGGGTATGCCCGTGTGCGCTTGTGGGTGCTCCAGACGACCCCCGAATCTAAGATGAGACAGCAGGTGCTCGCGCTCGGAGCGCTCCTGATTCTGTGTGGACCACAGCCTGTCTCCTTACAAACACAAGAAGGTAAGAAACTGCTTTCTTCCTTTTATCTGTCTAAGAGCTAGTTGGAAAAATGTGTTTGCCAGGTGTTGCAGTTCCTGAAAATCATAATTGTTAAATTTTTTTTTACTATGTTTGATTTCTTGGTCTAATTCCTACCTTAACAGACAACTGACATCATTAGCATTACATTTATATGATAAATCAATGTTGAAAGATATTTTGAAGAATGTCGGACAATATGGGTATTATCTATTGACATGACATATCTACATACAATGGCCTTTATATATGTCTGTGTGTGTGTGTGTGTGTGTGTGTGTGTGTGTGTGTGTGTGTGTGTGTGTGTGTGTGTGTGTGTGTGTGTGCGTGCGTGCGTGCGTGCGTGCGTGCGTGCGTGCGTGCGTGCGTGTGTGTGTGTGTGATAAATCAAAGTTTAATGATATTTTGAAGAAAGTTGGACAACATGGGCTTTATCTAGTGACATGTCATATCTACATACAATGGTCTACATATAAAATATACATATACATAAGATATTTTGAAGAATGTTTTGAACTGGCACTATTCAATTGTATTGGTTTTGAGTCCATACAAAAGAAGTGAACAGGTGCCTAAAAACAACAGAAAATGTGATGGATTTTAAATATTATTATGGGAATTGTGTTGGTTTTATATATATATATATATATATATATATATATATATATATATATATATATATATATATATAATGATCAATGATTTAAGATATTGGACAACATGGACAGTATCTAGTAAAATGCCATATCTACATACAAGGGCCTATATGTCAATCTCAATGTCATCTTTATTTATACAGCGCTTTCGACAAAATACATTGCATCAAAGCAGCTTGACAACATCGATTAGTAAAACAGTGCGTCCATAATGCAAAATGATAGGTAAAGGCGTTTCATTATTGAATTCTGTGATGTCATCTCTGATCAGTTTAAATGGTGTCTGTGCATTCATTTTGAAGAATGTTTGAAACCATTCATTTGTATTGGATTTGAGTGCATACAAAATAAGTGAACAGATGCCGGAAACCAAAAAATATTTCTATGGAAGAGAAATTATTACAAAATTTGTATTAATTATGACACAGCTTAAAAAACAGAAAATGGTCTACTGGTATGTGATGGGTTCTTTTGGTGGGACGCTATTTGGCTGATGGGAACCAATGGAGCAACATTAAATCCAATAGGATTGATGTGAACACACCATAAAAATGGTTTCAAGTGGACAACATGGGCATTATCTAGTGACATGCCATAAATACATACAATGGCCTATATAAATCCCATAAATCAATGTTTAATATATAGCACACCGTATAAATAGTATCAAGTGGAAAAAGAATAGTTCATTGTGGTATTGAAACTACTTCCATTTCTGCCCTCTGTTTGTTTTCTCGATTTCTATCCTATAATAACTCATTTAAATTAAAGCACTTACAAACGGTATATTGAAATCATTTATCTGAGAAAACAAGTGTACTGTAGACATTTGAATATCTTATTAGAAAACAGGAATGCAGACTTATCTGTCTTTTATTATGCATACCATAGTCAAATCGTTTCAATTGAATAGTTTCATGTTAAGTTGAGCATCAGCATTCTTGCAATCATTAACGCCGTTTCCCCTCAAACAGCTTTAAGACACAAACAGCTCTTTCACACAACAACTACATCCTTTTCCATAACCTATAAGCAATGGTGGGCATCAGACCCACCCCAATCACAAGGATTAACTTTTTGCCGCCTGTCACACGACGTCACTAATCTGTATTCGTGCTATAAAAGCACAAGGTGAGAGGCTATATTGCCATATCATAAACCACCCCTTAATCACTCCTATAGAGTCACGGCTCCAAAGTTCACCTCGTTGGAGCACACATGCTTCGATAGCATGCAAGTTATTATTGTTAATCACCTTTACCTGTCAATGAGACCAAGATGGAGTACCATTTGAATGGTTGACATCAGCAATGACCTTATATATGATCTTCTTGCGGCGCAATATGTGAGCTTGTGCATATAGAATGAGCCTAATTTTAATTTGGAGGGACATGGCATGCCGTGCTTGATCTGGGGCATAACCAACAGAATGATCGAAACTATGTGTGCCTTCCACTGACAGCTTTCTACTTACGTAGTTCTGCAGGAGCAGTCTGTACTTGCAGAGGTTCACGTGAATAGGTGTGGGTGTATGTTTTGGAAAAGTGCCTTTTTTTTCGTTTGCTGTCCCACAGTGGCTGTAATGACAGTTAAAGTAATCTTTCACCAAAAAATGAAAATTCTGTCATCATTTACTCCTTTTTCTTTTGCAGAGCACAAACGATATTTGAAGAATGTTGGTTACCGAACAGAAGTGGCACCCATTCACTTCTATTGTTAATGATGACAGAATTTCCATTTTTGCGTGATTTATCTCTTTAAACTACTAATGCCACTCTCTAAAGGCCTTTATTTACTCTCGCTTAGGATTCTTCCACTTCTTTCTCTCTCTTCTGTCTCCACCATGATTCCGAGCTCTTCCAAGTGATGCGTTGACTCAAGATTACATGTGTCAATGAACAGGAATGAATGAATTCATAAATGATTAGTGTCCATGCAGTATGGATATACGTTTGCATGTGTGTTCGCGTGAATCCGTGCATGCTATCAAGACAATAACCCATGCAACTGCAAATATGAACAAGTCATGTGGGTGTGTACACTTTTACATGTCTGCGTAGCCCTTTGTACCAGGGTGTTTCTCAAATTTCATTCAGCAGTCTATGTCACTGAAATTCCATTCATTAATGTGGTAAGGCTGTTGGACAGATTACATTCAAACTCAACTAATAAAGCACCTGAGCCAATATGTAACCTATATCTCATGAAGTAGAAAAGGGCAATATCCACAGACATTACATCATTTAAAGTGATTATTCGACGATAATGTACTCATGCTCTTGTCATTTCAAACATGTATGATTTTCCTTTTCTGCAAAACAAAAAAGAAGGTATTTTGAAGAAAGCTCACCAATTCCCTTCTATTGCATGTATACAAAGCAAATGCAAGAGAAGGGGTTAGCGAAATTCTTCAATATATCACTCATGTTTTAAATGAGCAGAAAGTTGGTAAATAATGAGAGAATTTTCATTTTTGATTGAACATCTCTTTAATGGATTTTAGCCATGGTCTGGTGGTTAGAGAGTTGGACTTGCAAGCAGAAGGTTGTGAGTTTGATTCCCTGTGCCAGCAGAAAATGACTGAAGTGGCCTTGAGCAAGGCACCTTAACCCAGTTTGCTCTGTGTAATAAATGTAAGACATTTTGGATATAAGCATCTGTCAAATGATTAAATGTAAATAGAAATGCATTGATGCACTTCTATACGCAAGCGACATGCCTATCTTGTTTTGCAACCAATAAAAAGTATTAATCGGTAAATCTTTAAAACCTAGTATTGCGTTACTACCATTTCTGCAAGAAGAAGACTTTACACATTTAATGCATTATTGCAGATGTAAAAGGATTTACCCAGTAGATGTTATTCATATCAGGAGAAAGCGCTCACTTATAGATTACATCCCCATGTCTTCCTCCCTCCAAAACTTCCCCCTCCCCATTTATGGAGTACTACGCTCACACTCATCCTATTGTCTGGTTGTATGATCTCAGCTCTAGACACACACACACACACACACACACACACACACACACACACACACACACACACACACACACACACACACACACACACCACACACACACCACACACACACACACACACACACACACACACACACACACACACACACACACACACACACACACACACACACACACACACACAGAGTCACTGTCAATCACAGCTACACATTAACAGAGCCGCACATTTATAGCTAAGTGACAATACTGTGCTTTGTTCATTAATAATGCCTAGATCGCATAGCCAGATACAAACTCAGGCTCCAGACATGCAGCTGAACATTAAACACTGCCAGTCTCTGAACTATGCTTTAAAAAAATGCCCACATCAATAGAATTACACACCGTTTTACCCTGCTCCCCCATCCACCTGTATGACTTTGTTGCATCTGCGGAACAAAACCAACATTCTTCCAAATATCTTTTCCTGTGTTCTGCAGATTAAATATAGTCATATGGGTTTGAAATGACAAGAGGGTGAGTAAATGATGACAGAACACTTTTATGTGAAGGAACCCTTTAAGCTTGATCCTCTATACTGCCAGCCTGCAGACGCACTGCGGTACACTCAAGAGTTACGACTTACAGTAGAATCTGGGAAATGTCTGTGTGGGTTATGGGTGGTGGCAAAAGAATGATAAGGAAGAGAGCGAGAGCGATAAAGAGAAAGAAGAAATGAGAAACACAGAGCAAAGAAAGCGAGAGGAATCTTGTTTATGTGGTGTCACTTTAAGATTGAGTTCAGCGGATGTGATGATGATTTGCACCTCGGGCCAGTGACCCTGAATTCCATCTCTGTCTGAAGCTCTCATGCTCTCTTCTTTGTAAATTTCGTTGTGGGCTTTCGGTTTTCTTTTACTACATGTTATTCTGAAGTATCTCTGTGACCTCTGACCTTGTCCTCATTATGTTAATGACCTAGTGTTATAGCCGCTGCATGAAGTCTTTATTTGAGCTATGAGTGGACGCCTTGTGTGGACGTGGGTTCTTCAAAATGGCTATATTTGGCATCTGTAACTGTTCTTTTGCATTTTGTGAGCTGAAAATACATGTTCTGTTTTGGTGTTATTCACAAACATGATACAGAATATATTCAATGTATATGTTTGGGAAGAAGTTTTGGTTAAAAATTTGTTTTTGGCATGAAAAGAAACTCTGTATGGTATTCACAGGCAGGGACACATATATTTACTTTCTCATTCTAGTCAAAAATGGTATATGACTTTCCTTCTGTGAAACACAAAATAAGATATTTAAAAAAATGCCTCGGTGCTTAGGTCTCCATGCATTGGACATCAATAAGGGCCAATATAGTTTGGTGCTCAACATTCTTCAAAATATCTTCTATTCTGTTCTGCAGGATGAGTTACTGATGACATAATTTTCATTTTTAGTCACTGGGCAGCAGTTAAAACTATCATTTCTATATAGGCATAAATAGATTTTTGTAACCAATGTTCCCAATTCCCTCCAGTTTGCACAGGCACCAAGAATGCATTGAGCTCCACAGGCACCCCTGCACAACACTACAACAACCTAAAGGAGCGCTACACCGGATGCGAGATTGTCATTGGCAACCTTGAAATCACACAGATGGAGGATAATCTCGACCTATCCTTTCTTGGGGTTAGCGAATTATTTTGCATAGACAATAAGCGAGATATAAGGTTTCATGTTGTGACATAATCATATTTTGCTTTATCTCTTCAAGAGTATAAGAGAGGTCACAGGCTACATTCTCATCGCCATGAACCAGTTCAGCCGGCTGCCTCTCAACCAGCTCAGAGTGATTCGCGGAAGCAGTCTGTATGAAAAGGAATGGGCTCTTTCTGTTTTTCATAACTTTGAGAGCCACCATGGCCTGGAGAGTCTGGGCCTTACCAACCTCACAGGTATAGAAACGAAAGTAAAAGGGCCAGAGGCCTCGGAATAAATGACTTTTTAATCTCCCAAGTTCAACAGAACGGAATGCTTTAGGGAAGTTCCTGTAAGACTTAAACTTTACTTTAAATATGAAAGATTAATACTTTTGCTGTCAGAGGGTATATTTGACAATCTTTGATTTTTGAAACGCGTAGGAAAGGTATCTGTCACAGTTGCATACACACCCATGCCACTCATTGAAGCAGAATGCTTTACACATAAGTACTCAAAACAACCACCGATAGAAGTTCGTCTGTGTGTATTGTACATCACATCAATCATATGACATATTTTATACAGTTAGACTTGTACAGACTCATCTGGGACATCAGCAGAGGTGCACTTAAGACAACACATAAGTCCACGCTATTGTTATCAGTATTCTAGCTCTCCCAGGTTTTCCTAGAATCACTTATAACCAAGGTTTACCTTTCTCATGATGAGAAGTGAGATTTTTAAGTTAATCTTCATGCTCAACATGCTCTTGTCAGCATTTTTTATTATTTGAATGTTTTTGCAGGTGATTCGCCAAAAGCTGAACCAAATGTTTTAAAGGACAGATTGGCTTTTTTTTTACAGGGAATCGACTTACTTTTGTATTTTTGAAATTCCAGAAATCTTGGAAGGCGGAGTACAGATCGTACAGAACAAGAACCTGAGCCTCTCAATCAAATGGCAAGACATTGTCAGAGACGGTGACGCTCGCATTGAAATACAAAACAACGGAGATAGAGGTTTGCATAATGTCATTCAATTGTATTTTGAACATGTATTGAATACCTCGTGGAAATAAAAAAATGATAGCCGACCGAAAAATCAATTGACATTTGCTCACCCACAAGTGGTTCCAAACCTGAAAAAATTACTTTGTTTGGTTGAAACAAAAGGGAGATATTTGTAAGAATGTTAGCAAATGAGATTTCCAGGGCAGCATTGACTACCATGGTATGAAACGTTTTGTTAAACACGAAAGAAAAGATTTGAAGAAAACAAACCCATTTTTGCCCATCAAAATGTATCTATTTGTGTATAACAGAACAAAAACTTTAAAAGGTTTGGAATAACTTGAGGTTAAGTAATTTACAGCCAAAGTTTAATTTTTGAGTCAATGAAATTACTGTTATTGCAAATATTTCATTCCTGTTTGTGTATTTGACAGTGCGCTGTGATCCCACATGTGGAGGATACTGCTGGGGTCCAAGCAAAGATCAATGCCAAAAACGTGAGTAACAAATCATGAGTCCTCGTATAGTCACACATGCAAACAGAACGTATCACAAAACTGATCTTTACATCTGTGTGTGTCACAGTGACAAAAACAGTGTGTGCGCCTCAGTGCCATGGCCACTGTTTTGGGACTGAACCCAATGAGTGTTGCCATACAGAGTGTGCTGGAGGCTGCATTGGGCCAAGAGACACTGACTGCTTTGTGAGTGTTGGCACTAATGCCTTTATGCCATGACTGCATTACCACTTCTATTATCAGAGAGCAAACCTATAACGAAGACAATCTTTACTTTGATACAGGCTTGTCGGCATGTCAATCACTCAGGTGCGTGTGTTCCTCACTGCCCTTGGCCGCTGGTGTACAACAGACAGACCTTTCAGCTGGAGCCCAATTCCGAAGCCATGTATCAATTTGGTTCAATCTGCGTACTCAAATGTCCCGGTGAGGTTATAAATCACTCTGCTCATCTTATGATAATAAATATTTCTATTATTTTGAAGTAGTGGTGATTTAAGAACCCTGGTTGAGCTGAAGTAATCGTGTTGTGAAAGCATTCAATGAGGCATTTAAATGATATGGCTCATTGAGAATGAATGCCCCACGTATCCATGGAGGACCATTAACAATACTGTAAACATTACACAAATAAGTTTAAGCGTTGCTACACAACAGAAGTGTACTCCCCTTATTTTTAAATAGAAATTGGCTTTAATTGACAGTTACCAGATAACATAATTATTTTGTTAACAATGCTTTTGATGGTTTTGTGAGGGGCTTTTTCATAGACTCATTTGAATAATAGACCATTTATGGATTCTGGAGTAATCTTTCTTTTTTTTTCAGCACATTTTGTTGTGGATGGCAGCGCATGTGTGAGCAGCTGCCCTCCTGGTAAAACAGAAAAAGAGAAAAATGGCATCAAACAGTGTGAACCTTGCATTGGCCTGTGCCCCAAAGGTAAATAAGGATTTACACTTATAGTGTATATACAATCAAGCTTGTGAATACCAGGCTGAAGCTGGAAAATAGAATTGAGATAAACAAGCTTTAAAATTGATTTGAACTATTAATTTCACTATTATTCTGCTCAGTCAATATTAAACACATAATATTCTTTACATTGTGTAGAATGATTTTATGTATAAAAAAGTAAATCCCAAAAAAATGACTACCTGTTTTTTCACAGCCAGGGTCTCATATTCTTAATTCATATATAATCCACATTTTAAAATAATAGTGAATTCATCAAAACTATAGGAATTATGTTGTGATTAAATAAATTCAAAATAAATAAATAATATTTTATTGTACTTTTGTGCCTTATTATTTTCACTTATTACCTCATTACCAAGAAATTAAGGCATTCACATCTATCCCCCCTGTTTTAGTCATCTACTTGAAACACATATTTAAATAAAGCTTTTGTTAAAAATATATATTTTTGTCTACTAAAGTAATTTCAAACCTTTATCACACTTTCAGAAAAAAATAATTTTAAGATCATAAGAAACATTTCAGTCAATGTTTTAAAACTTTTCAACAGAAGTGCAAGGACAACATTTAATCTTAATATCTTTTTTAACAAGTTTTATTTTATACAAAAGATGAGGCTTATTGTGTTCTGTTGTCGAATAGAGCACTTATATTGTGCTCTGTATGGCACAGAGTGTTACTGATAACATGGCTCTATAATCTCTCTTTATTTCTCTTTATAGTATGTGAGGGCACTGGACCCAATCACAGACAGACTGTGGACTCCATTAACATAGACAGCTTTATCAACTGTACCAAGATTCAAGGAAGCTTACATTTTCTGATATTAGGTATCAAAGGGTAAGACTTGCATATAAATGCTGACATCATCTTCTTCTATCTTATTGTTTGTATGGTGCATGTACCCACTTTGACAATTCCAAGCAAAACCTCAAAATATTCATAAATCAAACACTATAAAAATAGTTTTTGTTTTTAAAACTGCAAAAGGTTTCCTGGTTGATCTTCTGTTATGTTAGTATTTATGACTAGCTATATATAAAAAGTCAATATAATGTCTTCAATTAGATAAGTAAATGCACTTTAAAAAGTTATGTGGCACAGCAAATATCACAAAAATAAACTACTAAAGTAACTTGATAAAATCTTTAGAAACATCAAAAGATATCTAATATCTCTTTGAAATTCTATAAAATCTTTTTGCAATGAAAAATAATGATTTATTTGGCAAATATATTTTTTTAATATACATCAGTTGGTTAACTGGAATAGAAATATTTATCTAATACTTTTTACTTAATTTTTACTTTAACTTAGATTTTTTACATAACTTACAAACACAATTTTACCTTAATTTTAAAGTTTTTAAATGTTACTTATGTTTTGCACTGTAGACAGTACATTTTTACGAGTCTGTGTACTTTTTAAGCAGTCTGCGATAAGATCTTGGTATGTTTTATATTCTTGACCTTTCTCCTATAACGTCTGCTCAGGCTTCCACAGCTTCCATTCTTTGACCGTCTTTCGTAACCTTTCCCATGTTATTAATTGAGAAATAAACAGAGAGCAGATCGGCCCGCATTTGTGCACTGAAGAACGACATGGAGCCCATTACAGTGATTGCTTATGCTAATTTCAGCATCGCTTTATTCTACAGGGACAGCTATCATAACATACCACCCCTGGAGCCCGAGAAACTCAAAGTGTTTAACACTGTCAAAGAAATCACCGGTATGATATTGGCTTAGAATCTTGTTATATAATTCATTTTTAATGTCATTTAGTAAGTGTGTGTTTGTGAATTGTACTGTAGGTATTTTGAATATTCAGTCTTGGCCAGATGAGCTCGACGATCTGTCAGTTTTCTCCAGTCTCACTACTATTCAGGGTAGATCCTTGCACAAGTAAGAAAAATGTGTTGAGGTTTGTCGTGTGAGTTTATGTGTGCATTTGATCATATAGCATTCCATCCCTTATGTTATATTTAATCCAAAATGTCTGTCCACTAAGGGTTTTTTATTCCTGTGCATGTGTCTCACCACGTTTTTTTGTTCCCCTTGTTTTATGTAACCTTCCTCATTCACACATGCTTATGTCTATCCCCAGCACTAAAAGGTATGTACACCCTGCAACCCGCTGCCTTACTAACTGTCTAAAACCTATGTGTATCGCCAACATTTTCTCAGACACGTTTTTTCCTACCATGGTTGCCAATGATATCAGCTTTATTCTTGATAACTTGTAAAAGGTTTTATGATAATAGGGCATGTATGAGCAGGTCATACTTAGTTCTGCTTCAGTTTTCTATCATCTCGTGCTGCTTGTCTCGTGACAGACAAGTTTTCAAGGGAATTGATTTTATTCTTCATCCCACACTATTAGACCCTTCTCATTATTGGTGATGAAGATCCCCTCCCTCACATCTCTGGGATTACGTTCTCTTAGTGAGATCAGTGATGGCAGTGTTTACATCAGTAACAATGTAAACTTATGCTATCACCACACCGTCGATTGGATCCAGATCTTCACCGGTAGCCGCCGGCAGCGCAGACGTAACAACAACGACATCAAGGAGAACAAACCTCGGGCCCAATGTGGTGAGTTCAAAATGGACATCCTGTTGTGTTTATTTCGCATGTGTGTCGTATTATTGTGTCATCCGTTGTTACCTTGCACACGAACTAACTTGCATGTTTGGGTTGTGTAAACAGAAGCAGAGGGCCACATATGTGACCCATTGTGTTCGGATGCCGGATGCTGGGGCCCGGGTCCGGAGCAGTGTTTGTTGTGTAGGAATCACAGTCGACATGGCACCTGTGTGGCACACTGTAACCTCTACACTGGGTCAGTCTGAATGCTTTTCTAGTCTGCTCTTTCACAAATCAAAAAAAATTATATTTCATGTTGAATGCATGTGTAAATTGTTTGTTAAAATGTGTGTTCACAGTGAGCCACGGGAGTTTTCAGCACAAACTGGAGAGTGTCTTGCGTGTCATACTGAGTGTCTACCTCAAAATGGGAAACAAACATGTCACGGAGAGGTATGCAATATTAAAAAGTGCTGTTTCCTGTCTTGCTTAACATAGTTAAAAATGCATTTTTGGCATCCGTCAATGTGTTGAACCATTTTTGGTGTGTCACATTTTGAAACACATCACCCTGACATCAGTAAAATATGCCTGGGTGTCCTGATGAAATAATCATAGCTCAGATTCGTCTCAACAATTTTCCCTGCTTATATTACAGTTCACCATAGTTTGTTATTCTTAAACTTTTCAAGTTCTTTTTACCGCAGCACTTGTTTGACAGTAACCTCACATCACAGAGTTTTAGAATATTTTTACAATAAAACATCCAACACGTATTCGGCCTGTGTTTAGAGATTACGCTAACCTGCCAGACAGGCTTTGCAGGCTCTTTACTGTTTGTTGTGCAATACATCACCATTAACTGTAATAAAAGAAAAATTCATCTGAAGTGTGTCATCGTTCAGGTGCTCGGCTCATTTCATTTATATGTAACTTATTGTGTTTTAAATCGCTCTGTATCAGGGTGCTGATCAGTGTGTGGTGTGTTCACACCTGATGGACGGCCCGCATTGTGTCTCCACCTGTCCAAATGGAGTGAATGGGGAGAAGGGTCAGACCATATTTAAGTACCCGAATGCAATGGGTCAATGTGAACTCTGTCACATTAATTGTACAGGAGGGTAAGCTCAAACAAACACTGATGTTTTAAAGTCCTTTTCATCATGTTACACTGGAACAAATACATTTATTTCATTTCTTTATGTTCTAGTAGAAATATCTTAACATTCAACATTCATTTGAGAAGCAAATAGACATACGATATTAGGCTGGCTTTCTTAAAAAATCTAATTTATATAATTTTTTAAGAAGGCTGTTAAAATAAAGGTTTGTGTTTACTTAATATATGACTGTGAACTGTGTATAATAATGTTATATTCACACAAATATTTAAACAATGTACATTAAGTTATTTATATCAACCAATAATTGTTATCAATATTATTTTAAAGTTTTGTTACACAGACAAAACACAGACAAATATTATGTCAATACATATTTTTTTATTCTCTCTAATATATAATAATACAAAATGATTCTCTTTTTTACTTAACTGAATATTTAAATAAAACAAGACTTTGTCAATTTATACTTCTGTATCTTGATTTAAGAATGGTAAATTTTTAATAATAAAGTAAATTTTTATGGTATATACTAATGAGATGTGACTCAGATCCAAGATGAAATATGCGTAAAACACATAAATTGAGTGTTTAATTCATCAGACATTATATAAATGCTGTAAGAAGCACGTCTAAACTGCTACATTATTTGGTCTATTGTGAAAATAATCCAATAGCTAATAGATCAAGGTCACCTGAAAGTAAGTTATTACACAATTCAAATACAAATCAACCAAGACTAGAAATGTAAATTGACAAAGTTTCGTGTTGTATATTGTGAAAATGAAATTTTTTATAAATCTGTGTCATCTATGGCTACACATTTTAACATAAATATTTGTACCCTTGCCAGATGCACAGGCCCTGCTCTCGGAGACTGTATAGATCCAGACAGACAAGTCAACAGGTTTGTATTACCCTCTACTGGTTATAACTTAAAAGTACAATCAGTACCCTGACCAGGCATCTTCCTCTCAGCTCTCAGATTGCAGGTATAGCTGTTGCTGTATTCGCTGGTATCACTGTGCTCCTGGCATTGTTTGTGCTCGGTATGCTGTACCACAGAAGCCTCGCAATCCGTCGCAAAAGAGCCCTGAGAAGGTACCTGCAGAGTGGTGAGGTGCGTTATCCAATGTTCTCATACCAGTCAGATATGTCTATATATCAGGTATACTTTGCATTACTTAATGCACAATTTTCCTTTTTTTTACAGAGCATGGAGCCACTTGACCCAGGCGAAAAGGGGACAAAAGTTCATGCCCGGATTTTGAAAGCACAGGAGCTGCGAAAGGGCAAACTTCTGGGCTATGGAGTCTTCGGCACCGTCAATAAGGTTGGAACACACCTCGCATTTGAGTTTACCCTATAGACTTGATACTCAAACAAACTCTTTAATCTTTTCCAAGGGTTTCTGGATGCCCGAAGGAGACTCTGTAAAAATCCCAGTGGCTATAAAGACTATTCAAGACCGCAGCGGCCGTCAGACCTTCACTGAGATTACAGATGTAAGACAATTATGCATTCATTTAACAAAGTTAGATTTTCTTATTAGGCTTATTCATCAGATTCTTACTTTCCTTCTGTCTCTAGCACATGCTTGCAATGGGAAGCCTGGATCACCCCTATGTAGTCCGTCTCCTTGGTATCTGTCCAGGTTCAAGTCTCCAGCTGGTCACTCAGCTCAGCCTTCATGGGTCCTTACTTCAACACCTTCGACAACATAAAGACATCCTCGCCCCGCAGCGTCTGCTCAACTGGTGTGTGCAGATCGCTAAGGTGAGATCATCAAAACTACGAATCAAACGCTTTTTAAGGATTAACAAAAAGCTTATCAGCACATGCATTCGGATCTTTAGGGCATGTATTACCTGGAGGAGCACTGTATAGTCCATAGGAACCTTGCTGCACGGAACGTGCTACTCAAGAGTGACTACATAGTGCAGATCTCTGACTTTGGGGTTGCTGACCTGCTCTATCCTGATGACAAGAAATATGTGTACAGTGAACACAAGGTATTCTAGAAATACAGATTGTAATCGTTGAATTATGTATATGGTACATTTTTGAAATCGCATTTATGTATTTGAAATCTCATTGACAAAGGTTGTCGTAAATTAATGCATCAAAGGGTTGAAAAAGTGTTCAGATGTTGAAGGTTCATTTAACATGTTATATTTCAGACGCCCATTAAATGGATGGCATTGGAGAGCATCCTTTTCCGTAGATACACTCATCAGAGTGATGTGTGGAGCTTTGGTGAGTCCTGCACTAAATATCTTTGTCTCCCTAATATGCGAATCTATTCCTGACTCTTTCATTCATTCCAGGCGTGACCGTTTGGGAGATGATGTCATACGGAGCCGAACCATATGCAGCCATGCATCCTCATGATGTGCCGGGTCTTTTGGAAAAAGGAGAGCGATTGGCTCAACCACAGATCTGCACCATAGATGTCTACATGGTTATGGTGAAATGTAAGGAAAATATATGTTTAAATTAAAGGATGTATTACACAAACTGATGTTGATGGAGCGTTTGTTCTGTTTGAATATCTGTTTATATGTGTATCTTTATTTGAATCCTTTATGCCACCAGGCTGGATGATTGATGAGAACGTCAGGCCTACTTTTAAAGAGCTTGCTAATGAATTCACAAGAATGGCAAGGGATCCAGAGCGGTACCTTGTGGTAAAAGTAAGAAGCCGAGTTGCAGATGCTCAAATAAAAGCATCAGAGCCGTGTTACAATTGTTTAAATGTGTATTTATGCTTGTCTACGTAGCTCTCTCAGGAATGCAATGCAGGAGATCAAAGCCATCAACGTGATCCACATTCAGACACGCACGCACAAGATGAAGATGATGCAGTATTAGCGGATGGATTGGAAACACCTCCTCTCCTTCATTCACCTGCCAGAAGTCATTCTCGCGTCCGTATGGCCTCTTACAAGGTGAAACATTGTTACGTGTTTGTCATTATCATGTGACAGTTATTAACTCTGAAAAGTTGAATCAAGTATGTCGTCTTCACTAATTCCTATCTCTATCTCTTCAGGGAATCTCGGACCATTTAACACCAGTCGGCTACCTCCCGATGACCCCTGGTCCTGGAGGTGACCCTAGACAGGTCAGCACCCAAATCAACAGTTAGACATGACTAAACTATGAAATTAAATGTGATTCTGTTATATCACATAAAAAAAAAATCATTATATCACATGCAAAGACACACATTATATGACACAACTAATGTGTTTATATATTTTAACAAACAGATAAGAGCCCAGAGGAGGAGAACTGGTTCGGCGAGGACAGAGTCGGAGGGCTCGGAGGGCAGGGGGACAATGGGAGACTTTGAAATGGCCGAACGCACTTCCCAGACAGGCAGCCTGCGCAGGGGTCGCAGCCGTATGGACAGCGCCTACATGTCCACCAGTTTGTCCGTGGCCTCGGATCCATTCTCTCCGGGCTTGGAGGGTGTGGACGAGGATTATAATGGTTATGTGCTGCCCACCGAATCAAGAAACCAAGGTACAAATTGTTTGGTACAGAACGTCTCATTACAATTTTGTACGTTTTCGAGTGTTTCAGGTCTAACATTTTTATGGCATATATTTTATCTGTCATCTTACTCAGGTCCCAGGCTCTCTGTTCATCGTAGCAGGATTTCCGGAGGCTCCAAGTCTGGCCTTTCCATACCAAAACCAGACATTACACAAGATTATGAACTAATGACCAAACAGCCCCCTCGGCTTTCTCCTTCACCAACAGACACAACTGACAGTTCTCCTTTAATACATGCACCACCCTCTCCCACCACTTCCAGCATTTTACAACAAAAAACAGACTCAGACCCACAGACCGAGCAGTCAGATGGAGCCATTGGTCCATCTGATGAAGACAGGCCGTCTTCTGGAGCTTGCGGGGATAGTCCGGTTGAAACAGCAACGTGTATAGAAGAGAAATGTTCGGAAAGACTTCTCTCCCAAAGCAATGCAGAGGACAACCATTCAGGGAGGCAGCCACAAGAAGCAAAAGTAGAGTATGAATACATGGACATACGTACAGAAAATGTACAGGAAAAACAGAACTGCATGCAGAACACAACAGGGGAGAGTGCAGCAAACTTAAATGTAAGGATCAGCAATCCAGATGTAAACAGAGAAGCAGTTTACCAAAATTTAAGCGAGCTGCCTAGTTTGACAACAACACCTGACAGCAGTGTGCGGCTTTGCGAGTATGTGGACATGCATGCACCTTGCTCTGAAGGCGAACAGCCAGAGTATCAAAACATTCAGGTAAAAGGAAGACCCTTAGTGGGTGAAGAGAATCCAAAAAACAATCTGAGATCTTGCATTAAAGTGTATAACGGAATAGAGGAGCAAACCACTTCTTTTGATAACCCGGATTACTGGCACAGCCGACTTTTCCACAAGCAGGATACGGTATGCACGTAATTGTTGAAGTAAATGCAAACAATGTGATGGACGAACAATGGAAACACTAACGATTTAATAAACTATAAAGCATAACCAGCATTATTCTCAGGACATATGTACAGTGTTTGCTTATATGTGTTGCCAATGAAAAGCTATGTGTCATTACCGTTTATATGATTTATTCTGTAAGTTATCAGCCTACCTCTTCTCTATACGTCCTCATAGTCCATCTGCAAAGGTTTTGTGTGTTTGTTATTGTACTACAGTGCACTGTTTACTATTTTACAATGAATGTATATACATTTTTATTCGATTTTTTTAATCAATAAAAAATCTTTTAATATGTTGTTTGTCAATTTTGTTGTTTTTGTGCTTAAATAGGATACATTAGATGTTTGAAATATACAATGATACTAAAACGATTGAAAATGAACAGAAATTTGCAAAACAAAATATAAAATTCATTGTATGTCAATATTTTATCTGGCAGATGAAAAGCAATAGAATATCAATACTGACGATAGGTGACAAAAATAAGTTTATAATAGTTTAAATGGAAAAATCTTATAGTTCCTAATATAAGTATTTTAATGGAAACATTTGTGTAACTCTTCTTCTAGCTGCCTTTACACAACTTTAGACTAAACCTCTCATAATAACAATTATTATCCGCATTTATGATCTTTTTCTCTTTTTTATTTTATTTTATTAATGCTTGAACACATTATGAACAATGAAGTACAAAAAGAACAAAGCCAAGGGATCAATTACAAATCAAGAAAATAATGACCGATTATTATTAAATAAACATAGAAACACAGAAATATGCTCATTATAAGTAAATTAAACAATGTTATACAAAAAAATACCAATTTCAAAAAGAGGAAAACTATTACAGATTATAAACGACATTACAATGATATTAAAAAAGAATTCCAATAAACCAGAAAAAGGAAATCATCTTTATACATGGGTAAACTTTAAATACCCATGAATAATATTTCAGGAATCTTAGTTTTTTAATCTTCACATGATGATGATATTTTAGAATAAATTTTAGTTCAATTTTACAAAGCGCAAAGATTGTGGACTATTTGTCAAATTTTTGTTTGTGAATAAAATTGTAGCATTTAAAGGGAAAAAGATAGTATGTTCCAAGGGTTATTTTAGAATTAGCACAATAAAAAAGAACAAATTTTAAACTCAAATATAGTTTAATATATGATAATTATAATTATAGATATATATAGAGTATAATTATAGAGTCAAATATATGAAAACCTCAGATGAAAAATTACGTGGACAGAGGAATAAAAAAATGCACTAAAGTCTCTTTTGTTTTGTTTTTTTGTTTGTTTTTTACAAACACTTTTAGAAACATTAGAACTAATTATGATATATTTTTCTGCAAAACAGACTATTATTTTGAAAGCAACTTGGGAAAAAGAATGTTTTATTTCAAATGGGATTATCCATAATCTTAATCTTATTTTCCTCAATCTATGGGAAAACAACAAACATAGCACCAACCCCACACAAAAAAATATTTAATTTTATTGTAATTTGAATTAATTTGATTGCAAACTCATATTGAAAATAATTTAAAAAACGTGTGTGAATACAAAATAATTTATAGATTATATTATTTATAGTTTAATAGTTTTAATTTATAGTTTAATCTTTGATAAAAAAGGATGCTCTACAATATGATTTTCAGAATACTATCACTGAAAACACAACTAAAACAGTACATAAATATCATAAATGCTATAGTTCGGCATTTTAATTGCGTCTCTGATACTTTTATTTTGAAACGCGCCGCCATCTTGAACGTCTTCACGGCCGCATGCTGTCTGCCTGATGACGTAGGATGTGCGACGTGAAGCGTGCTCCATCATCCCACGACCGAAGCGAGGGAAAAAAGTTCCGAGTTCCCCTTGAACATCACCATTGGCAACCATGTCAGGAGACGACGACCAGCAGGAGCAGACCGTTGCTGATGACTTGGTAGTGACCAAGTACAAGATGGGTGCAGACATAGCAAACCGTAAGCAGCATGATGTAGCTTGACGCCGGGTTTGACCCAGCCACGGTGTCGGCCATGTGTCCGTCATAGTGAGATAATGTCTGCTTCCATGTTTTCTTTCATTAAAATGATTTAGATCTTAAACAAACTAAACGTTTGTGTTACGTAACCCAACTTTAATGCAACATGTTTGTGTGTTAGCCTATTAGCTGCTTGGAGTTTGAAAGTTAGCAAGTTGTCACATGTGACATGTTTTGTTTATCTCAGGTTGTTGTTTCAACTCTTTGGACTTGTTTTGATACAACAAGGCGAAATGTTTGTTTGTTTGGAACTTGTGCATTGAGTTTGCAGTCCTTTAAAGCAGAAAAGTCTCCATTTGTGTTAAACTCCCCATGTTTCATTTGTTTTCAGAGGCCTTAAAGGTGGTCATTGAAGCAGCCAAGCCTGGTGTGTCTGTGATCAGTCTGTGTGAGGAAGGAGATGCTTTCATCACTGCTGAAACAAGCAAAGTGTTCAAAAAGGAGAAGGAGATCAAGAAAGGTAAGCTTGCTTTTACAAAGTTGCATTTACGCTTATTCATTTGGCAGGCGCTTTTATCCACATTGTGCAGCGGTCAATCATCACCGCAGAGCAAACCGGGATGAGGCGTCTCGCTCGAGGACACTTCAGGGTTTGTCTGCTCGGATTCGAACTCGTAACCTTCCCAGCTCTCAAACCACCAGACCGGGACTGACCCCTACGCACCTGCTGTGATTTATCTCTAATATGGTGATCTTGTCCAACAGGGATTGCCTTTCCCACATGTGTGTCTGTGAATAACTGTGTGTGCCACTTCTCGCCTCTGAAAAGCGATCCGGACTACCAGCTTAAAGATGGTGACCTGGTTAAAATGTAAGTTGGGTTTTCGTGCCCTTGTATGGTATGGTATGCTTGCTTCGGGTTATTTTCAACATTTGCATATGTACTTGGATCCGCAGCGACCTTGGAGTGCACATGGATGGTTTTATCTCCAACGTTGCGCACAGCTTTGTGGTCGGTGCGACTAAGGTAATGAGCCCTTCATTGTGGATGCCGCAGAACTTGTTCGGTAAGTGTGATGAAGGTTACAAAGACTATGTGTCATTTTTTTAGGATGCTCCTGTTACGGGTCGCAAAGCGGATGTGATCAAAGCTGCCCACTTGTGTGCGGAAGCTGCTCTTCGGCTGGTTAAGCCTGGAAATCAGGTTAGTTACAATCACTCGTGCATTTGTTTCAGTGGCTTATTGGTTTAGGAAAGTATTTACATTATTTGCAGTAGTGTGTACTTCGAAAATATAAGATGACATTTCTAAACATTTGTTTGCTGATTATTTGTAATAAATCAGTGAGAATTTGAATATGCGTATACTGAGATGAGGCTTATTGCAGAATTGTACATTTGCAGAAGGTGTCTTAAAGTGTCTTTAGCTCGGTGCTTTCCGATTTAGTTCATTTAAATTTTTTTGCTCCTTTTGTCATGTAATTCTAAATGAAATAGACGAAGACACTAGTTCTGTTTGTGTTGCACAAGCTATTGTCACACATGCTATTGTCACACATCTTATGCAATCAAATTTCCACAGAATGTTTACAACTAATAGTAAATACATGTTAAAAAATGTCTACTTTTCTAAAAACACACTACTCTAAATTGTATAAGTTACCAACTTTAATTGATAATTGTCTGGGTTTATGTCTCTCTCAGAACACTCAGGTCACAGATGCCTGGAACAAGATTGCTCAGTCATTTAAATGCACAGCCATTGAGGGTGAGCAGGCTAAACTAATTCCAACATACACATTGTTGATACTGGTTAACAAAGCATTGTTGTTTTTCTGAATAGGTATGTTGTCTCATCAACTGAAGCAGCATGTTATTGATGGTGAGAAGACCATTATTCAGAATCCCAGCGATCAGCAAAAGTAAGGATAATGAAACGTCAAGTCACTAAAAATGATGTAGTGTTCCTAAATCCTAAATGCTCTTGTTCCTTGCTGGATTTCAGGAAGGACCATGAGAAGGCGGAATTTGAAGTGCATGAGGTGTATGCTGTGGATGTGCTCATTAGCACTGGAGAGGGAAAGGTGAGAATGTGTTTTGTATTTATTTTACATTTATTATAAAACCAGTGGCTCTTAATAATGATCACATCACTGCAGGCTAAAGACTCTGGCCAGAGAACCACCGTTTACAAACGCGAACCCAGCAAGCAGTATGGCTTGAAGATGAAGACGTCAAGGATGTTTTTTAGTGAGGTGGAAAGACGATTCGATACCATGCCATTTACTCTAAGGTGACATGAGAATAGCTTCTTGGCACTAATGGCTAATATATTAATTTAATGAAAGGCTGAGCTTTATTATAATATATTAGGTAAATTGAATGTATATATATATATATATATATATATATATATATGCATGTGGCAGCATTTTACAATGCATTCATGGTTCCTGAGTTGTAAAAACAAAACTTTTAAATCATGTTTCATTTAGTCTCTCTTTGTTTCTCCTCCTTGATGCTGTCTGTCAGGGCTTTTGAGGACGAGGCTAAAGCTCGACTAGGCGTAGTTGAGTGTGCCAAACATGAGCTTCTTCAACCCTTCGGTGTCCTGCATGAGAAGGAAGGTGAGAATTATAACAGCAATAAAGAACCTTTACTTGTTATATAAATGGTTAACGCAATGAGATGTTAATGTAAAACCCATCAAGCAGTCACCTGAATTAGAAAAAACGTTTGCCCCATGACCAGGTAGAAAGTTCGGTGCTGTCAGCAGGATTGTGAAACATCTGGTTGGTTTATTCACTTTTGATTTCTTTTCTCTTTTAAGGTGAATTTGTAGCACAGTTCAAGTTCACGGTGATGCTGATGGCCAACGGTCCTCTCCGTATCACCAGTGGTCCCTTCGATCCAGATCTGTACAAGTCGGAGCATGAAGTACAAGATCCAGAACTCAAGGTAAGGAACAATATAGGGCATTGGTTGAAAAAATGTTAAATAACATGATTTTTGTGCTGTGTTAGTATCTAGCTTGTAAGTAAATGCCTCCTTTATTCCGTAGGCTTTGTTGCAAACCTCAGCCAGCCGAAAGGCACAAAAGAAGAAGAAAAAGAAGGTTTGTTTTAACTTAAAGTGAACCACAACACACTGAATATATGTTTAACGGTATGTAAATCTGAATAAACAGATTATTTTTCTTTGTTCCCAGGCATCAAAAAATGCAGAAAGCGCTACTGGACAGCCAGTGGAGGCCGAGAGCCAAGCTGCTGCATAGACTCCCACTGCCGACCAAGATGACTGACAGAGCCTCTGCACAGCCCAAAGAAAAAACATTAAAAGCTAATTATGACCTGCCCCACTGAGAGGCCTCCTTGCCAAGCCTTCTGTCTATTTGAATACCTCCTCATTAGATATATAACACTGCTGCAGGGTTTGTACTGTTTACTTCGTGTCCAAACTCATGTTGGGTTGCTTCTCTCTGGAGTAGCTGGCACTCATAGAAACAGGAGGTTAAAATGAGCAGTTAGATACTGACCAATTGTTTACAGAAGGCCACACTGAGGATCTTTTGACCCTCTGAAGAGTTCACTGTCTTTGTTAAAAGCCATGATGAACAATAAAAGTATAACCATGGCACATATTATTCAGCTTTGCTGCACAGTGAGATTTGTCATGGCAGATGGGGTCCCAGTTTTACTTCTGCATTTTTGTAATGAGTTTTTGTCAGTTGGGGAAATAATTCTAGTAGTTTGTATGGATGACCTGTAAGGAGTCCTTGGAGAAGTTAACTGCCTCATTACAACTGGAATACAGCAAAATAACTGAAATGAAAGCACTGTCAATTCTTTTAGTAGGCTTTTAATTTCTGTCACTCAACATTTGACATGTTTGGAGCGTTTCCTGAATGCAAAACCTTTTCCAGAGGTATTTTCTGCAGCTAACTGGTTTTAATCCTGAAACTATTGTTTTACTTAACTAGCTGACCAAATTATCCTGCCATTTTGTAAGAGTACACCTAATAAATTGAACAATTCAAAATTGTGTCTTTTTAAATTTTTTTGTATTGTGGATGAGTTAATAAAAACACTGTCTGAAAAATATGTACAACCCTCCCAGAGAATATATTAACTAATAAACCCTTGTATCGCAACAATGTACTGATACATGTATAACAGGCTTCAAGAAAACATGCATCTTTAAAGTGATGATTAACCCAAAAATATACATAATGCCACATTACTCTAGTTGTTTCAGACCTGTATAAATGTCTTGTTATTTGAAAACAAAGACATTGGAATGTTTATGATCAAACAGTTCAATAGCAAGAAATAAAAAAGGGAGTCAAAATTACAATTGATCTTTCAGTTGTCCTACGTTCTTCAAAATATCTAATTTGGCATTAAACAGAATTATTTCTACAATGTATAAGCATTATTTCAAATGTTTTTCTGTGTTCATAAAAGCACATTCATATGACACTACTCAAGAGTAAATAAATGGTGACATTTTTGGGTTAACCTTTCCTTTACCTCTATCCATACATGACACAACTATCCATTTAATAGTTTTGCATATGATTTGACTAACCCTAGCTCAGCACAAAGTCATTAAAAAGGATTATAGGTGTTGGTGGGTCATTTCACCAAATAAAATATTTAAATTATTACTTTTAAACAATTTTAAGATGATTAACACTTAGTTCAATATTATTTTTATGATAAATATAAAAAAGAAATGTGATCTTTACATTTAAAACAGCTGATATAATAATTCTATAGAGTCGCACACATACTCTAATGTAATTAACACGAGGCTTAACTGACAGCTGTGGCGCACGCTGATCACTGTCGCATGGCGATGACGCAATAGGGAGCAGTATAAAAGCGCCCGTCTCCTACATGACGTTCTCTTGGAGTCGTTGCTATCTCTTGACGAGGTAAGGAAGTGCCTGCTTTGCCATCGAATACAATCCATAGGAATCCAACACATGTAGGCATCATCCATCTAAATCTTTAACATTTTTTGTTTATTTACAGAAACATCTTCTCATCATGAGAGCAAAGGTGAGTAAAATTGTGTTTCAGGTGATTTGGTGAGCTGTGCTAGCTTGCTAAGTTGCTAACGCGTTGGCTGCTAGCACAAACCATTTCGTCCCTTTTGTTAAGTTTAACATATGCGTGTATTAAGTGGATATTTTGTGTTTGGATAAATATTTTAGTCACTATTTCTTTAGTTGTAATGTTAAGGATTATTTGGGCCTACTTTCCTGAGCAAGAGTATTTATGAGGAACACCCCAATAATTGTATGTTTTGTATACCTCTCACATTTGTGTAATGTTCATTTCTCATTAACCTAAACAGTCAATCATTTAATTTGCATAAAACGTGGTTTCATTTTATCACTTCTGAACGGCCATGCTTAACAATCGAAGTGCATGGTGGGAGCATGTGCGCATGCGCAGTTCTGCAAGCCATTTTCTATATAACACTATCAATAATGCTTTTGTGTGATCCCTTTAATAATGTGTGTTCTGTTTTCAGTGGCGAAAGAAGCGTATGCGCAGGTAAGCTTGTCATGATGTGGTCCATAATTCTCACTTGTGTAATGCAGCAAATGTTAATCAGTGTCTTTCCTCTTAGGCTGAAGCGTAAAAGGAGAAAGATGAGGCAGAGGTCTAAGTAAACCGGACCCGTTCTGCTGAGGCTGAGTGCTCTTCCACTTCAATCTCCCAAGCAAGAGTCTGCTGGAAGCCCAACTAAAGATCCACTCATCTGGCACCTGCGAGCCCAGCCATCTTCTCAATGGAGACTTTGGTTTTTCATCATTTGCTTCTGCAGACATGTGCGTCCTGGTCTTGATGATCCTGTGAACTCTTTTTGGACATTCCTCAGACTTGTCAGCTCAGCTTGTTTTTGTTGTCTTCAATAAATTTTTGGTTAAACAAAATTCTGCTTTTCGTACTTTTTTGGAAGTTGTTTAAATTTGGTTTAGTTAATAAGTGTTACGATTTAAGTGTTTAGGATAATTGTAGATTTCTAGTTTCCTATTTGACTCAATATTAAAGATTTAAACCTTTACGTGGGCATATTTTAGACTTACTCACACAGAAAGCTGATTATTTGATGCATCTCTGGATATTAATAGTCAAGAGGTTCTGATTTTGTAAATTAAGGGTTAAATCAAATTTGTATTGTGCTCACTTTTAGGATCACATTCATTTCATGTCCTACTTTTTAACACGACATTGCCCTAATTGCTATAAACTACTAGCTGATAGAAATGGATAATATATACAATATATAGAGATGTTTGAGGTTTTGTGACCATACAATTAAAGTTAACATTTGTCTATTGTTTTGTTGACTGTACTATTGTGTTCTGCATAAGAAGCCATGCATGTTTGCATTGACCTTAGGTTATAAAAAATTATAGAACTTAGTTTGTGTCCCTCTAAGGAAGTGTTTTAAGCTAAGGGTTGTATATGGCAACAACCCAAACTGAGATGGAACCATTTGCATTTCAAGAGTTTTTAAGAAGTCACTAAGGTTTTATATAACAAGAGGGTGAGTAGATGATGCCAAACTCTCAACTTTGTATGACGTTTTTCACATTTGTTATTTCCTCAAAATATACTAACCCACAACTATAAATGTTAATAAAGCAAGTAAAATTGAGTTCTGACAGCCCTAAGGTTGCTGAATTTCCCATGTGTTCTGCACAGCAAACCCAACATTTCTAGGTTTTTAGTCCCACATAGCACAGGAACATCTACAAGACGTCTTCTGGAGATCTGGACAACATCTATTGCTGAATTTCCCATGTGTTCTGCACAGCAAACCCAACATTTCCAGGTTTTTGTCGTACATAGCACAGGAACATCTGCAAAATATCTTCTGGAGATCTAGACAACATCTTTTGCTGAATTTCCCATGTGTTCTGCACAGCAAACCCAACATTTCCATGTTCTTAGTCCCACATAACATAGGAACATCTACAAGACGTCTTCTGGAGATCTGGACAACATCTATTGCTGAATTTCTCATGTGTTCTGCACAGCAAACCCAACATTTCCAGGTTTTTAGTCCCACATAGCACAGGAACATCTGCAAGATGTCTTCTGGAGATCTGGACAACATCTATTGCTGAATTTCCCATGTGTTCTGCACAGCAAACCCAACATTTCCAGGTTTTTAGTCCCACATAGCACAGGAACATCTACAAGACGTCTTCTGGAGATCTGGACAACATCTATTGCTGAATTTCTCATGTGTTCTGCACAGCAAACCCAACATTTCCAGGTTTTTAGTCCCACATAGCACAGGAACATCTACAAGACGTATTATGGAGATCTAGACAAAATCTATTGCTGAATTTCCCATGTGTTCTGCACAGCAAACCCAACATTTCCATGTTCTTAGTCCCACATAGCACAGGAACATCTTCAAGATATCTTCTGGAGATATAGACAGCATCTATTGCTGAATTTCCCATGTGTTCTGCACAGCAAACCCAACATTTCCAAGTTCTTAGTCCCACATAACACAGGAACATCTACAAGACGTCTTCTGGAGATCTGGACAACATCTATTGCTGAATTTCTCATGTGTTCTGCACAGCAAACCCAACATTTCCAGGTTTTTAGTCCCACATAGCACAGGAACATCTGCAAGACGTCTCCTGGAGATCTGGACAACATCTATTGCTGAATTTCCCATGTGTTCTGCACAGCAAACCCAACATTTCCATGTTCTTAGTCCCACATAACACAGGAACATCTTCAGACGTCTTATGGAGATCTAGACAAAATCTATTGCTGAATTTCCCATGTGTTCTACACAGCAAACCCAACATTTCCAAGTTTTTAGTCGCACATAGCACAGGAACATCTGCAAGACGTCTTCTGGAGATCTGGACAACATCTATTGCTGAATTTCCCATGTGTTCTACACAGCAAACCCAACACTTCCAGGTTTTTAGTCTCACATAACACAGGAACATCTTCAAGATATCTTCTGGAGATCTGGACAACATCAGCTCTGCAGAACATCTAAATCAAACCTCTCAAATCATCTAGAGATCTCATAGATGTATAGCAGCTTGAAATGCAAACATCAAGTAGATGCCCATCACATGTGTGCTGTCAGGGGTGGAGGGTTTTGAATAGAGGGTTTTAAACACGCCCTTCTTTTAAGCCAACTCGAAATCCAGAACTTCCACCGCATCAGAGCTCACGTCAGCAGAGCTGAACGGATGATGAGACGCTTTCTGCATACCCAAAAACACAGCACACATCCGTTTCTCACCAGGATCGAGATACAGCATGAGCTTGAGACTGTGATCCTTAACCCTGAACGTCTAAAACAAAGATCCGATGGTGAAGGAACCGATGCCATCTGGACAACATCTATTGCTGAATTTCCCATGTGTTCTGCACAGCAAACCCAACATTTCCAGGTTTTTAGTCCCACATAGCACAGGAACATCTGCAAGATGTCTTCTGGAGATCTGGACAACATCTATTGCTGAATTTCCCATGTGTTCTGCACAGCAAACCCAACATTTCCAGGTTTTTAGTCCCACATAGCACAGGAACATCTACAAGACGTCTTCTGGAGATCTGGACAACATCTATTGCTGAATTTCTCATGTGTTCTGCACAGCAAACCCAACATTTCCAGGTTTTTAGTCCCACATAGCACAGGAACATCTACAAGACGTCTTATGGAGATCTAGACAAAATCTATTGCTGAATTTCCCATGTGTTCTGCACAGCAAACCCAACATTTCCATGTTCTTAGTCCCACATAGCACAGGAACATCTTCAAGATATCTTCTGGAGATATAGACAGCATCTATTGCTGAATTTCCCATGTGTTCTGCACAGCAAACCCAACATTTCCAGGTTTTTAGTCCCACATAGCACAGGAACATCTGCAAGACGTCTCCTGGAGATCTGGACAACATCTATTGCTGAATTTCCCATGTGTTCTGCACAGCAAACCCAACATTTCCAGGTTTTTAGTCCCACATAGCACAGGAACATCTGCAAGACGTCTCCTGGAGATCTGGACAACATCTATTGCTGAATTTCCCATGTGTTCTGCACAGCAAACCCAACATTTCCATGTTCTTAGTCCCACATAACACAGGAACATCTTCAGACGTCTTATGGAGATCTAGACAAAATCTATTGCTGAATTTCCCATGTGTTCTACACAGCAAACCCAACACTTCCAGGTTTTTAGTCTCACATAACACAGGAACATCTTCAAGATATCTTCTGGAGATCTGGACAACATCAGCTCTGCAGAACATCTAAATCAAACCTCTCAAATCATCTAGAGATCTCATAGATGTATAGCAGCTTGAAATGCAAACATCAAGTAGATGCCCATCACATGTGTGCTGTCAGGGGTGGAGGGTTTTGAATAGAGGGTTTTAAACACGCCCTTCTTTTAAGCCAACTCGAAATCCAGAACTTCCACCGCATCAGAGCTCACGTCAGCAGAGCTGAACGGATGATGAGACGCTTTCTGCATACCCAAAAACACAGCACACATCCGTTTCTCACCAGGATCGAGATACAGCATGAGCTTGAGACTGTGATCCTTAACCCTGAACGTCTAAAACAAAGATCCGATGGTGAAGGAACCGATGCCATCTGATGATGCAGGGCCGTTTTCTGGTGCCGCTTCTGGATCGGCCCAGCATGGAGAAGCGCAGCCTCTCGAATCTCCGGGGCGGCAGGCAGTGTCCGTCCTCTGGTCCTTTGGTCAATGCATCGGTGCTTTACTTCCAGTCTACTTGGCCGGATATCTCGGATTCAGTGTCAGTTTTGTCCTCCTCTGTCTTGTGGTCTACACGGCATGGAAACACAGAAGGGATGGAAAGAAAGCGAGATTGAAGAGCGCAATGTATTTGCTGGAGAATGAGAAGGACGCCACGACCACAAGGGTGTTCAGAAGTAAACGGGAGATACCTGCATGGGTAAGAACACTTGAAGACATTCTTCTGGTTGTTCACCATTTGAAGTTTTCAATGGGTAAGAACACTTGAAGACATTCTTCTGGTTGTTCACCATTTGAAGTTTTCAACCTGGGGGTCTCCAAGAAGCTTAAGGAGGTCTCCAGAAAGTCTTTACATTGTAAATGTATAAACCAGTTTTCTTTTATATCTGAAACATTATATTGATTTGTACATGTTCCACACATAGGAAGTATTTTTTTGGAAAGAAATAAAAATTTCTGTTTAATTAGGTAATTTTTTGGGTTCATTCAATCAACATTATTCATATTATTGACAACTATTTACAATTATATTTAATATATCTGATCATATTTGTCACACTTACTCTCAGTCTGACATAGTTTAAATGCTTTTTTATTACATATAATGTTATATTTTGTATATGGTTGAATGTGTATTTTAGAAAAGGGGTCCATCATATTTGAGGGTCCCTGGCATACTAAAGAAAACCCCACGCTTATCTTTCTCCTGACACTTCTTTTTCCTGTTTTTGAGAAAATGTGATGTCAATAACTTCTCATCTGATTTCCCCAGACTGTTTTATTTCAATATCAGTTTTTATTCTTTAATAAAAGCTATTATTATTTATTAGTTCTGCTTCATTGTCCAGCAGTTCAATGGAATGTAGTCTATTACATTATTAGATATTACATCATCATATTATGTTACATCATTGTTGTGGGTTTCAACTTTTTTGGGGATTAAGCCTGTCAACCACATTCGTAATCCCTGTCTCATAAGCATCAGTTTTGGGCAGAACTTTAAGTTAGTCCTCTTTCCTTTCGTCTGCCATCCCTCATTAACAGCTTTACATTCCAAAGTCTGTCCGGCCCTTGCTATATTTGGACAGTCTCAGAGGACTTGAGTCATGGCAGGGAAATTACAAAACGGACCATTTACAGAAGTTGTATTGTGGTCAGAGGAGAATGCATAACATTGAAAGAAAAGTCAAGTATGAGGGCTCAGGGAAGAAGTTTATCCCTTTTATCTCAGTAGCTTGGGTATCGTGACATGCATGTGTTCGGTATAAACCTACCCCCATCCTAAAAGAAATTAGGAGTTTAAACTTTGGTATTTTGTTGACTGCATGACTCATGATTTTACGGTTGGTGTTCGCTTTGTGTATACGTACACATGACTTATTACTGCTTAAGGGAAAAGTTCACCCCTCAGATGTCCTTTGACGTAATATATTTACATGAATGCTGTTCCTGTGTTGTCTCCTCTCCTGTGTGAGATACAAAAAGATGGCCTAAAGTTTTCCGATTCAGATTTTTATATAATGATAGTGAATGGTGCACAGAGATATTCATTGTGAGTGTCACCGCTCAAGTCCCTTTGTGTATAAGTTAGATATTACTTACCGTAACATAAATTGTACCTATAATATATCCTGGTTGAATTTACTGGTCATAGAGAATAATGTTTTTTTCTGTTTCATTTCTTTCCATACTGAAACTAGAATTCACCTTTCACCAAGTTTCTTTTACCAAAGGTTGTTTGGTTATAAACAGGACTTTAAACACACTCGCATAAAGAGAGAGTTCTGCACAAAATAAAAATTGGTATTATTTATTCCCCCTCTAGTTAAACTTCTTTTTTCAGAATGGCGATTAAACACTTGCATTGGTTTTGTGTCCATCCGATAGAGTTTAATGGGCACTGCCACTGAGTACATTCTTCAAAATATCTTCTTTTGTGTTCTGCAGATGAAAAAAGTAAAACGTTTAAAATGACAAGAAGATCAGTAAATGATCATTTGTAGGCCACCTATCACTTTAAAACCAATCTTTGCCTGTATTTATGTGATCTGCTGCGGAGTCTTTATAATTTATAAAATTAAGATGCTTTTGGGCAAATCTATAGAACATGTTAAAAAAGTACAATTTAATCTGTGTATGCACAGCTGAGCTTTTCTCTTAAAACCTCCTCCCGACCTTCACGTTATTTGCATAGTGTTCAAATTTAGAGATTTTCTTCATACAGGGAATGTAACACTAATCTGTTATGTTTTCTTACATTAGAAGTGAAATTGCTCTTTTGTTTTTCCACAGGTGAACTTCCCAGACGTGGAGAAGGTTGAGTGGATGAACAAGGTATTATTTGTGTTTAAATACACAAACACACACGTGACTGTAGCCTCTGTTCTCATTGTCTCTGGTCTCTGTCCCTGAAGGCACTCTGTGTTTGTGTGTGTGTGTTTGCGTGTGTGTGTGCTTGTGTTGAATCTAGTCCCTGAAGATAAACAGTCAGACAGCTTGGCATTGTTTCAACAAGTTTATGGTTGCCATGACCAGAATAGATCAATTTTGGTATAAAGTACCCCGAGGCTACATTAATCATTTTAATACATTCATTCTATAGTGTACACTAAAAAATTAAGTAAATATACTGTTTAAATATTTGTATATGGAAGTAAAAAAAATCCCATTATCTCAAATATTTATATAAGAATTTACCAAAAACAAAAATAAATATATTATGAATAGATGTTAATAAAAAACGTATTTTTTATCACATAAACTTAAAAATAATTTAGAGAAATTTACCGTTGGACTTTAAATTAGTTGTTTTAAAATTTTCCACTGAAAGAAATTTATCTAATGATTTTTATAGATATTTTAAGTTAACATAACGTTTTATTTTGTGAGATATTTACTAAGCCGAATGAAATATTTTTCACAGTGTAGGAAGAAATGTTTGATCAGAGACCGTCTCTTGGAAGGAATGCAATAGACTTTCACAAAAAAAACTATGCTTATCAGGACTTGGCTCACGAAGGTGAAAGTTTGTTAGTTGCTCATTGCAATTGGCTTCAAACCATCTCTATTAAAAGGACACTATCAGTAGATAAAACAAGGAAAGAATGGGGACAGGGAGATGCGGTAGTGGACTGTGGGATCTGTTCCTAAAGTTTATTACCAAAACACTTAAAACACCTTTAAAAGTCAAACTTTAGAGTTGCATTTGTAAGCAATTTTTATAATATTTTCATTATATATAAATTATATATTTGTAACAATTTGGGAAAGCATAACCGTTCGCTTCTACAGTTTAGTCCTTAAACTTATTTGGTTTGTGGTGCCCCAGAAATCTTTGTTACCAACATTTTTCTAAATATCTTTTTTTATATTCAACAGAACAAAGATATTTATACAGGTTTGGTATAACAGGGTAATTCATGACAGAATTTTGGGGTAGATTATCCCTTTTCTTTATGATTGAAATCAAGAATTTCTTCCCGATTTGGGTTTCTGTCACAGATATTACAGCAGGCCTGGCCATTTATTGGACAGTATCTGGAGAAGCTTCTGGTGGAGACCATTGCTCCTTCAATCCGATCTGCCAGCGCTCATCTCCAAACTCTCGGTTTCACCAAAGTTGACTTGGGAGACAGGGTACACTGTTTTTAAAAAAAAATACTTCCCACACTTGCTTATGTGTATTTCTATGAACATTTTTTGTTAAATTTATCAGGCAATAAGGGTAGCTGGAGTGAAGGCCTACACTGAGCACGATAAACGTCAAGTCATACTTGATCTTTATATCAGGTAACACTGTTATTCATGTTATAAACTTTCCAAATATGTTGGGCTGATAGACAGATCTTAGCTTTTCTTTCCTGTTTTTGTTGAATGCAGTTATGCTGGAGATGTGGAGATAAACGTTGAGGTGAAAAGGTACTTCTGTAAAGCTGGAGTGAAGGGCATTCAGGTAATGCTTGAAAGCATCTGCCATTACAATAACCAAAGAATGCAATGAGACATTGAAACCAGAATGTCTCTTATTTTAGCTCCATGGAAAGTTGAGGGTGATTCTTGAACCTCTAATTGGAGATATTCCTCTTGTTGGGGCCATCACCATGTTCTTCATACGCAGACCAGTTAGTCAACATCTTGAACTTATATCTGATCTAAAATCTTAACACGTTTCCTCTTCTTCAAGCCGCATTTTGACTTCTTTGCTCTTCTAATTTTGTTCTCAACAGAAACTTGACATCAACTGGACCGGCCTGACCAATTTATTAGACATACCTGGTCTGAAGTGAGTGGATTTGCCTTGTTATGGTTCTTTCATTACTCTATAGTTATTATACATCCTCAATTGCTTCATTCATTGATAATCAGCGGAGCACCGGCCTGATTATTCAAAATCTGCCAAGCTCCTTTCGGTTAAACAAATCAGGGAAACACACAGGCGGTTTCCTTGTATTCATATTATAACATTATAGTTCACCCACGAATTAAAATTGTTGCTTTTTTACTCACCCTCTTGTCATGGCTTCACCCATTCCCTTCCATTGTATGGCACACAACCAATGCAAGGTAATAAAAGTTCTCCAAATTCTACCAAAAATATTATTTTGTGTCCCGTGGAAGATTAGAGAGTCAAACAGATTTGAAACGTAAAAGTTTGAGTAGATGACAGATTTCTTGGGTGAGCTATCATTTTAACATCATGCTGTCATAAAGTTTAAATGTGTTTTGTTTGTCATTGTGTGTCGTGACATTATCTCCGTACGAACCACAACCCCTTGCATTCATTTTCAGTGCCATGTCGGACACAATGATAATGGATGCAATCGCCTCTTTTCTGGTTCTCCCCAACCGTCTCACTGTGCCTTTGGTGGCCAACCTGCACGTAGCACAGCTCCGTTCCCCTCTTCCACGGGTAACACTTCACTTTGCTTCAAGGAGTATTAAACAATGTCTTAAGTGTACTTTAACACTCCATCGTATCATCATGCATGCTTGTTTAATATAAAAACCAGGATTATGCCCTCATGTAACCTCTTGCAAGATCTTCAAAAAGTAAAAAGTAAAGTTCACCCAAGAAGAACTACATGTGATTCAATGCAGAACAGTGTTTATGCATGAAATATTCTTTTATTTACTTTATTTACATCCTTCTCACATTTTTTTTTGTGTCTGCAGGGTATTGTACGTATCCACCTTCTGGAGGCAGAAAACCTGGCTGCCAAGGATAATTACATGAAAGGCGTTATATCTGGGAAGTCTGATCCGTACGCCGTGCTCCGGGTGGGAACGCAGACCTTCACCTCTCACCATGTGGACAACAACCTAAACCCTCAGTGGAGAGAGATGTATGAGGTCAGAGAGAGACAGAGAAATGTTCATGTGTAGCATGTGATTACTGCGGTTTTTGTGTTTGCTCTGGTAGTTGAACAAAATGTGTCACAGTTCTGAGGAAAAGGAAGCTGTGGGTTTAACAAGTAGGCCTACGCATACCATGTAGATGTTTACTCAAATTCTTGTAACCGTTGACGACACCAACGAAAAACAATGTATGATAGTGCTCGATGTGACTATCATGTGCTGAGATCAGATGAGTGCTGATGAACTGTTAAGTTTAAGATGAGTTACAAATTTGCAATATATATAGTACTGGATTGTTATTGCTACATGTTGCAACATTTAATTGTGCAACTTATAACACATTTTGATTTTTTGGGGGTTTATTAGGTCATTGTTCATGAAGTACCCGGTCAGGAGTTGGAGCTGGAGGTGTTTGATAAAGACCCTGACCAAGATGACTTTCTTGGAAGGTATTAGTACGAGACAGGTTTTGAAATAAGTATTGTATTTCTGTGATATTCTTACATAAATATATGAAAACATTTGACATCTTGCTTTTTTAATAATTCCCATTTACATTTACTTACTTGTTCCATTTCTCTATTATAAACTTAAGATTTTTAATCGTAATTAATTTAAACATAAACACCAAGGTTTTGGGACACTTACTCAAATGTGCATTCATGTTCTCCCACATTTTAGAATAATAATAAACTCATCAAAATGATTAAATAAAACAAAGGGTAATAAAGGAATTAAGTTATAAATAAAACATTTTTAAAAATGAAATTAAACATTTTATATTGAACTATCCTAGGTAAAGTCATGTTTTTACTTGAATTTGCTTGAATTATTTCTTTTCATTTTCATCAAGAAACTTCTTAAGGTTTCACCCTGAGATGTTTTTTAAGAATTTTAAATGATTCCCTGTCTATTCTGTTCTTTCTTCAATTCTCAGTCAATATCATTCATTTTAAAAACATTTTTATTAAATAAAGAAAATTTTATAATGGAAAATAGAATTTATATGATTTATAATAGAATTAATAATAATGACAATGTAAAATAATTGTCTAATAAACTAGTATCAGACCTTTAGGCCCACCTTCATGTCAAAAGTTTTTTTTTTATTAAAATAAACATTTTACCCAAGTTTTTCAAAAGTTTGGTTGATAGTATTTACAGTGTAGGCAGGGTAGGGCATATTCTTTTTTGTGGCTTGGAAAAATAGAAATAATAGGGAGTGAGAACAAAGTGAGGCGTTTATGGGTGTGTGGTCTCATTTTCTGTCTTTTCATGTGTCTTTTTTGTTTCAGAATGAAGCTGGATTTAGGTATTGTTAAAAAAGCAGTTGTTCTGGATGAGGTACTTTATCATTTTATATACAACTTTATAATATAATATACAATTTAACTTTATTTAGCTGTGATCTGGTGGTTAGAAAGTTGGACTTGTGATAGCTGCACATATGAATAAATGTAAATGTCATATTAATCCTAATTTATTTGCAGTGTTTACTATTTCAGTGATCCTCTTTATTATTGTTCAACCAATGTAGTTATGACCATCTGTAATGTGTTTTATTTTTTGCTGTTCTTTTCAATGTGGTGTTAGTGGTACAGTTTGAAGGACGCAACATCCGGTCAGGTCCACCTCAGGCTTGAATGGCTGTCTTTACTGCCCTCTGCTGATCGCCTGTCTGAGGTCTCACTTGCCTGACTTTAAAAACTCATTTTGTGATGAAAACTTCATCTATGTACCGAGTAAACCCTTAAATATAACACAGGTCCTGCAAAGAAATCAAACAATCGCAGTAACCGGCAAGACAACAGATTCTCCCTCCGCTGCCATTTTGACCATCTATCTGGACCGGGCTCAAGATCTACCTGTAAGTTTACATTTTTAACATCTTGTTTATTCAAATGCCTTTCCTTTTTAACTTTTACATAACATGTTTGTGTACAGTTCAAGAAGGGCAACAAAGATCCCAGCCCAGTGGTGCAGATCACCGTGCAGGAAACGACCAAAGAAAGCAGAGTATGACATCATCACAGCTGTCACACATCATGTGTAACAATTATAAAATATTTATATCCCTTCCAGTCCCTTAGTTCTAGATTTTCACATGATCACTTTCTAAAAAATACAGACAGCCTATGGAACCATCAATCCAGTGTGGGAAGAGGCCTTCACATTCTTTATAAAGGACCCACACAAACAAGACATCGATATCCAGGTATACTTGTACTTATAATATCACTTCATTAAATTTCAAATGCATATTTTTTGCATATGGTACACAACACTTTCAAATGTTTTCTCTGATGTTTATCTTTGCTTCCAGGTGAAAGATGATGATAGGGCGGTGACGCTGGGTCATCTGTCTATACCTCTATCTCGTCTGCTCTCCAGCTTTGAGCTCAGCATGGATCAGTGGTTTCAGCTCGACAACTCCGGACCGGCCAGCCGGATCTACATCACAGCATTGCTGAGGGTAGATTTATGTTTGTATTAAAAACGGAACGTTAATCCAACAGAATGTAAATATATTTGAGCATGATGTCTGATATGTTTTGCCCACATTATTATTGAACCAATGTTTTTTGTTTAGGTGTAGGAGTTATAATTGTTTTCTTTGGTATTTTTTTTAGGCTTGCACTGAATTTAGACATTTTAACTGAGCTCAACTTTTATTTATATAGAGCTTTTATTATTATTTGTTTTCACAAACCTGATGAAAATGACACATCTTATGTATAAGCAATGTGTTAAATGTACAAAGGAAAAATGATCAGCAATATATTTTCAAAGGTGTTGTGGTTGAATGAAGAAGCTATCCCAACCTCACCCGTGTCTCCATTACCGGGAGAAGGGGATGTAGAATCAGAGGTGTCGCCTGGAACAAAAGTGACCCCTACTTTGAAACGTCCTGATCAGACCAGTCCAGGCAGCACCTTTGCATCCGAGGTAAACCTTTAAAGATCCTATAACATCAGTTGAATGAAATTGTGTTGCCTAATTAACGGCAAATATATCATGATCGTTTAGGGTGTGCTGCGAATCCACCTTGTAGAAGGCCAAAATCTCATCGCGAAGGATAATTTAATGGGTGGTATGATGAAGGGAAAGAGTGACCCGTATGTGAAGATCCGAGTTGGAGGAATGGCTTTCAAGAGTCAGGTCATCAAAGAAAACCTCAACCCTGTCTGGAATGAACTTTATGAAGTAAACATACTGACTTCTTTTTAATGTTACATATATTGTCTTCGCTGTATTTAACATTAACGGCCTGCTTCTGTAGGTGATTCTGACACACCTCCCAGGACAGGAGGTGGAGTTTGAACTATTTGATAAAGACATCGATGAAGATGATTTTCTGGGCAGGTGAGGCAATCTTTTGTCTTGAAATACTCATATTTTAGGTGTTCCAAATCTGTATAAATTCTTTGTTTGGCGCAACACAGGGAAAGATGTTTGGACAAATGCCTGTAACCAAGTTTTGGGTTACCTTTGATATATCACAGTAGGAAAAATTTACAATGACAGTCAAAAGTACCCCAGAATTTTGTGTCCTACATTCGTTAAAATATCTTATTTTGAATCTAAAAGGACAAAAGAAAATGTGTTTACTTTGGATGAACTATTCCTTTAATAATAAAATGTGTAGAGTTAAAATAAAACGGTGAAGGTGTTGTTGTAATGATTAATTATCTTGTTTTAGGGTCAAAATAAGCCTTCGAGACCTTATCAATGCTCAGTTCACAGATCAGGTGAGTCTGTCAACATCTCATAAATGCATGTTATTGAATATTTTTTTATATAACATTCTCTCATTACCTTTGATTCCTAATGCAGTGGTATAATCTGAATGATGTGAAGTCTGGTCGACTTCATCTAGTGATGGAATGGGTTCCTAAAGTGTCAGATCCTACTAGACTTGAACAGGTAACAGTTTGTAACTGTAATTATAACTCGAAACATAATTTTTTGGGTTTTGAAACATGACATGTACTTTGTATCCAGATCCTGCACTACAACTCTCTGCAGTCTTACCAGAATAAAATCATTCCGTCTGTTGCACTGCTGTTTGTGTACATTGAGAGAGCACATGGTCTTCCTGTGAGTTTATTTCATTATCATTCAATATTTGACCGCTGACAGTATACATGATAGAAAATGTGTATAGACAGTGAAAAGTTGCAACGTTTTCTCAGTTAAGAATATAAATATATTAGCTGCACAATTTGTTAAACGTACACTACCGGTCAAAAGTTTTTGGACACTAACTCATTTATGTGTTCGTATTTCTATATTTTGTCATAATAATACAATCATGAAACAAAACAAAGGGAACTATAGGAATTATGCTATAAGTAAAAAATAAATAAACATGTTATATTTAATAAACTTCAGTTCAGACCTCTTTTGACCAGCATTTGCAGACATGTTTTCGTGCATTTTATCAAGCAGCTTCTTAAGGTTTGGGATGCTCTTTAAGGAATTTTAAAGTTCCTGTCTATTCTGTAATCTTATTTACTAATTTTGTTCAATGTTCAGTTATACTCATACATTTTTTAAATAAATATGTATGTAAAAAATGTATTTGAAATAGAAGTTTTTCCATTGAAAAAATGTATGTTGCTTAATTATATATCAGTCCATTAATCCTGTTTTAGACATTTACGCACCTTTAGATCAAAAGTATTTTAAATGAATACGAATTTCACTCTAGTGATGCAAAACCTTTGATCAAAACTGTACAATGTTATCCACAGTTAAAGAAGAGCGGAAAAGAGCCAAAAGCAGGAGCTGAACTTTCAATCAAAAATGTATCCTACCGCACAAAAGTAAGATTCTTGAATTCTAAGATGTATGCTACACTTTTGTGATTCGTCGTTGAATACTCGCGGTTTCTTTTACAAGATGGCCAATCGATCGACGTCTCCACAGTGGGATGAGACTTTTCATTTCCTGATTCATAATCCAAAAGATGACATGCTTATAGTCAAAGTAAGAAGCTGTGTTACAAAAAGCTGTAGTCAAGTTTGGTTAAGGAGTGGCATTAAAAAGTTGTTAATTTTATGTGGATATATGTGTGAAGCTGTCTCACAGCTGGGGTCAGCCTCTCGGGGCTCTCGTGCTTCCCATCAGAGAGCTGTTAGATGAGAAGGATCTGATCCTAGACCACTGGTTTACTCTGGATGGAGCGATGCCTGAAAGTGAAATTCTGCTGAGAGCTGAACTCAAGGTTAGACATTCATCCCACACATGTCTAATAGGGTGATGTCTGAAAAATAGACCGCGATAAATTCAATTCTTTTTACAGCTCTTAGACAGCAAGTGTGCACAGTGTAATGACGGCACAACTAACGCAGAAGAAGTGATTCCCATGATTCCCAGTGGAGAGGCAGCTGCTGAAACCAGTCATGAACTTCGACACAGAAACATGCCCGTCCAAGGGTGAGATACAGAAAGATTGGCGTCAGTTGGTTAACATTAAGTCATACAGTAGCTGACAGACATGTGTTGGTGTGGATGTGTGTGAATGAATGTGTGCATAGAAGTGAAGATGCTGCTGTGAATGGGAAAGCCCAGGTCAAGCTCTCCATTTTCTATTCATCTGATGAGAACAGATTGGGGATCATTGTCCACGCCTGCAGGTAAGAGCTATACTTGTTATTAAAAACTAAATAAAGGGCATGCCTAGAATAGAATGTGTAATGGAAAACGTTGGATTGCATTGGGATTAAGCAACAGTAGATAGTGGCGTGAAGTCCAATTAAATTTTTTTCTTTAGAACTTTAATACTTCTTAGTAAACCCAAAGAATTCAACACAGAATGATGTATAGCATTACAGAACAAATTTGACCCATATACCTAAAGAAAAAACGATTACAAGGAAATTTAAGGAATAAATACATCAAAATGGAAGGACAAATGCATCATACATGCATCATTGCAAATGTAATTTTCTGGCAAACGTTGAGTTTTTGTTTTAATGTTCTTTCTTTCTTCTAAAGGAACATGCCGACCTCCTCCAAGGATCCTCCAGATACTTACATCTCCTTTATTCTCCATCCGGATAAGAACCGGACCACCAAAAAGAAGACTGGTGTTAAGAAGAAAAATTCCAACCCAGAGTTCAATGAGAGGTTCATTATAAATTCTTAAAATCAACTCTTGAGGACATTAAAGTGAAAACTTTGGTTAAAAAAAGTAACTTTTTATCTTTTCTACAGATTTGATTTTGACATGTCCCTTGAAGAGGCTAAACAGAAACGCATGGAACTCTCAGTCAAAAACAGTGTTTCTTTTATGAGTCGTGAAAAAGAGCTTATTGCGAAGGTACGTATCTGACGGAAATTATTTGGATTCCGTACGTATGTTGTGTGTCTGAACGCGCTTTGTTTTGTTTGCGTTTCAGCTTCAAATAGACCTAAAGCAACTAGATCTCAAAGCAGGAACAACCCAGTGGTAGGTGCTATATTATTGCCGATCAGATTACAGAGAAATGTTTGCGTACGTTCATTTTGTATTTGTATAATTTCAGGTATGACTTGTCGAATGAGGTCATCTGAATGGGACTTGTTGACATAGAGATATATTACCAATCATATAAAGAGAAGGTTTTCTGAGCTTTAAAGATGTTTATTTACTTTGAAGCTAGCAGGGGGTCTAGTGTTTCAAAGCGGAGTGACCTTAGTGCCTGGACTTCATTGTGGACTCCTTGTGGCCTTGCTGCATTTCCATTATAAAAAAATAATGTTATCACTTTAAAGTCAAAAAAGAGCACCTTGAGCCAACATGAATCCATGTTGGAGATGTTTTTTATGTTTTTAGTTTATGCTTTATGATCATGCAGTGTTAGGTTGTTACAGTTACTTTAAAAATGTGACTATGAAAGGTCAAACAATGTTTAGTTTTTTTAGCATTTAATGCGTTTTATTGTAACATTTTTATGCAAATGACTTTTGTACTTGTTGAGTCTCATTCCACATTTTAGACATCAGTATTTTATGTTTTTGGATTGTCTTGAAGGAAGTCCAGCGAGAAGCTTAGCTGAATACATCCTTTTGCATTCTTTTCCTTATATTACAAAAGGCTTTGTTAGAGCACTTTGAACAGACGTGTTTCATTTTCTATACGTTTTTTCAGTTCGATATTAAGTGGACCATTTCTTTTTACACATATCAACAATCTTTCAATCACTGTGTAAGTATTTGTTCTCCAAAGATAAAAAAGTCTTATATTATAAATGTTTGAACAAGCATGGCAGCATGAATATTTAAGTTGTCTCTGATAGCCGTCCACTCATAAATGTTACAAAAATACTTGAGCTGCTTTCTTGCCGTTGTAATAAATATACCATTTGCACTTTACATACAGGTTTGTTGCATTGTTTGACGTCGAGTCTGGTCTAAGTAAAGCTAAGAGCTGTGGTCCAAATATACAAACGGTGAAAATATACAAAACATTTTTTTAAATAAGATAACTAATGTGATGATGTCACGGTGATCAGTCGAGCTTTGTCTAGTCCAGGTCTTTATTACAGATCAGTGGTTTTAACAAACAACGTCACAAAGCTAGACCAAAAATAACTTAAGTGTAAAGCAGTACCTCCCAAACTGTAGTAAATATAGTAGGGCGAAAATGTGCCATGGTATAGTAGAATTACCAATAGTACTAATATACTTTTGTAGTATTTAGGGGGTTTGTTTCTAGTATACTACTAGTAAACTACTGTGTTCAACTTATTTTAACTTATAATTATTTTAACAAACTATTTTAAATTAACTATAATTTTGACAAACTATTTTTAACTAACAATTATTTAAACTTAATATTTATGGGAAGTCATAGCCTAGTGGTTAAAGATATTGACACTGTGGATTCAAGTCTCTGGCTGGCAATATCCTGACTTAGGTGCCCATGAGCAAGGCACCGAACCTCCAACTGCTCCACGGGCACAGCAGCATTAATATCTGCCCACTGCTCCATATGTTCACGTAAGGTGTATGTGTGTTCACTGCTGTGTGTGTGCGATTTGGGTGGGTTAAATGCAGAGCAGGAATTCCGAGCATGGATCACCATACTTGGCTGTATGTCACTTTACTTCTCTACCAAGACAAAAAACAACACAGGAGCCCTTCTGCTTTTGGCGGCCTTACTCTCGTCAAAATAACATACAGAGAGACTTCAAATATGAAAATGTGAAAATATACTTATTTTTCAATGAAATCAGATAACTTCCTGTATCTGGGAAGTCATGGCCTAGCGGTTAGGCAGTTGACTCTTAGGGTTGTGGGTTTAAGTTTCATGCCGGCAATATCATGACTTAGGTGCCCTTGAGCAAGGCACAGAACTCCCACCTGCTCACTGGGGGTCCCAGCATAAATGTCTGTCCACTACTCCGGGTTTGTGTTCAAGGTTGGTGTGTGTTTTCACGACTGTGTGTGTGTGTGTGTGTGTGTGTGTGTGTGTTCACTACTGTATGTGTGTGTGTCTGTTCACAGTTGGTGTGTGTGTTCCCCAATATGTGGGTGAGTGTGTGTGTGTGTGTGTGTTAGTGTGTGTGTAAGTGTGTGCGTCTGTTTGTGTGTGTGTGTGTGTGTGTGCGTGTGCGTTCACGGTGTGTGTGTGTGTTCACGGTTTGTGTGTGTATGTTCACCATAGATGTGTGTGTTCACGGTTTGTGTGTGTGTGTCTGTGCGTGTGTGTGCGTGCGTGTTCACGGTGTGTGTGTATTCATGGTGTGTGTTCACTGTTTGTGCGTGTATGTTCATGATAGATGTGTGTGTTAACGCTTGGTGTGTGTGTGTGTGTGTGTGTGTGTGTTCACTGCTGTGTGTGCACTTAGGATGGGTTAAACACAGTCACTTCCCTGATCAGTAACCCAGTATACTGTGCCGTCTGACTTCCAGAGTATTGTCCGGTCTCAGATCTGCTCGTTTCATGACAACAGTTAGGACTGTAAACATATAAACGTCTATGATACTCACTGTCTGGAAAAGAATGAACAGAAGGCTGGGCCTACTCATGAATGAAGCCTTGAAAAACCTCATCCCAAACTGAGATTTAAAGAAACAATGCTGCAAGTGAAGCCTACAACCAATGGGTGGCGACAGGGGACAAGTAAACCCCTCAATGTGGGCCAGAAGTTAGAATGGGAGGGTTCAATCTCTTTCATTGTGAACACACTCACAGATCTGAGCACTATCTGGACAGAAGAAAATAACCACCAAGAGAGGATCAACTGTTGGAAGTCCTTCAAAAGAGCAGAAACTCAACAGAAGCAAACAGAGAAAGAAGTGGAATGGCTCCTTGATATGGAGAACTCGAACATCTGCCATCTCAAACTTTTCAGCAGGAAAACAGACTGATACTTTGTGTTTGGTGTACACTTGAGAGACACTTTTCAAAGAGATTAAGCATCACTGGAATGTGACCACACGTTTTGGATATATTTGGGCACACTCAGAATTCTGCATCTGAGCATCATCAGCATCAGCATCTTTTATAACCATGGGGAATAATGAGAGTGTGGACGGCCAGTCCGAGCTCAAGCATCACATAATGCCTCTGAAAGTTCCAATGCCCGACCCAACCGAGCTTGAAGAAAGATTTGCCATAGTTTTGGTTAGTATATAACATTTACTCTCTTTGTGTCTGCTTGTTCATAATCTGTGTTATCATAATGCCTTATTTGATGTTTTTCAAAGTAAGTGTTCCTCATTAAAAAAATGTGACACCCCAAACTTTAGAGAATGTAACAGAGTCGCAGCTGATGGACCGTGACAGCCCGACAGATGTTTGCCCCTGTCTGATGTTTTCCATATGTCACCATCATAAGATCTTCTGTATGGATTTTTTAATGTCAAGCTGGAACACCCCCATTTTGTTCCTCTCACCCTTCTGCCCCTGTCCTTTTGTTTCAGAAACTTCACACATGATGTGATTTTCACGTGGTTTGCCATAATGTCACATGGTGACACATGGGCAGAAGGTTTTTTCATGTCATGCAGTGATGCATGTTCTGAATTCCCCCAAAACTCCTACGAGAATGAGATGGTGAAGATCCACCCCTCCTTCCTGCATCTCCATCTCTCTCTGTAGCTTTGACTTTGTTGAGTTGTGCATTTGCATCTTTTACTATCAGTTCAGGTGTGTTTGTGTCCCATATCAAAACACGGTTCGAACCCCATCAGAGTTTGGTCTGTGATCAAATCAGATGTTGATCTGTTCTTGGGCCTTTTTGCATAGCTAAGAGCCAATTCCAAAGAGTCACACCTTATTCTTTCTATAGTGGACATTGGGTGGAAAGTCTGAGCATCACAGGGTGGATCCGAGGTCAGTTGGAGAGACTCGTCTGTGGCGGACTTTCTCCCTCTGTTTTAAATTTGTGGGAAAGAAGATTGTGTGGGACATTCGTGCCGCTATCAGACACCGTGCCTGTGCTGGGCTCTGTCTCTTTTGGAGATAAAGGAACATCAAAGTGTGCATCTTGGAGACAATTGTCATGCACTTGGATTCTCACAGGTTGAGAAGATATTGAAATAGAAAGCTTTGGTTTCAAAATGGGCTGTTATTTGGGAAAACACTGACAATGTGACATCAAAATTGACAAGCTCATTAATACTCTTCATTGTTGGATGTTTACTTTACCCCGTGACAAAAAATCGAAAAATAAGTGACTAATGCGATGATTTGTGTCAAATTTATTTCCTACTCTTAAAATAATCTAGTGACTAAATCATACAGACATAAAAAGCTACATTAACTACATTAAAAGTGATTTCTTCAGTTGTACATATTTAAAAATCTCTATATTGGAGCTAAATTATTTAAGCTATTTAAACTTTAACTTATTATATTTTCAATATACACATTATATTTTTTATTAATTCTAATGTAAATATTTAGAGTTAAAAATTGTATGTTAGAGGAATTATAATGCACTTTTTAATGAATTTTTTACTTACATTTAAACAGTATATTTAATTGATTTATTTAGGTTTAAAATGTGAGTTTACATTGTTTAACCAAAAAACAATAACGTTGAAACTTTTTTGCTAGCAACATCATCAACATGCTTTAATTTGTGATGCAAGCATCTCGTCGTCACATCCGTTCTTCAGTCCTTGCGTGCACAGCCTGAGCTTCACACTTCTCTTTGTGTGTGGTTGTGTCTGCTTGTAACATCTCTGCGCCCTCAGATGCTTGCTCAGACGGATAATGGTAGCGTAAAATGATGTCATAGGTGAAGGCCATGCCAGAGCAGTAACATCCATGCGTGAATGGCTTTAACAGGAGCTTAGCACAGGAGGCTGGATTGTGCGTGCAGATGGAGACCCTTGGGTTACATCAGGCAACTTTGTGTGCACTTCTAATAAAACAGCTTATGTGCTGCGTACACCGGTCGACTTTTTGCCTTTGTCTGGTGACTCAAACCCAGCTCTTTGTGGCTGGAAACAGCCGCCTGACATTTTCTCTGTATTTGGAAAAGGAAATTGCATTGTGGAACCAACTGTGGCCAGATTCTCCAGCGATGCATGCTGAGTTTAGAAAACTGGCTACTGGGTTTCTTGACCTTTAATTTTTTTTTATAAAAGGTACAAAATGCACTTAAAGCACTGTTAAACACAACATGTGATAATTTGAGAAACATCTTGGTGGTTTTGAGTCCACACAATGAACATTAACGTGGGCCTGTATTGTTGGGATGCAACATTTTTCAAAATATCTTCTTTTAAGTTGTGCAGAAGAAAGGAAATCGCACAGGTTTGGAATGACTTGAGGGTGAGTTAAATAGAAGCGATAGTTCACCCCCAAAAAACTTTTGATCATTTACTAATTCTCTTGTCATTTGAATCCTTTTTTTTGTTTCTTCCCCAGAACACAAAAGAAGATATTTCGAAGAGTGTCTTGTATTTTTTTGTTTCCAGACTGTAGAGGTGAATGAACTTACTTGGCTACTAACTTTCTTCAAATTATCTTCTGTTGTGTTCAGCAGGAAAAAAAAGGTTCACAAATGATCATTACACTTTTATGTACAAAATTATTACAAATCTGATTTTTTTTTAGTTCAGGGACATATTGGTGTGATATGATATGTGTTAAACAATGTATGCGGAACAGTGAATCCATATGGAATATCTATGGTAATGGAATCTCTTACGCTTCTGAAACAGAGTCGGGGTCCGGATTCCCTGTTAAACTTCTCCATATGGCGCTCTGTTTTTGTTAAAGAGACAGGAGGTATAATTTTTTCAGAGGTACAGTGATGGAGCAGGAGAAAATGTGCATGCGCGATATCTTCTTACAAAGTGCCCCCGCTCAACTGCACAACGTCAGATTCCTGCGGTCGGCTCTCGGTGAAAGCCACAGGAGAACTTTAGGGAGGGAAAATTCCCTTTGAACTGGCGGCCTGCCACTGTGCTCCGTTGTAATGACTTTACCAACACTTCTAACAGAATGCTTTACTAAAGTGCCATTTCAAAGACAACTGTGTTTATTTTGGCATACAGTCCGAGATTTTTCTATTCTTAAAACCACGCTACGGCACGAGTTTACTGGTGTGTTTGCAACATTTTGAATGTTTTAAGGCGACACTGTGACCCCGCCAGCTCCATCGCCCATCGGTCTGACCCCTGACACGGTGCTGTCCGTCATGTCCGATTGATATGTGTCACTCAAGTGGAAATAATGGAGTCAAGCTGTGGGCCTTGTAAATGGGACCCTAAACTTAAATGATTCCATGCGATTGGCCACTGCCTCTGCGTGTCTGGTCAGGGCTGGTCAGAGAAGTTCAATAGAGCCTGCAGGTGGGGAGGAATCAGCTGTTGTTTGTTTGTTGTGCTGTAGGAGTGAACATCTGTCTTTCCAATGGTGTCGTCACAATACTGACTCAGTCTGTGCTCTGTGGGCATCCTTGTCCTTCCGACAAACCTTGCACCCACAAGCAAGCATTGTTTAAGTGAGACAGGTTATTGTGCAAGGCGAGGTTTTGTCTGGCTTTTCTTATATAAAATTGAACAAAGAAGATATCATGCATTTGGATTTTCTTTTCCACGGTTGTTCTTTTAATGCATGTTTATTCTACAGAAAAAGGAACAGGCTTTAAGAGATATTTTACCCGCAAATGATAATTATTCACCCACAAGTTGTTAAAAAACCTGTATATATCATTTTGCTGTTAAGCACAAAGGGAGATACTTGGAAAAATGTCAGCAATGGAGATTTCAAAGTCATCATTAACTAGCATAATAGGAAAAATGAAAATGTATATCAAGTGTGCCCCAGAGTTGTTGCTTCCCAAATTCTTCAAAATATCTTCATTTATGTTCAACAAAACAAAACAGCGCTCCAATATATATATATATATATATATATATATATATATATATATTTTTTTTTTTTTTTTTTAACTATGGTAGTCAATGGTGCCCGACAACTTTCAGTTGCTTACATTTTTCAAATATCTACTTGAGGTAACTTGATATTTGGCAACTTATGTAATTCATAACAGAAGTTTAATTTTGGGATCAACTATTCCCTTAAACTGAAGGGCAGGATCTTTATTTTTGTATAAATGATACATATTATTTTTTATTTTATTTTTGCATTATTCCGACAGTTACCCTGCACGATCTATGAATAGTTTGTTTGTAACAAATATGTAATAGGTGTATCATGCCCAGTTAAATATAAATGTTAGATATGTCCTGGTGCAGCTGTGTTGAGGGTCCAGAGCAGTGGTTTCCTCTCTAGTACAATAGAAGCTCTGTCAATGTGTGTTGTTTTAGAGCCAGGGCCTCTCCCCCTTCACTTCTTTGTGCTTTCCTATTTAACTCCACAGCTTGCAGGAACTGCTGGACAACAGCTTGCAGATAAACACTGATTCCTGCAAATAAATGTGGAGTCACGATCACTTAATTCATGATTGTAGACGATCCTCTTTTCTCATCACGTTCAGAAAATGTCTTCGAGGCTGGCCAGGACTGAGTGGATGGTGACTCGCTCTGTCCTGGGCGTTATTATTATTTCTGGGAGAATTTGCTCACCAAACCCCAGTGATACCAGCATGCAGGCACGTTTACCTTATAAAATGGAGATTCAACCTTTGTAGCCCATATGCATGATTATTAAACTCTTTTTAATTTGAAGTTTATTAAGCTTCGTTCCAAATGACTTAATTTGAACAAATACATCATTTTCGTTTGCTGATTTATATGTTTCTCTAAATCATGTTCATTTCTATAAATGTGTGAATACAACAATACTTCTACAACCAAATGTGCTTTCTCCTGTGCTTGCATTCCTCTGTGTATATCCGCTATAACTCAGCGCCCCCCCCCAACCCGTCTCCTGTGTGGCCACCCGAAGAAACAAACAGGACATCCTCTTTTCAAGTGTCATCCAGATCCTAAGATTCACCATAAATAATATTTGCAGAATGTTCCTGTTACAGTATGAACAAAGCTCTGACATTATGACTCCGGATCTGACACAATCACATGGTTAGAAATCACTCGTTTTATAAGCAATCTAATATAATAGTTTAGACAAAATTATTACACACCCTTTTTTCATTTCAAGCCTATGATTTTCTTTCATACAAAGAATATGACGATTTTTTGAAGAATACTGGTAACCGAACACCTTTGCCACCCAAATATTTTTATTGTATAGACACAAAACTGATTCAACAGTATGGGTGCCAGTACACATTCTTCAAAATATCTTTTGTGCTTTGAACAAAGAAATTCATACAGATTACAAACGATGAAAGGTAAATAAATGATGACAACAGTTTCATTTTTGGCTTAACTCATACTTTAATGTGCAGATCATATAAGAATTGGGAAATTGTAGTGTGGAAAAGATGTGCACATCTGGAAATCTTACCATGACTTTCAGTATCCGACATTTCTGACAATTGCTCTTTACAGTAAAGATACCTAAGTAGTTGCATCACTACTTCATAGATAAGTCTCTTTTCCCTCAAAAGTGATTTAAATACCAACTGATCGTCACACAAATCTTTACGAAGTAAGCCGAACACTTTTTAATAGCATTGTGTTTCTTTATGGCCTTCCTTACGACTGTCATGGTGTGCGAGCTTGGGTCAGGCACATCGCTGCTGTTGACCGTCGAGGTGTTAATGGTCACATCAGCATCGTGTTGGGAGACTTTACAAGGTCTGTGTTTACCCTCTGAGTTACTTGTCCTCAGTAAGTGTTCTTGAACATATTTACACAACTGGCACAGCTTGTTTTATTTTCGCAGTCATTTTTTCTTTCTCACAGTTAGTGAGTGATAGTAAGTGATAGTTCACAACAACAAAAAATCCTCACGTCGTTTTTTCTACCTCTTGTCATATATATGACTTTCTTCTGAGAACCCAAAGGAAGATATTCTGAAGAATGTCGGTAACCGAACCGAAGTGTCACACTGTATGGAAACGAAACCAATGCATGTGAATGGGTGCCAGTTACAAACATTCTTCAAAATATATTGTTTGTGTTCTGCATAAAAAAAGAAAGTAATGCAAGCTTGAAACGACAAGAGGAAAAGTAAATTAAACCATCAATTTAATACCAAATGATAAGGGGTAATGGGATTGTTGTATTTCTTGCATAAACATCTGGTGGGGGAGGGAAGAGTTTGCTTTCGTTCTGGATGAGGCATTTGTGTTGCGTGGATTTGCTTTGTTGTGATTGTCTGGTTCAAGTTACAGGTTTGGATCGGGAGATTGGGTGTCAGTGCAGTGAATGGTGAACGGTACTTTCTCACACTCTGATTTGCTTTGCTCGGTAGCAGGAGTTCTGAGAACAGCCCTGCCTCCTCAAGATCTCCCTTTCACTCTGTGACCAACAGTAAACTGTGGCTTTAAACTGAAACCATTGGAAGTCCCCGGGCCACGTGATGCCTGTGACAGCCCCAGGTTCCACTTTCTTCTCCAACGTGTTTTTTGGAGTTTTCCATTACGGCTGTAATCTGATGTACACATGACAGCTGATGTCATCGTTGTTGTGTTGCTGAGTAAGACTCCGGTCAAATGTGACGTCATTTATCATTAATTCAGATTTGTGTTGACTTTGGCGTGCAGAGAAGAAACTGGTCTTCTGTAATAGGGTTTGCTGTTTGGTTTGGATATTCTGAAGATGTTTCAATGTAAACAAAAATAGCAGACTAGAGGTCAAACTCAGTTCTTTTTAAAAACATAGAAACATTTGTGAAAGGGATTTTGACTTATGCAGTTGAACGGCTTTGCAGTACAATCAAAACGGTTGGAACGCCTTTATGCTTTTACTGTACAACTAGTTGAAAAAATACTTGGAAGAGTAGGAGGAAAATATTAGAGCATCCGACTTTGGTGCTTATAGGTGTTCGGTATTGTTTCCTACCTTTTTGAAGGTCCAGCGTTGACAGTGCCTAGGGAGCCATTTGCTTGAATTGTAAAGGGGAGACGGTGTGTGTCTGGCGGTCTGCTCTGGTCTGGTCAACTACGCTGACACATGCTAGATCCATTGAAACGATATGAGATACCACGTCCCCCACCAACCAACCCCCCACCCGGCCTGTTCCACAGTGCTGTTAAAACAACCCAAATGAATTCGGGGACGGCATTCTTACTGGTTACTTAGTAGCCAAAGTGTCATTTAGCTAGGTTCATAAAGCACTCTTATTAGCTTTTAGGGTTTAAGGTTTAAGGCTGGTGTGGGCTTTGGAAGAGTTTATGTTGGATGTGCACCAGAGGCTCAAGTATGGGAACAGACACCCAGGAGCTGTACATGGCCGAAAAATGGATTTGCATTGTTTATGTTTATAAATGCAACTTGACTTATCGCTCTCATAAACTCCCACTGGACAGATTCTTGCTAAATTAAATTGGTAAAGTGTGTGGCCGTCTTTTAGACATACCGGTACTCCTGGTTAAAGGTATTTAATTACAAAATGAGAACAAAATAAGATTTTGATTAAGTAACGAATTATGCATTTCACTTTCTTAACACCAGCTGTGCGAAAGGAGGATTTTTCATTTACTAACCCTTTTGACACTTCATACCAATAGGATTTTTCCCTTCACAACACAGGAAGATATTTTGAAGAACATTGGTGAATAAAACCATTGGTCCCCATTGTCTTGCATTGGTTTTGTGTCCGTGCAATAAATGCTTACCAGTGGTTTCTGATTACAGACATTCTTCAAAATATCTTCTTTGTGAGCTGCAGGTTTATGATTTCTGCTTCAAAGGGCGCCAGATCTCGAGGCGTGAGTCAAAGGTCTTGCAACACAAACTACCCGGATCTGTGGTTTCCATCACATGTTGTGTTTTTGTGAGTGGGCTGGGTGACTGGGATTTGTTTTCTTCTCTTCTCGCTGTCTCCAGAGCTTTTCTCTTCATTCTCTGTAATCTGATACCTAAAAAGAAGTTGGGCTACTGTCTTCTGTACCCTCGTCTGTCTTAGCCTACATCTCATTTGGACTTTCTCGCTCATCAGCCAGATGTCGTGTTGTCTTTACTCATCGTTTTTTCACTACGGCATCATCATGTGTTTTTCTCTTTAAGATAATTTTCTTTAAATGTTTTCTGTTTTGTAGATTTTTTAGACATTTAAACATATAATCAAAGTTATTTAAAAACAACTTAAACACACAAGTATGAGTATTTCCATTTGATTGAAGTCACTGATCTGAGCTCAGTCTATTGTTTAACGTAATCTTTCGGAAAACAAATCAACTTGCCAGAAGAAGGGAATGGTTCTTTGTTTTGTCCGCACAGGCACCCTTTCACAAACTATGTTGGATCAAACAGAAGCTCTTTTTGTCTCCGGAGTGGGTAGACTGGCTCTATTTTGGAAATGAAAAGCTGTAGGGAGTTGATTTTATGTTTTATTTCTGAACATTCACAGAATTTGGTTCTGCTCTTAAAAATAACAGTACGTCTGACTCAGATCTCAGATGTAGGTCCCTTTTTAAACTCTCAGCGTGGCAGCGGAGCAAGACTGGCCCTTTGCCGGAAAGTCAAATGAAATTTGGCAAAATTAGATTAGGGTTTGCCAATAAGCTAGACTTTGACCGTAGAAACACGGCCTTATAGGTAACCTGCCATTTATTTTGTGAAGTTGGTTGTTAAAGAAGATTATTCTGTACCAAAGGCCTTAAACGTAGATTTTGTGCCATCATTCTCTGCGGTTAGGATTGAATTCAAGATTTTAAGCTATATTCAGAATGTGGCTGAGACTCAGTTCTTCCTTTATGCTCTACAAATAAAAAACTAAACATTTCTTCAATCTAACATGAGTTTAACCATTGTTTCTGTATGATACCTGTCCTTTCTTCACTGCAAGTTTCATTTCATTTTTATATGGGTGTCATTCTCGTGGAAGAACCCGTGGGCTTGAGCTTATAATATCTTTTCAGGAAGCTCTTGAGCCCTATGAAATCCCCCTGATGGTAAAAACAGCAGAACTGAATTAGAAAGTAAATCTTAAAGTTATTTGATTAGATGTCCATGTGCTGTTCCTATAACTCCATTTATGACCCAGAAAACAAAATAACCTGTTAGTGTCGATCAGATAAGACCCCCTCCAGTCTTCGGAGCCCTTGTTATCTGTGATCCTGAATGATGTGTAGAAGTCTGGAACCTCACTGTGTTCTAAGAGCCCTAATTGCATATCAGACCAACAAATGGTCACCAGGCGGTCTCAGGCTGCAGACATATGGCCAGATCAGCTGATAAGTTTCTCTATAGGGGATAAACAGATAATTAGTTGATTTTCTTGACAGATAGAAAATAGAAATATGAAATTATTTGACTTGGAAGTTGTAGTTCATCCAAAATTGAAAATTTGGTCTTATTTACTCATTTGTCATTTAAAACGTGCATAACTTACTTTCTATCACAGAGAGCAAAATGAGATATTTTGAAGAATGCTTTAAACCAAACAGCACCCATTTCACTTCTATTCACTAAACCAATATAAGAGGATTGGTGAGAGTTTTCAATATTATTCGAAATATCTTCTTTTGTATTCTGCAGAAGAAAGACTTTCTGTTTTAAAATGACAAGATTTGACAATTTATAATTATTTTTAACAGAATTTCTCCCCTTCAGGCTCTTTGAGTCTTGTCATTGGCTTTTCCATAAACTGGCATTATTCTGAGACTGGATTCTTTCCTGTTAACTTGGCATGCCCAGTGGCATTTTTGTGGGCTTTTCCTCCAGAACAATAGACCCTTGGATGAGGTTCATTGTGCGAAATGTTGGGAAGCCGTGAGCTCACCAGACAGGGCTGCCGTTTACGTCATTTATAAAATGCGAGTGTAGGAGGCGCCTACTCCATCTTTGACATTTGACAGATGGAGAGAGATAGATAATCCTAAAAATTCACAAAGCTTCAGAATTTCAAATTGAAGACCTTTTGAGTTTTGCTGTGTACAAACTCTTTCAAATGAAAGGGATGTTAGAGGAAAAGAACGTGATAGAAAAGATGAAGTGGGATAATTTATAGCAATATTCATTACTTTTGTAAACAGGACGCATTCCATTTGTAACTGTGGACATCTGGACTGCACGACTGCAAAAACCAAAACAAAACAGTGGAAGGGGAATTGTGGGAGGAGATCCTCATAGACCGAGCCAAAAACATTCTCCAGAGTCTTTTTTAACACATCAACATTTCAACTTAAATTCTTTAAAAACTTCGTATTTACGACATTACAGGCTGTCGACATCATGATCTGAGTGTCTACCAGCAGAATGGGGTTTCATATTAAAACAAACGTGCCTATTCGGCCTACTGGAAGATTGTCTATTTGAGGAGAAGACACCTGATTCATAACTAAACTTTGCTTTGCATACTGTACGCGACAGATTTGTCTTCAATGATTCACATGGAAAGATGCAAAACACATTCTTTGTGAATACATCGCATCTACCATTCCACAACCCATGGACTCGATACCACTGGAAAAATGTTCTGTTTATAATAAAGTGGTCGTGTAATTTTGCTTACTTATGTTGCTTTGGCCGTCTGCAAGTTCTTCATCCTCTGTACAGTTGTTGGGTTGAAGAGTGAGCTCAGTATGGGGATGTGGTTAACACACAGATGCTCAATGTGAGTGTTGATAGTAAAGTCAGCAGTATCTACAGATAAAACACCTTCAAAGGGAAGCCCACCGAGTGAATACACGCTGTGACTCTCAATCTGACTCTCTGTACTGTAATCTTAGAGTATTATCTTAAAAATAAAGTATACTTTAAGTGCATTTTCAATTACAAGTGCATTTTGGTTGGTTCTTATTGGACACTATGTATGTTTGCATTTAGTCTGTAAGTGTACTTATCAAACACTTCTTGGCACTACAATAAAGACATTTGTTTATTAAGTTTGTATACTTTAAGAGTATTTTAATATTTTATATCATAATGTTCAGTTTGAACTGCAACTTTACTATCAGTGAACATATAGGTATACTGATAGTTTACTTTTAGTAGTTAATAGTAGTGTCGTTTATACACATTTTTTGTTTATAAAGGGACACTCTACAGTATACTCTTAATATATAAGAGTAATTTTCTCCAAATTTAAACATGATTACTAATGGTGATTATTCAGTTGTTTTATTACACTTTAAACCGCTTATTTTACATAAACTTAGAAAATCAAATAAGAATACAAAAAATCCTACACATGTTACAGATTTTTGGCTTAAAACCCAAGCCTGTCAACTGACTGACAGTAAGTAACTTGATTTCCATCGGAACTAAAAACGGTTTGGGGAGATTTGTTGTGTTACCTTGAGCCGTTCGAAGATGGCTCTTTTGTACCTTCATTAAGGTACTCTGCCATTGTTTAATTAAGCTGACTGACGGCTATTGCTGCTTTTTACTTCTAATGCTTCAGAGAGCCTCACAGAGTGTCATTGCAATGAATTAATGCCATTCATATGACGCATGCCATACATTAACTAATATTATTAATATGTATTAAAAAAATCAAGATTGGTCTTTGTTATATAATCGTTACAATATTTTTTAACTAAAATTGTGTTCGCAATAAAAATACTATTATTCGTGCAGCCCTACTTTAAAGGATACCTTAAGGAAATGCTTCAAGTATTTTTTATTAATACCTTGATAGGAACACATCACACTTAAAGTGCAAATATATATATAAAAGTAAATACAGATTAACATTAGCATGTATATAATGTATCTAATATAGTTATCATATAAATGTGAGTACTATATGTATATTATTTTTGCACTTTAAGAATGTGTTCCTATTACGGTATTATTATTGATATTTGAATTTTAAATTCCTGATAAAGAAGTTTGGCCTAAGGTCTACACCAATAGTCAAATATACCTAAAAGGATAGATCACCTAAATTTTATATTTATTCACTTCATTTATGTCATTCCATTTATGAAATATATGACACGAAAAGAAGGTAGTCGAAGAAAAAGTACTAGACTCAATTGACTTCCATTGACATGACACAAAACCACTGAGACACTACTCTAAATAGATTTGTTTTTTTTTAGAAAAGAAAGAGTCACAGGTTTGAAATTAAAGTATGATTTCAAGAAGTACATAAAAGTAGGCTGTAAGTATACTTTCTTATTTTAAGTTTGTCAGAAGAATACTCAGAGAGTACAGGAGTGGCCTGCTTACAGCCCACATCTGGACACATCTACCACTCTACCACTTGAGAAGACAAGTGACCTGCTGAGATGTTTGTTGGGTAAACATGACCTGAGATAATTAGTCAGTCAAATGTGTTTGTGAGTTTTGCAAAATGATGGATGTCTCGAGGTCTAAAGAGAAATATAACCTCGAGCAGGATGTCAGTCTGCAGAGGAAGTGAGATCAGAGACTGCAGGCCAAGGTTTCTCGTGTCAGACAAGAAACCGCTTTGACCCCAAAAACGTGAACACAGCGACATCACTGCAAGATTGTTGCTATGGTGACTGAGGAATACATGACTTCCTGTTTGTTCTAATGCACACTCTCTCTGTTTTCAGAACTCGATGAACCTGCCCCCAGACAAAGCACGTCTCCTACGGCAGTACGATAATGAGAAGAAGTGGGACCTAATCTGTGACCAGGTACACTTCTGCTATTGTTTTGTCACCTCTTTCTGTAATGTTACCCGGAAAAACATGCTTCCAAAAACACTGTTATCCAAAAACATTATCGCTTGAAACGTATATACTAATACTAATATTACACAACTAATACAAACTAATACAACTTGTATTCAAAATGAGACATTTAAACTTTGTTTCCTCTTAAAAATGAATTTTCTTGCCATCATAAAGCTTGAATGCCACTCATCTGCCCATCCTCATGAAATAAACAAAGATACATGACTATGCAAAACTCAATCATACAATTGCACAACGTTTATATCAAAGCATATTATAAACACATCCTTTACATAAAACAACATTAAAGATGTTGGAACATGAGGAAAGATGCAAAGTAACAAGGTTAACAATAAAACTAATAATGCATTCTTTAAAGGTTTAAAGGCATTTTCTTGAGACACAAACAATACATTGTATAACGGTTGAATCACCAAATGGTCTCTTTAAAATGTTTTTTGGCTGTAGATAAATGTCTCCCACATTTCTGTGTTAGGAGCGTTTCCAGGTGAAGAATCCTCCTCATACATACATCCAGAAACTACGTGGATATTTAGACCCAAAAGTCACACGCAAGGTCAGTATCATCTCTGTGATAAATGTTGGCTGAGATCCACCTCAATGTGTAGCATAAATTCCTCTCCATCTGCATGTTTACAGGGTTCACGTCACAATTTTAACATACTTAAAAGAATTTTGTTGACAAATAGTAAAATATTGTTAATAGAACTCTTGGAATAAATCAATTTGAAAGATTTCCTCAAACATGCTAATAATCATCTAAGTTTCCCTCTGTGCAGAAGTTCCGCAGAAGGGTTCAAGAATCCACCAAAGTCCTCCGAGAGCTGGAAATATCCCTGAGAACCAATCACATTGGGTGACTAATTCCTCTTCTATCTTTTCATCCCTCTTTCACAACTCATCATCTAGTACTGATCTCTTCAAACACCCCCTAAAGCAAATCTCCCATGATCCTCCAGTAACCAGGGCCATGAGGTTATGAGGCTCCCGTGTACAGTGTAAGAGAACAATAGCGCTGCAAGTTGTATAGACGGGAAGCTGTGACATTGTTTAGCTTTCGCCTCTAAAGAATCACTCTTTCTTTGTTCTTCCTGTTGTAGAAAGCAAGATGTAGTGTTTGCATGTGTGCAGATCCCTGCTGTTCCACCAGCCTCCCTGTACTCAGTGTGTAGGGTTTAACAGAGCCCAGATGGTTTTATTCATCTTGTACCTCACACACACATCCATAGCAGATCTAGCCAGCAGGAAACTCACTTGTGCATGATGGAGGACCAGGAAGCATGAGGCGTCCGACAATGCAGTGTGTGAAAAGACACGTACACAACACACACACAAAGATTCATGGCACAGTCATGAACACTGATAGGCAGGTCTGTCATGAACAATAATGTAGGTCGTCAACTGGAAACATCGTTTTATGCGTCTTTTGCACACACACACACACACACACACACACACACACACACACACACACACACACACACACACACACACACACACACACACACACACACACACACACACACACACACACACACACACACACAAAAAAACATTTAGGAATTCAAAAAGAATGAATTGTGGACACCATTTATTTTGAGACATTTATTAGAACACAATATGCACTAAATACCACAAATTAATGCAAAATACAATTTGCACAGTGAATCCACCAAAGTCCTTCCGAGTGAACATCCACAACAGACTTCCGAGTGAAGTCTGTTGTGGATGAACCAGATTCAAGACACAGTTTTCAAAGACTTTTGCATTAATTTGAAAAATAGCAAAAGTACAGTGTTTTATATATATATATATACACATATATATATATATATATATATATATATATATATATATATATATATATATATATTATTTTACTATGATTTCAATCTTTGACATGCTTTAACTCAGTCAATATTAAAGATTTCAATTAAATATACGCATATAGGGTTCATTACATTGTGTAGAATGATTTACGGTATAAAGAAGTAGATCTCAAATTACTTTAGAATTTTACATACAGGGTCACATCTTATTATGTTCTCTCAAAATATTTGCGACAATGTTTATATTCAGAGAGAAGCAGAATTTTTAACCTTATAATAACCTCGTAGAATGGAAAAGGACCCCAACAGTTACAGCAACTTTTACATTGTCATTGGTTTCCACAGTGTTGTCCAAATGATTTCCATTGCCATAAGAATTAGAAACTTCCATCATTCCACATCTTTAAAGCTGTGCATTTTTTTCCACCTCTAATAATGAAAAATGACAAACCGCGCCTTTAACTGTGACTATACAGCATCGCTTCACGAAATGCACAAAAGATCTACAATGTTAACAAAATCAGTGCGGAATCGACATTCAGAACTTCTTTCTTTGTCTTCTGTGTGAGCCCAACTTCTACCTGCATTAAGAGTTAACAGTAATGTGTTTCTCATCAGCCGCTGAAGGAATAGAATAGGAAGGCTATTTTCACAGAGATTTTTGGGGCTGGATGAAATGGAACAGAAGACTGTTTATTGCATGTGTCTGATCCCTGGCCCTTTTTCCGATGTGCTACTCCCCGCTTTGCCAAGACAATCTGAAATAGCATCTGGCCGGACAGGAAAAGAGTGTAAAGGGGAGCAGGGAGGGGGAGGTGCTAGACAGGAAGCTGATGATGGACCGAGTCCCCACCACCTTTTCAGGCCGAAAACTCTGTTTTTCACCCAGTGTACCTCGGGCCCACTCTTTATCTCCGTCTTTTGTTCGCTGTTTTGAAAGTCTTGCTTTTTCCTGATGCTTATTTGCTCACACATCTTAATTATAGATCTGTCAATTTACCGCAATGTTAAAAAATAAAATGTTTTGTGAATCTTTCATGCCCCCTTAAAATAAATTACCGTACTTTTCAGATTTAATTCTTTCATGTATCGCACAACAACTGCAACCAATGCAATCCCTCAGAAATCTCCTATTTGGGTTTCACAGAGAAATAATAATTTGTTCTCTTTTTTTGGGGTTAAATGAGAAAGTGAGAGACAGGCAGAAAAAAGAGGAATGCATGTATATATAAGTGGATGTTTGTGTTAGAGAAGCAGTCTAAACATTGCCTGTGTCAGATATTTAACCTCCTCTCCTGGGTGCTCTCTCGGGCTTTTGCCCTCCACGTTCTTTTGCTTTGCATGGTGGGAATTCCTTTTACTTTTCCCCTCAAGAAATATGAAGCTAAATGAAGGAAATGTAAAACTAGACTCTTTTCTGGACTTGCCATCGCTGCCCTGCCAAGCCAGTCAAGTAAAATAAGACTTTTGGAAGAAAATGTCTGTGCATTTTAAAATTAGCATGAAGGGACACAACATATTTTACACTCACTATTGGGGAAGGATGAAGAAAAATTATTTTTAAAAATGTTGACATTTTTTTTAAAAACATTTACGTTTGTCAAAGTTTGTGTTTTTCTCTCTTGTTTTTTAGTACAAATGTCTTAAATGTTTTTTAAATCGAAAAATTTATCAATCCGTTATTTGTCACAGAAATTTGAAAATATATTAAGTTTGTTTAAGTTGTTTTATAAATGAACATTTACAATTTGTTAATACTGATGTTAAAAACAAGCAAAAAATATGCTAGTTGGGTAAGAAAAATAAATAGGAATGTAGTTTTAGCTTTTACATTACGTATATGATTTAATTTTTTCTTACCCCATTTGTATATTTTTTGCTTGTTTTTAACCTAATAAAAACTAAATTATTAATTTGTGTTTTTAATACTATTCTATTTTACCATCTACCATTTAATATTCTATTTTACCATTTGTGGTACAAATACACACATCATACAATCTTTAAACAGAATTTACAACAACTGCCCAGTTTAACATTTACATGTCCTTGATTCTTAATACTATGATACATTGTAAAATTTCATATGACTTAGTAAATATCACAAAAATATGGAATATATTAAAATATTCAATAAAAATCCAATTATAAAATTTACAGATATTCTTTAAGGTTATGTCTTGAAAAAAAAACACGTTTTTATTTGACAAATATATATTTGTGATAAGCACCTATATTTTTGTTGAATTTTAAGAGAACTTTAATAGAAACAAAATTGAAACAGTATATTTAATTAATTTCAAACCTTCTTAATTAAAAAAAATTTCAAAAGGAAATTATTTCATGTAAAAAGACAAAAAAAAATTTGAATGTTATGTTACCTGGAGACAATCAATGATTCATGTTTGTTGTTCTTAGTCTTTTTTTTAAGTCGCTTGTCTGATTTCCTTAGGATGTTTAACATCTTCCTGTTTTATGTGACAGGTGGGTTCGTGAATTCCTCAATGATGACAACAGAGGACTTGACATCCTGGTGGAGTATCTCTCCTTCGCCCAATGTGCTGTCATGTGAGTGATGCATCCTCCCAATAACCAATCACAGACAATCTTATAAGATAAAAACACTCCCGGTCCAAGCCTCATGAGATATAAATCACTGGTGTGGATAAGGGCTCTAATGTTGTAATATTTGTAACCTTGCTGAATGCTCAGAAAAAACCTCAAAAGTGAAGAGTCTCTGTGTGCCTTATAGCATTATATTGAGTTATGCTTTGACATGCCATGCTATAATATGCCTGGATAGTCCTTTGCTGCTACAGTATGTGCATACCCTGGACCCCATTACAGAGCTTTGTTGCTAACCCTCCCAAACCTTATCCCCTCCCTCGCTCTCCTTATCTGGTTCCCCGTGTGCGTGGCTCAGGTTGAATTTTGAGGCGCTGGAGATTGGCGATGACAACTCGCTGGACAAAGCTAAGCCCTGGAGCAGGTCCATCGAGGATCTGCACCAGAACGGCTGCAATACGCTGGTGCGCTCTGCGCGGCAATCCGTCCTCCGGTATGTACAGTGTGTATGGCCTGCTTTTGCTTGCTGCTGTGCACTGCCTTGCATTGAAACATTGATACTGTGTCTTGAATTTGCACGTTTCGAGGCTGATCTGCATTTTTGTCTTGAAACTTTTATTGGCTACACAATAAGGCTGCTGAAAAATCTGTGACAAAAGAGTAAAAGCACATTAAAGTGTGATGCATTAGTGGAAAGTGTAAACTTATGTGCCTGACATGTCAACATTAGTATTATAAGTATGTGTGTTAACGGTATAACTGAAGCATTCAAATCACAGAAACTAAGAGTAATGTTCATCACTTGACCACATAGGATGTTGTCAAATAAAGTAAAATTCTTCTATGTCTATAACAGGTATGGCTCAGCATCCAATAGCAAGACCATCAAGAACTCCAGATTAGTCAGTCAAAAGGATGACGTGCACGTGTGCATTATGTGTCTTAGAGCAATCATGAACTATCAGGTATAGGATGCGATGCAACGATATGATTGATTTAAAGTCATATTTTTTTAGAAGCAATTGGTAGATACAAAATGTGTTTTTCTCCCTCTAGTGGTATTACAAAATATATTCTTAAATGACTTTCATTAAAACTTTGAAATGGAAAAGATGTTGGGCATGAACATTTTTATAAATTTTTCTTACTTTAGTACGGCTTCAACCTTGTCATGTCTCACGCACACGCCGTCAATGAGATCGCTTTGAGTTTGAACAACAAGAACCCAAGGTAAGAATTACAGATTTGTTTAACAAGCCTCGTTGTGGTTTTATCACCACACAGTTTGGTTACTACCTGAACCAACATTCTCAAAAGTCTTTTGTCTCGGTCATGCTTGTTGAAAATAGTTTTTGAAAGAGAGAAGATTAAAACCCTATTATATCATTTAATGGAAGATAAATCATAAAAATATATAAACGTATTCAGTAAATGTCAAGCCGTTTAGGTTGTTCCAAAACCCCAACTTACATTTACTGCTACATCAGAAATGACCCCTATGATCGACCCCACCTATCACGTTTCTGATTTTGAAAATTGTGTAACAATGGACACAAAGCTGCTGTTCTCCCTGAAGGACAGATCTAAGCAGGTGTGGGTGGATAATGATCTGTCATGTTGGTAACATTACCCTTGATATTGTTGGAATCTCACTCTTTCGCTGTGTTTCGCCTGAGTGCTCACAGAAGCTATTGTTGTACCTTTAGAACAAAGGCGCTGGTCCTGGAACTGCTTGCTGCTGTGTGTTTGGTGCGAGGAGGCCATGAAATCATCCTCTCTGCGTTTGATAACTTCAAAGAGGTAGAAACTTCTGTGTACTGGAAAAAACATTGATGGTGTATCAAATGTAACTAGATAGTCGTGAACTTGCACTCTTTGTATGGAAAGAGGCAAAAGTGTTTTTTGGGCGAGCTTGGGTTTGAGATACGATATGCCCCAGAAGCACAAAATAAGATATTTTGAGAATTTATTACTGAACATTGGGTTGACTTCCACTGTATGGACCCAAAACTATTGAGACATTTCTCAAAATATCTTCCTTTGTGTTCCACAGAAAAAGATAATCATATAAAGGTTTTAAAACACAAAGGACATGAATTACACAACCTTAAGTTGTTCCAAAACTGTATACCTTTCTTTGTTCTGTTGAACACAAAGAAATACATTTAGAAGGTTGTTTTCCACTAGGAATTCTGACGCACCTTTTCCTATCATAGTACAAAAACAAATGCATACATTTTTTGATTTTTGTTCTGTTGAACACTGAAAATATTTTAAACAATTTAGGAAAACAAACAGTTCAGGGACCCCTTTGACAACCATCTAATGTCACTGGTACCCAGGAAATGTCAGTTGCTCACATTCTTCTAAATATCTATTGTATTTAACAAAAGGTAACCTTAACAGGTTTAGAACGACTTGAAAAGTCATGCCAGAATATTTTTGGGGAATTATATGCCTCAAAGAAAAGATACATGAAAATCACACGTGCAAAAAACACATGTAAACACAAGTAAAATGTGTGTTTGTGGAACAATTTTGTGTGGATCTCACGTTAATTCCCATGTGAAACCCATGGGATCACTCATAAAAACCCAGAGGATCACAATTGTAATTTGTGGCTCTCCACATGCGATCGGATGTTTTTCACATGTTAACACATATTGCACATTTAATTCCATGGGTTTCACAAAAATCACACAAATGTAATCCAAAAACACACATTTCACACGTGTTTTTGTGCATGTAAAACACATGTTGTACACTTGTGATCACATGTGAAAAACATGTCAAATCTGTGTGTCTTTTCTAAACCACACTAATAAAGTTGTATTGTTTCAATAGTAAGATATTTGTGGGGTCACTCCTTATTGCTTATTCTGTAACGTGCAAAGCTGTAACCAGCCATATCTAATACCAGAATCATTTTCCGCTTCCTATCCAGTGTGCATTTGTGGGAAAACACCACATGTTAAGCCAGTCGTATCATTAATTCCACGTCTCTGATAAGGATCTGTGTTTTGGGGGACTGAATTGCCCACAGACTTGAGCGTTTGCTCAACCTTTAGTTCTGTTTCACAGTCATTTAAATACCGGAAACAGGGCAATTACACCGTCCCAGCCCTGAGAATCTATAAAAGCTAATCGACACAACAGTCACAACAATGTGGGACCCGCTGCTTTTTAGAAGGAAAAGGAATGCCTGTAGACGTTCCCGCAGAACTTGTCTTCAAACAGTCTGCGGTTAACCTGACATTGAATTTAGAAGTGCTGAATTTAACAATCCACCATTATTTCAGCACAGCCATGTCTACACAAACAAGTAGATGCCGCCTGATACAGTTATTCATTTTACAAAGACCATGTTTACAAAACGGATTGTTTTCTGTTCTGTCTTGCCTTTCATTTTACTGTAGTAACGTAAAGTTTGTACAAATTAAAGCTTTAATAAATTACTACAATTGTGTACATGACAGGTGTGTAAGGAGAAACACCGATTTGAGAAGCTGATGGAGTACTTTCGTAGTGAAGATGGAAACATTGACTTCATGGTAGGCCCAAAAAAGCACTTCAGCATCGCAAAACCCCATCCAGATATCTGTATGTGTTTCAATGAAGATGTTTGTGTTTTAGGTTGCCTGTATGCAGTTCATCAACATTGTGGTCCATTCGGTGGAGGACATGAACTTTCGTGTACATCTGCAGTTTGAGTTCACTAAACTAGGCCTGGATGACTTCTTAGAGGTGTCAATTTCATCAAAACAATCCACTATAAGCCTGCCAATTTCATTGTAATTTTGTAGATAAACATTAAACATTGCAAGGAGAACTTTGTCAGCTTAAAAAAGGAGGTATCCATCTACATAAGACTTAAGATATCTTTGTGTTTTCCTTACAGAAATCTAAGCACACAGAGAGTGATAAGCTATCGGTGCAGATTCAGGCATACCTGGATAATGTGTTTGATGTTGGAGGACTGCTGGAGGATGCTGAAACAAAGAATGTTGCCCTGGAGAAAGTGGAAGAGCTGGAGGAACATCTGTCCCACGTAAGAGGCATTTTATTCTACAATTCTGCTATATGTTGGTATTACACAATCACAATGACTTCCATTGTCCTTAGAATATTAACACATATGCTTATTTATTTGATAATATTAAGGTTAAAACAATTTAGTCTATGTACAGCGCTGTAGGTTACAAACCTAAATTGTTTTTTATATTCTTTTTACAAATAAAAAGAAACACTGCACCTTTAAATATCTTGAAAAAGTAAACATTGCACATTTAAATATATTTAAAAAAGAAACACTGTACATTTAAATATATTTAAAAAGAAACACTGTACATTACATTTTCTTTAAAAAGTAAACACTGTACCTTTAAATATTTTTTAAAAAGAAACACTGCACATTTAAATATATTTAAAAAATGAACATCTGTACATTAAAATATATTTCAAAAAGAAACACTGAACCTTTAAATATATTAAAAAGTAAACACTGTACCTTTAAATATTTTTAAAAAAGAAACACTGCACATTTAAATATATTTAAAAAATGAACATCTGTACATTAAAATATATTTCAAAAAGAAACATTGTACATTTAAATATATTTAAAAAAGAAACACTGAACCTTTAAATATATTAAAAAATAAACACTGTACATTTAAATATATTTTAAAAGAAACACTGAACCTTTAAACATACTTAAAAAAGAAACACTGAACCTTTAAACATACTTAAAAAAGAAACACTGAACCTTTAAATATATTTAAAAAAGAAACACTGTACATTTAAAAAATAGGATGTTAGACATAATAACAGTGATAGCTATATTCATGAAAACACATTGAAAAGAATCTCTGAGATTGTTTCAGTAATCTTGACTCAGTAGTGGGCTGTCTCGAAAAAAGAATAACAAATGACACAAATGACATGCTGTCAGAGCAAGTCAGAATTCCCCAAATATTCCACAATGCATGTAATCTCTAAAGCTTCAAAAGTGAAAGTGATGCTGTGTCATGCTGCTGGAAATTCTCTCTGTATTGATTGGAGAGAGAGAGAGAGAGAGAGAGAGAGAGAGAGAGAGAGAGAGAGAGAGAGAGAACCCAAGAGTTTGCTTATAGGATCAGCGCTGATTTGTCTAGTTTTCATCTATCCCATTATTTTGTTTTTTCTTCTGCTCTCTTTTGGTTGTAGGTGACAGAGAAACTTCTAGATGTTGAAAATGAGACCATGATGAAGGTAGCAGACCTCGAAAAACAACTATTACACAAAGACAAGGAATTGGTTACTTTAAAGGTATGATAGCCTATTACTTTGTAACAAAGCTATAAGGGCCTGTTATTGTGCTGTAATTTTGTGTTTGGAAATGCTGTTGTGTGTATGTAAATGAATTTTTAAGAATAAATGCAATTTATGCCTTTTATAAATATGAAATATAATTTTGTGTTGGATTCCATTTTTAATATAGATTTATTATATATTATTATTTATATATTTAATAAAAACCTAATTCATAATAAATTAGTAAATAATGAGTCATTGTATTATATTACTGTGTGTGTGTTTGTGAGCTTGTGTGTGTGTGTGTGTGTGTGTGTGCGTGCTTGCATGTGTGTGTTTGTGTTTGGGTGGGTGCATGGGTGCGTGTGTATTTTGTATATTTAGTGTAAATTTATATATATATATATATATATATATTAAGTGCATTTGTTTCTTAATTTATATTAATGTTTTTTTTACTAGAGAGAAGAAGAAAAAACTTTATAATGTTTTATCTAAGATAAACACACATTGATTGGTCTTACATCATCATTTGCCTCTCCCTGCTGGTTCTACAGGAGACGTACGAATCAGCCAGCTCACAGGTGAACACGCTGAGACGGATGATCCAGGAGAAAGATGCTGCTTTCAAGAGGCACAACAACATTGAGAAGCGTCTGCTAGAGCTGGAACAGCAGGGCACCATCCGTTTGCGCAAACAGCCTGATGGAGACATTGCCATTGAGCCATTGGGGGGTGGCGGAGTGGCTGGTGGGTCTGTGCACGGAGCTCCTCTGAGAGACCTGGACTTGCTTTGTGCAGGCGTGACCGGAAGCGGAGGGCTAGGCATCACTTTACCTGCTGCTGTGGAAGTTGCTGCTCCGCCTCCTCCACCGCCTCCTCCCCCACCTCCTCCTGCTCCACCCCTCCCATCAGAAGGTACTGAGATAGGAAAAATCATATAAAGTTAAAAGACAATGTCGATTTAGATTACTTGATTAGTTAGTGTATATAAGGCTTGATTTTATCTCCGACGTCTACTGACAGGAACTGAATAATGAAGGAAATGAAATCTCTATTACACCAATTGCTCAAAAACAAATACGACATATACAAAAAAAATTATATTAAATTTATAAAAACTTCTAAAAACACGAATAGCTTTTTCAGTGAAAATATTAAATATAAGTTAAAATCCAATAATTAAATTAATTAAAATGTAATGTTTATGTAATGCAAAAATTATTTATTTAACAATAAACATTTGTAATATAAAACAATCTTTTTTTTCATTCTTATAGAAATATTTGAGATAATCAGGTCTCCTTTTTTACTTACATATACACAAAATAAATACAGTATATTTACTTTGCTTTTAAATGTACTCATTGTTTAAGTGTAAACTACATAAAACCAATGCACATTTTTTAGTAAATAGAAATAAACAAAATGACTGCTTCAAAGTTATACGTTTTTCTGTCAACATTTCTCATGAATAAATAGTACATATTTATTTTTATCAGTACAAAACTGAAAACAGGAAAAATTGGTAAAAACAAAAAACACATTTTAATCTGACCTTGAATCATGCAAAAAGAGCAATTTAATATTAATTTTTAAAAAGCAAAAATCTTAAAATCTTTTAAATGCATTTTGAGATGTTATTTTTAGTCCAATATTTCCTGCCTTATCCTTTATAAAAGTTGTGGAATGTTGCCAGATCACATCCTGTCACTGGAAAGGGCTGTGTAAGGATTTCTTTAAAGATCAAGATTCAAGAATAAATACAGTCTTTGTGGAATATGACAACAGAAACAGAAAACCGTATTTCTCATTGTGTTATAGCTCTTTAATGTATGTCATCACAGACTTGGCAGGAAAAGGAAAAGCCAAGCTGGTTTCCTTTAGTTCCCAGAGCAGTTCTGCCGAGGAAACAGCTGGACACACACTCAATATTCTTTAAAACCCTTTAGACTAATATTGCAAAATTTTTGCTAATATCTTGTACCTTTATTTTACAGTTGAGTATGTTCCTATACTCCCTCCTCCTCCACCACCTCTACCTCAGCCTGGATTATCCCCATCAGTTATCCTTAGTTTTGGATTATCAGGTAAAATTTATTTCAATATTTCTAAAATCATCTTATTAAGGATAGTAATTGTATCCTGTTGGTTTCGTCCTGTAGCCATCCGCATTAAGAAACCCATAAAAACGAAGTTCCGCCTTCCTATCTTTAACTGGACTGCACTGAAACCCAACCAGATCAATGGCACCGTTTTCAATGAGATCGATGATGAGCGTGTGCTTGAGGTGTGTGAGCATGAACACTTGCATGGCTACTTCAACCAAAGTTCATTTCCTAACATTTTTGCTGTGTAGGAGCTGGATCTTGAGAAGTTTGAGGAGCTGTTCAAGACGAAAGCTCAAGGTCCTGTGGTGGATCTGTCCTCCACGAAGAGCAAAGTCTCCCAGAAGGTCATAAATAAAGTCCAGCTGCTGGATGCCAACCGCTCGAAGAACCTGGCCATCACTTTACGCAAGGCTAACAAAACCACAGAGGAAATCTGCAGAGCCATTCAAACGTAAGCACGGATGCTCCCTATCAGAGTTTGGAATTGATTTGGTTTTACCGTTGGGTTGTGATTGCAGGTTTGATCTGAAGGCTCTGCCAGTGGATTTTGTGGAATGTCTCATGAGGTTTCTTCCCACCGAGGCCGAGAGCAAACTCCTGCGTCAGTATGAGCGAGAGAGGAGACCTTTGGATCAGCTGGCTGAGGAGGACCGCTTCATGCTGCTATTCAGCAAGATCGAGCGACTCACTCAGAGAATGAGCATTATCACGTTTGTGGGAAACTTTAGTGATAATATCAACATGCTGACACCGGTGAGCAATTCCAGATGAGTCGGCTTTTATGAATTTTCTCTGTTTTTTAATTGCAAATCTGTGAAAGATGCAGATGAAAGTTTGGCTTATGATGATTAAGTCAACTCTGACAACATTTATATCAAGTCAATATTTCGTCACAAGAAATCTTTATCATCCCATATAATTGTAAGGGTAGATTGTGGCTGTCACGGCTGGCATGATCATGTGATCATGATTAATCAAATCTTTTCTAATCCATAGCAACTCAATGCCATCATTGCTTCATCAGCTTCAGTGAAGTCTTCACCAAAATTAAAGAAAATCCTTGAGGTAAGTGTTGTAAAAGTACAAATGCTAACCATCTTCTGAGGAGTGAAAAACAAACCGTGTCATAATCAAATTATGAAATTCTGAGCATACAAGTAAAACAACGAAAAAAGGTCATATTTGTTAATCAACGTAAATTATATAAATTTGGAAATATAGTTTTTAAAATTTAATTTATAACAAAAGTGTCATAAAATGTATGAATATTACGCCAAAAATGTATTTTTCATTTAATATTCTTTACTTTATGGAAAATGATTTCATGAAGAAAAAAGTACATCAACCAAAATGAATCGTGTGTCACGGGCAGGATCAGAAATGTTACACTTATCATTCTTTCTCTCGACACAGATCATTCTTGCTTTGGGAAACTACATGAACAGTAGTAAAAGAGGCTCTGTATATGGTTTCAAACTGCAGAGTTTGGATCTGGTGAGCGTTGCTTGAGACGTATCTTCATTTATACTGTGATGTATTTTTATGTAACTGCTCTTCTCATAGCCTTGTTATTCACTTTCAGTTGCTAGATACAAAATCTACTGACCGGAAGATGACATTGCTGCACTACATCGCTCTGGTCGTGAAAGAAAAATATCCTGAACTGAGTACTTTCTACAATGAGCTACATTTTGTGGATAAAGCTGCAGCAGGTCTGCTCCACTATAACCTTGTTTACTCTTGTCATTTCAATCCTGGATGACATTATTTCTTCCATACCCACAAAAGTAGATATTTTGAAGACAGTTGGTAATTTTTGGCATTTTCTTCAATTGTATGTACACTTTCCAACATTCTTCAAAATATCTACTTTTGTGTTCTGCAGAAGAAATGAAATTTCAACATGTGAATAGGATGAGTAAATGATGACCGCATTTTCATTTGTTACTTAACAGTTTCCCTGGAGAACGTTTTGTTGGATGTAAGGGAGCTCGGTAAGGGCATGGAGCTGGTGAGGAAGGAGAGCAGTCAACACGATCATCCCATTCTCAAAGGTTTCCTACAGACCAGCGATACCCAGCTGGACAAACTGCAAAAAGATTCCAAGACTGCCGAGGTGGCTTTCCTCTCCTTAATAAAATAATTTCAAGCATCTACAAAATAATTGGATTATATGAATCATTAATTCTATCTCTTTCATTCAACTTTCAGGAGACCTTTAACAATGTGGTGCTTTATTTTGGAGAGAGTCCAAAGACAACGCCACCCTCTGTGTTCTTTCCAGTGTTTGTTAGGTTCATCAAAGCTTACAAGGTACATGGTTCACTAATTCATCACCTTGTCATTTACTTCTTCATAATGTCTGAAAACATCTGATGTTGAAAATCCATAAACCAACCATCAAGAAACAATTTGACTACCACTTTTTTACTTTGGATAAGATGCCTTGTTTACATACTCAGTCCAGTATCGGGTCCTCATTTTACGTCTTCCCTGTCGGAGTATCAGTGTCCCTGTTCAGGGGTGGAGGAGCTAACCTTAGCCCAGGACGAAAAACAGGAAGGGGCAGCTGGGCTAAGATTTAAGGGCAGCTGCTGTGTTTAGACGGGACCGCCTCTATCCCGGACGCACACACATACACACACCTCTTCCTCACATTGTTCTGCTGGTGGATTTATGAGTGAACACGAGGAACAGCGAAAGGTCCAAGATCTCTTGCGTGTGCATGCGCGTCTTTAGTCAGATCACAACACTCAGATGGAAGGTCGTGGTCAGGGTAAAGGCCCGACGCTCACCTTTCTGCCGGATCTGTGTGTTGTTTTTACAGGAGGCTGTGGATGACAATGAACAGAAGAAGAAGCAAGAACAGGCCATGAGAGAGAAACTACTAGCGCAGGAAGCAAAACAGCATGACCCTAAGGTGACAGTTTCTAACCTATTACACACATATTACAAACATCTAGCCTACTGCGAAAATGATAGAAATAATGTTAACATATATGAACTGTGCAGGTCCAGGCGCAGAAGAAGAGGCACCAGCAGCATGAACTTATCGCAGAGCTCAGACGAAGACAGGCCAAAGACCACCGGCCTGTGTACGAGGGAAAAGACGGCACCATTGAAGACATCATCACAGGTGGGCCGGGCAGTCAACGCTCCAGAATTACTGTGGTGGTCCACAGTTCTCCACACCAGCAGTGTACCCTCTGTTATGTTATACAAAGACCCCTACAGCTCAGTCATCCCACTATTCAAATGCACATCACTTAAAATTTACTCGGTGCTTCTTTAATGTGAATCATCTCAGGGATTATTGCACTCCACTGTTTTTTTATATTATTTTGATAAGAATGTATTAGTTTTAAAAAGATGTGTTCTCTCCTGCCACCACAGTCACAAAGAAATCAGGATTTCGCCTGCATTAATGCTTTAATGTTTTATGGAGTGTCTGCAAATTTGACATTAACAAGTACAGTGGGACCTAAGGCCACAATTAAATAGATGGAAAAATTATTTAGTCCTAATATAAAAGTTAAGTATAAAATACAAGGATAATTAATCATCTGCCATCAAATAAGAAAATTACAACAAAATTGGAGAATTTTAAAATTTACAAATATTTTAATTAGAATATTCGAATTGCTGTGCTGATAATATAATTTGTGATGACCAAAAACAAATAAAATAGAAGTATTTTCACTTGTGGTACCAGACATTTAGACGCCACTGTACATGTGCGTATATGACATAACTAGTTCTGTATTTTATTCTTAAAAGAATAACCTAAAAATGAATTTACTCCCCCTCAAGTTGTTCCAAACCTGCATAACACAACAAAGGATATTTGGAAAAATGTTGGCATCTGATGGTAGAAAGCATTCTTGTACCATTTTTAAATACATTTTTTGATCTGCTGAACATTAAAGAAAATATTTTGAATAATAAATTAAAGGAAAAAGTTATTGGGCACCTTTGAATACCATTTAAATTGTTTCTACTATGGAAGTCAAAGGTATTTCGGATTTCTCAGCTGCTGACATTTTTCTAAATATCTATATTTTTGTTCAACAGAACTAAGAAATGTATACAGGTTTGGAAGGACTTAAGGTTGAGTCATTCATAACACAATTTTAATTTTTGGGTTAACTCTTCCTTGAATGTCTATTTATGTTATGTTATGTTATTCCCAAATTAATGATTTAAGAAGATTTTCAAACTCCAAATTACTCCAAATATTTTTTACAAGACTTCATTCTAATTCGCAAAATTTGAAATCTTGAAAACTCATATTTTGATATTTGTCTCTGCATTATTTTCATTTTGTGAAAATTACCTTAAAGAATGCTCTATAGAATCCTGAACATCTCATGCAAAGAATCAGGCTGGACCAAAACAAGTTGGTTTAGGACAGTTTGCTCCTCTTTAACCACAGATGTAACGTTTTCTCTCTGACCTCCTTCCCTCCTCCCTCAGTGCTGAAGAGTGTGCCCTTCACTGCCCGCACGGCCAAACGGGGCTCTCGCTTCTTCTGCGATACCAACCTCTTCGATGAGTCCATCTGCTAGCTCCCCAAATCCCCAAAAACCCTTATGCCGCAGGTTGTCCCGTTCTCTTACCTGACCCAACGTGCATGAATACAACACTCGCATGAACCTCTCTCAATTGCCCAGAATCTTTCACTAACCTAAGCACAATGGAACTGTGGGGAAAACACAAGCTGTTGTAATTCACTGTTCTTAAACCTTGGGAAAGGGGATTGGCCAAATGTTTCTTAAGGGAATATGAAAAATTAAATAAAATTTATTATTTTTTATGTATTCTTTATAAGATAAAGTTACTTTGCTGATTTCAGCATTGTTTTTTGTTTATGATAAACTCAAAAGGCTTTTGTAAGCTCTTACCCTATTCTTACCCTAGTCCTTTTATTTCCATTCATCATATTTTCCAGAGACATTTGGCTTTGTAACAGTTCTTGTTATATTTCACTTGGTTTGTCATCTGCTAACTCTCATCTTTTCTCCCATAACTGTTCCACTTTTCCAGCAGAACAGGGGGTTAATCTGAGTTTATTTGAGCACAGTTTATATGGAGGGTAAGAAAGGCATTATGGAGCTTTTCTTCGCTTTGCTCCTGTCGGCCTTTTTAAAGCACCGTCAATTCAGTTGCTTTAGCGGTGCTTCATTTCGTATGACGCAAAAATGTTGAAGCTTATGTGGCTATATGTACAGTGTTGCATTCAACTTAGAGTTTAATTTTAAATGTCAGCAAATACATTGCAAAATGTTCATTATCAACCCATGGTTACATAAACAGTGGCTCAACCATGGTTTAAAACAACCCATCACTTTCTATCTATCACTTTTTTGATAGAATTTTTTAATTTTTACTAAAAGCAACTTTAACTGGAAAAACCACATTTGAAGAGCTATTTTCTAAAATGCTATAAATCTATTTTAATAGTTGTCATGAAAATTAATTTTTTTCCTGGACCCATACATTTTGTTAATATTAAATGTATCCTGTTAAAATGATTTGTTGGCTCAGTCTGAACATGTTAAAGAATGATAATTAAATGAAACAAAAATATTGTTTCATTTAATTATCTTTAATCAAAACGCTACAACCCATCCTAAAAAATATTTTGGTTTATGTCTTTAGAAAAACCAAGAGAAAACAAAACAATAGAACATGCAACATAGGACAGCAGGGATACTATGAATTCATTTGTAAATCAAATAAACCCCAATGACCAGTTGGTTTTTTCGACCCACATCTGTGAGTCTCAACCAGGCCATGTGTTATTAGAGTTTAAAGCATTTTGACATTATGACAAACTTTTAATTGTGTTTTGGCAAAGAGCTCTTCAGATGCAGTAGTACCACCAAATGATATTTATAATGTAGTACTTTAAAAAAAAAAAAAAAAAAAGTTTGTAGTATAGTGTTCTTCAGTATTTAGGTATTTTGAAAGGGAAAAAAATCTCTGGATCTCTGCTGCATGTCGTACTTTGTTCTGTATGTCTACTGTGTCTTTGCATTGCACTGTTTGCCTCTCATGTTTGTAATATCTGCTATTTATCATGCCGTTCATCACAAGCATGCCCATCTGTGTTGTGTTCAGCAAGATCATGTATATATACACATATGCTCATAAGTGGTATTGTCTCAAAGAACTGTCATTCTGTAAGACATTAGCGTAGCTTTAAAACCAAAGCACTTCAAATGATTTTCCAGACCTTGCTGAACATTGTGTCTGTTGTATGTTACATGTCTTAAATCCACCGGGATTCTCAGGGATTTTTTGGTATTTGTGTTTTACAGTGTTTTGTAAGTAAAGGGTTATCTGATGGTGTCATGTACTCAATGTTAACCGAAAATGTAACTAAAAGCAGTTAGATATGGATGCATATTTGCATATTTTAAACAATATTTTATACTTAACTCTCTGGTGCTCCTTATTTAGAGGACATTTGTTCATCCCTGTATGAATGACTACACATATTTTTCAATGCAATTATGTAATTGATTTTTTAAAAGATTGTATTCTTTAAATTTTTTTAGGTTATATTTAAATAATCATTTAACTCTTTCATTTCAATAATGTAATATTTTAAAACAGTATTTTTCTGCTGCCCCTCATAATGTCCAAACACGGTCAAAAGTAAATACACATTTGTACCGTATTTGTTCGATCACATTTTATGTTTTTATGAAAATGAATTCTTTTATATAATTATCGGAATCTATTTTTATTCAATAATATAATATTTTAATACAATATTTTTCCGATACCCATTTATTTCATATTGCAGTCACGAATATAATGGGACATTTTAGGACATTATGAATTTAGCAAGTACAACAAACCTCACAAACCTTTCCTATAAAGTTTGAGTCAGCAATTAAATTTTTTTCTCATTCAAGTTTTTATGGAACATAAAAGCATTTAGCAAAATTTACTGACTGAAGGGTACCAGAGGATTTAAGGATAAGTGGACTCAAGTTGTGATCAGTCACAAGACGTAAGAATCAGTGATATCACCTGTGTGTCCCACGTCACTGATTCTCACATATCTTGTTACCAATCACAACATGTGATTACTTGCATTTATTTGCTCAAATCTGAGAATGACCCCCGTGTTAACCCGAGCGGTCCCTGATCTAACTCTCTCCCTTCCCCATTCACAGATCTCCGAAGCCAGCCCTTCCTGCGAGCTGACGCGGTGATCCGGAATGGGTGGAAGCGACCCTAAAGACCCCTCACTGACTCCCTCAATACTACCCTCCCCTGCTTTCTTCTGAATGCCATCTTCCTGCAATTCACAGTGACTGAGGAAAGTGCAGGACCAAACCAATGGCTTTCATTCGCAGGGTTGGGGAGGTTTTTATTTATTTATGGAAATCCTTTTTGGATTCTGCACTGGAAGCTTCTCAACAAAGCCATAAAAGCACAGACGTTAAAGGGCCACCACCCTTTCATAGGAACGCAAATCCTGAGGAGCATCCGTGTACATTCGCACAGGAAAAGTGGTTTCATGTGTTCAATGTGTGGTGGCTTTGCTCGTGTTGCAGAGAAAAAAACACAGACGGTCTTCGTTGAAAGGCCAGAGGGATCTGACGCCCATTAACATGGATTTCCTTATATTGTGCAATCTAAGCATGACAGTCGGGTAGAGCGGTTAGGTCATATTTTGACCCCGAGTTTCTCTACAGACCCTGTTTGTACAGTTCTTTATAAACAATGAACTTCAAATATGTGTTAATCCTATTTTACCTGCAGCAGGTTAGTTTCCATTATGTAAACCTAGTACTACGGTTACCAAGAAGTGCCTTTTTGGCGAGTCAGTATTATTTCTTATAGCCAATATTGATGTATCCGAGTTCATGTTTAATTGTTGTTCAATTCTTTTGTTGTAACATTTTGATACTAAATGTAAATATAATATGCATAGGGTGTATTTCAGCTTAGATGAAAGGGCCAGATTGAGCGCTCTGTTTAACTGACCATGTGCCTTGTAGTGATGGTGCCTTTGTCCTCATCCAGACTTTAAAGACCTCAGGACATCACAACTGGAGTCTTTCTAAAGTGCACCTGAAATGAGATTAACTTATATACTATATGTGTTTAAAAAGGATGACTCTTCCTGGAAAACCACCAAAAAGGACTTGAATGATTTTTCATGTCATTGTCCATCAGATGCCCGTTTTCTTTATCTCTATTGTTAGAAGCAAATCATGTTTTTTTTACTTGCACATATCACAATATACTGTACACAATGCTCATTCAGTTACATGCAACATTAGTGTTCTGATCTGTTCTCATAACTGCAGACACACAGATATTTTATGCATGAAATGCCCTTTTCTTTTTAATTTAAATTAGAAATCTAAAGGGTATATCACCCATCCACTAGTTTACCATGAACAAGTTTTTTAGTAAAGGAACGAAGGACATCGACCATAGGACTTCTGTTTGCTCAGTCAAATTGTATTTTACAGTTTTCTCCAAATGTTTCCCATATGTTGTTTGTTTCCAATCAATCTATTGTTCTCCTTGCACTATCATTAAGCATCAGTTTAATAATTGTCCAGCCAATAACTTTAGCTTTAAACAGAGGACAAAGCAATACAGTGCTGAACTGTAAACTGCACATAAACTCAAGCTCAAGAGGGAAAAAAGAAAGGAAACACTAACAATAACAGTTATTATTTTTGAAACTTTACGAATCACAGAATAAACTAAATCAAGCCATTTGGGAGGAAAAGCACAAGTAAATATGAATGTACCAAAGTTTGGAATTTTGGTTGAAATGGACCAATGTATGCAGAAGTTACTGGATATTCTGTAAAAGTGGAAGACGAAACATGACATTGAAAAATAAAGTATTTAAAACGTAACTTTGCATTTACTTTATTAGAGATGCTTTTTTCCATTTTTCAATTATTTCCATTCAATAGAAGCGAAAGGGTTACAACTATAGTTAGGTTAATGACACTGTTCAGAACATCTTATTTTATGTTCTGCAGAAGAAAGTCAGAGTTTAAAATGACAATAAGAAAAATTACAGAATTTTGTTTACTGACATTCTACAAAATATCACAATATGCAAAGAAGTCAAACTGGACAAAAAATTTAAAATAATAAAAGATTTTTCAACCCACTTTTACAATTAACAAAATATGATATTTTTAAGAATGCCAGTAAAATGTTATTATCTTTTACTTCTTGTCAATTACCCCTGTGTGACCTTCTTCTGCAGAAAACAAAAAAAATATTTTGAAAAAAGTAATAGAGGTAGTAAATGTCAAGCCGTAAATGACAGAATTGTAATTTTTGGTTAACAATGCCTTAGAAGCATTTTTATGATTCATGAAGAATCTCGGCTAAAAATAAAAAAACATCACTCTCTCTCTCTCTCTCTCTCCAGAAGAAAGGCTGAGTCACACAGCATGTTCTACTATAAAAAGCAGTTTAATTATTTTGCATATAAAAAAATAATAAAAACAAAATGAACCAACAAAACTACAGAATTGGTGAAGAGTTGTGTGAAACTAGTCATCCGTGATGGTAAAAACCTGCTAAAAATTACATTTGATCGTAAACAGAGCGGACACGTTATGTTAAGTCCATATGCTGGGATGAACACTGTTAACACGTATCACTTTGTGTTGTAGTTGGATCCATGCATTAGCCTATGGCACAACAGTATATGGCAAATTACCTCCATAAGAAGCAGTGGAAGGTCAGCAGAATCTCTCTACAGGTCAGGCAGATGTAAATGGAAATCATAGCAGCAAGGCAGTGAGTTATTACTGGATCCACGTGAACCTCACAGGAATGCACTAACATTTAGCAATTTAAAGTCCATAAGACACAAAACTATTTCAACTAAAAGTGACGTACGGCTCCCATCGAAGTGGTGTGGAACAGTTCTCCCGAAGCCACACCAGAGCGGATGATGAAGATCTTCTACAAGCGTCTTCTGACCTCCTGGAAGACAGCGAGTCATATGAGGCATGCTCTACGTCAATGGTTTCTCTCTCCTCGTAGCGCTCGCCGACACATGATTGCTTACGTACACACCAAGGCCACTGATGCTCACCCTGGAAACAGTTCTGGAATGTTCTCTCATTCATTCATCCCTCATTTATGACATCAGTGTCGCAAAGTCTTCCATCCATTAAAAACAAAACAAAAGCTAAAACAAAGACAGGTGTATATACTGCTATTCGTACGGGTGTCTCCTTGTATTCCTGGGTATATTCGTCAAGACACTGTGTTATTATATATGTAAATATATATAAAATCAATCTGTGCAAGGCGTAAGACAATCATTGTAAGCGTTGTTCTCTGAGATAACAGTATAGAAATAAAAGCCATTTTCTTGTGTCATAACACACATTTACGCACGCACGCACTCACGCACACACTCACACACACACCAACTGAGGCATATTATTCCTCATCCCTATGACATCACAAGCAGTCTGCATCCCCCTCCCTTATTTTTTACAACAAACACTTGGCAATTTCGCTTTCCCAAAAGAAACATCATTGATCTCTATACAATTCGTACAAAAATAAACTTGAAACGAAACCAAAAAGCAGAAAATTTCCCAAATTGTTGTTGGCAACCGGTTGAGCACAGAGGTAGTGGCTAGAACGGGGGAGAAACTAAGAAAGAAAGAAAATATATGTGTAGAAAATGCTTGACCAGAAGGATTTGTCGAGAATAAAATATAATACTGCAATCACATACAAAAGTTGTCCTTCATTTTCTTTTCTTTTTTACATTTTGTACAACGTTCCTTCTCTCGTGTGGCTCTTCCTCTGACGTGTAAAGGCATAAGGGTCTGCTCGGGGACGTGACGGGACGTCCGGCCTCTCTAGGCCAGGGGGTCGCTCATGTCGTCGTCTCCCGTAGCCGACAGCAGCTCTTTCTTTTCGTCCGTGCTGGCAAGTGAGTTACGGCTGTTGTGGGCACCCATATATAAGGTGGCATACACGGGGTTGGTGAAGTTTGTGGGCTGTGGAAGAAAAACAAAAGGATCATGACAGGACTGTATATTAGCCAAATTGAAAACATACTTCCAAAGTCAATTTACCTTATCGGGATCTAGAGAGAATTCAGAATCCAACAGCTCCCCTGCGTCATCATCAGGCTCTCCTTCGTAAATCTTATAAGCCGGGTTTCCGATCTCAACGTTCATGGCACCGTTGGTCATCCGCTGGTGCTGGAATCCTTTAGCACTGGATACAAACAAACCAAAATGACAAGTTAAACCTTCAGCCCGAGTCGCCGTGACACTTGTGCGACAAACACAAACACAGTGAACATCCACCGGGGTCTCTCCTGCCGCACAAACAAACACACAAAGGAGCCATGACGCATTGGGGAACCATCCATTTGCTTTCAAAACGAGACTGCTGGCCAGAGTGAGCGACTCTGCAGGGTCTTCCAGAAAGCTGGATATCCACAAAACATGGTCCACTGGGGTCAATGGGGAGGTAAAAAGCACACTTCAAAGCACAGCGACACCGCTCTCAAGGACAAACGTATAGAAACAGCACACGTCTACAGGATGAGGTGGGAGGGGGACGGTGCTGAGTCTTGCACCAACCGGTTGATCTATTTTATCTCTTGGTTAATAGATCCCTGTGTTGAAACCGGTTAGGATATCACGACAACAAGAGCACAGGATCAGGCAGGAGAGAGAAAGAGAATGAAGGAGGTGATGGACTAGAAAGGGACCCTGTGGTTAAAGAGACAGTTACCGCGAACATCTGGAGCCGGGCTTGCCCTGCCTCACAGACCTGAGAGACAGAAAGATGCAGTTTTTAACATCCAGAGGGAGAGAGAGAGAGAGAGAGAGAGAGAGAGAGAGAGAGAGAGAGAGAGAGAGAGAGAGAGAGAGAGAGAGAGAGAGAGAGAGAGAGACAGATAGAGAGAGAGACAGATAGAGAGAGAGAGACAGTTAGAGAGAGAGACAGAGAGAGAGACAGAGAGAGAGAGAGAGAGAGAGAGAGAGAGAGAGAGAGAGAGAGAGAGAGAGAGAGAGAGAGAGAGAGAGAGAGAGAGAGAAAGATGGTGTAGGTTTTTGGCATGGGTCTTCTGAGAACTTTGAGACCCCTAGTGACTCTAAATAGAACTCCAGGGCGGCTACTTTTCCAACTTTTCAGTTAAATTTTTAGTTTTATTTTGAATTTAAAGATATATTAGGTAAAATCATAGATTAAAGGAATGGTTAAACCTAAATTTAATTCTGTCATAAATGGGCCAGTCAATAAAAGTAAATACAATGGTAGTCTAACGTGCCCAAAAACATTTTGCTGTCCCACATTATTCAAAATATCTAATTTTGTGTTCAGCAAATCAAAAAAGTAAGACAAACTAGAATAATCTTTACATCCCTGCTAGACATAAAAAAGTCAAGACCCCTGCTGCTTTAAGAAAATGAGGGAAATATCAAAGAAAGTCTGTCTAGAATATGTGCATCTGAGCCATGAGAACCTCTGACCTCTTTCGAAACTGAAATGCTACATGTACTCACCCGCTCATTCTCTTCTTGTACCATAAGATAGCAGCGACAACTAATAGAGCCAATAACAGCAGCAACATCACAGGGATGATCACAGATGGAGAACCTACAAACGGAGAAATATTAATTATTTTGGAAATAAAGTAAAAGACACATAAAGAGACAGAGAGAGAGACCGACTCACAAAAAAAATCTAACTTACTTCCAGAATTTGAGTTTTGAGACGGGGAGACACTGATATGGCAACGGAAACCTTCCCAGCCTGTATGACACCTAGAAGGCAAAAGACAAACCTATTTTTTTCTTTTTTCTCTTTTGGCAATGTTTGCTTTTTCACTTTGTGTGAATGAATGATATACTAGACCATGACATAATCATATAGTTTGATTTAATGTGGTTGGTACTGTTCACTGGTGAAAATTTGGATGGAAAATAATCTTGGCAAACTAGACTGTCAAAAGTTTAGGGACATTTACTCCTTTATGCATTCATACTTTTTTCCACATTTTAGAATTACAATAAACTCATAGGTATTATAAAATAAATAATTCATGGGAATTATGTTATAGCTAAAACTAAAATAAAACATTTTATATTGGAACATTTTCTATGTATTCACCTTCTGACTAGAATTTGAAGAATTGTAGTCCTGGCGCTTTTTAAGCAGCTTCTTAAGGTTTCAAACCATGATGCTTTTAAAACAATTTAAAGGATTCCTCGTCTATACTGCACTATTCTGCATTGGCTGTTCTTTCAATATTCAGTCAAAATCATCAATCTCATAAACATTTTTAATTTAAAAAATACAGAATTTAGTCATGAAAAAACATAACTAAGGTTTTTTATGACTAAATTCTGTAATTTATTTAATTAAAAATGTTGATGAGTTTGATGATTTTGACTGAATATTGAAAGAACAGCCAATGCAGAATAGTGCAGAATAGACGAGGATCATATGTTTGTCCCTTAATTAATTAAACTATTTTCAGACAAATAGGCATTCAGCTTCAGATTTCTTTTTAAATAATGGGAATCATTTCACTTAAGTGTCCCTAAAACTTTTGACCGACAGGCATCATAAAGTTCTTAGAATAGTTTATGGTTATGTTTTTTCTTACTTGCACTGTGGCAGTAAAGTATGGGGGTCAACAGAGCACTGGCCCTCGATGCAGAAGTTCTCACATGTGTAGCAAGATGGCTGCTGTCTGTTATCAGCACATCTGCAATGAGAAAACAAATTAAACACACGATATAACAAACACATACAACTACTTCGATCCCACATTCATCTCAAAGCTGTTCTCATCTCATCCATGCTGGTTCCTACCGGCATGTGATTCCTCCGTTGCGCAGCTGTTCGCATTTGCCCTCGCCGCAGTATTCGCACATGTTCAGCTCACACTGCGAACCGAAGAACGCCTCGGGACAGCGGCAAAATTTTGTGCCGCTGATCATCTGCATGCAAACGCCATCATTCTTACAGAAGTCCTTACATTCACCTGCCAAACACAAACACATGCTCTTAGTAACTCATCTTCATGTGGGAATGATGAGTTCTCTAGATTTGAAGGATTTTGAGGTCTGAAACTCACTGTATTGGCACTGGTCACCCAGGAAACCCTCTGGGCAGCGGCAGGTGGGCTGGTTGCCCTGGTTGACGGTGCAGTTGCCCCCGTTCTGGCAGTAGTTCTGACAGGTGTGCAGGTCACATCTGGAACCGGTAAAGCCAGGCTGACAGCGACAGGTAGGAGCACCTGAAGAGAAAGACAGTGTTGCTTAAATATTGTAGTTATGAACATAAATATGTAGAATAAAAATGAATCTTAAAAAAAAATTTTTATGCAATTTATGGTCATGTACCTGTGACCACTTTTTTAGATATTGACTATATACTACATGACGAATGAGCATGTCTATATGTACCTGTGCGATGTGACGGTGAACATGTTCCTCCATTTAGACAGTAATCTCTGCATCTGTTGATCTCACAGCGTTCTCCACTGTAACTGGTGGGGCAGCGACATTTGGGCTGGTTCCATGAGTTCAGGTCACAGGTGCCGCCATTCTGACACTGTATGTTACAGGTAGGAGCTATAGACAAAAACAATTAAGATGAGTGTAAGGATTTTGAGATCTTTCAAATTGATTGGTGTGCTTTACTGTATAGTTCTTTGTGCTAAAATTCTCACCAGGCTGATAATCATGATACAGAACATAATATACGTTTTTAAGCCTTTGGGAAATTCACTAACGAAAGACGCAAATGTTTCAATATGAAATATTTTCAAACATCTCTTCAATTGGATATTGTTGAAGAAGCAGTTTGGGGGTCTTACTGAAGGGGGACTGGGTCGCTGGGGGCACCTCCACACATGTGCCGTTGTCAGAGATGTGATTGTTAGGACACGTGCAGACCGGCCCGCTGGGACTAAGCAGACACAACCATTCACACTTCTTCCTGTCACATGGATTAGTCACTGTAATAAAAGCAAATAGATTAGATTGTGAATATCTCTTTCGCACCGTACACATCCCATTCATAAACACACACTCACTCTCGGGTTGTTTGTAGCGATGATAGAGAACTAAATCAGTAGCGTGATTCATGCCCATGGTCAGGTTCTCCACGGGACCTCTGCCGAACTTGTTGACACGGAAGACCAAGTTTTTAGAGTAGGTGACTCCATAAATGTAATCCTCAAATATATCGATGCTGAACGGGTGAAGAAGATCTATAAGAAAATAATACGAGATTTCAACACCACATGTTAACAACATTCAAATCTACATCGTCACACTCTTTTGAAATCTAAAAATGTTTTTAGTAGAAAATATTTCACTGAACTGTTTTTCTTGTTGGATACGGCCACAACAGGATCAGAGCCATCTAGACGCACACTGCCGATGATGGAGAGCTTAACATCAGCCCAGTACAAACGTTCATTGAAGTAGTCCACTGCAAGACCTGTCTCACACCAGACACATGCGTTAACCATTAAATCTTAATATATTAATATAAAGAATGAAATCATGTGCATCTTGTAGTCAGACCTGTAGGCCACTGAATGTTTTCATGGACCAGCGTTTGTCTGAGAGTCCCGTCCATGGCTGCGGTCTCAATCTTTGGATGGTTACCCCAGTCTGTCCAGTACATAGTTCTAAAAAAATAAAGTATGTATTACCAAAACAATCAAAAGGAAAGTTTGAATCCTTTCAATCCATACGCACAATAATAAAAAACTAAACACACTCAATCACACCAAGGTCTCATACCCTCTTTGTGGATCCACTACTATAGCGTAAGGTTCATCAATCATGCCGGAGATCAGAGTCTTTCTGTGCTGGCCTGAAACCTGAGCAACCTCGATGACATCACGACCCGAATCGGTCCAATAGATGTTTCCGGCCACCCAGTCCACCGCGATACCACGAGGCATTTTCAATCCTGGAATCTACAGAGGCCACACAAAAACTCACAAAATGTTTCAATTTTAATATCGCTTGTTAAGAAAAATAGGGACTCACATCGAGGTTGGTAACGGTGCCCTCGCTTTGCCTCTTGTTGCGATGTGAGTTTGAAGAAGGACCTGACGGTGAAGATGGAGTTGGCAGCTGGAAGCAGGAGATATTGGAGGTGTGCCAGTTGGTCCAGAAAATGCGATTGGTTTTGATGTGCAGATCCATGGTGTCGATGCGTATGTTGGCATCACCCTGGAAGGTCTGCTCATAAAACCAGTTGGGCATTCCAGTGAGACTGCGGATTTCGTTGTCGTCCGCGATGTAAATCACCTGCTTGTTGATGTTTAGACCTGAAGAAGGATAAGAAAATAAGAAATTAAACAATGAAACAGGGTTTATGATACTTGAGTCTAGAGAAATGTCACGTACTGTCAGCTTTGCAAGTGTTGTTTATTTTGCTGAAGTACTTATGGCAACTGCACTTGTAAGAGCCCTTGGTGTTGTTGCAAATCTGAGAGCAAGTGCCGAACTGCTTGCACTCATTTTTATCTGAAACAAGAACAGATTATTGTTTACATTTTCATGCATTTCAATGCGATTTCAGAATTTGCAATCACTCACTAGGAATCAAACCCAAGGCACTTGTAGTGCCACATCGCACCAGTTATAAATACTCTCTCAAAAATGACATCTTTTTGTAACCTTTAATGTATGGCAGAGGGTGTGAGCTGTACCTTCACAGATGTTGTGTCTGACGCTCTGGAAGCCTGCTTTGCAGGAGCAGAATGTGTCAGTGCCGTTGACAACACAGTGAGCTTCATCGCCATCTCCACACAGAGATTTATTACTCTTACAGTCATTCAGCATGGTGTCTACAAACACAAACACACAAGATATAAGCTCACAAAATATCTCAAAGTACAAAGAGAAGAAAAGCAGGTCATGACATCAGATGTGTCCATCCCACCTGTCTTACAGCCGATCTCATCCGAGCCGTAATCCTCACAGTCATTGAAGAAGTTGCAGCGCAGGGTGGAGCTGATGCATTTGCCGTTGTTGCACTGAAACTGGTCTTTGTCGCAGGTGGCTGTGTGTACTTCTGCAGGAACACATCAACAGGAAAGTCAGAAAACTCGATACAAAATCACCTTAGCTGGTCAGAGCAGAAAACTCACCGCAGTTGAGCTCATCAGAATTATCTCCGCAGTTGTCCACGCCATTGCAGCGCTTACCATTAGAGAGACAAACACGGTTATTTTGGCAACGGAAGTTTCTAGTAGGTGGGCATGTGAAGTTTCCTAAAAAAGAGAAAAGATATGAACATCTACCTTCTTTCCATAAACTAGAGTCAACGTATTTATAGATTAAATCATAGATGACCATCTCAGGTCTGAGATATTGTGTGTTCTTACTGCACTCTTCAGGGTTCTCATCTGAGTTGTCTCCACAGTCATCCTCTCCATCACACTTCCAGGAAAGAGGTTTACACAAGGTGTTGTTACACTGGAACTCATCATGGGGGCAGTGTCGCACCACTGACGCATGAGAGGAGAAGAGAAAATGAGATCTCTTATTAGACACTTAAAAAGACTGAAATGAGACATTTAGAGACACGTGCAGATGTCCAAACCTACCTGAAATGTCGCAACCTTCTTCATCACTTCCATCGATGCAGTCAGCATCAGCATCACAACGCCAGCGCAGAGAGATGCAGTGACCGCTCTTACACTGGAACTGATCTTCATCACACTTTCGATCACAACCATTCTAACAAACAATCATACAGTTTAATACACAAAACAAACACTACCGGTCAAAAATTTACAAACTCATGCATTCATATACATTTCACAATTTATAATAATAATAATAAACTCATCAAAGTTATGAAATAAAACAAAGGGAACTATGGGAATAATGTCATATAATTTTTTGTACATCTGACATTTGATGGTATTCAATGTAGTTTCCTTTTGACAACAGTTTTCAGAAATGTTTTCTTGTCATTTTATAAATTAGCTTCTTCTTGATGTCTCACCCTGAGATTTTTAAAGAATTTTAAAGGAGTCCTGGGCTATTATGCACTCTTATTGGCTTTACATTTAAATCTACTTTTTTTGTAGAAAATAACTGGTTTGCATAAGGTCTCTATTTGTGTAACATGTATGTCTGCACCCAATATAGTTTTATATGGGTCATGCCCAACTGCAGTACCTCATCAGATCCATCTGAACAGTCGTGATCTCCATCACACTTCCACCTTCCAGCAATGCAACGTCCATTAGTACAGGAAAACTCACTTTCCGAACACTGGCGGGGCACTGAAAGTGAAAAAATGATTATGTAAAAGAGAGAAATATATACCAAAGAGCACGTTAAACACGACTTCATGACAGAATGTAACACCACAGGAGGAAGCAAAGGGTTAAATCTAAAGACAAGGGTTGTACAGAAAGGTCCATTTTAAAAGAGAATACACAAACATACAGATCATTGATTCTTTATGTAGGATGATCCTCACACCCAATGAGGTTTCATGTTTTTTTAAGGTTACTTGTAATAGACCAAGCTATTACTAGCAAACGTTAAAAAATACAAATAAACGTTAATTTAAATTGATTTTCTACTTGTAAACTAAAGATTCAATTGCACTGATACCTACAAAATAAAATCCAATTTTATACAGGATATGAATTAATCAACTCAAGGAGAAATATAAACGCAACCCTATCTCCACTAGGAGTCAAAAACTAAACTTCTAAAATGTAAACGTAAGGTGAGGGAGATGAAAAGACACATAGGGGAAGCTGGGATAGGTGGTTTGGAGCGAGAAGACACCTACCTCTGAGCCAGGCCAATGTGTCAGTGTGAAATGAAGAATAAAGACAAGATGATGTGAAGTGAACAATGCGAGTGAGCCATGACATATGGCAGAACATTTACCCAAAATGCCGTGCACAGACACATGATCACAAATCATAACCTATGGGATTCAGCTCATCGATGGCCTCTGCATGTCAGAGCAGATACGTACCACACTTCTCCTCGTCTGAATTATCTCCACAGTCATTATCATAATCACACTGCCAGCGGCCGGGCACGCAGCGGTTGTTCTTACAGCGGAACTGATACGGCTCGCATGTTCTCTCATCTAGCGACAAAACAAAAAAGGAGGACTTTATTTAAAAAACGCTTTAATGAGAAGTCAACATCTAAAATGGAGATAACGGGCAAGGAGCTCGTACCACACTCCTCTTTGGGCTCATCGGAGGCGTCGCCGCAGTCGTCCTCTCCGTCACATGTCCAGCGAGATGGGATGCAGCGGCCAGAGTCCTTACAACGGAACTCGTCCACACCACACTTCATTTGTGCTGTAGAAACAGCAAAGATTTCAGCAACCCACATTCAGAAAAAAACTCAAAGAATTCTAAAAGGAAAGGTTCTCTTACTGCAGTTGGCGGGTTCGTCTGAACCGTCTACACAGTCGTAATCTCTATCGCAGACCCAGACGCGTGGTATGCAGCGTTTGGTAATGGCACACTGGAACTGGTTGGGAGCGCAGGTGACCTCAGCTACAACAAACAAACGCAACAGCCAATCAGAGTGCAGCCTTTAGAAAAACAGCTTTGACTACTAGAATCAACACATTTTTAACTATGTGTCGGAGAATACTCACGACAGTCTTTCTCATCTTCTCCCTGGCCACAGTTGTTTTGTCCGTTACAGCGCAGTATTCCAGGGATACAGCGACTGGGATGAGAGCACTTAAACTGACTGGGCAGGCAAACATGGATGTCTAAAGTAAGAAGATTACAAATTACAAATTAAAAAATATAACGTACGTCGTTGTGTATGAATTATGTGGCAAAATACACATCATGATGATAATGTGTCAGATGTGTATAGGCATTGTAATAAATAAAAATAAATATAATTGACTTATATTATTGATATCATACCACAGTTTGCTTCATCTGAGTTGTCCTGGCAATCATTGTCTCCGTCACATATGTAAGCCGGGTTGGTACAGAGACCTGTGCCGCATTGAAACTGTCCAGGTCTGCATTTGAACTCCGCTAAAACCCAAGAACACACAACGTGAGGATGAAAACTAAATTACAAACTTCATGCCATATGTGTCAAAGTTCACCCGAAAATAAAAATCCTGCGATTTACTCACCTTTAAGTTGTTTCAAATCTATATACATTTCTTTGTTATAATGAACAAATAAAAAAATATATTTGGAAGAATGCTTATAATATCAAACCCCACTTTATTTAGTTTTTGGTTCGATATTAGATATTTTGAAGAATGTGGGACAACAAGAACATCCAGGGGTCATTTTTACTATCATTTTTATTTTTCCAACTACGGTATACATTCATTCAAATATCTTCCTCTGTGTTCAACCAAACCAAACATTTTAAAACGGGTTTGAAACTAGAGAACAAGTCATTCATGAATTTTTCTTTTTTGGGTGAACTACTTTATCCCTATAAGTCACAATACTTACGACAGTCAGCAGGTTCATCCGAGCGGTCTCCACAGTCATCTTCCGTGTCACACTTCCACCAGAAGGGAATGCACTTATCATTCTTGCAGACAAACTAGCATCCGAGAGATATAAAGAAAAATTTCAGATAAACCTATATTTCTCTCAAGAACATTTATAGATGATCTCTCTCACACGCACCTGGCTGGCCGTACAGTTGGACAGGCACTGTTTTCCATCAGCAGCCAGGTAGAAGTTTGTAGGACAGGCACACTTGTAGCCTCCTCCGGGTGAGAGCAGACACAGGTTACTGCATCCACCATTATCCACCTGACACGGGTGACCTGTCACTGCAATACGACACATCACAATGCTTAGAACACTCCGTAACCTAAAAAACATGTTTGCATTACAATGCACTCTTCTCACCCTCAGGTTGTCTGGACGGATGGAAGATGTGTATGTCCATGGGTCTGTGCAGGGTACTGATCAGCATGGTCTTGTTGGTGCCCAGAGTTTTGTGAGCTCTGTTGATGGACTTAGTCTCCCAGTCCGTCCAGTAGATGTACTCCTCAAACAGGGTCATGGCAAAGATGTGAGGGATGTCTTGATTCAGGACTAATGGGAACAGATCACAGGCTCACAGTAAATGAGTAAGGATATTTTAAAGAAACTTTCCATGAGTTTGCACTCACCGATGTGTCTGTGGGATCCGTCCAGGCTGGCGAATGCGATGTAATCCTCCCGAGCGTCTGCCCAGTAGATGCGGTCATTTATAAAGTCTAGTGTCAAGCCGTTTGGCCATGTTATTTTATCTTGAATGATGATTTCGCGACCGGTGCCGTCCATACCGATACGGCCAATGTGTGGCACATCACCCCAATCTGACCAGTATAGATACCTGGAGATCACAGATGAGCTTATAAATCAAACACCCACAAAATTATTTTATACAGAGACAAAAAAAAGGGCACTTACCCGTTCCTCACATCCACAGCCACAGCTCTAGGCTCACGCAGACCACTGTTGACCAGCACGCTTCTATAGGCTCCATTTAGCTTAGACACCTCAATCGTGTCCCTACCTTTATCACACCAGTACAGATTTCCCCCGACCCAATCCACGGCCAGACCATCAGGGTTACTCAGAGAGGTCCTGTGAAGTACCTATCCCACAGAGTATAACACCGGCATCAGAAACAGAAACAAAAGTGCACAAGGACATGTTAATTCTATACAGTACAGACCTGTATGTTACTGCCGTTAATGTTCATGCGGCGGATCATGCTGCCCTGTGTGGTCACATCTGTCCAGTAGATCATTTGCTCTGCGTAATGATAGTCCAGAGCCACGGCGTTATTCAGCCCCTGTTATACACACATATATTAAATTTTAATATAGTAAAGTTACACTTGGATGTTTATCCATATGGTGATTCAGAAAACACACATAACGAGTATTTAAATGCAGATTTTGACATTTCCATGAAAGAAGACTCATTCATGAAAATTATAATAAATCATTTCTTATTTGTAATTATTGTTGATAATTGTAAATTAATACTAATTATAAACAATTGTTAAATATATTAATTTTATTTTTAATTTATAAAATAAATTATATTTCATAAACCAAATACAAAAAAGGTATAAAAAAACATATAACAGATGGACTTTAATTAATACACACATATATGTACTTAAAGTTACAAAAGTTAACATAGTTCAAATTCCAAAATGACCTTTCCGTGAAAAAAAAAAGAGTCAAATTCATGAAAATTAAAATGAATAATTTGAATTTTTTTTAAATAATATTGTAAGTAATTAATTATAAATAAAATAATATTATTAATATAAGTGACAATGGTATTAGTGATTCATAGTAATGATAATGCAGTTATAAAAATAATTAATTATAAAATTATTAATTATAATTTACAAATTAATTATATTGTACATCATAAACCAAAAACCAGAAAAAAAATTGTTAAACAGATGTACTTCAATAACTGGCGCTTAAAGACCATACCTGTTTAATCAATGTGTAGTTTGATCCATCCAAGTTGAGTTTTCGCAGGTAGTATCGGTTAGCAAAAATGAGGAAAGGCTCCTCTTCTATAAGTTAAGCAACACTGTTAGTACAAGTATACATTCGACATACATTACTCTATTTGGGGTCTCTGTTCCCCAACAATTATTTCATAGCTCAAAGAGCAGGTTACAACATCCAGCTTAATATCTAAATTTTCCTTTGCACATTTGACCTACATTTGCACAATCAACAATATTAACTTTATTAACTCACCAGAAGTAGATTTGCAGCTGGTAGGGTCATCAGGACGTGGCACGAAGCCCTCGATGCAGAGACAGTGGAAGCTCCCATGAGTGTTGATGCAACGCTGGGCACAGGGGTACGTGGTGCTGCATTCGTCTACATCTACACATGTCTTTCCATCTTGCTTTAGGCGAAAACCAGGATGACAGCGGCACTGCAAAAAAGAGAGAGGCATGTCACATGTCCACCACCTCATTTATAAATTATATAAAGGCTATATGAAATTACCTTGAAGCCAATTTTAAGGTCCTCACAGAGCTGCGAGCAGCCGCTCTGTTTGCTGTTGAGACATTCGTTGATGAAGCAGTTAAGTTCATCAGAGCCGTCGCCACAGTCATTGTTCCCATCACACAGCAGCGTCTCATTCAAACACTTGCCGTTCGTGCACAGGAAAGCCGTGTCATTACAGCGCCTCTCTGTGGACATGAAGAAAACAATGTTATGACAAAGAGTGTTAGATATTTCCAAAGTCACTAACAGCCGGGTCAATGATGCAGAAGTAATGTCACGGCTTAAATGAAGCAGTGAAATGAATAGCATTGAGCTCCTTTATCACGCTACATTATGCATCTGGCACATGTTCAGATCCTGTTTATTACAACAGGGTTTTTACGGTTAGACATACAGCCGTAATATAACTCGCACTTTCCAATTTCACACACAAGTGCACAGAACTGTCAGTGGGTATTTACGGTAATTATCAGTGCAAGATTTATGTCAGATATGATAAAAAAAGGGCAATTAACAAATTTAGAAATAAAGAAGGGTGAAGGATGATAATGACAAAAAACACATTTTGATGAATGTCATTTTGATGAATGTTGGTAACTGGCACCCATTGGTTTTGTGCCAATATAACAAGGGGAACGGTTCCCGATGTTGTTCGGATACCAACATTCTTGTTCTGATACCAAAAAAGAAAGACAGGTAGGTTTGAAATGAAATGAAGGTGAGTAGATGACAAAATGTTCACTTAAAGTGTTTCTGTACCCGAGTCTGTGCAGTGAGGGTTCTTAGGGGCTTCATCGGATTGATCTCTACAGTCAAATTCTCCGTCACACTCCCAGTTCTTCTGCTTCAGGCACTGACCGCTAGCACAGCGGAAATCATGCGGCCCACAAGTGGGATATTCTGTCAAAGCAGACCAGTTACAATACGGTGAGTATGTAAATATAAGTATATATCAGTTTTATAAAAAGACTAATAATAGGGTTAATGATTCTTACCACACTCTGGAGACTCATCCGAACCATCGCGACAGTCAACGTCGTGATCGCACCGGAAGTGCTTGGGAATGCACTGATAATTCTGACACTGGAACTCAGAGTTATCACAGGTTCTGTTCAATGCTGAAAAGGAACGAGAAAATATGATCACGATTTCAGATTACCATGAATTCAGGAAATTAGAATAAACATATTGTGATTTCTTCTAAATTTAACAAATAATGCTGTCAATCATCCACAATTATAATGTGGTTTATTTCGCCTTTTTTTCTTTTTCAAACAACAAATTACACTGAAAATATGAGTAGAGTCAGGCAAAGAGAAAATGTTTGCCTATTTTAAGTCTGAAGACATACTTTAGATGTTATGAATTACTTATGATGTCTCACACTGTGTGAAGAATTACCACACATATCAAACAAATAGAAAAAACTAAATGACCCCTTTAAGATTCAATTTTATCTTGCACCAAACTCACCACAGCCAGCCTTAACGCCCTCGTCCTCCCCGTCAGGACAGTCTTTATCCCCATCACACTTCCAGCGCTGGGAAATACAAATATTGGAGTCGGGACACTGGAATGCCTCTGGACTGCATGTTCTAGCCTCTGGATAATTCAGACAAATAAGGTTACATTTAAAACCCCAAAACATCAATAAGATCGGTTTCATCAAATAATGAGACTAACTGCATCTGCTGTCTTCATCCGTCCCATCTCCACAGTCATCCGTACCATCACATACCCACGATTTAGAGATACAGCGATGGTTTGCACATTCAAACTGATTTGGTGCACAGTGCTTATCTAAAAATGACAAAATAAATGACAAAATTATTTGAACATGAACTATATTCTAGTTAAGTGTATCTGAAGGAAAAGCAGAAGATGGTTAAAATAAACTTTAAACTTTGCTAACCGCAATGTTGCTCATCTGCTCCGTTCTCACAGTCGTTTTCTTTATCACACGTCCAGCTCATAGGAATACAGCGACCGCTTGGACATGCAAAGAAGTTCACTGGACATTTCAGCTTTCTCTTTTCTGTGGGACAAAGAACAAACCTTTCACTTTGTGTTTATTTCACTTGCTCCGAATGAGTAAAATACGCATGACCGAGTCTGACCTGGGCAGTTTCTTTCATCGGAGAAATCTCCACAGTCATTGGAGCCATCACAGCGCCAGGATGGAGCAAAGCAGAGCGTGGTGAACTCGCACCGCTGGAAGGTCATGCCCTTCACTCCAAGCAGGTAGTAACTGGAGCAGTCAGTGGGGCCTGGAGAAAAACATACAGATATATAATACAACAGCAAAGCCTTGAGCGGGATTCAATATCTTCCCTAATCTCCTAAATCATCCCTTAACTACTTACTGCAGTTCATCTCATCGCTGGCATCCTCACAGTCCACCACCTGGTTGCAGCGACTGGAGTTAGTGATACAAGACCCATCCTTGCATTGGAATTCGGAGGCACTGCATAAAGTCACTGGAACAAACAATAAAGATCAAGTTAACACTTGAACAGTTCAGATTTATTGACAAAAACTTAACCCCCGCATCACTTACTGTTGCAGGGTAACTCGTCTGAACCGTCTCCGCAGTCATCTGTGCCGTCGCACCAGGCGCTGTGTTTGATACAGCGGCCGTTGATGCAGCGGCGATAGCCCTTCTTACACATACGGTTTGCTGCGGGAATAAAGAAAAACAGGTGAATCCATCAAACAATGCTTTCAAAACAACAAATTGATCAATATTCAAGATTGAGCAACTGTCTTACAGCAGTAGGACTGCTTCTCATCAGACTTGTCTTTGCAGTGTGCGAGGCTGTCACAGGTCAGGCTGTAGTCAATGCAGTCGCCGTTTCCACACTCAAACTCATCGACACTGTTGCAAGTGGTGTTCTCGGCTGTGTGAGAGAAACGTCTTAAGATTAAACTGTAATCCTGTGTTTACAGGAAAGGAAACAAGAACATTTTAGTTAAGGTGATACTTCTCCTAAAGTAGAAAATTGGGTCATCGTTTACTCTCTCTCTTGTCATTTCAAACCTGTAAGACTTGTTTTCTTTGGCAGAACACAAGAGAAGATATTTTGAAGAACGTGGTTGTTGTTGGCACCCATTCACTTGCATTGGGTATATGCCCATGCAATAGAAATAAATGGGTTATTAAAAAATCTCAGATATATCTTCTTTTACATTCAGCTGAGGTGGGAAAGTTGTACAAGTTTAAAAGGAGAATGAGTAAATCATATTTTTATCACATATTTGGGTGAACCCTCCCTTTAATAGAAGTTTCATGTTTGTCTATACGTAGCCTCTCACCGACGCAGGTGTTGTCTCCCAGTAGCTTACGCTCTCCGCGGCAGCTGCAGTTGACTCGTCCCTCTGAGGTGAGGAGACACAGGTCTTGACAGCCTCCATTATTGGTGAGGCATGGTGAAAATTCACCTGAAAAGACATTCGTATCTATATTCAATTTCTAGAATTTTTAAAATTAAGTTTTTGAAAACTTGACAAAAGATATAGACATAAAATGCAAGGTGCAACATCCTATTCTTTACCTAAGTGATTTATACACAAATTGTATTTTGCTTTGGTATAATTTCTCAAATGATGAACATGGTTACAAAACTCACAGCTATTGGTGTCTTTGGCCACAGCGATGATGCCCATTGGCTGCTGTGGAATGTCAGCTCGAAGCACCTTCATGTCTCTGCCGTATTTATCTGCTCGGAGTACAGCTCTGCGCACCCAGTCTGTCCAGAAAATATATTCACCATACACAGCCAAACCGAAAGGATGAACTGGCTCGTTCTTCAGAACCACCTGACAACACACAAAGGTAACTTGTTTCGACAGGCACTTCAATTAAAAGCAACTATATTTGCTAGTTAATGATGGATAAAACACAAAAATAAATGCACGCACAAATCGACGACTTCCGTCGTACTCGCAGCGTTCAATCTTGTCTAGCGTGGCATCAGAGAAGTAGAGTTTCTCAGCACGATGGTCTATGGCCAAACCGTTGGGAGTGCGGATGTTATTGCCAATAATTACAAGAACATTGGATCCGGAAAGAGTTGCCCGCATGATACTGGGAGACTGTTCATTCCAGTTCGTCCAGAACATCAGACTGAAGAAGAGATCACAAGAGAAAACCATTTGAATCTATAGTGTCTTTAAGAAGAAATAGCATGACATTGCATGAATCAGAGGTTGATTGAAAGTTCATACTCTTGACACTCATCCAGAACGAAGGCTCTGGGATGATCATCTCCAGACATAGTGACCACTGTATCTCTGTCAAAAGCTCCAGAGCGGCTCTGGTCCACGGTGTGACGTGTGATGGTGGAAGTAGTGTAGCTTGTCCAGTAAAGCGTATCCCAACCTCGGTGGTAAGCCAAACCTTCTACTGATCCAACATCTATAGAGAAAGACAATGTTTGTATTTCAATTAGTTTCAAACAAAAGTGCAGCATGAAATCCATCCAACACGAACTTCAGAGGATATAATTAACTTTTAGAACAACATTTATTTCAATTTATATTTATTTGTGGGATTACAAACTGTATATGAAAGGTTAAACACATGGAAAAGTAAAACGCTACACCTCTTGGGAATGGCTTAATACCACCATACAAGTAGATGTTGGTTTCTACAGTGCTTGCAGGTGTTGAGAAGCTAAGTCTGGGCACACAAGACCTTTCTCGAGTGGACCTCTTATACCTCTTGGAAACATTAATGGAAAACTGCTGGAAAAGTCTTGGACACAATACTGATGCGAGGCCCTGATCTACGATTATTGATCTTCACTAAGTGCAACAGATAAGGTCTCCATTGAGGGTTCAGCATCATCAGCCTCCCTCCACCAATGACTGCTTTACAACAGCAATTACTCCTCATAAAACAGAAAGAATACTCAACCATGCTGTTTACTTTTGGTAAATCAATAATGATCCTGCAAAACACATCAGTCTTAAATTCACTTATGTAACAACCTATGTCTACTCCATTCCAGATTCAAGTCAACAGATGCCATTTTATGAGACATCATCAGATACTGAGATGTATGGAGGGTCATTAGCCGTTTAGCATACATGCTGATCAATATCTTGGAGAAACACTTGGAAAAAAAGGTGCATTATGATGTTAGTCCAACCTACAACTTTTTATCTCGACTACAGGAGATGTGAATGTGAAAATGCAGGAGGAGAGCCTAATAGGAGATCAGCAGAAGAACGAATTGCTAGGGAGCTTTGTGTTGCATTTCAGTATCTTAAAGTAAAATTGATAGGAAAACTGGGAATGTTTTGAGGTTTGCCTGGTATCACTCTAACAATACAAGAATGAATCTACGAGAATGGACATTGCATGGTAAGCATTCATAGCACCAATTCAGAGATACAGTAAAACACAATAATAGGTTATATTTGCTGGGGTCTAGGAGTATTGAACATTTAAAATGTTTTGTATTGGTCATAATTTAATGATACATTACACTAACCTTTCTGAAAATTAAACCAAAAATGAATATTCTGTCACTTTTTATTGTGGTATACAAAAGAAGATACTTTGAGAAATGAGTTGGCGGTTTGGCATTTATAAGTAAGTCAAAGGGGGCCAATGTTGTTTGGTTACTGACATTTTTCAAAATATCTGTTATGAACTGCAAAAAAATGGATGGCTGGATATTACCCAAAAATGAGTAATACATTTTTTTTTTTTTATTTGAAATATTTTTTTCTGTAAGCTTTTAGTAAAGAAAACATTTATGCAAAACGATGCTTGATTTATTATTTTTTGGAGATTATATATGTAAATAAATTAGAGATGCACTAATATAAATTGGTCCATATAGGTAAACACTCCAAATAGTTGAAAAACAGCAAAAATTCAGGCCTTATATATATCATGTTAAGCACAAAGAGAACAGAAAACTGCATATAATTTACGCAATGTTTGTATAAAATGTTTAGAAACATAAATATTTCATAATATGAATCAATTTCAATTGTAAGCCTCTGTGAATCTCTTTGGGGGATCATAGAATAAAGTTTTTAGAACTTTTACATAAAGGGATCCTACAAAGGTATTATAGGATAATGCTTGCATCGAATAGAAAATGTTAAAGATGGACAGTGTTTTAACCCTAATGCGTTTTAACTATGGCCATCAATGACATCATTTTAAATATTTTTATATACTCATATCTTATTTTAAAGAAAAAATGGTTAATATGTTTTTTACTTTTACAGGGAGATGCATCTCACACCAGTAATGACTATCACCCAATTCTGCTGTAATCCATGTCAAAACACTCCAATGTTGCCTCACAAAGAAAGGAAGTAATAAACTTTCAGAAAAGCTAATTATTAGCCTGAAACAACCGTTCATCATCGAGCTCCAGCATGAATGTTTTCCACTGCCTGTTTCTCCATGACCACCGCAAAAAGACCAGTGAATCTTTAACACTATTTTGTGTGTATTTAGAGGTTAAGACACAATGAATAACAGTCATCGAGATAATCTACCATGGCAATTTTATCGAGTTTTGGCTCCTACTCTGGATGCGATAATCATGGTGATTGGATTGGTGGGCCACTCTTTGGTCATCTATATCCTGACCAGATATAGGAGAAAAAACGGACTGCAGTCTTTTCAAGGGACAGATGCGTTACTTTTGGCTTTGAGTGTCTCGGATCTCCTGCTCCTCATCTGCCTTCCTTTTCACACCGCTGCTATAGCACTGGGCTACTGGCCCTTTAGCAGCTTCCTGTGCAAAGCCAACAGCTTCCTGGGAGTGGCCTGCAGCTCGGCGAGCGCGTTGACTCTTGCGGCACTAGCGGTGACGCGCTACCTTATCGTGGTGCATCCCACCTGGTCGTTTCGTTTAAGAATGCATCGCTGGATACGTTTTTCTGCCATCCTAATGTGGGTTCCGGCGATCGCTCTGGCCGCACCTCAGTTTTCATTCCGTACTTTGAGATCTTCTACAATCTATTGTTTTGCCTTTCTGTCTGACCTCAGTCAGGTGGTCTACTGCACCAATTTGTTCCTGGTTGGCTTTGCTCTGCCTCTTATCATAATCGTCGTAATGTACGGCAAACTGTACAGCTTCCTACGGAGGACAAGGATGCGAAGTGCCACGCCACAGCTGGAACGCTATCAACGGCAGGTCACCCAAACGTCGGCACTGTTGGTGTTGGTTTTCACCCTCTGCTGGCTGCCATCCTACATTCTCATGTTCTTGCTCGCTTTCAGGGTGCCAAACATACGAGCGGATTTCGCAGTCATCGCCCGCTTACTGGCTAGCTCCTCAGTCATAGCCAATCCAGTGCTTTATGCGTTTATGTCCCACAAGTTCCGGAAAAAGCTGTTGGTACTTGGCCGAATGCGCTGCGGTGGCTGTAAGTGTCTGCCGGGAAGAACAACAGTGCAACCCTTCAACCCAATGGAGCAGGAGAACTCACATCAAACCCGCAGATAAATGAAGTGCAGAGAGACCAGCAGAAGTCTCAGATAGATACATGCTATATAAAATCCGATAATGGGACTAATGATGTACAGAGATCAAATGTGGTTTGAACCAAATTGATTTGCCCTGCCATATATAAAGCATGAATTAGCAGGGAACATAAGAATGCCCAAATGATGTAATCTGAGTCTATTGTGGGAATATCTAAGATAGGAAAATTATGTGCATTACCTGTCATTATCTGACATTGACAATTGAAGCACGTCGTGATTAAAACAAATAAATGTTGCAAATCATTGTCTTGGTAACATCTCAAAATTAATTGAATATAAAATGGTTTTGCAGGAAGTAAAAAAATGTCAGAGGAGAAAAATAATGATGACGATTTGGTTTACATTGTTGAAGTGCATTTTAAGATTATGAGTAATTTTTTACACTTCTATTTTTTAAGAAGATTGACATTTATAATCAAAACTGCAATATTAAAAAAAGATAATTGTAATATTCATTTCGTAGCGACTTTACAACGCTTTGGACGTATAACTCTACAGCTTTCAAAATTTAGTAAGTCATTATTTATTTAATGCTATTTATTGCTTTTTAAGAAAAGCAATGGTATTGTACACTTACTCTCTACTATGGTCTTGCGTTCAGAACCGTCATCGCTGATCTGCTGGATGTTTCCGAAGTGGATGTCGCTGTAGAAAATGCGGTTGGCTCCCTTTCCCCCGCCGCCCCTGTAGTCAAATGTGAGAGCAATCACGTTCTTCATGTGCTCTGGGTCTTCAAACGGTTTTATAGGGGCGTTGAGGTTCATTTCATCTGACAGGTGAATGCTCTTCAATATTGTCCGCTCAGAGTAAAGCAGGTAGCCATCATAGTCTCTGCAGCTGCGGTTGTCCTCCGCCAGCATGCCGTGAGCGCAGGCACAGGTACGGTTGCCATTACCACGGAACAGACACAGCTGTTCGCATCCACCGTTGTTGAATTTACAGACGTTGGTACCTACAAAACAAAGCGAGATAATAAAAATAATGTGTAATTTCATTAGCTTTCAAGCACAATTTAAAAGGTATTAATGATTTATGTCAACTATTTTTTGGTGTTTGACAAATTTGTTTACTTTAAACCTAAAAGTAAATAAAGAAATAACAGAATAAAAATATTAAATTTCTGACACTGTGAAAACCAGTCAAAGGTCTGAAAATCTAAGAACAACTAGCATTAAAGTTAGATTTTACCTATTAATTTAACTATGATTTAAATCTTGACCCGATTTTACACAGTCAATATAAAATATCAAAGTTATAATCTCAGATAATGTTTTTCATTTCTTGTAGAATGATTTTATGTATAAAAAGTATATCACAAAAAGGCAGGGCAGGGACACATATAAAGAATACATAAATATAGAATATTATGAACCTTGCTGCCTGGCACGATTGAAGACTTTAATATCTTTTAACTGAACACCAATGCCTGTTCTAAGATAAACCATATCTGTAGCATTGTCCTTATTTCCTCTCTTAATGGAGCCGTTGGCATGTGTCCTGTCAGAAAGAAAGAACAAACCTCCCATTAACACCATAATCTATACAAAAAAGACAAAGCTAGAGCTCAAGAATAAAAATAAAATCTCTGAGAATATAACAGAACACAAGGGGGGGAAAAATACAAGGTTGCATTTGCACCTGTCACTCCAGTAGATGTAATCTTCAAATACAGACACAGCAAACATATCCATGTTATTGCTTGACAGCACCAGCTCACGGTTTTCTCCGGTCTCCAGATTAATTCGTTCGATTTTGTCTGTTCGAGCGTCGCACCAATACAGCAGACCCTCCTGCACACCAGACAGCAATACTGACTTGATGGAGCTTGCGAAAACATAGCAACTATTGAATTTAAGTAGAACTTATGTGCAAACCTTATAGTCGATGGAGATTCCGTTGGGCCAACTGATACTGACATTGACGAGAACCAATCTCTCAGAACCGTCCAGACGAGACCTTTCAATACGTGGATACTGACCCCACTCTGTCCAGAATAGATACCTGTGCACACATCACATTAAGTCAAGGGTGTGACCAAGTGAGACTTCCTGCTATATCTCATTGCTTAAGTAGTAGCAAAGAGTAGACATGAGAGAAGTTTTCTTACCCTCTCTCTGGATGTACAGTGATAGCACGTGGTTTGTCCAGACCCTGAGAAATGACCACGTAGCGGAAAGAGCCGTTGAGCCTGGCGACCTCAATCACATCAAATCCCTGATCAGTCCAGTAGATATTTCCTATTTACACAACAGCGTTGTTACAAATGTCAAACGTCTATAATAAAATGTGTGTTATGGTGTGTCTGTTTGCGCACCTGCAATCCAGTCGACGGTGATGCCCTCAACACGTCCGATTCCATTGGTCACTATGTCCTCTCTCCACGTCTGGTCTCTCTTGGCTCGGCTGATGGTGCTCAAGCCCATATCAACCCAGTAGATGGTGTCGTTTTCTAAAGGGTGGAGGGTACTGTGCATTAATTCTGCACTTCTTACCAATAAATGTTAAGTATACCTTGTTTAAAACATAAGGCAGAATTACAGATGATGGTTTGCAATGCCACTCACCAGCATGGAAGTCGATGCCCACAGCTAGAGAAGTGCCGGACACTGGTACCAGGGCATCAGATTTATCGGATGGGTCAAGTGGAATGCCACGAATGCCCTCGTGCACAGAGTAGAGCAAAAAAGAACCCATGCCTTCATAAAAAATGCCAAAGATTAATTCCTGCATTATAATATCATTGTAATGCTTTATGAAAGTATTCGTATTTGTGAGATCTTGCCTTCACAAGACTGTTGGCCACTCTTAAGGCTGTATCCGGCGGTGCACATACAGGCTCTTGTAGTTGGTGAGGTTGGCAGGCAGAGCTGAGAGCAGTCGCCATTGTTCCTGCTGCATAGGTTTGTACCTAAATATCAAACACAAAGTTTTAGAAGTTTTAAAAGTAAAACAAAAAGGGGTCTTGTAAGAACAACACGCACCTAGTCGATGTACTGTCTCATTATAGATCTTCATATGCATCATGGGTGAGGTGTTATTTCGAAGGACCTTCCAATTCTTTCCGTCGCTCTTGTCGCATGTGCCGATCTGATCCGTGCCTTGATCCGCCCACCACAGCTTATCACCTGCACACAAAATATCCATGACATCAAGCAAGCTGTCAAATAGAATTCAGAGAATTCTGAAATCTGCACATATGACCAAATGCTTCCTCACCCATGATGGCAAGTGCTGTTGCTTTGGTGAGCTTCACACCCTCGATAATTTCAAGGCCAGAGCCGTCAAGTTTACAGTGGTTAATAGTGCTGTTGACAGAGTTGATCCAGTACAGGTGTTCCGTGTCAAAGTCTATGGACAGACCTGCCACAGGAAGAAGTAAACAAAGCAAAGGATCACATCCTGCAGCCCTGTGGTAACTAGTCTTGTTTAGCGTTTTGCAAAATGAAACGTATACATCAAGCATTCAGACAGGTTACTCACCCACTGCGCCTTTCTGATTGGAATAAAGTAATGTGTGGTTGGTGCCGTCCATGTTGGCCATGCTGATATTGTCTCCATCGATCCAGTACAGCTTTCTGTAAACAAACAGCACATCAAAGCTTAATGGAGACTGTGCAATAAGGAAGATAAATCTTCAGTGAGAGCAAGTCTTGGCACAAAGTAGATATGAATCTGTAAATGATTTGCAGAAAGCGCAGTGTTCGTAATGGCTTGTTGGGGTTAGCATATGAAAAAAAGGACACATTTGTTTAAAGTAAAATGCCTTGAAGATATCAGCCGTACTTCAATTTGAGAACTTTACTTTTCCACAAACGAATATTGCCATCCACTGCAAGTGAAAGAGGAGTAAACAGTAATTCATCAAACATTCCCACAGAGGAAAAGGAACAAGTCGTGTCACGTTTATTGTCGGCATGCCCATGTGTAATGGTTTTATTAGAAACCAGATACAACTAGGCTCATCTGGTTCACATCAACCACACTGCAAAACATTGGTGAGGGTCAGACACTCATCTTTCTTCCAAAACTGTTATTACATTCTTCTCTGTGACAAAATGGAAAACAATAGATAGTGATTGTTTTTATTTCCCATGATAATGCCTTTAGGATGGAAATGTCTTTAGTATCTCCCATTAAGTGCTACAAGAAATTAAGCAATATAAAAGAAGGTAAATGAATTTCATTACAATGCAAATTATTTCTTCAATAGATGTGCCACTACTACTGACTTACATTTAATGAAATTCTCAGACTTTATTCAATGCAAATGAGGGAGCATTCAACGTTTCCTACATAAAGCACAAGTAGGTGGAAAGAAAACATTATCTGATGACGAATTAGTATTATTGTAAATGGCAGAATCATCTCCAAATCTATACTGTTACCTCTGGAGAATTTGTGTGTGTGTGTGTGTGTGTGTGTGTGTGTGTGTGTGTGTGTGTGTGTGTGTGTGTGTGTTCAACTAACCCCAAAATAGGATGTAGAACCAGTGAGTGAGGCTTGTCTAATCCGTGGATAACTGCGTTTTTGAATGATCCATCCAGCCGTGCAACATTTATCTGCTTTTTATTGGCATCATAGCTTGTCCAGAAAAGATTTCTGGAGATCCAGTCTACTGCAAGACCCTGAGCATTGGGGAGGTCTAGGAAACAATCAGAAGAAATTATTTTGGGTACTTTGATAAGCAATTTTTACAATTTAATACAAATGATAAAACAATGTATTTCAGCCAATGTCAAAAGCAACAAATAAATATTTATTTTGATAAACTCACCTGCAGACACAACAGTCTCTACTCCAGTCCCATTGATAAAGGCACGCTTGATGGTCTGCGTACGAACATCAGACCAGTAGATACGGTGCTCAAGAGCATCATAATCTACCACGGTCACGTTGTCGATATCGGGCACAGTGAATGAGATGATGTAGTTGTAATAGGGGTTATCAATGTCCACTCCTCTGATTTCAATCTGACGGGCGTAGAGCAAAAACTGACGGAACTCTGGATAAGAAAATCAACAGATTTTTAGCATTATTAAAAATTCAAGTACATCTCAACAGTTCTTGACAAGGACTTGAATTAGATAGTGGTATTCTTTCAAAGTATTTTCCCAAACCACCCATTTCACTTCTTTCAAATGAACGAGTTTACATAAATAATATATCATGTAATAAATATTCATAATAATATAATTTAATAGCATTTATATTACTATAGACAATTAATTAACATTAAGTGATATACCAATATATTTTTATTATTGTCCTGTCTGATCTGCATCCTACAAAGAGCAGCCAGAGAAGCAGACAGCAGACCCTATGTGTGGCGCTGCCCGACACCACAGTTCATCCATCACTAAACTCACAGCATCTCTATTCTGATCACTCCACAGAGCGGGGATTGAGAACACAGAGCCAAATACTCAACACTAAGCGTTGAGTCAGGGCAGCAGGGTGCAGTCTTGTTCACTTGAGTGTTAAACAAGATCTGTAGACATCTTTATACTTGACACAAGACTGCAATAACAGCAATGTGAAAGGAATCTTAACTGAAAACTGTAGCTTTGCATGCCAATGGGCAAGCTATACATGAAAATTATTACTGTCTATGATACAATACAGGCTATGTAGATATAAAACACTTTTTTTTCATTACTTAAAAATTGCATTGAATATAAATGGTTAAAGCTCCTAAACGGCTCTGAATAGATTTAACCAGGCAAAATCCTTCTTTGCATTTATATCATACGATGAGAATAGTGGCAAGCATGTAAAGCATCTGATTGGACAAGAGGCCAGAGAGTGGGTGATGCCTACCGTAGCAGGTGTGATTGTCTTCCTTGAGCTTCATGAGATGCGGGCAGGCACACGAGAAGGTTTGGTTGTAGTTTATGAGGCACAGGTGAGAACACGGCCCCTTTCCGTCATTGGCCGCACATGGGTTAGGGGCTACATAGAGAGGACAAAATATATATAAAAAAAAACAAGATTGTGTCATTGATCTGTATTTATTTTCCCAGGTATTCTCACCTTGAGGTTGTCTAGATGGATGAAACACTTGAAGATCAAAAGGCTGTGTGTTTGTTCTCTGCACCACTGTGACATTGTGTCCCGTCCATTTGTTGGCTTTAGCCAAAGTGTTGGTTCTCCAGTCCGTCCAGTAGACCTCTCCTCCATACATAGTGACAGCAAATGGGTGTGATAAGTATTCGTGACCCCGTAGCACCTCGATCAGGCCGGAACCATCGTAAGCGGCAGAGTAGATGGCATCAGACCTAAAGATTAAGATTTGGAGACAAAAAATCAGATGCCAAAGTAAAGTTAAGTCCTGATTTCTGCTTCTCTTAAACTGGTGTGCGTGTATACCTGGCATCAATCCATAAGATTCGCCGTTCCAGATAGTCCACGGTGAGACCATTGGGCCATCCGCCATTACCCGTTTCTCTGTGAATGGTACGACGGCCCTCACCGCTCATGGAAGCTGCCTCTATCCTTGGCGAGCTCGCGTCCCAGTCAGTCCAGAACAGAATACTTGAAAAAATTACATTTCCTTGTAACAGTCAATATCTTAAAAACCCACGAGATAACTGAAAAATAAAAAGAAGTAAAGTAGTGTTTTTACCCATCTCTTGGGTCGAGGGCAATAGCACGTGGATGCTCCACCTCTCCAGCCAACAGTGTGGTCCGCATGGTTCCATCCAGCTTGGCTACTTCTATCTGATCCAGGTTACTTTCCACCCAATATATGTTACCTGCAATCCAGTCCACAGCCAGCCCTTCTGGAGTGGCCAAACCATACTGAATCACAACCTCAAAACTGGTGAGAGCTGAAATAATGGGAGAGAGAGAGTTACAGGAATTAATACATAAATGAGAGAAAATATTACAGCGTCAAAATATTACAGAGGATATAATAAAATGCACAGTGGAGTGCACATTTATTATTAATAGTTAATTGTGAAAGTTTTGAAACAAATACAATATTTTACACTTTTTAGTGTTAAGTCCGCATTTTTTATGCAATAAAGTCAGCACCGATGGGCCTGTGGCAACCCCAGTTTGATTGCCACCTCGACAGTCCTTTACCGTACCCCCTTCCCATATCTCTGCCCAATGCTGTCCTGTCAGCATTCTACTGTCCTATCCCACTAAAAGGCCTTTAAACATCTAATAAAATAATTTCATTAGTGCTTCTAGACTTTTGGACCCCTCTGGATATTGATTGCTGTCTTACAGCCAATGCTGCAAACAACCCTTTGCTCTGAGCTCTAAACATGTGCAAGAGTAAAAGAATTCTCAACTCATGGCAACCAGTTCGGTTCTCTGATGTCTGAAAGAGACTCTTAACTTTTTAAATATTGGCAGCCAAACTGCATTTCACTCTATCGGACGACAGCGGTAGAGATCTCAAAAAGGAAAACTCTCTTGTATATTTAGAGAAAAGAAGTGGAATGCGAAGAAGATAACCTGTGTGTGTAACATGATGCTTTAAACATTTCACTTTTATAAAAGGGATTGTTTTTTATATAAATTACCTACAGGTCACACAAAAATGAAAACAATTAGTAAGAAATAGGCTTTTAAATCATATTCAAATACAGAGACATTCTGTGTAGTAACACAGTCCTGCTGTGGCTTTGTTGGCTGAACATGGTTGTGATGTTTTTGGTCTTACTTGGTATGCTGAAGAAGAGCAAAACAATGTGGGAAACAGCAGGATGTCAAAGTCCACTCGGAACTCATTACAAAAAAATGCTATTGAAGTTGCCAATTTGCAAACCACATTATTAATTTAACTGATAATGCTGCACAGCACAAAAACATGATCATATTTAGCAAACAAAAGGGCATTTGGTATGGAGGAATAGTCTGGGTTTACGTTCTGGGTTTATTGCTTAAATGTATAGTATGCTTTCAATTACAACAGAACACGATTTTATTTTGTAACTTGAAATCTACCGAACAGTTAAACCTTACCACAACAAATGTAAATACCAAAAGAACAACCATACTAGTCAACAATATTTTCCTTGCATATAATTAATTGCCATGCTGACATTTTTTTTGCTATCCATATCTGTGAATGATGATTATTCAAATACTCACCTCCGTTTTCCGACAGCTTTCCTCGATATATCTTGTCTTCCACTACATCCGTCCAATAGAGGGCACTCTGATTGAGGTGGAAATCTAGGGCGATGGTGTTCCTCAGACCTGGCACCAGCACGCTGAACTCTCCCTTGTACAAATCAATGCGTCTGATCTCGTGCCGGTTGGAGAAGATGATAAAGGGCTTGAATGGATCTGAAGAACATGGACACTACAAATTAGGAAACCACATAACCAACTCCATTTCCAAGGTTCTGTTATCCTGTGAAGAGTGCTTTAAGTACCAGTGCTTTTGCAGCTCTCGCCGTCCGGCCCCAGCGCCCATCCCTCGTAGCATGCACACTTGACGGTAGCTTTCTCTTGCATGCAGCGCTGGCTGCACTTCAGATGCTTGGCGCAGAAGCTCTGAATCTGGCAGGTCTTGTTGTCCTTACCAAGCTCCATACCGGTTGGGCAGGAACACAGGATGCCCTCACCAGGAGCGATGGTGCAGTTGTGGCTGCAGCCTCCATTATCAACCGAGCAGAGATCTTTAAAAACGGGAGGTATGAAGTACATTAAAATTCATTTTATCATCCTCATGTCATTCCAGAACTGTATGACTCTTTCGTCTTCAGAACACAAAAGAAGATATTTTGCAGAACGTTGGTCCCTAAACAACACCGGCACACATTGACCATCCATAGCATAGGCACAAATCCACCGAAACATTCTTTAAAATATCTTCTCTTGTGTTGCACAGCAGAAAGATTCTTACCAGACAGAATTTGTATGAGCATTTTGTATCGTGTACTTGACTTACTGCAGAGCTTCTCGTCGGATCCATCAGGGCAGTCGTCTTTGCCATCGCACAGTTTCTCGGCAGGTAGACAGATGGAGTCGTTGCTGGCACACACGTGGTGGGAGAGCTTACACACGAGCGCTTCACAGTTCTCTTCGTCAGAGTTATCTTCACAATCGCTGTCCCCATCGCACACCCATGCCTTACTGATACACCTCGCTAAAATCACGGAGAGAAAACTTGTGATGCATATGCAGTGTCAAAAACAGAACGTATAACTAGATGGGTGTTTTGAAAACTAATAAGTTGTGACAGACATTTTGACCTTCTGTACCCTGGGGAGGTGTCAACTTATGCATAAATCATGTGACAAGACACCTAAGCATTCTTCAAGTAACATCACAACATCAGAAGAGAAAGAAATGATGAGGCTTGTTTTGACGTAATTATAAATGTATGCAGTACTGACCAGAGTCCTTGCAAGCGAACTTGACGGCAGGGTCGCACATATGTGTGACGCCCTCACAGTTCTTTTCATCGCTAAGGTCCATGCAATCCGAGTCTCCATCACAGCGCCAACGCATGGGAACGCACATACCGTCCACTCCGCACTGGAACTCATCCGTATGGCAGCCACCGGGAGGCCGCGTGGCTAAAAAAAAAGGAAACTTATTATAGAGCGGCAAAGCCACAAATAAAAAAGCCCGGACAAAGATCATATTATTTCACGGCAATGAGAGCCGGCCATTCTGCCATCAAGAATCAGTTCCCAGAGATGAAGACTGTGACTATTGTGAGGCGCAACCGCACGGCATTCCCATCCAAAGCAAACTTTCTCATGAACGCAGGCCCAGGGCTGGCACTGTGTCAGCCATCATTAAGAATCAAACATAAAGGGCCCAAAGTTCTGCATGGCAAAGGTTATGGTCTGGCAGAGACTGGCAAAGAAGTAATGGAGAAAACCAGACCTTGCCCGTGAACAGACAGACGTGTATCTCATCTCGGAAATCCTCCGGATGATGTGACCCTATTGACATTAGACTGCCAGAGCTGCATGAGTTCACCCTCACACACACAAAACACTCCAAACTAAAGTTGTCATGGTTCTACATTTTCAGTAATCAATACTAGTTTCACTGATAACTTTGCTCAAGTACAGCTACTAAAAGTATAGTTAGAAAATTCTTTCAACATTTACTCACTGCTACATCATCTTCTGCAGAATACAAAGGTTGATATTTCGAATACTGTGAGGATCCAAAAAAGAAAGAGTTGCCATATTTTGTGATAATTTTTTTGTCATTATTCATAAGTAAGAAAAATAGATTCTTTCATGTGTCAGCATTTTATGTGTTAAACAGAGATGGCAATATTGAGGCAAAAGTTACAGATTGCAGCTGTATTTCAAATTAAACATTTGAAAAATGTAAACTGTGCCTGAAGTTGATCTTAAAATGATTTATGTAAACATTTAATAATTGTCGAAAATGAAACAAACCAAAAAAACGAAGTAAACAAAACAAATGTACTTTAAAATAACACTTGACAAAATGATTGGACTGTCATAAACGAAACTTATCTTGAACTGTAACAAACCCTCCCTCCATCACACAATCGCAACTTTCTCTGGCCGGTCTTACAGTTCTCAATCCTTCCACACACCCAAACAGTCTGCCAGGTTCGCATAAGGCCCGGCGCTCTTATTAGGCCTCTCGGTTTTGTGGCATTGATTTTTTGAGTCTATTAAGCACCAGCATCCCATAGGGATTCGAGAAGCAAAGGACAGAGCCCAGACCCAAAACAAACAAAACGCAACCCTCTCTTCCTGTTCCACCCGGCCTAGCCAACCGCCGGCCAATTTACCATGAGAAAGAAACCACATGGACATGACATTTGGAGAGAGAGCGATAAACTCAAAAATGCACGCGTGTGCGGATACTCCCATGGCCCGTGCGTCAAGCATCCCGGCACATCTGTGCTTGTGTAATCCCTTCAGACTGCCGATCTCAGTACAGTCATTAACACAGACCTCCGCAGGGACTCTCACTGCTGTTCTGCTCTCAGACATTCTTCAAGCGTTTGTGGTTAACATACATCACCGCAGGCCGCAAAAAGGCTGAAATTGCTAGCTTAGCTGCGTCAATCACGCGGTTTTGACCAAGATCTGCATCTCAATGTATAGGTTTGCACATACTTAAACCGGAAAACGTTACATAAAAAAGCCTTGCGATGTAACCAAGACTGAAAAAGCCAATCGGATTTCCTATAATTATAAGCAAAAATAGTTTAGTAAACTCACCCTGATTGGTGCAGTTGGCGTGAGTCTCATCGCTGTAATCTCCACAGTCATTGTCTCCGTCACAGGTCCAGTATTCGGGAATACAGCGACCGCTGTTGCATTTAAACTGCACGCTCGAACATGAGTGGCTGCAGCCGGCCTCATCGCTGTTGTCCCCACAGTCATTATCTGAGAAAGCACAGATATAAAAGACGTGTTTGGAGAGCAGTATATTATAATATACAGGTGGAAATATTTGGATACGTACCATTGTCACAACGCCAGTTAACATTGATGCAGCGTCCATTGGCACAGGTGAACTGAGTTAGGGGGAAGCAGGTGGGATATGCTGGAGACAGAAGATGGAAGGACAGGTAAGGGAAAGGTAAGAGTGTATCATTGCATCTTCATTACTTATGTCATTCCAAAGATATTTTGATAAATGACGTGAATTGTTTTCGTGTGCCAAGGTCAAATTGGGCAATGGTGGTTGCCATCGTTGTTGAAAATTCTGTGTTGCAGTCCCACAAATTTTTAGGCAAACTATTCTGTTAAATCAATATAAAATTATACATTATGATTAATGGAATAACTTTATGCCATAAATTTAAATACCACAAGATGCTGGTTCGTCAGAGCGATCACCACAATCATCATCCAAGTCACATGTCCAGGAGACCGGGATACAGCGGCCACTGGCACATGGGTACTGATTAGGAGGACATGTGCGTGCTGGGAAGAGACAACGAAATGTAGAATTTTACTGATAATGGTTTGAAAATGAATTGAGACACCATATAATAAACAACAAGAAAAATTATTTATATAAATATAACATACATTTGTAAGATAAATTAACTATTTGGAAATAATAATATTACATCCCAGCCGCATTAGAGTATTTCCAAAGTAATTATTATACTAGAGAAACATGAATTTCAAGCATATTAAATAATTAAAACAAAACTTCTTTTGTGGTATATAAAGCGCATTGGTCATGTTTTTGTCATTTGTAATGATACCTGAGCAGGTGCTGTTAGACTCATCTTCATCATTGCCACAATCATTGTCTCCATCACAAAGCCAGCGCAGGGGGATACAGCGGTTATTCTGGCACTTAAAGCGGTCGGCAGGACAGGTGTGCTGGTCTGTCGCAAAGTAAATGATACTATTTCAATTCAAAGCCACAAGCTTGCATTTGATTTTCTACCAGCTACTTAAAAACCTGCAGTCCTGCAATCATTATATGATAACAAACTATTGTTGCTAAAATAAAAGAGTAAAGATGGGGACTAACGGCACAACTCAGGAACCTCGTCGCTGTTATCCAGACAATCGTTGTCTCCATCACACTTCCAGCGGTCCTGAATACAGCGATTATTCTTACAGGCAAACTCTCCAGGCTGGCACTGAGGAGGAGGTACGTAGGAAGGGTTCGCTGGAGACAGAAAAAACTAAATATCAAACACAAAATCTCTTTGACATGCCTATGTGAATTTACTTTCAGCAGCATAATAAAATAAAACAAAAAATAAATCTACCTTTGCAGGTCTTGTTATCAGCATCTAGTATCTGGTCATCTGCGCAGGCGCAGGATCGCCCGGTGGGTGTAAGCAGACACAGACTGCTGCAGCCACCGTTATTGGCACGGCACACATTGGAGCCTGTGACTACACAAAACAAAGACATCATTAGCAGATCCCCATAAAACACACAATAAATTCCCTTCATCTTTCATCTCTATGTGGTTAAATACTCTAGATTCTTAGATTCCACATATAACTAGACACAAGTAAACATACAAAACAAGATCATTACACTAATGTGTGCTTGCGTGTAATGCTTTGTAAATAGTTTTATAGAAATTCTCAGAAGCATCAGTACTTTGCTGTTGTTGTGCGTCATAGGTGCGAATCTCATAGATTGGTGGTCGTTCATTGCGTAACAATGTGACTTTCTTGGTGATCTGGTCCAGCTTGTAGATACCGCCGCCACGGTATTCATTCCAGAAGAGGAAGTTCTTATAGTGGCACAGGCCGAAGGGATGGTTCAGCTCTTGTCCCTGATAAACCAGCTACACAAATAGAAATGTTGTTATATGATGTTGAGAAACAAAGGTACTGAAATGATTACCAATACAAGTAATGACTTCCAATCCTACACAAAACACAACAGAAGATATTTTGAACAATCAAAAATGTATAAAAATATCTTCTTTTGTGTTCAGCCGATGGTCGAAGTCATATAGGTTTGAAATGACAATAGGGTAAATAAATGATAACAGAATTTTAATTTTTGATTGAACCATCCCTTTAAGCGCCTTACCGTGGACTGTGTTTTGTTGGTGGTGTTGAGAGGCACCATGTCAATCCGGTCGTAGTATGCATCCACCCAGTACAGGACGCCTTGCTGGATATCCAAACTTAGTCCGTTAGGCCAAAGCACAGTTTTGGAAGTGTACAAGAGTCCGGCATTTGATCCATCCATCCACGCTTTCTTTATACTGCCCCGATTAGGCTCTTTAGGCTCCTCCTCCCAGTCACTCCAGTACATCATTCTGTTGGGAATTCAAACAGTGGTTCCTCCAATGCCGGGGACTTTTTTTATGCAAAAATAAGTAATGAAGTTGGAAGAACAAACTTCTCAAAGATGATAAACACTTACCCATGAACAGGGTCCACTACTATGGCTCTGGGATGAGTCATGTTTCCTTCAATAAGTGTCTTGCGGGTTTGAGAGGCTTTTTCTAGCTTGGCCACACTGATGGTCTTTTTGGGTCCATCATCAGTCCAATACAAGTTCTGTCCCATCCAATCCACAGCGATACCTTCTACAGTGTGAATACCTGTTGAATAGAGACACAAATGGGTTTAAGAGGTGGCAGATGTTCATGGGTAACACTGGATTGGGTAAAGAAAAGTAATATGGAAGAATATCTTTAATAACTTTAGAAACTTAACTTTTCTATATGTTGTTATAGTTTTGATTTTAGTATGTTATATTTTTAATAGCTTTTATTTCTTAAGTTACTTTGGGTTAATTTTTGCTTGATAAAATAACATTAGTTGTAGAATAGTTTGTTTATTTGTCACTCACCATCTTTTACTATGATGTCCCTCTCAGTACCATCAATCTTCTGCCGGCCAATGATGTAACTGGTGGCATCAGCAAAATAGATGAATTCGGTCTCAGCGTGAAAGTCCAGTGCTCTGGGATTGTTCAGGTTTTCAATGGGTATGATGTGCTCATCATAAACCCTGGCATGCATGTCCATGCCACGGATGACGCCCGGTCGACCCTTACCATACACCAGAAAGAGCTCATGCTCGGGTTCTGTAGCGAACATATAAGCAACTGGTCATATTCACATATAGGTTACCCAACTGCATGTCTTTTGGGGAAGCTGGTTGTCTAACTCTGAATATGTATGTGGAGTAAATCACTTACTCTTGCAAGACTTTCCATCACTGCCAAGACTGAAGCCGGACCGACAACGACAAGATCGGCTCTTGTGACTGTTACTCAGCAGGCAGATATCAGAGCAGCCACCTGGTTTTCCGAATGGATCTGGAGCACATGCGTGACTACGAACTTTTAGAAGAGAAGAACCGTTAGCGAATAAGACATTTAAATGCATTAGTGGTTATTTTCTTTTTTTGTGCAAACAGGTAACACGGTCATCTGGAAAAGTCAACATTATGATGGACAGGGTTACATACCCGCAGGCTGCCGTCTCTGGTGGTACACATGAAGAGCTCCACCCTTGTCTACACGCGTCACCACTTGGAAGTCAGAGCTGTTGAAACGGTTGACTCTGATCACACTGGTCTTGGGCTGCATATTGGCATTGTCAGAGTTGGTGGCGTACAGATAATTCTCAAACACTGTCAGACCATAAAGATGCTCTATCTGTCAAGAAAAGAGATAAGACAGATATATAAAACACCAATATACTTGATTGTCTGTGTACTGTGTATAAACTTTATATACATTACTCATCTTAAAACTGTATAGGGTCAATTACTTTTCTACACTTCAGAGTATTTGTACTCACAAAAAGTATAAATATGAATATAATTAACTTAAAATGATATTATATAATATTAAAAACATAATATATAATAGTATATATTAAAATAACGTAAAACATCAATATAAACTATTATATTTGATCAACTAGTCTATTAACCCAACATAGAATTCTTGTGTGTAAAATTGGTTAGAAATACTTTCTTGTTACTAAATCTGTCATAAATTAATTGAATTTATTCACTAAAATCGATAAAGTATCATATCCAATGGGATGGTGGCTTTAATCTTTAAAAGTAGCTTTTATTTAACAACAATAGGCCAGTGACAGTGTAGGTGAAATAAAATGAACTAATGAAAGAAACTAATACATCGGAAACTAACATTTAGAGAGAGAACGCACAAGCTATAAATAGTCTAACAAACCCAAAAAATTATGTGTATGTCCAACAATTTATGAAAGTTCACCCGTACCAGTAACCCTTGGATGATGGTGTGCCTGTTTTTGCCCTCGTAATCCACCACCTCGATATAATCTAGATAAGCATCCGCCCAATAAACCAGCCTGCTGACCAGATCCAGCGTGATGCCATGTGGAAAGACGATTTTACTGTCTACAAGCTTTGTGCGGTTTTGCCCATCCATGTCACAGCGTTCCACCTTTGGGATCTGCCCATAGTCGGTGAAGAACATTTTCCTGCACAAAGAGGGGACAGAAAATTTCCATTTTGTGTTTTCAGGACAACTAAAAACTAAATTATTACTGTTACAAATGCATTATAAGTGTATAAATAATATTATTTAGTCACAATGTTTTTTTTTGAAATATTTAACAATGTAGTAGTATAATTTATTTTATATTTTAGTATAGTGTTGCCATTGACATTTCTAAAAGTATTGACGATTTATATAAAATGCTAAATAATGTAAATAAAAGCAAGAATGTAAAATAAAATTATTATTTCCAGGCTTTGAGAAAATCATTAAAATAACATTGATATAATAAAACATTTATAAAATGATTTTTTAACTCCCACTGCTATTCTATATAATGATAGAGGAAGTGAGAATGCTGATGTTCATGATGAACAAATTGAATGAAACCTACAGGAACTGAGACTTCTGGTAAAAGCCTATTAATGCCCTGTCAACAAATACGAAACCCACCCGTTTGCAAAGACCTGAGGATGCCAAGATTTATACTATTGAGCAATGATCCAGTTTATACAAGCTTTAAGGATAAGGGGGTTGAATTGTGTATGGCGTCTCACCCCATTGCAGGGTCCAGTGCGATTCCTTTTGGGTTATAAAGTTCAAGGTCCAGCAGGATGACACAGGTGGAGCCATCTTTACTGCACACGAATATACGATCGTCCACATCATCCACAAAGTAGAAGTTTCCCGTTAGCCAGTCAATGGCCATCTGCTCAACATCTGAGTGTTTAAAGGCAAGAGAGAAAAGAGTGGAGGGAAAAGTAAAGAGAGTGCTTTAGTTTGTACTTTATTTTTAGTTGTAGTCTTAACTGCAGATTCTGCTCGACTCAGCAGAAAGATACTGCACCGTGTTGGAACATGAAACTTGGACTGGAAAAGAGAACTGTTTAAAATAAAGCTATTAAGAAACACAATCTTGCTGTCTGTAAACACTTTTAATTAAAGAAATATGAAATGAAATAAATCAAAGTCGCACCATATGACAAGGTTAATTCATCTACAATAAAACTGTTTACATTTTATTCTGCAGTTATATGTACACTGCACAATGTTTGAATTATTGCACTTTATTTTATTTTGATTAAATATTGGCCTGTCAAAAAAATGTTTAGGTCATTAACTCATATAACAAGACTGATAATGAAAATGATAACATTCCATTTCATGCACAATTTTTGCTTTTAGAGAAGAAAGAGAAAGGCACATGATTGGTTGCAAGTCTTTGTTCTTGCTTTTCTTCTTTCATGAAAATATCTAGATATGCACCACTCTTATAAATGGTAAGGTTATGTGTACAGAAATGGAAATATAACTTTATAGAACTGCACAAGCTTCGGTTTTGGAAAACCTTATTGAATGCTCATGCATGTCTCTGTTTCTCCAAATGTGTATCTGCCCAACTCATGACTCATTGTCACAAGATGATTATTCATACCATTTATTCACTGCAAAGAAACGGACAGTAAACAAAAACCTATTAGTAGGAACTTTGAAATCTGAATTTTTATGAACCCAGAAGGCCAATTCATTTAATTTATTACTGATTAAATATTTCTGAAACGAGAACTTTGAATGACAAAAACCAGGTGAAGGTATTTCATGAGTTATCCAAGCCTGGAATTCCTTGAAATTACTCTATCCAAAGCACTACAATTAAAATCGCACACTAGGTGTGTTTTCCGTGGGTAGCCTTGGGTTATTCCACTCTACCTAAACCTTCTCAACCTTCTCCTCGAATTCAAAAACCTGACACAGCCAAAAGACACAGACAGCCGTTCTCCATTACTTCACCTTTCCCCGCACACGTCGGGAGGCTGGACTTGGCCATCCAAATATCCTTGATTCTGGGAAAGAGTTTGAAATGGTAATTTACCGAACACTAACTTTCTCTTTCTCTTCTCTGACAATAAGACTCTTTCTGTAAGGCCCAGCTGTGAGGGCCAGATCCCAGCGCCTCCCATGATGCCTTGTGTTGCAACAGCTGCCCCCAAAACTTCCTTTTAGTGGCAGAGGGGGGTTCGGCAATAATCCGCTAATGATATTCAGACACAGTGACACGTTCTTGTTGTGCAACCCGGTACGGCGAGCCGCTGCAAATCGGACACAGACTGTTCTCACACACTTCTACAAAGTCCACTGGGCTCCAGAAAACAGAGACGCTGCCGGGAAAAGCAAAACTACCTCCCACGATCCCTCCTGTATACAACTCTATATTGGTTCCAGCCCTCAGTGCCTGCAAAACAAACATCGGCAGAACCTGTTGCGCAAAACTAGATCCGTCATTCCCGAGAACATTTTATTTAGGAAACATGTATTGACACTTGTCTCATGTGGCGGCTGCTAAATCCAATCATGTTACTCATCATTCTCCCCCGTTTTTCTGTAAAAGAAGATACAGAACTGGGAAACAACACTTGGAAGAAACATCTGTAACCAATCAAGCCGAAGAAGAAAAAAACTGAACAGCTTTGTACAAGTAAAATGTATGAGCGAAATATGTGATTTCAAACAGTATTGTGCAAAGAAGTGAGAAAGCTCAGATTTCATTGCAATTTTTTAAAATCGATTTCAATTATCGTGAGTGGATACAGATCAAGAAATGAGACCAAATGTATCAAAAGTACATGTGGCATATGGGACAAGGTTTAACTATATCAGTGACAGAGTGGCAGCAACATGAGAGATTTGGGAAGGCTAAAGAGAACAAAGCGCCGTGTGTCTTCGAGGATTGGGACACGGCACTGGGAAACTTATGAATGGACAACTCTTTCCAACACTTACAGTAAAACTCGGATGTTTGGAGTAAACACTGATGCATTAAATATCCAGGAAATGGCAGATGTTAAGCTGGCTTTATCAACATAAATATTAACGTGTAGCGTCTACAATCCTTTGTTTTTTTAAGCAATTTTTTGCATCAGCTCCTTAACAAATGGTCACATGTTTCTTATAAATGCGAAAATAAACACTAAAATATAGGAACTGTTTTATGCTCTTTGAAGAGCTATACCTTCTACATTTGTTGGGTAATATTGGTTTTGGTTCGTATAAACTGTCCTGTCTCAAAAGCATGTGTCTTTTTTATGAATGTGTTACTTTCATAACTCATAAATTCTTCCATCATTTAAAATAGAAACAGTTAGTCTAGTGCTAATATTCCACCATACATTAAAACACATAAATCGCGCATGATGGCTGCATGATGGCATCAGCACAAATACATCTGGCCTAAATGTCGACCATTCTAAAAACTGCAGGTCAGCCGTTACACAACCATATGTATAACGGATGTGAGCTAGCGATGTGACATCCTTAAACATTGCTGAAGAGGAATTTAAGAGTGTCTTCTGGCCTTTTTATTTACAGGGGAAGAGTGGTCGCAGGGGCACATCTGGAGTGCTCATCAACCCAGCATGCATAGGTTATAAATCACCCTTCTGTGTGTAAAACTGGGCGCACGAGACAACTCCGACACTGTCCGAACACTGCATAACACGAATTGATTATTCTCTCATTAAACAGACTCATCTATCTTACCCAGTGCCCATTCTTTGCTGCGAACCGGCCACACATCCTCCTAAAGATGTACGGTCTAACACGCATCGAAGAGCATAGGCGATGTATGATTTATAGGTCCAGTTAGAGAGAAATCAGAAGTTTGATAACATGTAATTATCTCGGCTCTGATGGCACAGGCCCTCCGGACACAGAGTCATTGAATGAGGATACTCTGATTTATGGCCTCTTTGAGGAAGTTTTGTGGCTGGTTTTATATAAGACCTGGGGGCGACATTATTGGTGTTGTGAAATGGCATGAAACCACCAGCAGCCTGCTGTCTTTGAGGGCATTTTTGACTATCAAAGAATGCTTAAAAGGCAATCTGATAGTTTATGACTGTTAAAAACCCCATGAAATCAAAATGAGCTTTAATCGGCTTGTAGATACATGCTAGCATTTATCACAATGCCCTTTTTGGATTTGGAATCTGGATTTGTTCTGCTTTAGGATAAAATTGGATGTAAAATAGTTATGAATCTGTGAAGTGGCACTATACACACTTCACCAATAATAACCATTTAATATTTTCGGTAAAAAGTTTTTGTAGGTTAGATATAGAAGAATCTAACTTACCCATGTTTTTCAAAATTGTAAAAAGTAAGAACGTCACAAGATTAAAACACCGGTCCAGAGGCACTTCATTTTTTTTTCATCTTACTTGTATAATTACATTTTTGGGATATTCCTGACTTTTTAAATGAGTTATACATGTTCCGTTGGTTGCATTTGGTTTGTATAATTTTAAACTAAACAGGAACTTCTTCTGTACCAGGGTTGGACCGGCGTTCTGAAGTAGTGTACATATAGAACTTCTTAACAGCAGTTTGTAAAAAACAGAAAAAAACAGCAGAAGTCTACAAATGTCCTCATTTAGAAAACATGTGTGTTTGTGTAGGTTTGTATATGTGGTTCCCAATGTGTATAATGTTATGTGTACACATAACATGGTTTACTTCCTGTGTCCAAATCCCCTAAACATACCAAAATGTGATTTTTTCATAAAAAATACTGAAAATGTTCTTTAATGGCTAGGTTTATGGGCAGGGTTTAGGGATAAAACATACAGTTTGTACAGTATAAAATTCATTATTATTATTATTATTATTATTATTATTATTATTATTATTATTATTATTATTATTATTATTATGTATAGAGAGTCTAGTGTGGTTGAAGTATTAAGTTTGATTTGTCCGGCACTATGTTTCAACTTGAACTCTGAAGTTTGTTATAATTTACTACCTTTAAAACCTGCCTAATCTGTTTATGGACATTTCAAAATAACAAACATGTACATACAACCATACTGTAAACCCCATGTGATGGCCCAGGAGTCCAATACACAGTTGCAATTACATTATCTGCCACCAGGAGGGTTACAGATCCACACTAACCAGCTATACCTTCATCCCTGGATTAAACAATGCGACAGGATCTGGAATCATCAGGATTCATTGGGGTGCATTCCAGTGTGCTCTGGTAGACAGCTGAAATCTGCAAGAGCCAGATCTCAGTCTGCTGGATCGCTAAAACAAACCCGATCAGACCACAAGTCACAATAGGGCCTAAATATTACACAACGATTCTCAGAAAGGACTTGCACACGAGGTCTCTGAATCATTTCTATCTGACGCTCCATATACAGCCCGTCACCTGCTCACTTCTGCAAGACAAAGAGAAATTTTACAAAAAGAGGTGGTGAGTCACGGTTTCCTCTGGCCTGTCTAGCCTGTTGATGGTTTGGAAATCAGAAGGCCTGACGAAAATCTGACTCTGATGGCGAGACGAAACACTGACTGCATGCAAAAAAACGTTTGTTCATATCCCTAAATTGAAATATATAAGACAATAACAGTCATGCTGGTCTTAAACAGCAGCACTTAAAACAATGAGAGCTCCTTCTACAAAAGCCAAGGGTGTAAACAGGCCCTGATTATTTCCAGTAACAATAAACCGCTGTGTTAACTTGTCGTCCCACCCTGTGCACACTTCCAGCAAAACTGGAAGTGTTGGCGACTGCCTTACCCTGGTATTCCTATAGCACACAAACTCAGAGAAAGATGGTGTGGCTTGCTTTGGGATCTGATGGATATCTCAGGCCTGTATTTCTATTGCCATTATTCCATGCCCTCATCAGACAGCTGCCTATATTTAGTCCGAGCTGCTTTGGAGAATTCATCATCGTGCATGCCCAGCCCTTGACAACATGGGCATCAACATTGTGTTTAGACTCCTGTGAAATATTTTGATGAGTGAGTTAAGACAAGAAACGGATGTAGGGGCAGTGTGGTAAGATGTTCCAGTGGTTGAACTGTATCGTACAATACATGTATTAGATATATTGTAATGCCATGTATTGTTCATATTTATAACATTGTTCAATGTAATCTTTCTTTTAAAAAATATTCAATATCATTTTATAAATAATAAATTTATACAAATTAAATACATTCTCCTTAAATGTACTTCTGTACATTTTTTGTGCTAAAGAAACTAATTCAAATGTAATATTTCTCACCACGTGCGATTACTTTTTTATAATCACATAGCTATACATTTCACCTGCCAGTAACTTTGAAAGGTTGAGAAAAACTTATGTTGCCAAGCTTCATTTTAAATGCAAAAACGAACAATTTTCAATTTATTGAAATGTATTAGGGATGCTATTAGAGATGCAGGAAAAATTAATTCTGAGCTAATATCGATTACAGAAAGAGATGCCTGCCGATACAGATAACATGAGATTACTGGTTATATGAATTTGCATTAAGTTTAAAGGTTAAATAAAAAATTGTATGTTATTAACTCATACAATGACTTTAAATATTGAACACTAAATTAGGGTGTTTTCAAATTATTTATACACAAGCACAAATGTATTGCATTTTTCTGCCCAGTTTGATTGACATATATCAGCCCTCACTATCGGCTGTTGTACTATCTGATGATACTGATTATGAGTTGATAAAACAGTGAATTTATGATCTCTAAAAGTCTCTATAGTCTTTATAAAAACAACAAAATGTAATTTCAATTTTTTTATTTCATTTATTCAAATGTAAATGTCCAGATTTTTTTACTATACCAGTTTTTGCAAAGTTTTTTTCTCCTTGGCCAGAGGATAACCGATAAAAATTTGTCTCAGCTTAGCCCACTTATATACTTTAAAAAAAGGTATACACGGTTATGATATGTTTTGTCCATGGAATAAAACCACTGTGATTAAACGTGATTACATGCAATGTCAGCATGCAGTTCTTGAGAGCTACACGTGACCTCTTTTTCACCAACACTTGAGTGTGTGACACACTTGTAGTTCATTTCTGCAAGCTGGTGTGTGAAATCTATGGAAAAGGTCCTTCTAAAAAGAAATATGTATGAGAAACTTTTTAACTTTACTTTCAACTAGAAAACATGCAGGTTGTTTGAATTCCCTTAATACAGTCACAGATCTAATAATGAAGGGCAACCCAATAAAGCACCAATGTGAACATGATGTAATAATTCATATAATTAGTTCTTGTTGTTCTTGAACAAGTTATTTACCCCGATCGGTTAAAGTCTCAACAGGTAAAGCAAGAAGGAAAAGGTCATGGGTTCGATCTTAAGAAAACTCACAAACCTGTATTCCCTTTTCCTTTTTGCAGAACACAATATATATATTTGTATAAAACCAAAGCAAGTCAATAGGGACAAACGGTTTTACATATCCAACATTCTCCAAAATATCTTCTATGTTATGCAGATTAATGAAAGCCATTCATGGTTGAAAAGGTTGAGTAAATGATGAAAACCTTTATATTTATTAAAAATTAACAGTCAATGGAATAGTTTCCTAAAAAAATGTACACCATGAATGGTACAGTATTATGGGTGCAATTGTTTGGGTAGTAAACAGTGTTTCCTTAGTATCCGAAGATTACAGTTGTGTTGCAAAACCTACAACAAACATGTCACTGTCGACACGCCGTGACAAAGCGTACAGTATGTTGTCAGATGTTAATTATAAGATTTCCGGACAGACGTTAGGCCTAATCATAGACCAAACAGAATGAAAAGTAATAAATACTGACAGAGCGTTTAACACCTTTCTCTCTTACTGCAGATGGGAACTGAGAGTAAAACACATCATGGGAAAATCCATGTCAACCATAGCGGCAAAAACATGTTATTATGGTCGTTGATAAACAAGGAGTGCTTGTGAGATTAGTTCATACTGGAACACCCAAAAATTGTATTCCTGCATCTTAAGAGAATTAGATCATCCGGCCTAGACCTGATAAATAATACCAATTTAATTGTAGGGTTTGTTAACTTTCAATATCATCTTCAAGAACAAGCTACTCACGATGCAGGCTGAGCGAGATGTTGATGGTCCTCTCCTCTGTGAAGCTTTTGGCATTAGGGAACTTGGCACACTTGAGCTGGGTGGCAGCAGGTGAGTCACCCATGTGGATCCAGCACACAGTCTCTTGGGCATAGATGAAATCCATGGCGGTGGTCTGCTTGGTGTTTATGGAGATGGGGTTGGCTCCACTCAGCGAGGTGGCTTGGATGTTCTGGGAGTTGGCTATCAGGAGGTACGGATGCCGATCTACAGGGTCTTAAACGCAGGTGGGGTTTCGTCATTATTAATCCACAACGATGCAGATTAAATGAACAGTGCTCGGTTCTCACCATTCTTGGCCTTGCAGAAACGGTTGTCTGGCTGAGGCAGGTAGCCCTCCACACAGCTGCAGGTGTAGGAGCCCTCCGTGTTGATGCACGCTTGACTGCAGGTTCCATATACAGCACACTCGTTAAAATCTGAAAAGAAGTAACGTCTTTAAATACACAGTTTTTCATTTAGCAGATGCACTATTCTAAAATAGGACCAGAACACAACTGAACCCATCCTCATATTATAAAACATTGATGACATAAATGATTGATGGTTCACCTTTACACGTCTTCCCATCCTCTCCAACCTCATAGCCATTTCTGCAGTAGCACTTGGGACCGGACAATGTGATCGAGCAGTTGTACTGGCAGCCCATAACTGTGCAGTTGTGAGCAAACTCTATGGGAAAAAAAGAGAAAAATATAAATTGGTTATAGGATAATAACACGTATAGATGAAAATTACATGAAAATATAGAACAGATTAGAGTACATCGGCTAAACAAAATAATCATTAATCATAAAAAAGTGTAATTATTTGCCTTTTTGTTACAATATGCTATATTGTAAAATATAAATTTTTAGTGGAAATCAATAAAGCTGGAAAAAAACATGGCGATAAAAGGGTGAGATAAGAACGCATAGTTACCCTCCTAATAAACACTACATATTTAGACATTGTATTAAATATTAAAAACAAGTTACTAGTATTAATATAGAATATTTTAACATAAAACTAATGCATAAAGTAGTATTTGAAAGTTGACTATATTAATGTATGAAAAAGGTAATAATACGTAGATCGAAATATCTCTTTTTAAGGGAATAAAAACATAATGGTTGATTGTCTAATGTTTGTATAGATCTCTGTAGTTATAATTATGTATGTTATATTTCATTTGTGATAATAGAACTCTCTACTATTACGCATTGCAAAATAGTTGCAGTCATGTTCTTATACAACTCTTTCTCATAAACAAAACATTAAATATGCCATAAAACAAGCAAAACATTAAATGTGATTATGTGACTTGTGTAGAAAAGCTTATGATATTTTTAACATGCAAAACAGTTCTGATGGTTCTGATGTTCTATGAGGATCACAGCTAAAGCAAGCAAGGGAGAGAAAGATTCAATTACAAGACATTCTTCTGGACATAAACCAGTTATTGTTTAGTCAAGTAAATCCGAACAGGTAAATCACAGTTTTTCTACAATTTCTGACTTAAGAGGACAGTAGGGGATGTACACACATTGGTCACAGATGAGTGAGTTTGCTTCATACTGTGGGTGTAACTGTACTGCCAAACACTGTATCACTGTCCACCAACTGCTGTGTGAACTCGCTCCAATAAAAAACAAGACTCTGCATGCCCATCGGATACAAAACACACACTGGTTTACGCCATCTCAAAGCCAAAACAATCAAATGTGGGAAAGCATTAAGGAAGTGATGAATCACGTTCAGGGTGTTCTTTAAAGATGCTATGAAACCCGAAATGAACTTGGGATTGATTTTCGCAAATTATATGTTTTTTTTGTAAATCATTACTGATATCCATACTACAAAAAAATGTGTATGTGATAGTGAAATGAAGAATAACCGAGTTCATCTCTAAACTAAACGTGATCCGAAGACATATGAGAGTGTGTGATGAGTTCAGAATGACTGACATGTTGCACCAGAAATACAAATAGTTTTAATGTTCAAGACCAATCCCCCTACCTCATTTTGAGAAGTGACTGTAGCACACAAATATTGTATACACAGGGACAATTGTGGATAGTGGGACAATAGTGCTTTTGTGGAATGTGTAGCGAGGGGAAGATGTGCAGAAAAAACACTGCAGCCTGTATCGAATCTATTACCTCATCCTTTCCACGCCTCTACAAAGCCAGACTCATACACTGACCTCAGATCCACAATCGGCCCAAACGCAACCATGTGATGGGCAATATGCATTGCATTTGGTTAGTTGTGATCTGTGAGTATGGATAGAATCTGTAGATTTTCTCAGATGACATATGGGAAATGGATTTTGGTATGGTAAAATGCTGGTGGGATCTCAAATTCACTAAGTTATTTGGACCATTCTTTAAATTGTAAAATGTGTTGAATCTGTGTGGGCAGACTCATGACTCAAAGAAATCTGGGTTTAACACAAGTTCAATTCTATCAACAACAGAGGTTGTATAAACAAGCAAGAAAGCGTTGACAGTGTCACTTGAAATAATACCGTGCAAATGAACAAAGATTGACCACAAGTGACTTTCTTTCAACACTTTGGTTTGTTTATTGTACAACCTGGAGTACCAACAGTTAAAACTACATGCATCAAGAACTCTGAAGCTCAATTTGTATTTAACTAATCTGGACGCTCAATGAAAAAAAGCGTACAAGAATGCAATGAGAAACGTGTGTGAAATAAGAAAAGTGTGTGATTCAATATCAAACCACACAATCTTTCCAATGCAGCAGCTATGAAAATACTGGCAAGCTGAAGACTCAAGCCGGTTTTTAGCCATATTGTATACAAACCGCTCAACCTGTAAGAAACCAACTATTAACAACAGGTCCAGGGTCAGTCGGTTCCCAATGACCTCAGAAACAGTGTGCAGACCCAGCATGCCTCACAGGAAGAACAGGAAATGGATGAAAGTTTCATGCTTCCCGCATCGACACTTCCGATTTCTATTAATAATTAATCTCATACGCAATGGCTAAACCAGGAACTAAATTAAAGTAGTTATGACTTATACTGGGTTTGTTTCCATAAAACCGAATTGAATGGATGGCAATGTTGTTAGGTTAGCAACTTTCTTCAAAATATCTTTTTTTGAGTTCGTATGAAGTCAATAATTGATGAGAGTTTGAATTTTTTGCGTTAACTATCAATTTAATGCTTTGGAAGAAATGTAAATCATCAGCTTATTTTGGTGAGAACATTTGACTCGTAACTGATGCCATGCCCTGATCACATGTGGCATCAGAGAAGATACAGGGGTTGTTACTCCAAATTAGCTTAAACAAGTTATGATGATGATAAATTTATTTTAATTGACTTTTTATTGACAACTTTTCATTTTCTTGACAACATCAGTTTCCACATAACATCAATTTTCATCTCATGAATGCTAAGAATTTCTATAACACTTTTAACATCAGCGCTAGGCAAAAATCTGTGACAGTCTACCCAGCGCTTGGCATTTTATGACAAGTTCTGATGAACACAAAATAAGATATTTTGAAGAATTTAGGGCAGCATGATGTTCTGGGGCTCTTGTGACTACCATTATCATCTTTCCTACTAAGGTAGTCAATGGGGTCTAAGAAATGCTTGGTATAAGCATTCTTCCAAATTATTTGGAATATCTAGGGAGTATGTTAATGGCAATTTTACGTTTGGTTAGATTTTTGGGTGAACAGTCACTCATTCACTTTGCTGCACAAGATGCAAACATATTTCACATTGTCATATTTCCCTGGCAACAGGTCCCTGCATGTGCGAGTATGTGTACACGTGTACGATAATCATGGGAAATTTTTCAGACAGCGACAGCTGTCTTGTCAGGTCAGGAGTCAATGAACTTTAGTTTTTGTTTGCATGTGTTGGGGTTGTTCAGCCACAACTGGAAAAGACATGAGCAAAATGTTCAAAAAGCGATGTTTCTTAACTTCTTCGACACACACCAAAGCCAAGGCCATTGACTCCCAAACCAAACATATAAAATTAGAAAACAAGAAACTTCTCTTTGACATTAATTGTGAACGTTTTAAAAGTACACTGTGGTTAAATCAATACTGCAATCACCCACGATGTTGTGTTACGATATTCTGCAGTGATCTGAGCCAAACTCATCTATCATTGCACTGACAACATTGTAATGGCTTACAGCTGAACTGAAACAAATGGATAAGCAATTGCCCAGAATGATAGGCCGCTGCCAGAGCAGAGAGCTCAGCTCTGATAAAGTTGAAAGGCACAATGGCTTTTGCCAATAGAAGTGCAAAGTTCTGTTTCAAAGGGCTTGGAAGTGCTGCATATGAGAAATCACTTTCTATTAAAATAAATAACGACAATTGTAACATTTGGAAAGACTTTTGATTGATTACTTTAAATTATATTAAAACAAACAAACAAACTGATTCGATAAAAGGAAAAGGTTTTTTCTGATAATCTGGAAAACTTCAGGATTTCAATTTTTTATTAAAAAGAAATTGACTACGAAATGTCATTTAATTTGACACCGACACTTTCAGTAGACACTTCCACAGCAAAATGACAGTCACTTTTAGCTTTTAATATGGTATTGTACTAAATCTTAGATTTTGCAGGTACACACAGTGAGAATTTGGCAGCATGCAATGCTCAGCATTCTCCTACAGGGCGTAAAAATGTTTTCCAGATAAAAATCTCTGATAGTAAAATAAGGGCAGAAGTAAAATTAAGAAATGTCCATCAACAATCAACCTTAAAAACCTGTTGTGAAACAACCAACACAGAGTAAAAATGTAAAGGCGTCGAAAAAAAGGTTGTACGCACCACAATGAGCGCTTAAGGATAGCAAAATGAGAAAATGTTTCACACATGATCTAGACAAATTAGGTGCCAACCTTGACATGGTTGTGTAAAATTCCCATAGAAGCAATGAACAAAACTAAACCTCCCTGTTTTTGCATCAACGTACTTAAGAGAATTTCCTTGTTCAACATTAACAGAAAATAAGATGGGTTTATTCTTAACTCTTTAATCATTTGATGTATATTTATATGATCACCATCAATCTTGTCTTTCTTTACAGATCCATGTATCCTAGTATAGTCTGTTATGACAGAGACGACGGACAGATTCAAGCCTCGTCAAATATTGGGAAGGGAAAAACATCCAGACGTGCATCCATCCCCTACAAATTCAACCATGTCTCAAATCCCAAATAAAATGACCCAGACTAACGTGACCCTGGTAGATTTCTTCATCGCAAAATTGTTAACATTGAGCTAGAACCCCCTCCTGTTAACAACTCTGTGATAATTACTAAGAAACACAGAGTGAAAAAGCTTGTTTTGAAACGCCGCGTGGCACAGTCTCTTGCACAAACTCAGGATCTGTTCGGGGCAAACAACGGAATGCTTGTTAAACTGCAAACTTTTCTGTGAAAGCAAGATTAAGCAAACATCGGAAAGACGTGCGAGCATGTTTGCATGCACATTTGTGTTCGTGTGGACGAGTGTGTGAGTGTTTACCTCTGGGTTCAAAGGGTCGACGTTTGATACAGCGCGTGTGTGTGTCTAGGCTCAAGGCGCAGGATGGGGGTCGTGTCAGAAAAGCACATTATATATCATTCAGGCTTTAAAACATCAAGCCGGCTTGTCATTGTAACATTCCAGCAGAGGAGAATTATGTGTTATGAATGTATAGCAGGACGAACATTTGTACAATTATGTCAGGTTCACAAAAACCTCTTTAACTTTTCAACTGGACTTAAGTCATTCCGGTATGAATTCTTTAAAAGGTCAACTTGACAAGTCAAGAGTGTCTTAGGACTTTGGATTCAAATAAGACAAAATTCTGATAAGTGATGCTGATATTGTCAAGCCACTAATACAAGCATTGACACATACATACAACTTGTGAACCCGTGAGAATTTGAACCAAAACACAGACCAAAAACTATTACGACGGGTTGAAGAATGAAAAAGCTCTTTTGCAAATAGGTGTCTGCAGATGTGTCACCTCGACAATGCGGCCCTTCATCACGCCCATCTGTGCAGTCTGGGACGCCGTCACACAGCTTGCTTAGGTGAATACACACATCTGTTCCTCGACACTCAAACTCGTTGGGAGGGCACTGCGACACTTGAGTGTGATGGCCTGCGAAGAAAATACACAACAAACAAACACTAGTTAACACTATTCAGTTACATGTAGAAACGCATTTCCACTCATATCATTTAAATATCTATAATGATATGAGTATATAGTGCATATAGTTTAACTATGAGATAGTCCTTTCAAAAATAAAATATCACTATCCTTTAGAAATTTAAGGAGTAAAACATACACATACCATTTAAAAAATGTTCTACTATGGAGATCAGGCAATGGTGGCCCGGAATCTGCTATCATTCTTCTAAATAACTTTCTTTATATTTAGCACTTTTGGAAGGTTGACTTCCACATGAATTTTCATTTTTGATTGAACTTTGTCTTTAACAGATTGTTTGGTTTTATATAGCACGTAAAGGGTAAGCAGGACACCACAAATTAATTTCAGTGCCTTTGTTTTGGGGGTTTCTTTATTGCGTGTGTGAAAATACACACAAAACCTCACAAAGCACACAAAAATATTACAGCCCATGTAAAAATAAAGTCTACGAAGGTTGTCTTTTGTTCAAAACGCTTGCTTAGTAACTTGTTCTCTCTAAACTCGTCCAGAAAAAACAAAAGGTGAACGTCAACAGTGCCGGGCATTTGCTCGAACCGCTCTCTGCCAGCACAGGACGCCCTGCAAAACAAACTGTTTGTCTTGGATATTTTTCTTTCTTCCTCCTCCTCTTTCCCACTTTCCCTTCACCTCTACTCATAACATTTGCACACCCATTTAAAAAAAAAAAGCACAAGGGTATTTTAGGTTGTTGGGTGAATTCACTTCTCATATGGGTGATAGGGTAAGGGGAAAGAATTTGGCTGTAGGATTACTGGGTTAACGGCTCTTCTCTTTTCTAAAGGTCCTTAAGGTCTCTCTGCTCTCTCAACAGCATATATTCAACTATCTTCAGGGATGGAAGTCGAGGCATGTTTTTTTGGTTCATTGATGCTTGGCTGGAAAAATATTTATGTGGGAGGCCCCTACAGAGTTTTATTTCATACCGAGGGCCACATTATGAGCTTCAAATTCTATTTTCAACAATGTCACATGCTTAGTTTAGAAAATGAGGCAGAAAATTTAAATAAACAGTGCAGAAATGTTAATGATTTTTTTTACTGTGCTTTTACGTGAAACAATGTTCACTTAGAGTACATTTAAAAGCTCAAATTAAGTAAATACACTGTTTAAATGTTGTGTATATGTAGGTGAAAAAGAAATCTGATGAGCTCAAATATTTCTATTAGAATTCACACAAAAAATTGGTGTATATTACAAATTTATATATTTGATAAATAAATACTTTCTTCATTACCTAAACTTAAACAATAATTGTAAATTGAAATTTCAATCAATTATTTTAATTAGGAATACTCCGATCGATTGTCTGGAGATCGGCTGACCACCATGGTGATCACCACCAAAAAAAGCGTACTCTCTATCAGTGGCAAAGATCCTAATCGGAGCACCCTAGTTTTAAAATGTTCTACTAGATAATAAACTAGGTAAATTAATTAAGTAAATATAACTGTTTATTTTGTGATAAATACAGAATAAAATAAAATATTTTTTACAGTGCAACCTTCTAAACACATTTCACATACGCGACAAACATTTGTTCGCTATTATCACAATATGCTGAAGCATTTATTAGAAATATCCAAGATTTCCATAAGGAGTCCACTATACAGTAATTTTAAACCCGAATACATACATCCTGTAAAATGAAAGCTGATGTTCTCCATTGCTGTACTAAACTGTTCCAGCAACACTAAACCAACATCAGAATAAATTGAGTTTCTGCTGCACCCAAAAAAGCTCCCTTGTGTCCAACCTGGACTCTGTCTAATTTCAGCTGTTCTGCTAAATTTAAGGAGGAACAGTATGTGCCTTCCTCTTTTTCCAACAGTCTCATATTTATAATGGTTCTGATTCATATCACATGACAGTTCCCATTTATCAGATGCTTTTAAGGCTGTAAAGGGGTGCCATAGTCCCTATACATAGACCATATCTGTGGATGAGATGGCACAGCCCATTTCTAATAGTGTATGCAATTTTGTCATATGGAAAATATCTACTTTTGCTTGTGTAAAATAATGTGAACTCAGGGGTTCAAATGGTAAAAAGTCAGCTCTAAATTCACACAATTCTTTTGTGTTTCCACAAAACACAAAAGAAGGTATTTTGAAAAAGTTGGTAACCTTCACTCCTACTGTGTGGACACAAAACCAATGCAAGTGGACATTCTTCAAAATATCGATCACTTTAACTATCATACGATTTCTCGTTATGTATGTATGGTGAAAACCAGAGCAGCTAACAGCACAAACTAATTTAGTAACATCTAAATGTTAACAAAAACAGAAGGCGCAGTGTTGGAGGGCAACATGCTGTTTTGCGAAGAAGGAAATAATAGAGGCAGGCGGATGTTCTGAAAGAATGGATTGGGGGCAGAGCTCTGTGATCTGTAAGTGAACTGGAAGTCGTTGGTCGTTTGCTAACTGGAGTTCTCTCATACAGGCGACGACTGCTTCCTTCCTCCACTGCCACAGACACCCTAAAGCACACGCACTAAAAACAACGGCCAAAGAAAGGAACAAAAAATCTAAGGCAGAGGAGGGGCTGGAGAACAATCACAGATAAACAGAAATAAGGGCTTTATTTACTACCAAACTAACTAACTGCCTTCCTTAACATTCAAATAATCAAAGAGCACGTATTAACATACATATATTTTCTATCATTTCCTTAAAGAATATAGTCTGTTAAAGATTGTTAGGATTTTTGTACTGAGAGAATATTTTATAACTGTGACATTATTCAACTGTATCCGGCCAAAACCTCCCTCACACAGATATATCATTATTTATTATAACAATATTTTAATAAAAAACATTTTGTGAATTTTTGTTTTTTACAAGTATATTTTATATCCCCTTTATATGTGTTGTTATATAGATAAATGAAAAAAAAGGGATCAAGTTATACGAATATCCTGTTTTAATATACCCTATTGTTCCCCAAAAAATTTAAAGTTTTATATGCGGGATAGCGGGGTTTTATTAATTATTCTATTCACAGATTTTCTTTATATCTATGTGATTTGTAAATCAAATTTTGAATCGAATCAAGAGCTTTTGGAGTAAATTATTTATGAATCATAATCATATGAAATCATTCACCATTAAATAGAAACCGCAACATTGCTTCATTACAACAAAGAATTGTTTACCGAAAAAAACGTACAATTTTCACAGATCACAACAATTTAATAATCCAGAAAACTTTTGTGTATGACGCAACAGTATTTTGAATATGTGAAATATATCGCATTCCTTCAATTGAATATGACCCACTGTGATTTACTTAAATAACTCGGCTACCCCCCTTTGTGCAAGACCCAAAACTTACGGGAGAGAGGGATAAAAGGAGAAACAGGATGTGCATGCAAGTAAACACACCAAGAAACCATAAATCATGACTTCTCGGTTTCCTCTATAATAACAAGGTAATGCAATCCCCTATTTAACCAACAATGAGAAGGAATCTGGATTAAGCTCATTTGTGGCTCCGTCACCATAGTTAGGTTTCGTACAGGCCAAGAAACTGCTGGAACCAAGTTAAAAAACTATACCCAGGAGTCAAAACATAACTTAAGGAGAAATTAATGTAATAAAGAGATGAGCTGAATCAAACTGCATGTTAATGAACTGTATTGGAATAATCTGAGCCGAAGTCAACAAAACAGTAAACGGTTCAATTAAACACACTTAAGAAACCAAAATACTTTGGACTAAGAAATAAACATTTGACTCCTCATTCTTATAGCTAAGAATCATGAGTTTGAACCTGTGCTCATGTTATCAAGATGAGCTCAATTTAAACACTTGAGCAGAACAGCGGGGAATCGGAACTCTATTCGAGCATTCTGTATGCGTGTTTAAACTCAGTTTATCCTAACCTTACCCTCAGTTACATAATGACCTCCTATTTGGCTTCCCTGTTGTTCTTTTGTTAATTGTGTGTGTGTGAAAGATACAACGCCCCCCTCCCTTCGAAAGCGCCCTGTCGCTACTTTACTCTCATTCACGCTGCTTCAAGCTTCAATGAACACTTTGCATATTCACAGACCCTTTATATTGTCCTCCTGCACCTCTTTTAGTGCTGACCTCTATGGGACCCATCTTGTGCATATCGCAAACTTGCATGACTTGAATATACGCGAGGATAAGCATTCTCAACATTCTAAATGGGAAGCTCAGGGGCAGACATATTCAAATGAGTCTTTGAACAAGCCGACCTTGACCTTTCTGGATCTTCTGAGTCTGTTTTCTGACACTTAATTTCAGGCCGTCTTTGATCAGCTCATTCAGGGTCAGCGATGACGCGTCATTAACCCGTCGTGCATTTACGAACCTTCTGTTCGCTGTTCCCAATAACAGCGGAAGGGCATTTTAACAGATGAATGGGGTCGGATGAGACGCACCTCTGATCTCAGTCTCTGCCGCCCGGAATACTCATTAAACCCTTCGGCTACCAAGGTCGTTCTTCAGCAGACTATCTAAAAGCACTTATAATTCATCCTTGAGGCTTGAATTCATTCACAATTTCTTTTGTTGGACTGGAATAGCCAATCTAATCATCATTTATGAATTGCACCTTTGTTCATTCTACGGTGTCATTTCAAATTTCATGCTATTTGTTGAATTAATAAACAGAAATATATATAATAATGGGTATTTCAATAATGGCATTTGTTCAAATCTGCGTGTGATTCTTCTGTGGGAAAGATATTTTGTGAAATAATTTTCACCTAGGTTTAGTGTTCATATGATAGGGTCAATGGGGGCCAGTGTTGTTTGGCTATCAACGTTCTTTAAAATATTTTATTTTGTGGCAGAAATTATATATGTGTGGAATGGTGAGGGTAAGTAAATGATAGGAATAAAACATTTCGATTATCTTTTTACTTTTCTTTATAGGTGGTTAAAGTAATAGTTCGCCCAAAAATAATTTTTTTGTCATTATTTACTCACCCTTTTGCATTTTAAACCTAAATAACTTTATTTCTTAGAAAAAAAGATTATATGAAGAAAGTTGGTAACCGAACCGCAGTGGAACCTCTTCACTCCTATTGTATAGAAACAAAAAAAATGTGTATGGATACTACTTTATTTCAAAATATCTTCTTTTGTGGTATGCAGAAGAAAAAAAGTAATACAGTTGCAGAATGATGGGGGGGGGTTGATTTTGACGAACTATCATCATTTACTCACCCTTTTTCCATTTCAACTAAATGACTTTCATTCTTAGAAAAACAGATAACTTAAAGGAAGTTGGTAAACGAACAGCAGTGACAGCTATTCCCTTCTATTGTATGGACAATAAAATCAATGTGCAAAGTGAATGGATAAAAACATTCTTCCAAATATCTTCTTTTGTGTTCTGCGAAAGAAAGAAAGAAAGAAAGAAAGAAAGACAAAGTTTTGAATTGACGAGAGGGTGAGTAAATGATGACACAATTTTCCTTTTTGGGAAATAAATGACTTAAATAGATTTTTGCTTTTACAGTTAAAACATTGATCATAATCAGAGCCAGGAAAATGAAACCAGCGTCTATAGGTCACATGTTTGACAACTTTTTCCTACTTTAACCGATGGTTGTAATAATGAGGACAGACATTGGACGCTGGTTTTGTTCAGGGGGAGGCCGTGGGAGGTAGAAGCTTTAACCAAGTGCAAATTACACTGAATAATCACTCCTGATGGACCATTCCATCAAAGAGTCTATACAAGAGCATCAGAATGTGAAAAGACAGCATTTACATCTCGGATGCATGCGAGCCCACACCGAGTGCTTTCATTTCCCCAGAGCTTTCTGGAACAAGACTGCTGATTCACAAAAACATTTGCCGTGGCCAGCGTCTCTCTTTCAGTTGCCCTAAAGTGCACCACATAGATGAAAGTTTTTTCCCTCCGCATAGATATTCTGAACACATCTGGAGTTGTTTGCTGTCCCAACCACCATGCTTGCCATCAAAGCATTTTCTAGAGAGAAAAACAGTCTTGTTGAATGAAGTTAAATAAATAGTAAACCGGGCGAAGCCAACTCAAACCATCACAAATAAACAAGACAAGACCAGATTTCAGGACAGGGCTTGAATACAAAAATGAAAGTCAAGATGATGAAAATAAACAGTAGGAGAAAGAGCAAATGAATGTAGATGTAAATGTCACAAAGTGAATAGACATCTCATTGTGTTTCTATGAATCAGCCTGGGAAAGATGACCGAGATGAGCTTCACGAGCATACAGTGTGATGTCCTGACGCAGGCAAACTTAAGGATCTGTAAGAGTCTTTACCTCTGGAGGGTAATTGCAGCTTAGGTAAGACACCTGGGAACTGATGTGTAATTAAGAGACAAGACAATGAAAAAGCACGGTGACTCACAGAGACATTCTTCTTGCAGCGGCTCAGCATAATAAGCATGAACTTCTCTAAAGAATCAATTCTACATGTTTCGAAATGACAAAAATTTCTGGGGTGAACACAAGAGTTGGGAAGCGGCATGGGTCTTCAAATCTAACATCCTATATAGGCCACAATAGTAGGGCTTTCCATTCAAATTTCCATTTTAGCGTCCAACAATGATTAAAACATAAAAACGATATTTTTGGATCTACGATTTGATGTATTATTTATTAAGAAAAACAATCAAATAATATTCATATAAAATAATTATTAGAAACAAGCATATTTATTCCTAATGATCTTTATTTAATAGAATATAATTGTTTATCACATTTGTTATTAAATCTATTTTTGTTATTATTTATCAATACTGATGTTTATGATGAAGTTTATAATGAATTGTGTTGGATACATGTGTTCTCAACAATAAGTGAAAAATCCTGACTCCTATTTCCGTCACAATGGAGCATCCCTACACAATAGCCTAACAAATATTCTTAATGTTGTATTTTCATTCAGTTATTTTAATGTTTTTAAATCAACCAAAACTTAAGTTAAATCTCACAAAATCTGATATTTCTCACCATCTGTGATGTGTTTTTCAGTTTTCCCGTCTCTGGAAATGTTAGTCCAAAGCCAAAAAAAGTGTTTATATTTAATGATATTTTATAAGTTATTGTTGTTGTTTATATGTTAAAGTGGTTTGTTCAATGCTTCAATACAAACTACATGAAAATTAATCACATTTATCCTTAACCATTGCTGAGGGTTTCTTCATAAACTTAAAGTTTACCGAAGAAAGAACAAAAACATGGTTTGAAATTGCATCCCGTTAATGATGTCACCAATAAGATTAACTTACGTGGCTGCTAGGATCAGAAGTTCAAGCCAAAAATATGAAAGGTCGGCTCATATATTTGTGCCAAACCGATCGTGGCACTGCTGGGCCAAATCTTGGTTTCATTTTCCACTTTAACAGCATCAGGAACTGGAACTTTTAGAACAAAAAGAATGCACTGATCAATTGCAAACTGTATTCTTCTTACGCACCTGTCATGAATATTTCCAAAAATGGGGATTTAACTAAATATATCAAATTCTGGAGTTGACATAATGAAAACATTATGCTCAGTATTGGAACACCATGAAAAGCAAAATATATGTAGTGCTTTGAACTGCAGATTCTTCTAAGTTCAAGTGTATTTAAAGTAGTGATAAGATCTAGTTTTGTTTCAAGAAAGAGTTCCTGATTTCACTCTTCTCTTATCTCTGTGCTTTTCTAATGATATACTGACCTACTTAAAGACATAAACAAGTCCTATATTGGTCAAACGGAGCTGCCAAGCTTTTATAAAGCTCTCCTAGAGAGAAAGTAAGAGAAGGACAGCCAGAGCGAGATTTATAGTGTTCAGACACAACACAATTGGTGGGAATGCAGTCCGTTGGTTAGTAATTAACTTCAACTAGAAAGACAAAGTTTAAAACGAGAACAAAACCTTATGACCATAAGACACACCTTAACTCAACCATACTCAAACTAAATGTGCTTTCTGTACATTTTATGACCAAAAAAGTTTCATTTCATACAACCTCCTGCAAGACAAGTGAAAAGCCACAAGAAAGCGTTTCGATGCGGGACATCTGGCAGACATCACCTACTGACTTTCAAAAGACTGACACCATTTAAAAAATGTTGAGATCGGGATTATCCATGACACTAATTCCGAATTTACATACATTCTCATTTGGGACGCAGGCAGCTGGTAATGATTTTCTTTCGGATTTGAAGCGCTGGAAATGGTTGTAACAAAGAGGATTGAGTGTGTAATGTGTGTAATTGGAAGAAACAGATCAAGATAAATCAGAAGGTCAGAGCTTCCGTTAATGAAAAGGGCCCTTTGTCTGCCCAGCTAAACTGCATTAGCAGGCCTGAAATTATATTAGTGGCACTTCTCAAATGGCACATGGCAGATCACAGCAGAAAGTTTGTTGGGTGGAAAATTCTTTGATGTTTATGGTTTCAGTTCTCAATAACCAAGGATATACTAGTCTAAATAATGCAATTATAGGCTTTTTGCTTGGGAAGAATTTACACTATAATTTCCTTCTAGTAATAATAATAACTTAATAATTACACTTGTAATGTACCACAGTACTATGTTAAAACACATAGTTTTTTGATGCTCAATTATAACAAAAATCATAGTTTCTGATTATTCGCCATGATATTGAAATTGTGATTATTATTGTCGATAAATATAATATATATTGATTGTAAATTGAAGTTTTGAAAAGTTTAAAAACTTTGTGCGAGACAGCTGCATGTTCAACATCTAAAACCAAATAGTATTATGCAAACCAAATTATGGGAGTTATTTTTTGATAAAAATCCAAAACGAATAACTACAGAACGCAACAATTTATCAATTTTACAATCTCAAATGCACAGAAATGAGAACAGATGGACATATGGGTGGTTATACAATTGTTTTTCCTGTTATTGCAATCTTTAATATTTTTTCTAACTACTTGTGCAGCCCTTGAATATTACTTAATACTATTCAAATTTATTCGATTAATTGTTCTAATCAAACCAGAGGCCTAACGCAGCAATGCACACAGTTTATGAGCCAATTCAGCACTTTTAAAATGTTACTTTTGTATCGAATCCATACTTAGTATATCGGCAAATACTCAATCTCAGGTATCGCATCGGAAGCAAAAAAGGTGAATCAATGTCCTCTCAATACTCAAACATTTAATATAACAATACTATATATTAATAAGTAAAGTGGAAAATAAAAGTGAGAAAAGCCAACATTTAAATAAAATGAGACAGCTAAATGAATCCAGTAAACATAGACATGAACCATGTTTACAGGGACTTTCCTGGATCTGCTTGCGTAATCTTCTTCTTATCAGCCTGTGAGGACGAATGAGCAGCCGCAGTTACAACACAGAAGGTTGTGTGTAAACGCTTAACTCTGTCTGTTTTTCTGCAGAACAGTAAAGCACCGAAAGAAACTGATGGTACAGCCATCACAGCCGCCCGCTGTGAGAGTGTCTGGCTAATGTGACAGATGTAAAGTGAAGTGCTGAAGTGAAGGTCTGTGTGCTGTAAACACTTCAATGACAGGAGCCAGGCTTCTGTTTTTGTGTATCTGAGATGAGCTCATATGTACAGATCACCTGGACGGACGGGACGGCAGACTAAACAGAGCAGTTTAATTAATGTTATCGCTCCGGAGAGACACCCAGTGTGTCTGTATCTGTTCTTGAACACTCAAAAACTCCTTTGCACATTCAAAAGGAAACTACCGTTGAACCTAACATTCTATCTACATCTGACTTCAGCAGTTCTTATGACATGCCAAAATATTTCAGGTTTCCAGTGATAAGCCGATCATGAGAATTCTTCCCGCCTTGATTTCATGCTGAAAATGTACGGAACAGATAAAGCAGCACACTTACAGATATCTGCGGCCTCATCAGAGCCGTCGGGACAGTCTTTCTCTCCATCACATCGCCAGCCATTGGAGATGCAGGCTACCTGGTCTTTGCACACAAACTGTTTGGGACTGCATGTCTTCGGAGCTGAAAGAGAAAAGGAGATTGTGGGCATGTAATCAAAATGCATGCAAATCTGCCATGATAATCAATACGACAAAACATTTTTTATTTATAAGGGCTGCTAAAAAAGTACAGAAATTATAATAAGGATTTTTTGCATTATTTTAAAAATTATTTAATACTTTTACCCAAATGACTTTGGAAAAACCAGTGTCAAAAAATTAATATAGAACTAAAACAAACTATATATTTTTTTAAAAATGATTAGAAATTACTATGGTAGTTTCTATTCAGGATTTTATATAAATTTAATTAGTACAGTAGGGTAATACAATAAAATAAAAATTGCTATCTATTGCATACTATCATGTTTCTAAAACCTGTTCATGACGCTTTCTTCTGGAACCATCAGCCATTGAAAAACCCACAATGGTCGACCACTAGATGCTTCAACAAGTGCAATTTTTTGAGGGCAACCTTTGGATAAACCACTGATGAATAACCTCAAAAAGCCTGAACTGAACAAAGTTTTGGGAAGAAAAACTCATCGCATGCGGTCGTAGGCTTTGCTGAGCCTCCCATTCCTCATGCCAAAGATACTTGGTTTCAACACAGCAGTACATCTAGGTCACCCCGAGTTCACAACACGGCTTTATATACCAAGGAAAAAGCCTCATCGAAACACTGTAACATGAACCCACTTATTCACCCTCTTTACGTTATGCCCCAAACAGTGCTTTTCTTTTGCTTTTTTATTACCGCCGTTTGCTCCCCACGTGGAAAGGCCTTTTTATTACTGGTAGGGCGTCAGTTCTGTCTGACCCCAGGGAATCCGGCATCCAGGGGAGTATTTTTGCTCAGTCAGACTGAGGAGATTGTTGAGGTAAACCACAGGACCGCGGGCGATCCGGCGCTGGCCCTTTGCTGACACCGGACCAATCAGCCAGATGTCAGAGATACGCCGCAGATGAAATTAAACTATTCTCAGTCTGGCCGTCCCGACGACCGCTGTACCCCTGTAAAACACTGCAGCTCCCATGTCAATACCTTCCATGGGTGCGGCCCAACAGCTGACCACAGGCCTTCTCTAAAGACAATACACAAACTGAAAATGCCAAAAGCTTTTTTGGCAAAAGAGCATGAAGCTAGACTACAAACAAAACTATTTAAAAGTTTAATACACTTTGAGTTATTAAATCTGTTTGAGTTATTCTATAAAACTTTTCAAGGACGAGAACTGTTGTTTTAATAATGATAAATAATCAGACCGTGTTATTAATCAAATTATTTTAAATCATTTTAGGATAGTTGCCAAATATACACAAAATTATTTCATGTGGTTTAGTAAATATCCCAAAAATAAACCATTATAAATAATAACCTAGACAATAAATAAATAAGTAGATAGAACTTTTAAACCTTGAAAAGATTATTCAGTGGAAAATACAAAAATATATAAAATAAAAAATATATTTGCATAGTATATTTAATATACACCAATATTTTCGGGGAATTCTGATAGAAACTTTTTTTTACTTACATATAAATAATATTTAAAAAGTATATTAACTTGATTTCAAAGTTTTACAATTGATCATTATTTGTGAAATTGTTTCATATAAAATAAAATGTTAATTGTTGTTAAATTATCGTAAAAGAGTGCCCTGGTGTGACAGCTTACCTTTAGAAATTAAACTAAGAATGAAGAAATCTCTCTTGTTCATTATTATATTATAAAGACCATATATTATTAACATAGTGTCACACATATGGCATATTTGTCCAATACCCATTTACATTTGCCAACCCTGTGATGCAGATTTTTGTTTTTAGAGCACAAGTGGTGACTGTTTGACAGACTGACTCTTTTATTCCGACCGGCCTGTGGTTTTGCCAAGTGTGTACCGAACAGTACAATGACTACAATGGCTGTGGTGGTGGTAAGCTGTATGTCAACGAGCAAAGCATTGATGAGGACAGCATTAAATATCTGATTGTGATTCTCGGCAGGACTCCCCCCTTCCTTCTCCGACACTTACCTCCCTCCACTTTTGGCAACGCAGAGGTGTTTCAGAAAGAGAGGCGGAGGAAGGCTGCGAGGGGGAGAGGATGTGACTGCAATCGTAAGGGAGAGGGGGGATGTGTACAGCACAGTCACGTCTCTGTACGTTTTTCAAAAGTGCTGAGAAAGCCAGACGACCACTGCTTCTATTCTCCGACAGGCATTTCTCAACCTGCCCCTAAGTGCTTTATGGAGTAAGGTAATGTATTTACAGTTGTGTGATGGAATAAAAGTGAAATGCTTGGATAGAGGTTCCTGATATGGGAAATTAAATATAAATGAACTATTTAATTTCCATTCTTTATTAATACTTTTAACTGAATCCATGCATTTTTTTTTTACATTTTTAAGTATTATTTGTTTCTTTTTTGTAATACACCTATATTAAATTAAAGGGAGTTAGAGACGTATTTTTATTTAAACTGTCCCTTTAAAACCATCAGCGCCGGATCACCCCAACAAGAACTCATGACTCTAATTGTAGGATGTGGGGTCGTCTGGGGAGCCAAGAGCTTTTCCCACAGAGCTCACCTTTTTTTCAAAACTGGCTGAAATATCTCGGACAGAGATCCGGATTGTTAATTCAGACCCCTGCTTTTTTCCAAAGGCAAAGCCAAACTACTGACAACTTTTGAAGGAGCAAATCCAAGGGGACTGTTAATCATTGAAGAGCATCTGGGTGTATGGTGGGGAATGAAAAAGGCTTTTATTTGTCCCTCTGGGACGCCACCCAACTGCAAACATCAGGAGCATCTCAAAAAGGTACACTGGCCAGGCCGGCAAACTAAGCGGCCCCATACCCAATGGTAGTAGAAGGCTGTTATAACCAATGCTGTTTATACTTGGACACTGCAGTGATGGTTCACCAAAACAGAAAGAAGGGTCATCATTTTCTCGCCCTATTGTCTTTCAATCATAGCACTTTTGATCTGCTGATCACAAAAGTTGGCAACTGGCACAAAATTCACTTGCATTGCTTTTGTGGCCATACAATAGAAATATGTTCTTCTGTGTTCTGCAGAAGAAAGAAACTCACACTGGTTTGAAATGACAAGAGGGTAATTCAGGATAACACAATTTTATTGGTGACTTTCAAGGACCTAAAGAATGACATTCACCCAAGTTTGTGTATGCATTGAATTATAAATACATGCATGTAAATATTTAAGAAATATTTAAGATATAAAAACCAATAAATGTATAAATATTTCTTAAACATCATTTTCAAAATAAAGATTTTATATTCTCTAGATCTGTTAAATGTTTAAGAAATAATTAAAAATATAAATTTCTACAAAATGTCTTAAGTACTATTTTAAATATGCATGCATGTGTTTATAAAACAAAATAATAACTAGTATTTTATAATTTAATATAAATATATATGCAAGTACGTTTAGTCTAAAGGTTTTAAAATCAAAATTTATTAAAAGAATGGAATTTTGCTTTGAACTATAAAATAACACGTATATGTGCTGTGAATAACTAATAAGGTTTTAAAAAATTGAACCACTTTTTGAAATGATGTCCTTCTAACCAGATTACAAACATGTCCTGCAATGTTAATTTTCTGGGACAAATCTCTGTGGTATATTGAGCAGAAAGAGGCCAGTGTCTAATGAGTTGAAATTCCAAAGAAATGAGGCTAAAAACCAATCACTCACACATCGGTTTTCTATGTGTATAACCATACACCCTGCAGGCTGACAGCAGGATGAATTGCATGCTGTCTTTCTCCATAACATCTAAAGAAGCCTAAAAAAATCAGGTATAGTAGGTCTGATTCTATACCACACTCTTGCCAACTGTTTGGTTGTTCGTCTTCTGTAACTCACGTGTCATTGCAAACTGTATGACTTTCTTTCTTCCACAATTGACAAAGGAAGATATTTCGAAGAAAGTTGGTAACAGCCATGGGCCTAATTCACTTTTATTGTGAATGGGTGATAGTTACCAACACTCTTCAAAACATCTTCATTTCTCCGCCGACACTCATACAGGTCTAAAATGTCAAGAAGGGGAGCAAATGATGACACATTTTTCCTTCTTGGGTAGACTATCGCTACCATTTTAGAGGATTAGTTGACTAACTATATTTCTTTCTGTTCACATTTCTTAATGTCTTAGTGGCTTTGTATCCATCCACTTAAAGTCAATACGAGTCTCTGGGGTTACCAAGGTTCTTCAAAATATTTTCTTTTGTGATCTGCAGATGTCATGCTGGTTTGGAATGACACGGAGGTAAGAAAATAAGGTCACTTTCTATTTTTGGTTGCACTATCCCTTTAAAGCTAAAATCAGAATATCTAAAACCATCATGGCGATCAAAGTGGGATAAAAAACGAGTAACTGCTGCTCACGTTGCTTTAAGACATGAAGCCAAGATTTGCACATAAATCATATTGCTCAGTGCAATTTTTATGTCGTCCTGCATTGTTTCCAGCTCAGATGAAATATAATATGGGACAATAAACATGATGTGACCACGGCAGGTCTTTTGGTCGGAACACAAGAAATGAGGGAAGCCCTTTAAACATCCGCTGAAAAGCATTAAGCAAGCGGATAAGAAAGTATCTGTGGTGCAGAAACTCATGTACACTCGAATAAAAGGACATGGTGAATAAATCTTTATTTACTTGATTTTGTGGACCCCCATGCTAAGAGGTCTCGGCCATGATTTATATAACAATGTCTAAGACATTAATGATATAATCCAGCAAATGTGCTGTTTAATCTCAAGTCGATGTCATAATCGAATAATGATGAGACATGTGTGTAGTTTAATCCGTGTTTTCTTACAAAAAAAAGTGACTCTTAACTCTAAAAAGAAAGTTGAAATAATAAAACTCTTCCTTTATTTCAAGACGGTTTCCATTCGGATCGCCTCTGCCACACTACCCTTCCAGGGGGACCAGCTGTGCAGAGCGTGACCCACTTTCCACCCCTAGAGCCTCAGTTCCCCCCCATTCAGCCCGCCCCTCCAAATCATCTCCAGGCCTCGGCCACACATTCCAGCACCTTTAAATTGATTTCATCTGTCGGCCCGTCCTCTGTGAGGACATGGGCTCGTAAAGCCGGGTTCTTGGGTTTAGTGGCTCCAGGGAAGCCACTGCGGAATTTTGGAACCAAACTGAAAAGACATGTACATCAGGATGGTTCTACTTAGCATTACAATGCCTGAAAAGTCATGACACACTGTGCTTTATTACTTATGCAGGAATTCCCGTTATGCATGCAGTGGCATTCTTAGGAAAATTCCAGAAGGTCCTGTTTGTAATTATAAGTTGGCGATTGTATTGACTCGAGAATAGAGAGAAAAATCATGGAAAGACATGGAAGGAAGGGCTGTTTCTCATCAAACCGCACTGATATCCTCCCTTTAGGAATGTCCGCCCGCCACACAGAACTGCAGGTGACAGAGGAAGCTAAACAGAGGATGTAAATTACACAACTGAAATCACAGAAGAAATAAAGTCACTAAATTCATCTTCGGAAAAACCGCAGATTCGGCGCAAGAAAAACGCTTTAAACATCATTGACATCACTTATTCTAAAACTGAGAGCTGTTTGTTGATGCTGCAAAGGCTTTTCTCTTAAAATATTTAACTACCACATCCGGCTGTGAGTTACTCTGCATCATTTGTGTTGCTCACACTTGGCCAGAACCTATAAACGTCCTCAAGAGTCAATGTTTAAGTGATCGGTCATCTAAATGAAAATTCAGTCATGATTTGCTCAACCTCTTTTCATTTCAAAGCTGTATGATGTTGCCGAACACAAAAGAAGATATTTTGTAGAATGTGGATAAGAGTGGCACCAATTCCCCTGCATTGGTTTTGTGTGAATTCAATCGAATCGTGTAAGAGAAAATATATAAATGAAAAAATATATTTTCCGTTCTGCGTAAGAGAGAAAGATTTGAAATGAAAAAAGGATGAGTACAGTATTATGGAGTCTTATTTCGGGTGAACTATTGCTTTAATATGACAGAGGATGCACTGGATACATTCCTGCTTCTGTCCTTGATCAGATGTCAAACCGTACAGTAACCGGGGGTAAAAAAACATCAAGATCAGTACAAAAGGAAACTTGTTTTAAAAGATTACAGCATGAATGACATTTGCAGTTGCAGATTTGTAGGTGGCACCCAATGAAGTTTATATTTATCTAAATAACACCTGAGGCTTAATGGTTTTGGCTGGATTCTCAACAGGCCCTCACTTCTGTTGCACAGTAGCGCTCTGTTGCATTTATGGCGATCATTTTGGGGAACTTAATATAAGCAAACATACAGAGCAAACCATGTGTCCGTGTATGAAAGGATAAAGCTGGGTTTGGTGCACTGGAATTCTGTTTCAGACTAAATCTACTTTAATGTCTATTCCTGTGTTTGATGCAAAACAAACCTCTGTGCATATATAAAGACAACATTTTAAATGACTGCTTTCAGGTTCTTAAGAAGGGTTACAAGACCCTATCCAAAGATCCATCAGTTATATATTGGCGAATTGTTATCGACATTGAACAAATAAGATACACAGAATTCTCCCTTCCAAAGTGCACCCTGGATTTATTGCTCTTTAAGGAATTTAAAACTGGGAGAGCGAGATCTGTCAACCCTGTAACCGCTTGGTCTTTTGTGCCCCAGCTTAAGGGGAAAATTAAAACTAACGTCTATCTTACCCCCATTGTGACCTATGATTCAAGAATTAGGTAAAAACCACTGAGAGTAAGTCATCTTATTTATTAAAGTCCTCATATTGGTGTTCATTATTTTTATTTTACATTTTTTGTTTCTTGCCTGTAGGACAATAAATATATTTGAAAAGCAAAAAACAGCCCCCCAACCTGCAAATGATCTTTTCATTTATGCTCTAACTCCACATTGTAAAGGGATAATCTTGCTCCTTTCTTTAAAATGGCAGAACCCTCCCTTAAGATACTGCCAGAGTGTCAGTTGTGCCCCATCCACGCATTCACAGACACATCACAAAGGGTCTCTATCTCTTTGTTTGTTTGGTTGTAAATCTGGCACTGCAAATGAAGTGACGAACAGGATTTATGTTGATTGTCCTCCAGCACAAAGAAGTCGCCCAGACATGTCACCATTGGATAACCAAACCAGTAAAACGATTGTAGGTGAGCTACACCGAACTCCTGTTTTTCCCAACAACCGGTCATTTCTAATAAAAACCATGATGGCTGATGACAAGTGTACCACAAAAGAACAATCGAGAGCCTGATCCTTTTCATGACCTTCGCTGTTTCTAGTAAACTGTTCTTTAATTCTTTAACTACTAGATTTACTTTTCTACATATAAGCCATTCTCTTAAGGCCAGATGAGAGAACCTATGTCTACCTAACACTGCATCGGAAACAAAAATTGCGTCCCAAGAAAGTGCCCAATGGACAATGGTCTCCTTAAGGGGAAGGTTATGCCAAATTAAACATTTGGTCAAGAACTGCTCACTCTCTAGATGCTCTGATCTATTTCAAATTCTTTGTTTGGTGGACCACATAGAAAAATATTTGGATAAATGCTTGTAACCAAACAGTTCTTGGACCCATTTTGACTCCCACAGGAAAGATCCCAACAATATGGAAAAATGCCCAAATACTTTCTGCTGTCTGACATTCTTCAAAATATCTTTGTTTAAAGATAAGCAATTTTTCCTATCGTGGTAGTTAATGGGCTGTTTTAATCAGAACAAATCTATATAGTTTTGGAACGATTCAAAGTTGATTCAAAGTTTATTTAAAAATGACTTTTTATTTTTGGACTAATATTATATAGAAATTAAAATGTCACACCAAAATTAAACATCATTTACCCCAACTTAAAATAGTTCAGTTGTATACACAAAACTACTTGTATATTTGTAACTGTGTTTCGAAACAATGCATTCAAAACCTCAGGCCTTATCTGTGAACCAACACAAGACTTCAAAAAAACAAACAAACGATAACTTCTGAAAAAAGGAAGTATAATGTGCGGAGAACTCCTAACATGTCAGTGTGGGATGTCGAGCCCATTTGTCAATTGGTCTCAACTTTTAAGCAGGCGTGTTTGCGCGTCACGTAAAGAAGAAAGCTGCGATCAATTAGCACAACCTTTAAAACCCATCCGATCCTCCACAAGACCAACTCCAAAGAAAGCACCAGAGCAGAAGAAACTCATGACATTGGACTACAAAGTGCCTTGAGAGTTGACAGAAGCATTTACAAACCACCCACTTTGTTTCCTGTCACTAACATGTTAACAGCTCCCACCATCCTGGGCTTCGCTACATGCAGCCATGTGCTCCGATTCCAGCAGCTGAATGGAGTAAACACTAATGCTGCAAACAGTAAACATCAATTACAGCAACTCAGCCCACCACCTTCAACCAGATCCTTTCATCCTCCACTATACGAGTAAACCACCAAAGCAGAAAAACGCCGTCTAGTCGGTTATGCAAATCCGGGTCTGGTCTTCAGTTGCAGACAAATCTAGCGTTTTTCCCAGAGAGAGGGAGAGGTTAAAAGACGGGGATTACAGCCTCTGCGGGCACTGGGATGCGAGACTCCAGCTGTGCAATTTAATGCCATTATATTGTGCTTTTCTCATTTTGAGAGAAGATTTTTGTACAGCGACAAAAATAAACGGCCTAAAATCCGATTTTCTTTTTAAAGATGCGAGTAATCCTACAGGAATGCTGTTGGAGTTCAGATCAGTCTTAAAGACAGTTTACATGCTGTTGATTCCCACATTTAAACATTTTAACCTAAAATCCGATTATGTTCGGTGGGCACAAACAATCAAGAAATTATGTTCGGTGGGCACAAACAATCAAGAAAACCACACAGTGGATTCACTGCAGGTACAAAGCCTATGAGTCAAGTTCAACCAAATTGAAAATTCTGTCTTTTTTTATTGGAAGAGTTCTTTTCCAAAATGAGATATATGAGTTTATGAGTTTGTCATGCCATGTAGTAAACCTATTCTTTGCTCCATCAATGTTTCATGCCAAATCTTTGCATGTTCTTGTTTAAGATGTACAGCAAGATGCAGTGTTTTTCCAAAACCCCAAAACTGTTTTATGCCATGTGTCCTCTCGACCAATCATAATTTGTACAATGGATCCCGATTTATAATATATATTTTTGTCGTCTTATTTAACAATCTTTGTTTAACAGGTTCAGACTAAGCCAACAGACAGTTTTAATAGAATAAATTGAATATTATCTCAATGTTTGGATCCAGTTAAATAGTGTCCATACAATAGAAGCGAATGGAACATCTCATTTTGCGGCACTGTTGCTTAATTTCCAACATTCTTCCAAATATGTTCATTGGTGTTATGCATAGGAGAGTCATGCATGTTTGAAATGACAAGAGGGTGAGAAAATAATCACATAACTATCATTGGTAGGTGATCTTTTACCTTTTAAGTCTTGATTTATACTTTCTGATGCAAAACCTTGTCCCATGGACTCGCCCTAACACATTTCGTCTGTTTTGACAAATTAAGGGGAAAAGTCCAAAGCATTTCCTGTTGTAATTGACAGCATGTCAGAGACTCTTTCAAAACGGCTTAACTTGTATAGAACCCAGAACATTCCTTTAAGTGGTCCCATTTAAATATCTGGCGAGCAAGCAGTTTTCATTCAAGGTTATGTAACAGACCCCATCATTCACAAACTCAATGTGCACCAATACACCGATTAACAATAATCCACAGTGACAACAAAAGAAATTCACGCAAGAATGAGAATGCCATACCAGGACAAAAATGTGTATGTACCAAAAAACAACCGTTTTCACCATCCAGCCCACACAAATACACCTCCGTCCCAAAGAAGTGTATTTTTTTCGATTGTAACCCATGAAATTTTGCTGTTGTCAATGGCAAAGATTGGGCCCACTCACAGCCCACGCCTGAACCAGCATAAGAATCCATGAAGCCAAATGCTAACATGGACATTACATCAGCGCTCAGCATCACATGCCAAAACTGTGAGGAAACACATTCCGAGATCCATGTTCATGTCCCAAGACCATGAGCGTCAGCCGGTTCCTAATGGCCTGCCTTCTGTCTCCTCCCTAATGTTACATATGCTTTCTAGTCTAGGTTCTCCCTCTTTCCAGATGTTTCAGAGGGGCTGGAGAAGAAGAGAGAAGGACGAAAACACATCGACTCAGGCCCACCTCCATCAGTCAGACCACTTTCATATTTTGGACGAGTAGACAAACTCAACCGGATAAATGAAAGTCAACCAATTCTATTCTTGATACGCTGTCTATCTAAAATCTTACGTTTTTTATAGATCCTCCAGCTTCATGGTGTGCAGAGAAGAGACAAAAACGGAGTATTTGTTCACGACAGTTACCTCACAGTACAATAAAAATACCCACATCCCTCAGGCACAAAATCCTGTCTAGACAAGATAACAGTAAATGTTCCTCAGAGGTCTGCTCATTCTATTTCTCAGGGTCCCAACTAGACCTATTATCCGAGCTTGGCAGAGTTGACTTAACCGTGATAAAGTCAAAATCAGAGAGAGGGTATAAATGATGCTGGATCACTGTAACACGTCAAATAATGCAAGAATCAATGAAAACCTTTTCAATCTTTATGAGGAAAAATGTTGGGCTTTTAGTAATGAGTGAACTTAGATCTTTGAATGAATAATGACGTTTATAAGAATTTTAAACTTTCCAGGCCGGCTGGCATAAGAATAACATATACCAGATAGGACGTCAGTAAGATGTCTGCCAAAGATCAGAACAGAACAACTACTGTGGAAAATCATCTGTAAAAAATCTCAGAAAGGTCCATCATAAATGATCTCAATCTCACAGACATCTTCAAGAGGTCTAGAACATCTGATGTCGCAGAGATGTATTGCAGATGAGCAAACAGTATCTGCCAGATGTCTTGCAGATGAAATTGCATACATCAAATCGATGTCTACCAGATGTATGTGTGCTACAAGTGTTGGATCTGCACAAAATGTGGGCCATTTTTGGGCTTTACTAAAAAACACAGTTGCATAATTTATGTAGATGTTGCATAATAATATACGGCTTCCATTTGGCAGCTAAAAAACCCGTTTCGTGGGCGTTTAAGACTCAATGTACCTTAAATCCTTCAAACGGGCAACATCAAACATAAGTCAAATCAATTCCCAGATAGCACTGGTACGGCTGTAAGATGTCTGCTACTGATCCGGACAACCTCTGCCATGTAAACCATCTGCTAAATATCTTTAATGAGCTCTTGTTTATCAAATCTAAATAACAAACATCTTTCTGACATCTTCTAGAGGTCTATGTGTAATCTGACGTCTAAGAGATGTATTGGGCAATACCGTGAAAATGTCAACCTCACCATGAAAATCTAGAGTTTTAACCAAAGGTTTTTACTAAACACATAACAAATATGTCATGTGTTGGTTCAGATACCCATGCAAGGTCTCTCTTAAAGTTTTAAGAGCATTATTTGTATTTTTAGTGCATGAATTTTAGCAGAGCTATTTTAAGGATTGTCATATCCATAATGCTACATTTTACTCATAAACGGACGCATAACAAATTAAAATAAAGTGTGCCCGGGTTGCAGTTTGGGGTTCGGTGCCTTGCTCAAGGGCACCAAAGTCATGGTATTGCCACCCAAAGACTTGAACCCACAACTCTTGGGTTAGGAGTCAAACTCTCGAACCACTAGGTCAGTTAGTTTATGTTTTATAAAGAGACATCCCTAGTGCAATTGTTGGAAATTATAAGATCGCATTTGTACATTGTAACTGACTGAAATCTTAAGAAGTTGTATGTCTCCCAAAAACTGTGTCCGTTTTTGTCACGTCCATAATGCAAGTTTGTATACCCTTTTTAAAATATAAACTTTTAGCATACCCAGCAAACACAGACATTCCCATAAAATCCCATATGGTTGCCATCTGGTTATTTTTTGGTGAACCAAGAAAGAACGTTCTAAGAATGTCCCTAACACGTTATATTTATGGAACCAGAAGAGAACCAGCAGGAACGATCTGGGAACATTCTGGGAACCCAAAATTGTTATCTGGGTAGTCTGTTATTTTTCTGATGTTTAAATACTATCAACAAGGGTTATTGTATAATCTTAACAATTGGTTCAGTTCCCCTGTAACAATTCAACTCAAAGAGTGTTTTTATATCAGGTCTATAGCGCTGGAATTGCCTAATTACAAACAATATGTCAAATGTGTGGATGGTGTTGTCTGATTCCAATCCCTTCCAATCAAACAAATGGAAACAACATCCCATTGCTTCCACTGTCGTTAGAATATATTGTGTGACCCCTTCCTATGTCAAAGACTACTTAAAAGGCAGCAATGTGAGGAACACAGGGCAACTGTAACAGATCAATGCTGTATAGTGTGGGACACACCATGCCCATCCAGAAAACCCCAAAACAAGAAAGAATAGATCATAAAGAAAAATGTAAACTACCTATTGCAGCAGCATCATTAGAAGGGGGTCACTAAGCCCCAGAAGATGAGATGATGTGCCCATTCACGCACTTGAACAGACCGAGCATCGAGCATCCACTGAATCTACCCCCAAAGAAGGCCATTCAAACAAAAAAGAGGTTTGATTTGCATTGTGACGTAATGCAGAATATTACAAGTGACACTAATGTAACATTTTAAAATGACTCCCGCGAACGTCCCAGGTCTATGCCCCCATTACAAAATCTGTAGCCCCATACCCAACTGGAGGTGCACCCAAATACGGCGAGGCATCGTTTGTTACACTGGGTAACAGAATGTAACATTATAGCAGAATGTTACAATATAACCTAATGTAACATCATAACCGAATGATACATTACAGCAGAATGTTACAATGTAACCTAATGTTACATTATAGCAGATGATACCAAATGATACATTATAACCTAATGATACATTATAGTAGAATGTTACATTACAGAATGATACATTATAACCTAATGTTACATTATAGCAGAATGTTACATTATAGCAGAATGTTACATTATAGCAGAATGTTACATTATAGTAGAATGTTACATTATTACCCAATGATACATTATAGCATAATGTTACATTATAACCTAATGTTACATAATAACCTAATGTTACATAATAACCTAATGTTACATTATAGCAGAATGTTACATTATTACCCAATGATACATTATAGCATAATGTTACATTATAACCTAATGATACATAATAACCTAATGTTACATTATAGTAGAATGATACATTATAGCAAAATGATTCATTATAGCAGATTGTTACATTATAATCTATTGTTACATTCAGCAGAATGATACATTATAGCAAAATGATACATTATAGCAAAATGTTACATTATAGCAGATTGTTACATTATAATCTATTGTTACATTCTAGCAGAATGTTACATTATAACCTTTTGTTACATTATAGCAGAATGATACATTATTACCTAATGTTACATTATTACCTATTGATACATTATAACCTTTTGTTACATTTAGCAGAATGATACATAATAGAAGACTGATACATAATAACCTAATGTTACATTACGGCAGAATGTTGAATAATAGCAGAATGATACATGATAACCTATTGATACATTATTACCCAATGTTACATTATAGCAGAATGATAAATAATAACCTAATGTTACATTATAGCAGAATGATACATAATAATCTAATGTTACATTATAGCAGAATGTTGAATTATAGCAGAATGATACATTATTACCTAATGATACATTATTACCTAATGTAACATTATAGCAGAATGATAAATAATAGCAGAATGTTACATTATAGCAGAATGATAAATAATAACCTAATGTTACATAATAGCAGAATGTTTGATTATACATTCTAATGTTACATTATAGCAGAATGATAAATAATAACCTAATGTTACATTATAGCAGAATGTTAAATAATAACCTAATGTTACATTATAGCAGAATGTTACATTATAGCAGAATGATAAATAATAATCTATTGTAACATTATAGCAGAATGATACATAATAATCTATTGTAACATTATAGCAGAATGATACATAATAATCTATTGTAACATTATAGCAGAATGATACATAATAATCTATTGTTACATTATTACCTAATGTTACATTATAGCAGAATGATAAATAATAATCTATTGTAACATTATAGCAGAATGATATATTATTACCTATGTTACATTATAGCAGACTGATAAATAATAATCTATTGTTACATTATAGCAGAATGTTACATTATAGCAGAATGATAAATAATAATCTATTGTAACATTATAGCAGAATGATACATAATAATCTATTGTAACATTATAGCAGAATGATAAATAATAATCTATTGTAACATTATAGCAGAATGATAAATAATAATCTATTGTAACATTATAGCAGAATGATACATAATAATCTATTGTAACATTATAGCAGAATGATAAATAATAATCTATTGTTACATTATAGCAGAATGATAAATAATAATCTATTGTAACATTATAGCAGAATGATACATAATAATCTATTGTAACATTATAGCAGAATGATACATAATAATCTATTGTAACATTATAGCAGAATGATATATTATTACCTATGTTACATTATAGCAGAATGATATATTATTACCTATGTTACATTATAGCAGACTGATAAATAATAATCTATTGTTACATTATAGCAGAATGTTACATTATAGCAGAATGATAAATAATAATCTATTGTAACATTATAGCAGAATGATACATAATAATCTATTGTAACATTATAGCAGAATGATAAATAATAATCTATTGTAACATTATAGCAGAATGATATATTATTACCTATGTTACATTATAGCAGAATGTAACATTATAGCAGAATGATAAATAATAATCTATTGTAACATTATAGCAGAATGATAAATAATAACCTAATGTTACATAAGAATCTAATGTTACACTACATTGTCAGTCTGGATGAGACAGCATCAAGAGTTCCATGAGATGTAAGAATCCCCCAACACATACACACACACACACACACACACTCACACACACACTCACACACACACACACACACACACACACACACACACACACACACACACACACACACACACACACACACACACACACACACACACACACACACACACACACACACAGCAAATGTTTCATCTCCGGGTATCCTGCACACCCTCAGCAGGCCATCTCCCAAACTTTGCAGCCCATCTGCGACCCAAACGCATGCACGCATTGGCACCAGAGCAGTCTGATCGGGGTTACTCACGTTCTATGGCAGATGTGTGATCTAGAACCTCCGCTGCTAGGAACAATCCAAGGGAGAGCCACCCAAACGCCAGCATGTTCGCATTGCAAGATGGCATTGCCCGGGAAAGCTGGATCCGAACCTCGCAGCCGTCCGTCCGTGTCTTATAAACGTGGATCTGTGCTCAAATATACAGACAAGAACCCTAAAGAGGAGAGGTGCTGTGCATGCTTATATGGCTTCACGTATGGAACAACAGCATGCAAACAGAGGTGCACTGGGTCCTAAAATCACGGCCCCCTTTGTCATCCGATCATTCCCAATAGGGATCATTAAAAAATGCTGCTGCGATTGTTTACGGTCCCCAAAAAACGCAAGAGGCTTCTTTCTTTCTCTCTCTCTCTCTCTCTCTCTCTCTCTATCTCTCTCTCTTGTGACGATCGTGCTTACAATTTGAGAGTGTGCATGACGTCATCCTGCTCGACAGGGAGTCGAGGAGCAGAGACGCGGCGCGGCCTTCTGCGCATGCGCGGTTTGCTTGCACTCGCCCGTTGGGTTTTCTGCTTTTTGGGTGGAAACCGGAACGCGCGGCCGCCATCTTGGCTCCACGTTCAGGACGTTCATTGATAGCTATGCATTTTTATGTTTCAACGTAAAGCTGCTGAGAACAAACATAATTACTGTTATTTAATAGTATAACATATATTTTTTAATTATTATTATTGTTATTACGTATGACAGGCTTAGTGTGCACAGTTGGATAATGCAAAACGTGTTTATTTATGTTTTGAATTTCCATCTTTTTTATTAGTAGTCATTTTGGCTTATTGATTTACTTTATATAAAAATTTTATAATGTGCTCTACTAAACAGCAGTAAAAAAAAAACTTTTATTTCTCTCTGTCCATTTTTGAGTTTTGTCTATTTTTTTATTAAGTGATTTGGCTCCATCTACTGGTCAAAATCTATCATTGCATAAGTGGCGATGGCAATTGTCCTTAGTTTCGATAATCAATCAATGAATAAAGATGCAGAATTAAATGGAGCATAAAAAGAGCATTTTTAAATAACCCCAGATAAGGTTTTATTTGATGCCCTTGCTTTACCTATTTAAGTTTATCTTTGAGATATTACAGTACAAGACATTTACATTCCACATCTTGGAATTCCAACATTCTGAACATAATTATTAAATAAAGGAGAAATAGTGGAATTATCTTATAACTTAAAAAAGTGACTTGTCAATTTATCAAGCAGCTTTTTAAAGTCTCACCCTGAGATGTCTATTCTGCCCTCTTTTTGGCTGTTCTTTGTTTTAATATCCATACAAAGTGAAATGAAATGCAAGTTTTGTCATGCAGCCCATCTATTTTTGAGAAATTATACTTTTGTCTATTAAACTTATATTAGACATTTAGGCTTACACCTTCCCTTGTATTCAAAAGGCCCAAAAACATTGACTGGAAGTCTAGACAAATAAACTCGGGCAGCTTTAAATGATCAGTTTATTAAATATGCTGTTGGTAGCAAAAAAAGTCTAATAAATTAAATCATTTTTTTAAACATTACATTGCATATTAGTTGCTAAAAATAGATAATATGCAAAAAGATACTTATAATCAATGCACGTAAATAATGTCGATAATCAAATTAAAATGAAAATACAACAGAACTTGGTTCAAAGAAAAAAAATTCACAGAATTCTTGTAATAACATGTTTTTTATGTCTGTTTCTATTTAAGTTTTGATAGTCCAAAGGGTGGCAGTACACACAAGCCTTTTTGATTCACAGCAAAGCACAAGGAACACATTCTGAATCTCATTGAGACAACACACAGTTGTTTAAAGCTGCACAGATCCCACCCAACCATGACTGTGATGTTCCATATGCACCCAGCTGTCGCTGACTTGTGCCTGGGAACTAAAACTTTACATTGAAGCCTAACCAAAACTGATGCATGTATAACACACAGTCTATCATGGATCTAAGCAAATATTTTCTCACTGTTATGTATTATCTGGGTAGTCTACAGACATGCTTCACAACCGGGTCACAGCGGGTCAGCACAAGTCATTTGACAGTTTGTGTCAAGTTCATTTAAGTGACCTAATGGATGAAATGATATCACATAATATATGAGTCACAGTGTTACCGAACATGCGTAGTCCCTTTGTGTAGAGGCAATATTTCCATCCATTCCTTTAATGCCGTGCATTTGGAATGATTAAAGACAATAGAAAACATTTTTGACACTAAAAGACATCTGCAAGCCATAAAAAACCTCAAGACAAAGAACTGTCACTGTGAGATGTGGTATGGAGTACTCTTGAGATTTTGGGGTTGGAAAGATGTGCTGCCTACAGATGTTGTGGAGGGAAAGCAGTGTTTCAGCTATGTGCACGAAGGCTCTGAGAGATATCTGTCCGTTCACGTGCCCAAACATGTATCTACCCTTATTCTCCAGGCCTCACCAAGAGAAGGGCTTGGGGGTGGTGATAAAGCTCATTGTACATCGGGGCATAAATCCATCTAAACAAGCTATTCGTCTGACACAGCATGACAACCATGCATGCTTAATGACCTCCTCTCCCTCGGGCATCTGTGACAGTCTGTGCATTCAGTTTGTGAAACGCAAGATCTGGCCACCAATTTGGATAACGCTTTTTTTAGTTGCATGTGAGCTATTTGTCTTGATTTCCTGAGCCCCCGTGTTTCTGTGAATAATGGTGCCAGTCTGAAATAAGACAGAACATTTTGAAGAAAATGAAATCTTTACTTGGAAAACACAGGTTCAGCAATTGAAATGTGTGCTGAAGGTGACTTTGATTGTGCCATTTGGACTTTAAAGGGACGGATAGTTTACGTAATTTTGCCAGAACACAACAGAAGATATTTTGAGAAATGTTTTTGTCCATACACTTAAAGTTATGTACTGTTTTTACGTGAAACAATTTACACATTAAAAACAGTAAATAAAAAAGTTTTGAAACTAAGTAAATATACTTTTGTACTTACTCATTTTGTGTGTTTTTAAATTAAAACATTTTGATATCTGATTATCTCAAATATTTTGTGTTAGAATTCACCAAAAATATAGTTGTATTTTACAAGTATTTATTTCTTTAATAGATTTTGTCTTTCATCACATACACTTGTAAATGTTGGATATTTCCACTGAAATGTCATTTTATTTAATGTTTTTAAAAGATTTTATTAAGCAAATATGAGTGTTTATTTATTGTATTTAATAAGCCACATTAAACTTTTTTACAGTGTACAATGAAAGTCAATGAATGAAATACAATGTTTGGTTACTTATACTTCAAAATATCTTCTTTAGTGTCCTGCGTGAGAAATAAAGTCATATGTGTTCGGATGACATAAACGATGACAGAAGTGGCTAGTCCCCATCCACTTTTATTAAAGAAAGACATCTTGCCAAATTCCTTTTTCGGTGCTACGCTGGAGAAATAAAAGTTTGAACCAACAGGTAAAAGGATGGAAGATTTTTTTTGGGGGGGTTGACTATTCCTGAAAACACAAAGTGGATGTCGACGAGTTTGTTAAAAGTTCCTAAACATAGGTGGAGAAAAGCGAGCTGTGTGTGTTGTGTCCTGTGAGGCCTTCCATGTTTTGTGGGGGTTGATTTGAGACGATGCCAGCGTAAACAGTCCCAGACCACATGTTCTCTCAGGGCAAAGCGCCTGGCCGCTCTCCAAGCACATCTGCACACAATCCCCCGCCTTCACCATCCATAGTTCTGAAGACTAAGCCGAGTACGACTGGGGGTGGATGGTGGGGGAAGGAGCGGAATAGTGTGTTTTCCCAGACTCAACCAACCTGCTGCAGATCGTCAAGAGTACATGCGACACAACCACAAAAGATTCACATAAAGATTGTCGTTTGTGTGCACATCGAGGTTTGCTATATGTAAATTATGTACAGGAACACAATGACCTTCACGCTAGAACAATAGTCTTCTCATGTGAGCATCACCCAGACAGTCGGAAGCAACTGGGACTGTTTTCCCAGTGTGTATTCGTGTTTGTGCCAATGTGTGAACGTCAGGTAAATTACATCACAGCTTGGACTGTGGGATGTCTGTCCAATATTCCTCCTCTAGACCTCAGCCTTGAGGGAAGATGGATAGTTGCATAAATCACGCTTGTGAATCTCTCGGCTCTGCACTGCAGATGTCACCGAGCTCGGCTTGTGTTTGCATCCGGCGACACTGAAAAGACAGCGCAAATATTAAGATGCGGCCTGTTTAAGGCACTTTGAGAAAAGGAAATCCTTAAAAACAAGAGGAATGTACACAACCCTGAGGCAACAATACCTCCTGCTCAGTTATGTTTACAAGGGTATTTCCTCCAAATGAAAACATCCTATAGCAGTGAACAGGGCTTCAATGGGACGTAATTAACACGAGGAGCGTATTGACAACACCTGAAGAATTCAAGGTATGCACAAACACCAAAGACCTTCCAAACCCCTCAGAAAAAAAACGAATCTTTAATCTCATGCCAGAGAGATAGATGTTTTAGTGTCTGTAGAGTATTTTATACACTTTAAAAAAATATATTTATTTAATTGAGTTATGTTTTAATAATATAATTGAGTATGTTTGTTTTATCGACGCGAGTGAGAAATGTTAAATACAGGTAAAACAACGGGTGAAATGAATATGGAAATTCCTTCATATTATGTATATATATATATATATATATATATATATATATATATATATATATTATTTTTATAATTTTTTTATATTATACGGTACATTTTACATTATTTTACAGATTTAGGAGAGTACTGATGTGAAGCAACTAATAAAAATGCAAAAAGGTATAATCACTTTTTTTAAATGTATTTTTTTATTTGTAAGCTTGAGTAAAATTAATTAAACTCATTGCAATCCTTCACAAAAATCTATAAAAGTGCACTTAAAAACATTTTATACTACATTTAACTGCATTCAAAAATGAAATTTAAATGTCTATAAATTAACAGAAATTTTACCTGTAATTGTCTGCGAAACTTTGTTTTTTTTGTAGATTTTTCACAGTGTGATGTATTTGCACTGTGGAGGTCAAACGGTTTATTTTTCGTGTACATATGTAAATCGCCAGCTCGCCGACCTTGATTTGTCCTGGAAAGCCAACAAGACGAGAGACTCACTGTTCTCTCGTTCAATTCTTTATATATTACCTAATCTGAAATATTGATATATCCAGCAAACTGCTATACTGGACTGAAAAACACCCCTTGTAAATCCTGCCTCGCAAATCAATTGCAGGTATAGATTTATTCACTCAAACCAACTCCTCTTGATACATTCTAGAAATTCTTGGAGAAATCCAACACGACTGAACGTTTAAACATACAGTACAGAAAGCATAAATCTGTCTCTAGTCTTGATCAACACCTCCGGAATGTTGTGTGTTTAGCCTTTATCTAAACATAAACATGCACAACGCCGGAGTAGCGTAGATAGAACAAGACTAGAGGCGAAAGATTTCATCTGCATCAACACATCTGCAGTGGCCAAGCAAAGACGTCTGAGTTTAAACCAGCCATCCACCCACATTAGCCACTCATCTGACTTCAGATAAACATGTCGACTCTTTGGCTGTTCCAGGGATTTTAAGAGCGATGAGTTAGTGGTCTATGATTCGCTTCTACTGTGGGCTGACTCATGATTGAAAGTGTTTTTGGGTTTGACGGTAGATACTTGGCCTACTTTACACCAGGATCAGTTTAGATTACTCACCACCATTACTTGATAATGCTTTTACAATAAGGTATTAACGCCCTTTAATATTGTTATGTCAAAGTGTCTGAGTACTTTTTCACTAATTTCATATATATTGTGGAACAATGGACAAGTTTAACAAACGAAGAATGAGATTTTGCCATTTTCAACCCAGCCCCGCTCGTAAATGTGTTACCAGGTGGTAATTCATAAGTTATCGTACAAGAGGGGTTTCAGTATTGCATTTTTCTAATAATCATTTATTTTGTATAATTGAAGCTTATTTCATGTGAATTAAGTCTATGAATTAAAATGGTTACAAATTCTGTGAGATTAGGATTCATTTTTCCTTTGCGGTTTTGGCTTTAATATTTTATAACTCCGTATTCTATAAAGTCTGAATAGACTTAAGCAGGGATGGCATTTTTTTGTAGGCCAGACCGAAAGTAAGCAGGACATTGGCTCGCTTGACCGAATACATTTACCTTTCTCCCGAAGACGTTTAAAAGATCACAAGAAAAAAGCTCTGTGGTAACCAAGGTTTATGACACTATTTTTCTATTAAAATAATCTACACCAACTAACACAATATTTGCTATTTTTAAAAACTAAATACAAACCCCAGGGTTAAATGCAGTCATGGGCAACAAACAGACTTCTGCTCGATGTCAAATTCAGCATCAGCAAACCCCCGACAACTTGTGCAAAACTCTAAAAACTGGTTCTGTGGTGAGTAAATACTCTGTGAATGAATCTACATCCATGTTGCATTGTTTGTGATGACGTTTAACGTCCTTGCCAAAAAAAGTTTAAAAATCATCGTTTTTTATGACAATATTTAGAGGGCTTGTTATTCATAGATCATATTTAGGTCATTTATCAAAAACCCTTTGGGATGATGGGACCGGAAGTGCTTTAATGCTAGCTCTCTTGTGGGTTTTCGCATACTAAAACAACACATCTCAGTGGCACTATATTCTGAACTAATATGAACTGACAATAAACTGTTTATATCACATTTATCTTGATAATGTATATACAGTATAAACATTTTCTAATACTGTTTCTAACAAACAGATGATTCTTCTCCAACCTGCTGCAGCCTGGAACTGCCGGTTTCGTCTGGTCCGAGGAGAACTGGCCCTCCAACTGACCCTGGTTTCTCCAAAGGTTTTTTCTTCATTCTGTCACCGATGGAGTTTTGGTCTCTTGCCGCTGTCGCCTCTGGCTTGCTATGTTGGGGTCTCTTCATTCACAGCGATATCGTTGACTTGATTGAATGCACAGACACTATTTAAACTGATCAGAGATGACATCACCGAATTTAACTGCCTTTAACTATCATCTTACATTATGGTCACACTGTTTTACTAATCAATATTGTTCAGCTTCGTTGAAGCAAAGTATTTTGTTTTAAGTGTCGTGTTAATAAAGGAGATTTTACTTGACGCGTGTTAAAGTTAGTAATATGAACTAAAATTTGTGAAAAGTTGAATTTTATTTCTATTAACTTCACTATATTGCCAAAAGTATCCGCACACCTATACAGATCAAAATCTGTTTCTGAATGCTCAACATACATACATACAACATACATTTGTGGGAACAGTTTGGAGCTGACCACTTCGTCTTCCAACATGACATCAGTGCACAAAGCAAGGTCCATAAAGACATGGATTACAGATTCTGGTGTGGATGAACTTAATTGGCCTGAACTCAACAGATAGAACATCTTTGGGATGAATTAGAGCGGAGACTGAGAGTCAGGCCTTCTCATCCAATATCAGTGTGTAACCTCACAAATGTGCTTCTATAAAGAATGGTGAAAAACTCCCATAAACACACTTGTAAACCTTGTACACAGCCTTCCCAGAAGAGTTGAAGCTGTTATAAGGGGCGACCGACATCACATTGCACCCTATAGTTTAGGGTTGTCACTTAATGACAATATAGTGTACAAACAAAGACTAATAAATGCCATTATTGTATGTTGTTAAGAGTTAGCTCGTGCATTACATATACAGTAATCAAAAGTGAATGAGACTGCATTGTGTTTTTCATCAGTGTGTATTTAACAGAATCGAACCCATGACCTTTGCACCACTGCCGCAATGCTGGACAAATGAATCTTAATTTTAACTAATATTATTGAATGTGACTTTATTGTAAAATTTAACACAGTTTAATGCTGTAATATATATTAATGTGTGCTTCTAAAAGTTATAAAAGAATAAAAGTATGAAGTTATAACGTAAATTCCAAAAATAGCCTTTGTATGTGTGTGCATATGTGTGCGTGTGTGCATGTTTGTCTGTGTTCATGTGTGTGTGTTTGTGTCCATGTGTGTATGTGCATGCGTGTGTGTGTGTGTGTGTGTGTGTGTGTGTGTGTGTGTGTGTGTGTGTGTGGTCTGTGTCTATATATTGGTGTGTATGTGTATGTGTGTGGTCTGTGTCTATATATTTGTGTGAATGTGTATGTGTGTGTGTGTCTATATATTTGTGTGTATGTGTATGTGTGTGTGTGTGTGTGTGTGTGTGTGTGTGTGTGTGTGTGTGTGTGTGTGTGTGTGTGCACATGTGTGTGCACATGTGTGTCTATGTTTATGTTTATATGCGTGCGTGATTTGTGTGTGTGCATGTCTGTGTATGTCATTTTGTGTGTGCGTGTTTGTGCGTGTGTGTCTATGTTTGTGTGTGTTTGTGCATGTGTGTCTATGTTTGTGTGTGTGTGTGTTTGTGTCTATGTTTGTGTGTGTGTGTGTGTGTGTCTGTGTGTCTATGTTTGTGTGTGTGTGTGTTTGTGTCTATGTATGTGTGTGTGTGTGTGTGTGTGTGTGTGTGTGTGTGTGTGTGTGTGTGTGTGTGTGTGTGTGTGTGTGTGTGTCTATGTTTATGTGTTTGTGTGTATGCATGCGTGTGTGTGTGTGTGTGTGTGTGTGTGTGTGTGTGTGTGTGTGTGTTTCTATGTTTATGTGTATGCATGTGTGTGTGCGTAAGAGAGAGAGAGTGAGAGTGAGAGAGAGAGAGAGAGAGAGAGAGAGAGAGAGACTCAATCTCTTCCCCAGACTCCAGGCTGACGTCAGCTGACTGTTTTGGCTGTACTGGGCGCTCCGGACACAGCGCTGCCGCCGCCGCCGCTGTAAAAATGCTGCTCTCCGTGCCGCCAAGGACAGGAATCAGCCCATATAACAGCTATACCAGCAAAAGCAGTAAAAAGGTAAAGCCGAGACGTCAGATGTGGAACATTGTCATTGATGTCGCTTATCTCTGTTGTCTGTAATTGTAAGAGAGAGAGCTGCAGTGTCCTTGAAAGTGGATCCTGGGAAACAGGAGGGAGCGTTGCGCCGCAAAAGTCGGCATCTCCTCATTTCTCTTCTGCACTGCCGGATGGGGGAGAAGTCAAGGACCGGACTGAACTTTGGGCTCGGAAGGGTCGCAGATAGTTGCGATTGATAGGGATCAGAACAGAGGTTTATATAAAGGTGCAGTAAGTGAACAAGACAACGAGTTGAACTAAGTTTTAGTTGACCCCACCCCTATATTTCTTTCTATTCTGCATTAAGGTTTGGATTGACTCTGATGGAGGGATGCTGTGCTGTGTGATGGATTGTCAAAGTTGAAATGTATATAAAATATTCCATGTGTATGTGATACAGAAACGTGGAAAAACTAAACTGCACTAGAAATAATGCATCAATGTTTATTTCAGGTTCTAAAATGTCACTTTATCTATTTGATCTATGCATGCCACATGCATTATGACTTTGAAAGGCATTTGATGTATATAACATTTACATTTTTCCATTTGGCGAGCCACTTTACATTTGATTCTGGGCATGTGCAATTTCTGGATGGAACCCATGACCTTAGGGTTGCTAGCTCTATGCCCAACCTACTGCAGGAAAGCAATATTACCTGATGTGCGGAGTTTTGTGTCGGATTCATACAGAACAGTCTTGATCATCTGCCATCTTCAATGTCCTGACAAGGTCATCAGAGATTAGAACCGATGTTGCAGTGGACCGTGGAAAAAACTACCGTAAAGACTAAATGAAAGTGATTGATTAAAGATTATTGTGTGGGTATAGATCTATAAAAGTGCATATTTAAATATGATACGCATTCTGATCTGGTCCGCTTTCAGTACGAACTCATCTGTGCTTTACACCATTGGATGCACCAGAATGCAATATCGGTGCATAGACCGGCATTTGTCATCAGATTAAGTTCGTGGCCTGGGATTAAACATTGCATCGGCTATTTGGAGGAATGAGAGGGAATGTTAGCTATCGAGTTCCGCAGTTTGGAATGTGTTTAACTTTATTGTTAGGCCTCATTGTGCAATGCAATGTCTTGAAAGATGATGGCAGGGAAGGATTATTGTTGTAACGCATTCTAGAATTCACAGAGGTATTCTCTGGTTTAAAACACGGTTTTGCAATAGGTAGGCACAAGGGAGGCATATCATTCTATTGTGTTGATATAAGACGTAGAGTCATAGTATCTAATGTTGGGATTTATTCTTACGTTTATCTTACTTGCTCGCTCTTCCGTCCCTGTTGGTGCTTTGTGTCATTGTCTCTCGCAATGCTTTCATATTTTAATTAACTTATTTTTAAAGCTTATGTGTATCGTGACAGAATTTTTGTTTACAGCTTCCTCCAAAAACAAACGAATAAATAATAGGTTGAGTAAAGATGCGCACTGAGCTCTGCTCCTAAAATGTTGAACTGACTTACAGCAGAAGTGCCAGCCGCTGAGCAGGCAGGTGTCCAGGCCCATGGTGCATCCTTTCTCAATAACTCTCACAGCGGGGACGTGGTTGCCGAGCGCTGGGGTAGAAAGCGTAGGTAGTAAGATAGAAAGCTGGGCTCCATGTTTGAGTGGATTTGGCCGTCGGTACCCAGCCGTCAGACAGAACCCCACAAACTCGGTGGCAACTGTTCTAAAACAATGCTGTGGAATGTAGTTACAATTCATAAATATCGGTTTATGTAGAGGAGTATAACACATATATATAACGACATAAAGGCTGTCTTTAAAGGAATAGTTTGCCAAATATATTTAATCCTGTTTTCTAAACCTGTATGACTTTCCTGATGTAGAACACCAAAGAAGATATTTTGAAAAAGGTTGGCAACCAAACCCGACGGAAAATCGCAAAGACATTTTTCAAAATATCCTCTTTTGTGTTTTACAAAATCATCTTGGTTTGAATTGGCTCGGCACAAGCATCCATTTGAAGCGTTCCACTCTGCATAAAAGTTACCAAGGGACATTTTACAGAATTTTTGGGTTTTGCGAATTCAGCCACTGGTCTCTAGTTCCTTTCTTAAGTGCCCCAAACTTAGATAGGCTTGCTAAGCCCTGTGGGTCTGCTGGGCACTGCTGCACTGACTCACCCAACTGCTGTCAACTCTTGCGGAAAAAACCCAGTGCAGAAAAACACTGTGGGGCATCAAAACGCTGAAACCTGTATGATTGTTATGAATATGAATGAGTGGGGGCTCATTTATATGTTTTCAAAATCAGACAGTGGAAATTGCCCTTTTTCTCTGTATCACATGCTTATAGTTGTTGTCTCATGTAATATGTGTTGAGCAACACAACGATGTTACACAAAACTGAATGCAAAAAACAGAATAAACGGCAAACGTTTCATTCTAATTGTCGGATTTTATGCATATATTTAAACTTATAGTATATATTTACATGCTTTTAAAATGTGGATTTAAAAATGTGGATGAAGATTGTTCACTGCTGAATCCCACAGCTTTGAAAACCAAGCCTTCCCACAATCTTGGCTCGCGGATTGCTCAAATAAATGACCTGGAATTCCTGGAATTCCCATCTCAAACATTCTGTATGGATCCTCGTTTACTGGCGTGGTCTGCTGAGTTATTTTTCTTATTTATTTCAACTCAAGATTTATATCCTGACGTTTTTGAGAGGCCAAATGGTTTCTCAAATACACACAAATAGGGTGAGTGAATGCCTGACAAAATATAGTTTTGATTTGTGAGTGTAACTTGGAAAATGGTTGGGGAAAGTGATGAATTCTTGTATGCTGTTCACAACCCCTCCCCCTTCACTTTGCATCGTAAGAACCATGTTTGGGTTACGCTTTATATTTCGTAAGGATAGCCATTAAGAAACCATCGGGTATGCAAATGCATCTCTAATTGTATCATTGCATTTTAAATGTATAAATTAAACGGGGTATCGTATATACATTAACTCACCCTCTCGTCATTTCAAACCTGTATGACTTCTTTCTCTGTAAAACACAAAAGAAGATATTTTGAAGAATGTCATCCAAAAACCGTTTTATGACACAAAAAATGCAAGTCAAATTGGGTACAATTGGTTTTTCAAAATATTTAGTGTTCTGCATAAAAGTCATACATGTTTAAATTTATTAGAGAATCTTCATTTTGGGGTAACCCATCCTTTTTAACATACTTTATATTCACCGCATAGATGCTCTGCAACTCACTGCAGTGCTTAGCAATAAGTTCATATTCCTCCGCAGAATCCAAATAACACGATAATATTTTGCCATGTACGACCAGGAGTGCCAGACAGCCTTTATTTCCACTCACAGTCACACCTGGTACCATCCCCTATAGATCACGATCCCCTGCTAACCCTTAAGATCTGCTTACTGCCTCCAGTGACCTCTATTTCTGTGAGCTTGAGCCTGTGGCCTTCCCTGGAGTCTGCCCCTATGTCACTGCATCGGAGTAATCGTGAGAGATGCAAACCCGGCTCTCATTACCAGGCTGCGTATATCTATGGAAATGAAGCAGGAGCCTATAGCGGGCTCCACTGCAGTGCTGATCTCTAGTGCAAATAGAGGAAGACTGTCTGATTTCATTAAGGGGCAGCTGAGATGTTCAAGGGCAGGTTTGCAGATATCGATTAGTTGTTGACAGGGATTTTTTCTGAATTCAGGTACATTGAGCCCACCCTGCACAAGTAAACCGGTACTAGCCGTGCCGGATGGAACGCGCGAGGATGCCCGTGATGCATGAAACGCTGTCAGCATGCTTGCGGACTTACAGGAATGCCTCCATGTAATATGTCACATGTTGTGCGTGAACACGAGTTACAACGTGCTTGAATGGAAAGGCTTTTGTGTACATTCCATATGGGTCAGGAGTGAAATTCAATACGCTGATATGCATAGCTAACATATCCCCTTGGAATCCTTCTTTATTCAGTTTAAAATTGTTTGCAAATGATTATTAGGAAAATGGGCATATGGTGCGTTTGTATTTTATTTAAGGTAAAATGATTAGTCTTTGGTAAATATAGTTTGTGTGTTTGTTGAAATTCTGGCATAGTCTACTTTTTCTAATCTTACCCCTTGTCATTTTTAAACCGTATGAGTTTCTTTCTTCTGCAGTACAGTCGGTAACTAAACAGCGGCAGTACCCTTTCACCTTTCCGTGCAGACACAAGACCACTGCAAAACAACATGGACGATCGTTACTAGGTTACCAACATTCATCAAAAAATTCAACATTTTACTCTCCTTCTTGTCATCTTTATCCTGTATAACTTTCTGTATCCGCTAAATCCAAAATAACATATGTCGAATCGAAGAATGTCATTGACCAAAACGATCAGTCCACATTGATTTGACAAAGGAATAATATCTTGTAATTATAAACTTGACCAAATAACTAGAAATCTTGTTTTTCTAGTTTTGTATAAACATATTTTATGGCACATTATGTCTAATTTTAAAATGTCGCTCATCTTAAGGACCCTTATGTTGTGTACACCTAAGGTGCGAGTAGCGCAGAATTCGTTCAGCGGTAACCAATCAGGAGCTTGCTCTGGCTAAAACCAACATAGAGGAGAAATTTATAATGACTGCAAAACACGGAGCTGTAGGACTGCACATCATACTTTTACAGAGGTGTGCAAATGAACTCAAATGTTCAACATCAGAAGTCGGCTGTAGGCCAGTGGTTGAGAACTAATGATCTACACCTTTACCGTTGCTATTAAACACCCCTTTATAATCAACCAACATTTTAATAGATATACATTTTTATTTAGTTTTATAAATTATAACATGATAACAACCCAAACATCTACTTAAATTATTATATGATTATCACTATCAATTTCATAGAGGTCATCATCACTTGTTCTTTGTAAAGACTGGTGTTTGTAGGTGTGCAGCATGGCTCAACCTTGAACAGGGTGGCAGGGCAGATGGGCTTAGCGGGGGGGAGTTGGGGATGCAGCGGTTCAGTCATCTGTTTTCCCATGCAGAGGCAGAGTTATCCGAGTAGAGCAGCTCTAATGAGACAGAGCTTTCTGACTGCACCCGGCACATGAGAGGGATTAGCTCTCAATGCTAACGAGCTCAGATCTCAATTAGACAGCCCAGTTCAACCGGCTCAAGGGGAGAGGACTTCTACAAATGACATAACGCTTTTGCATGGGCCCTTCTCTCTCATTTCCAAGCATCTCGGCCAAACCAATGAACTTGTGGCATGTATTAAACTGGCCCATTGTTCCCTCTGTGAGATTTGATTTCACAGGCTTGACTAATGAAATACTTCATCCTTGCCTGACCCTCTGACTGATGAGCAGTTAATTAGAAAGCCAACAGAACCTCTCAAGAGGAGAAAAGCCCCAGGCTTTGGGCATAACAACATTTGGAGACAAAATCGGTGTGCCTTTTGCAACCCATATTGTGTAGAAGTCAATGTGAACCAACCTACTTTACATCTGTGATGTTCGAAAGCTGAATCTCTTTGTTCTGTCGAACACTAAAGAGGATATTTAAAGAAATGTTTGCAACTGAGATTTCAAGGCCACGATTGGCTACCACAGCAGAAACGGAATTGTACCATTTTTTGTTCTATTAAACACAACAGAGGATAATTTGAAAAGGTATATCGTTTTGGGGTGCCTTTGACTACCATTTTACTTTTTTACAATGGTAGTCAATGGTGCCATGGGGATCTTTCTTGCAAACGTTCTTCCAAATATCTTCCTTTTTATATTGAAATATATATTGGTTTGGAACAACTTGAGTTTGAGTAAATCATGTCAGAATTTTCATTTTCGGGAGGAGTATCTCTTTAACATGGCGATGGGGGTTTGAATCCCAGGAAGTGCAGAATAAATATGACCCTGCCTTTGATAACCAGGCTTAAGCCGGACAATCAAAACACAGATTATTTGAGTTTGGTTTTACCCAATTTCACTAGGATTCCAATCTTTGACATGGTTTTGCTTAATCAAAACTAAATATGTTTTATTCGCAATAAATGTGCATAACTTTGTGTAAAAGGATTTAATGTCTAAAAAATAGAAAAAAGACAGTGTTCACAGGCAGGGACACAAATGAATAACTTGAAGATACTTTGAATAACAAGCATCTGCTCTCAAAGTGACATTCAAGGACAAAAAACCGATCCATCTGCATTGTACAAAGATGGGCGCCAACCAATCCAATGCCAAAGCTGCTATTTGATCATTCCACTCGTTCTTAAAAGCCGAACGGGATATTCAAAAACGGTCAATTCCTTTAAAATTTAGGAAAGCCTTGTGATACCTAATCTTATGAACCCCGATTTATTGTACCTTATCTCTGTTTTAACAGCAGGCGTATGCCCCCTCCACCCCGCAGATGGCACCGCCCAGTCCCAACACCACCACCAGCAGTAACGGAAGCAGTGCTGGCGGAGATCAGCTAAGCAAAACCAATCTGTATATCCGTGGTCTCCATCCAGGAACCACAGACCAGGACTTGGTCAAACTGTGTCAACCGTAAGTGTCCACAACCAATTTTATGCCAACAGAATTGGGTACTAAATAATGCACTCAATGGTAAAGAACACAATTCTTGATAGTTTCGACAGAGAAGGAAAAAAGCATTTGATCCCCTGGTGAATGTGTATGTTTGCCCACTGAGAATAGAATAATCAATCTATAATTCTAAAGACAGTTTTTTTAAACAATGAGAGTCAGAAGCAGAATAATGCATGGCAAAAACGATTGTCATTCTAATGAGTGAATATCGTTATCCAGCATGTTGACATCTATCCACCCCAAAATAATAATAAATTATATTCATTTATTATCTTGTTTTTTCCATTTGACACTGATCCGCAATGTGCAGAAGGATGTGCAAAATTCAAACTTTGATCGTCGTGACTTGACCCTTCACAGAGAGGTTGAACATATTCTGCTGGCAGGTCATGTTGACATGAATGCAAATGTTTTGTGAAGGCCTCATGCTGCATCTTGATGTAGATGCAGATCAGACATTTATATTCATGAAATATTTTGTACATATTTATGATTTTTTGAAGTGGAACATGAAATTTGTTCTTATAATTTTTGCATAGCGGGTTTGTATTTTCCAATACATGCTTGCACTTAGACTGGTGGTATCCTTCGATTTCATGTTAGGTGACACTTTGGTGGAATGCGGGATTTAGCGTCACAAACTGGTGGCAAAGTCAACAAGGGTTCGGGTTTCAAACAGAGCTCTTTTCTGTTGACTGACTGCAGTGGTTCTGCAGTTATGCGTGACCCCCCTCCCTTACCTTACTTCCTGTTAGGATTAGGATTGATAAGAGAAAGAAAGGGTTCATTGCTATTTTGTCTTACAGGGCGAGGTTTAGAAATGTTAAGATGATATTTATATTATAAAACCTTTTTTTCGATGTTTGATCGGACGTGATGCATCGTGCATACGTTTTCTATTTTTTATTCAATACGGCTAAAAAACGTTCATTTGTGCAACTTTTACTTAAATAATATATCTATAGAAATTAAATTTTGTTTCTGCTCTTTCTTACATAAACGAGATGTGGTGATGGCAACATTTTATTTTTTACTCTTTGTAAATACAAGCAATCCCTCTTTTTGATTACTTGTAAATCTTTTATCCCACTGCCGAAGACGGAGTCGCCAACTCTGTATTTGATGGGACTTTTGTGGGCCGATGAAAACGTAAAGTAGCCTTTCTACCATCGCTGAGGTTTGCGTCTAATTTTACGACAAAGTGGCCGTATATTAAAGCTGTTTCGAAAAGAATGTGCCGAGATTTGAGAAGCGGTTCTGAAGAGGCCCTCTCATTCTGAGCATTCTGGAAGAAACGCCTGAGATGAGGCTGCCCAGCCCTACAGGAAACTCTGAGCCCTGGGGAAAGAGAAAGACAAACAAGGGTAACAGCTGGGAGAGAGAGCAGACGTCAACTTTACTGGTGTGAGTTGTGTGTAGGAGCAGTGAGAGGAGGAAGAGAGGATTTTGGGTAGGGTGAGAAAGAGAAAAGAGAGGCAGATGGATATGTCAGGTGTTTCTGTCTTTAAAAGAAGTGTAATAGTTTTTTTTTACATTTATTGATGTGTTTGGGATTACATAAAACCTTTCCTTGCAGTGCATCTGAGATATGTATTTTTTTTTATTCTACACATTTTTGCTGAACCAATGTCTTTGGCATTTTAGGACTGTATTATTGAGTATTATCGAAATATTTTGATTATCTCTTATGCCGTTAATCCTTAATAGATTAAAGTGGCTCTCAGATTCTAAAACAAATTTTTCCTTTCCTGTGTGTGGGTTTTAGTACCTACTATCTGTGAAGAGTCAAATCCTAAAGTTCATAATAAAGCGAGTTATCGTCTTTAAAAGAAATAGGATGCCTTGGACTACAGCACACGACAGGATTGTTGTCATCCAGTTACTTCCGTGACGTGTCGTCAGAGACCCGTTACGGAAGTAACCGGATTCACATGATGTTACGTCGTTACTGGTGGTGATTCAGTAAATGAAAGAAGTGTTGACCAATGACAATAGACTAGACCGTTTGACCAACCAGAGCACACTGGAGGCGGGTCTTAAAGAGTTAGGAACTTAAAGCAAGTGTTCAGACAGGAAGAAAAGATGGAAAGCAACAAGGTTAAAAATCAACTTATAATGCATTTTTTAAGATTTATTGTCATTTATGTCTTAAAAAATTATATTATTCATATGATTATCACTTTTTTGGTGCAATTTAAGAAAAGAGTTATTTTAGTCATGGAAATGAATAGAGATAAATTAAAAGAGAGTGTTAATTTTCCTCCTTTATTAGTATTAGCCAGGTTATTTTCTCAATATTTTTCTTTTTTACATCCTCAAACTCCAGGTTTTTTAATAATGCGTAATATATCTGATAATTTTTTATTTCAAACTGACCAAGGCAGTAATAGAGGAAATAAAGTATTACCTTAAATTAACTAACTTATGCATAATTTCTATCAAGTTATATTTGCATGAAAAATGTAAAAAGCGCTTTTGTGAAATCAAAACAACTCTTAACTTTTCCAATACAAGGTCCTGGTCTTATTCTGCATGAGCGATCAGTTGCCAAGCGTACAAATGGGTAAAATTAGGTAATATTATCTTTTGGATTAAAGCGCTCCGCCAATCCCAAACCACAGGTCAGAATGAGCACTGCTTTATTCCTGTAATAGGGTCAAACTACATCCACACTAATCCCCGCAGCCAAGCTCATAGCGCTTGCTTGACCGTGACTTTTGGCTCTCACACATGACTAGCTGTCCCCCCCACCCCTGAGCTCCACTGGGGCAGGATTTCCAAGCGGCGGACTTCCCAGAAAAATGCATCAAGCTATACCGGTTTGTGAAATGAGAGACATGTACAGACAAATTGTTAGAATGACTTAAGTTAACCTTTTAAAACCAGCTATTTAAACACTCTGTTCGATATTTAAAGATTTCATTCTTAAGGTTTTTTTGGGGTTAAAAGTAGGGATGTAACAATATATTTCTGTCAGTCTGGGATGCTGTGCGTTGGCAGTAGGACCCGGTTGCGGCAGAGGGCATTGTTAGTCGATTGTTGTGGATCCCAGCCAGAGAGCACAGAGCACACAAGAAGATCTCTCAGGTTACACATGCCTGGAAAGAACCTCTATGGCCCACCCTCACCCTTAGACTGCCGCAAACCTCCTAATCCATAAACATGTACACAAATCTACCGCTGTGTACCTGTGCCGTGCTGCGGCAATCCCTCTTAAGATATGCAAAACGATATGAGCGCTGTACGGCATCCATTATTCAATGAGCGTTACCATTTGATCACAGTTTCCCCAGCCTGAGCTTGGCACCCTCATCGACATTTCATGCAAATGATTTCTGGCAATGTGGACCTGTTGAAGGATGTTTGGTGCGTTTAGAAGTCTCGAAATCATGTTTGACCTTATAAAATATCAGACCACCTCCAGAAAGTGTCTCTGTGCGTTTGGGTGTGTTTATTACATGGTAATAAACACGCCCTGGGTTACTACACAATGTTATGGGCTAAATAAATTGGTTTATCCATCTAAACCAAATGTTTTGTGTCTTCTTAAGCTATGGCAAAATAGTGTCTACCAAGGCCATCCTCGACAAGACCACCAACAAATGTAAAGGTAAGATGTCATGTTATAAATAGCATTTATCTTTAACATTTCAATGCTCTTGAAATGAACTTTACCTGTAACTAATGTGTGCTGATGTTACATAAATGGGATTGTTATTGCATAACCCTGCATCTGTCAAGTGGACCAATGTCATTGCATTCATGTGTGTGGTTAAACTTGGCCTTTGTTGCGACTCTCATGTGGGACAGAGATTACCAGTCGTAGCTAAGGTGCAAAAGAGTGATAGGCAACGCTGTTGGCTTAACAACTAAATCCTAAGCAGTGATCCCTGATGCTGTATGTGTGTTCAGGCTATGGCTTCGTGGATTTCGACAGCCCAGCGTCCGCACAGAAAGCAGTGACAGCGTTAAAGGCCAGCGGAGTTCAGGCTCAGATGGCAAAGGTAAAAGATGGTGGAACTAAAGATCCTGTTCTTGAAATGCTTGTGAAAACAGTGCATATTTAAAACAGTTTAGACAAAGCAGTACCTCTGCCATACCCTTGAACTTCAAAGGCATTCCAGGTCTTTTATAGTCAATAGTGCTTGCTAAGGCATTGCAGGTTATGGAATTTGAACAAACCCCTTATTCTTTATTTTTCAACCTTGGTTATTGATTCCAGAAACATCAACGTAGGGAAAAAAACAACTTGTGAATTCTTAATGTAACACTACAAATTGAACTTCAGAACACTACCGGTAAAAAGTTTTGGGACACTTACTTTATGCATTTAATTATTTTCCTCAGCGTTTAATAATAAGCTCTTAAAAGTTATGAAAGAAAACACAGTGAACTATGGGAATTATGTTATAAACTAATAAACTAAATTAATACTATTTTTAATTTGATCATCTTCAGTGCAGTCATCTCTCAACTAGAATTTGCAGAAACCTTATATTGTTTTTTGTTGTTCTGCACGCTTACTGGTTGTTCTTACTTTAATATTCAGTCAAATTCAAAAATAAAATTTACATTTTATCATGAAAAATCAAAACCTATTTCAGAAATTTAGGCATACACCTTCATATCAATCTTTTTTTTTACAAATAATAAGAAATATTTAAATAAAGTGTCCCAAAATCCTTTTTGGGAAGTGTATATAATTAATTTCATTCATACATTGTACAGTCTTTCAAAGGGATGTGTATTGTAAAGTTTTATAAGCAGTCAGAATAATGTTTTTGGTCCGGAGCATACAATAAAAGTTGGAAGACCTAATGCTTTAAATGTTGGGTAACCATTAAACCAGCGGTTGGGTAAATTAGACTAAAACCAATCCCCTGTCTCTGATCAATGTCCCGTCTCCTATCCATTAAAAAGGCAAAAGCATCCCTAAAAATAAATTAAAAAATACCTGTAAACCACCTTAAAAATTACTAACCCACCAGCCACCAAAAACATTTCACCAACAAAATAATGCAAAAAAATCTGAATACATAAGCATCCTCATAGCAACACTGTTGCACCATGACAAATAGGTAAACAACAATAATTCTGTCATTATTTACTTTCTCTTGTCATTTAAACCTGTATGACAGGTTCTGAATAGGTGCTAGTGCTGTTCAATTATCAACTTTCTTCAAAATATCTTCTTTTGTGTTCTGCAGAAGAAAGAAAGTCACACAGCTGTCGGATGAGTAAATTATTTCACAATTTTGTGTGAATTATAACTCTAACACAGAAAAGCATCTGTTAACACTTTCCTATACATGTGTAATACGTAATCATTATTGTCTGGAATAAGTTGTTTTTGTCCTCAGCAATTCAACTAACATGTAAGCGGCCCACACAAAACCTCCACAGCTATCCAACAGGGAAACCAATTAATGTTGAAAATAATTGCAGCCAATCACCGAGGTGTAGGACGGCATGATTATTTCACCTATCGCTTGGCCCGTCTGTGGGTGTCGAGCCATGAAAACGGAGCTGGTGTCCCCATTAGGCTCACGCATTGAGTCAGTCTGCCACTGAGAGCGGTTCAAAGGAAGTGCCTGAGGACTATGTGTCTTGTTTTTGCTCCTGCCTGGTTCTCTTGCTTCACAAAGAGATTGTGTGTTCTCTCTCTTACCCATGGCTGAGTCACTGTCTGAGCAGCTCGGCTGGCAGAGCCGCACGCCTTCCGTCGAGTTCTCAAAACCTGCAGGCCAACACTGCTCGTACCCTGGCCGACCGCTCGCACGGCTCTGCTCTATCACTCAGACCTGTTCATGCTTTAACGCGGATTCTTAACCTTTTAATGGTTTCTCCTTACGTTGGAGTTGAGTATTTGTGCTTTGCGTGAACGGGAATGAGCGACCTTTAGCTTTAACCTTCACAGAGCCAGTTGCAGGACTTCATTAAAGCGCTTTTAGAATCTTTTAGTGACCTGACCTATTTATGAATGTACAAAGTCTGTTTGTGTGGTAACTGAAATTGGAGAATCAAATGTAAATAAGTCTATTGCATGCGGCACCAGTAACCCAAATAGAATATACAATTTTTCATAAAGAAAATGAAACCTATTGGCAGTTAAGATGTTTTCCATTAATTTTATTGTTTATATTTAATAAATAATATAATATAAATTACAAATAATATACACTAGCGGACAAAAGTTTCGGGACAGTTGAATTAAATATTTAGACTTCATTTTTTATTTTTTAATTGAATGTGTAAGCATGAATGTCTGAAATTAGTTTAATTGCCAAAAATATAATTAAGCAACATTTTGTCCATTTTATTTTATTTTCATATTTTAAATGGATGACTCTTACAGCCAATAAGGGCACAGAATAGACAGGGACTCTGTAGCTCTAACTTTAATATTCAATAAAAAGTATCTCAGGATGAGACATTAAGAAGCCGCATAAAAGCAAGCAAGGGTCTATATACAGTATATATATATATATATATATATATATATATATATATATATATATTAATGTTCTCAATTGTACTTTTTTGTAGGTTCTTGTTACAATAATATGGATATTTTGTCTTTGTAACTTACACACGTTTCCTACATTTTAAATTACAGGTTATTACTATAACATTGCAAAAACTACCAACACAAATTATTTTTCCTATTACAGTAATGAGAATGTCAGGGATAGCATTTACGCTTCGATGTGTCGCAGTCTTAATGGTCCTAAAATAATCTTCATTTACTCTTCGTCAAATATAATTATTAACTTCACACGGAGGAAATAGGATGACACTGACATGTCTGTGCAGGTTTAGTAAGAATCCCCAGTCTGTCTTGAGATGCGATTAGATCAATACAAAGATCACCTTCATCGCAGGTCACCCCAATTACACATTCATTATTCATGATGCAGCGATGAAGTGCTAATGCATATAAGGTTCATATTTAAATCTCATCTGCACACCAAAGCAATGAATATGCAAAACAGCGGCAGCGCAAATCGCTGGTTGGCTATCTTACAGCTATCTGAGCTATCTTTACGGCCTGTCTGATTTGTTTATGCAGATAACACAACTCATGCTTGAATGATAACGAACAAAATTAATTTGAGCTGTATAATATGATAAGGGCTTTTCAAATACTAAACTGAAATCTTCTGCTGGTGCTCACTGCAGGTACTGCGTGAACTGCCAAATGTGCTTGGTGCAGTTTGATATATCTGTTAATTTGAGGATGGAAGATTTGCCACTGTGTGTTGTTTGCATATTTGCTGTCATACGCTCAGCTTTAAATGGTGCTAATTAGATCTTTTTATGGTCATTAATTCAGCGCAAGCCTTTAAAAAGTCACGTTGACAGATTTTACATTGTGTAGAAAATGTGATCTTTTCCATGAATTTTATTTTTCAAATGAGAAATCCTGGCCTAAATGTTTGGACTGCAGAAAAAAGATTGCAAGACACTACTAAAGTTTATGGACACAATTTGACCAAAACAGTTTTATCACCTGTATACCCTTCATTCACAGTCTTTCCTTTGTACCTACTAAAGCAATATGTTTTATATTGAATGCACATAATATACTTACACTGTACATATACATACTTTACCATAGGGCTGTATTATAAATAATAATCAAATTTTAATTTCGTCATCCAACAAAATAATTGAAATAAAACAATTATTGTGCCTTATTCAGTTTTGCTTGTTTCATTTCTTTATATTAATTATATATTATTTATATATAATTCACTGGAATCCATGTATTTACATCTTATTTATATATTTATCATGTTTTTGTTATTGAGTTAAATATTTGGTAGGATATTTGTTATGTATTAAATAACCTGTTTGACTTGTACTGCAAAACACAAAAAAAGATATTTTGAAGAATGTCTTTAACTAAAAACTGTTCATTCTATGGACTTCTATTGCATATAGACAAAACCAATACAAGTCAATAGGGAACAGTTTTCTCGAACCAACATTTGTCAAAATATCTTTTTTTTGTCATTTCCTGTTGCTCAATGGTTTGAGCATGGCACTTGCCAAGGTCATTGGTCTGATCACAGAGATTGCACATATCAAAAAAGTCAAGTGATTAGTAGAAATCAGAGTAGCTCACTCTAAATAACAAATGTAAATGTTTTGCATTAGAAAAAAATCCATAAAGGTCTTAAATCTAAAAAGGTGATTAAATGATGACAGAATTTTCATTTTGGAACTATCCCTTTCGGTTTCCATTAGATTCTATGCACAAGGTAACAAACAATCGGTCAAAACATATTTCCAACATCTCATGCATTTCATTTCATAGTTATTCGAAAATATAGGAAGAAAAACAATCTCTGCCACTTGTACACATTTTACATTTCTCTTGCTTATGATATACTTTCTCCTGCTCATCACCTCTGCAGCAACAAGAACAGGACCCCACCAACCTGTACATCTCCAACCTGCCTCCGTCTATGGATGAGCAGGAGTTAGAGAGCATGCTCAAACCCTTCAGTCAGGTGATCTCCACACGCATCCTACGTGATGCAAACGGCACCAGCCGCGGAGTGGGATTTGCCAGGTATATCTCTCCATACTTTTACGTAACAAATAGAAACACTTTTACTACATGGGTATTTTCGGCCCTCGCATTTGGGCATCTTTGTCACTTTGGTAGTCATAACCAAACCCTGGTTCATTTCTGACTCTGCTGGAGACTCATGCATATAATCCGACATGATCACGGTTAATATGTGATTAATTATGCCTTTGCAATTACTCTGTCAGGATGGAATCGACTGAAAAATGTGAGGCCATCATTCAACATTTTAATGGCAAATACATCAAGACTCCTCCAGGAGTAGCAGGTACCCTTTTTGTGTGAATGCTTTCATTTTTGTGACTTAAGATAACTACTTGAATAGATTAGAGCGTAGAGACTGATGATATGTTCTCCTTAAGTGCCTACGGAACCCTTGCTGTGTAAGTTTGCGGATGGAGGACAGAAGAAGCGTCAGAATCAGGCGAAGTATCATTTGAACGGGCGGCAGTGGCCCCGAGAGGGCGACACTGTGAGAGCTGCTTTTTATCATTGTCACATGACCCAAAAAGTGAATACTCTCTCCCTCATGTTTTAACAAATCTAGACCTTTTTAAATCCCGGAATGCCAAAGACTTTTGGTGTTGTGCATTGAAAACAAATGTATGTGATATGTGGGTGAGAGTTCATTTTTGGGTACACGACACCTTTAATGTTCTGCTCCAAGTATTGACTTGCTCTCTTTCTCACGCACATACAGGGTGGAATGACGCTTACATACGACCCTACCCCAGCTTTACAAAACGGGTGGGTTCAGGGTTTATCACTCAACACTGGAAATATTGCTTCAGTCCAGATACACTTTGCTTCATCACACTATTCATTGACACCTGCTGAAAGCTGTCAGTGTAAAAATGGGTTTCTGTCGCCCTCTGCAGGTTTTACTCTCCATCCTACAGCATTGCCCCAAACAGAATTCTTGCTCAGACCTCAATCTCTCCATACATGCACTCACCTGTATCCACATACCAGGTATGACCTCTTTTTTTTTTTTTTTAAATGGACCCCATACAAAGAATGAATGTTCTGTCAGTATTTCACAGTTTTTTCGGATGTAAGTCATGATGTGCGCATATTTGTCCTGTTGGAACGAAGCCTTATGCAACAAATTATGGCAAATTGATGCACATGCATTAAATTGGCCCTTGAATGAAAATGATGAAGAGAGACATAAGATTATTTTCATTCATAGTGTCTCTAATTATTTAGAAAAAACATACATTTTAGAAAACATACAAGTTTTTATGTCTAAATTTAAATTTAATTTAACACAAAATGTTTTTGAGATGGATGGCATTGGCAGAATAATGAAGAAGGGACAGCCAAAGTGCAGAATAGACAGGGACTCCTTTAAATTCTTCAAAAAATCATCGCTGCACATTCTTGTCAAAAGGCAGATAAACTTAAGATGATCAAATATAACATGTGTTAAATGTAAATTTTTTACACAATTCCCATAGTTCCCTTTGTTTTATTTTACAATTTAGAGTTTATTATTTTTCTAAGATGTGTGGGGAATATGAATGCATAGTTAGGGAGTAAGGGTCTCAAAATTGACAGGTTATGTAAAATACAGATTGTATAGTTATCTAATAGATTTTTATTTTGTAAAATTAGCCAAATTAGCTGGTAATAGATCAAGTTATTTTAAGACTTGGCATATGGTAGCTGTCATGCTGAAAGTAAAAAATATGACCATATTTATCGTATATTTATATATAATCTCTATTAAAAACAGCATTAAATTGCCATTTTGTCTATCATTAATAATGACAACATTTACTTTTGAAATAAAGAATTTCTAGTACATTTGCTGTGTTTTTTTACGTGTTTCTCCAAATCCCAACCAATTTTCCCTTTTACAGGTACACAATCCGTCCTGGATACATCATCAGTCTTACCTCATGCAGCCTACAGTAAGTCTACTCACTTTATATCCTCCGTACCCTTCTGACTATCCCTCATCTTTCTGCTCATGTGCACAGGGTCCCATCCTTACGCCCACAGTGGATCACACTATGACCCTCCATCCAATCGGGCCTCTCACACAGCAGCTCAGCCATCTAACCTTGGGCAGCACAGGCTCGGTATTCACCCCACAGAGAATTCATAGCAAATATCAAAGGAACAGAAAATATCAAGGCTATAATTACATTCATAAAGATGTTTTATAAAAAAGAGGCTTGGTACTCCCAGAGTTATTTACCCGAGAGCTTTAGCATAATTAGATTGTAGTGCAATCACAATGGGAATAATTTCCACCTCTCTGATTTTCTTTGTCAAGCCTGTTCTGATCTTAAAGCATTTGATTAATGTGGAGTATCTGTAAATATAGACAATTAACTGCAATTCCTTTGTCTATTTTCAGTATATGCCCGCAAACACAGCTATGCAAGGGACCTACATACCACAATATGCCCAAGTGCCTCCTTCAAGCATTACAGCAGAGGTACAGTATAAGACATGTGCACGTTGAAGTGTTTTTCAAATTGGAATCATTCATTGACGGTAATGCTGACCTAATGCCACATCCAGGAAAATAGCATCCAACAGCAGCAAGTTGCCATAGAGACACCCACAGACCACACAACATACTCCTACCAGCATGGCAAGTGAAGAGAAGGTCAGTGAAGTGGTGATGCTTTGGATAGGTTGAAGTCTCTAAAGGATTGAGAACAACAGTTCTATGAACAATAGAGAATATGTGCTCTATCCATATATTATATTATAGAAAATGTATATTTGAACATTCCTGAATTGAAACTGAAATAAACATGGGTAGCTTACATTGTCATTTACAAGTGTATATGTTAACTATACTTTCACTTACCTTCAAGTTTTAGAAGTGATGGAGGACATTGGATTTTAAACCACATCTCTTGATGAGGAAAGGAATGGACATTGGAAAAAGAACGGGGAAGCGCATCTCTTTCCAATGAAGGAAGACATTTCTTTCGACCGATAATGAAGCTAAACTTATTTTAGTAACTGAAAGACTTGGATGGAGAAAGCTGACTATAAGATGTTACAAAAAGCAAATAAGCTTTTTTTAAACACACACACACATACACATTTGAGATGTTTTATTTTTCTGCAGTTTAACTTCTATTATATTCTGCAAAGCCAGAATGAAACGATGTTCCAGCTCCACGTGTCATTTTGATTTGAGATCTTTTTGTAAGTCTTTAAAGATTTTGTTGAATCGTTTGCTGCAGGAGGAAATTTTGTACATAAAATACAACGTTTTTGCAAAGATCTTGCTGCCTTTTTTTAAATATCGGTTTTAAGGACATTTGGAGGAATCTGCTTTCAGACCAGCAGCAGAGTCAATGTTTTGATAGATCTACAGAAAGCGTGTCCAAGAGAATAATGCCCTTATTAGTTCAAGCAAGACTATTCTGAAACCTCGACCTCACATCCCTCAGAAAAATAACCTTTCCTTCCAAAATGCTGCTTTATCTTGTTTAAATGTTGAGATTTATTTTTGTATTTGAAGATAATTTTTTTTAAAGAAAATTTCAAAGAGAAGCTATTTGGATGATAAACTTTTGTATGACTTTGTTTTCATGCCAATGGTTCTGTCTTGCCTCTTCATACATAAGTTATGCATTTTCTTTTACGTATTGTACGAAGTGCTCCACCAACGTTGTAATGTAGATCTGTAAATTAATTTTCTTGCCATGGTAAACTTTAATCATGAGGAGTGTGTTTGTTGGGCTTTGTCCCCTGAGATAAAAATTGCAATATGAAAACCAAGAGTTTTTCCTTTACGGTTGCTTTTCATTTGATGAGATACAAGATTGGGATTGCAATTTGCTCACATCTAAGGTGACAAAGTGTAAATATCTGATCATTTTGGTTATATAAAAGTATATATATACTTCAAGAAAATAGCATATACTAGAGTTTATTCTATTATGTGAACAGAAGTCAAATAACTGGTTATTTCATCCGATTCGTCACTTCAAAAATATCTTATGAGAAATCATATCAATTGTGAACACAACCACCCCACCGTAAAATATAACATTTGATGTTTTCTTTATAAATGAAAACAAGGTCACCTTGTTCATTTCATGGCTCTGATATTTTGCCCTGGTTTTTATCAAAAGATGACAAGCTTCCAAAAAGACTTACAAACTGAGGAATTATTTCATTTATCATTTCATACTCGCATAGCCTTAGGAATTTATTTCCAGAAAGATCTGCTCCACATACAAAACCAGATAATAAAAGGTACAAAAGGAGTATTAAATATGTCTTCAGTTTTACCATATAGTCACTGTATATACATCAACTGTCAATATCCTGGCCAAAATCTAGAAACAACTGCAAATTACCAAAAATAGTTCACTTTCTTACATAAAAAGAAGAACAGACTACTATCAAATACACACAAAATAAACACTGCTGGGCGTGTGACGATTTTGCGAAAGAGGGTAAGTGTGGCCTGTCTCTGAGATGACAAAAAACCACAAGACTCCTTGAGAGCCATAAAATACTGATAATATAAAACTGATAAATCTCAAACCACCCTGAAGTCAAAAGCACTGCGGTTGAACAGCAAATGCAACAAAATAGACATCTTGAGGATTACAAACGGTTTCTTTCCAATATACCAAAAGAAACAATGAGTTAAGCTCTGTCTTCTGTATAAAAACTACAGGTAGTAAAACCCACAAATATAAATGTAAACCAATGTTTCCTCTTCCTGTTTTGGGTTATTTTACTTCGACTTGTCTACAAATATAAAAGCATTGCTTCTCTATTATAACGTAGAGAAAAATTAAACCCAAAATCCTTCTCAACATACTGTAACATCGAAGACTTCAGATGATTTGAGATTAAGGGACATGTAGAGAAAGAACCTGTAAAAAAGCCAAAATGTGTGATGCCACACTAAACCAATTGAAGTAAGCTTAGGCCAGGCCTTAGAAATTAAAGCTACCGCGGATGAAAGGCAGCAGAGGAAAACGCTACAAAGTAAAAAACAACATCCTTCCACGGTCAAAGCTTGTCTGCTTGCAAAGCAACAATATGTCAAGATATATGGCTCTATAAAGAGGCATGAAGCCATTGCCCTGAACATCAGTGTCCTTCAGTCCTTAGACAGCATGAAAATTGACTGGTGTGCTGAACATAAACCAAAAGTGTTCCAGCGGCTAAAGCTGAGGGCATCTCATCTGTTTCCTGAAGTGCGCAGGGGTATCAAAACAACAAAACAGAATGATGTCCTGAACCAGCAGTCGTGTCTGATCACAAAAGCTTCCGGTTAAGGATCTCCCAAACCATTCGTCTTCTGAAATAGGGCATTTGTTTCTGTTTGAAAAAAGAAAATGGTTGATTCTCCTACAGAGAGCTATGACAAATTGTATATTTGCTAAATGGTCGACCTGTGCATACCTGTGTAAATGTGATCGGCCTATCTTTGGTGATATACTCTGCATATTTGCATGTGAACATGCCGCAGTCACTTCCATTCATTTGCTGAGGAATCTCCTGAGGATATAAACAAAAACCATTTGAGAAGGTATCAGCTTTGTGGCCAGCTTAAAGCGAAGTGCCCTAATAATGTTAAGTAATAAAAGCAGGAAACTCACATTGCGTCTTTTACTCCCAAGTGTCCATTCTGAGGTATCCAAGCCCTTTCCTCTCTTGTCTTCACTTTCTTGTTTTAGATATTTGCTGTTATAAAGAAACACAGCAAAGACTTTCTTAAAGTCTGGACATGAATAATGCATAACACTTTCTACTAAAGGGTTTATCTAGGGAGTTATTTGGAAAAGGCAGAACCGTTTTATCATCGAATACTCACGCTAAAATCCTACAGGCCTCATCATTGTTTCCTCCCATGGAATCAAAGTAAGTAATGCTCTTCTTGCGCAAATCAATAACCTATCAGAAAAAACAAAATACTAAATCAGTCTCACGTAACGCAGGGAGAATCAATTTATACAGAAACAATCATGAATCAACAGATGTGGCCCTGCCACTGAACACCAGAATAAAGACAGAAAATCCAATTCTAAGATTCACTAGAATTTAAATTGTTGACATGGCATATTGTAAATATTAAATATATATTCTTTATTATTCAGAAAACAGTTACATATTTAATATTTAAATGTTTTTTAAATAATATAAAATGGTTTTATTTAAAGAGACAAGGATACCTGGGCTTTCTTCAAATAATTCACAGCCCATGTAGTCATTCAGATTTACAGAAAGTTGATTACTTACAGATAAGCACCAGTGCACTCCCAGGTGGATAGGCACCAGAATGATGTCTACAGAAAAGATGTCAACTTTCTTGGTCCAGCGGCGGACAGCAGAGTAACCAGAGCTCCGGAGTTTGGGAAAAAAGAACGTGTTGAAGGTGTATGCGGAGGGTAGGTGAGGTTGCTTACTGCGTTCCACCAGCAGGTTCATGTAGAAATTAATAACCTGAAAAGAAAAATGGGTTCAAATGTACAGATATCAGTCAGCGTGATCGTGATCACACCACCTCATATACATCATGCAAACTAATATATTAAAGTTCTGACCTCATCATTGAGCCAGTTGAGGTTGCTGAGCGTCTGCAGGTCTTTTCTGGTGATGGTGAGACGAAAGCCCTCACTGAGTACCTCATCTTGGCTGCCGCCTCTCCAAGCTCTGCTCACCTCCTTCTCCATATCCTGTGAAAAACATAACAAACCTTAACCACTAAAATATAAACTGTGTTAATGATTGGGGTGACATTTAATTGTTTGCATATGTTGCTTCCAGTAAATGTTATATCACCCGGTGTGTTTATAAACCCTTACCTCTGTTAGCTCTGGGAATTCTTGCTCATCTATTATAGGCTTAGATACTTTGATAATGGCAGAAACGGGAACCTCTTTCTCCAGAGGAACTCGGACCTTCAGCTCAACGCTTGCTGGGACGACTCGACCCTCTCCAGAGAGACGCTTACAAATCACATGGAAAGAGTATAAGCGGAATAGTAAAAGTAACCACATGTGTCAAGTGAAGAACAAGGAGATGTTGAGTTACCTGGCGCAAGAGCTGAGAGGCCAGAGCTTCCTGCTCTTCGATTAACCTTCGTCGCTCACGTGCGCGAGAGTCATAAAGGCTAGTACTGAAACACAGGAAACATGAGCATGAAGACTGAATAATACAATCAACTTTACAGCTTAAAATAAAACTTAAATACTTACAGTTCTTTGATCCAGAGTTCAGCCTGGAAGCATGGCACACTTAAAGTAAAAAACACAAAAATATAATCCACATTCAAAATACATGCAATTTAAGACACTTTCAAATCTTTTCTCTAACCTTGAGGTCTCACACTTCTTTCCCTGCTGTTCCTTGACAAAAATGACTGAATCCCCATCATGAGCTAAGAAATGATAAATGTTAACATCAGCCTGAAATTTATTTATCACTACAAGAAAAAAGTCATATAGTAGGACTGAAACTCACCTGATGACTGTGTGTCCTGAGAAGAGGTATCCTGAAGTGCAGCTGGTGATGGAGCGGAGAAGAAGATTTTGCTGCTGGGCTCGTGGTCACGGGACCATGGATGAGGTTCTGCGATGCTAGAGCAAGCACCAGGACTGGAAGCCTGGCTTGACCCGGGTCGAGGGCTGGGGGGTAGACTGGATAACCCGTAGGAGGATGCACCAGAGCCTGCTGGAGAGGAACACTGAAGAAGACATCGACTGGACGACAGGAAACTGGAGCTGAAATAAAACCACAAGTTCAATAATAAAACTTTCAAGGATGATTTATGAAGATGTTTATTTCCTTCAAAGAAAATTCTTACAAATCTCGATGTGATCGAATGCTGGAGTGAGAACCATCATGAAAAAGGGATGACTGTCCACCGGACACCATGGCTAGGAGCTGCCTGTAAACTTCCTTCTCCTCTGCACGCATTGACTATAAAATTATATTTAGTAACAGATTTTAAAGACAATTCAATTAACTTTATTATCTATCCGTATTAAAAAACTGCGGCTGCCATCCGACCTCCTGTGCAGTGCAGCGGGATCGGCGCCTGATGGGTCGATTTGAGTTGCCGTGCGACGGACTCTGAACCACTCGGATGGGAAAGGTCTTCTCAAATAGGCTGGTGTAATTGGCTTTTCCTGAACATGTCTCTGAAGACGACAATAAGCTACAGAGACATAGTATGGGTTTCATTTCAGTTTCATGGCCTCTCATAAATGATCATAAACTGCAGTTTTTAACATAGAGCTGTGTAAACCTGTGCGGTTGGTGATATAGGGTCCTGCCCAGACGCGGAGAGGGAGATGGTTTTGATGTGGATGCTTTAGGTAAACTAACAGAGTGTCCATTGGCTTTGTACGTCTCATGGGGTTTATGGTCCTCACAAACATGTCTTCTGCCAGCTTTCGAAATGGTCACAGACTCCTCAGATCTAAAAGATTCTACAAAATAAAGCGCAATATAGATGCTTGTAAAACTGTAACACTGATAAATATCTAAAAGCTGACACAGTGAGTTCTTATTCATTCTTACCCGATTTGGTGATGGTCCTTCTTTCAATGGTACTCGATGCAGCAACAAACATGTCCTCATGTCTATTGTGTTTGTTTTCTCCACACTGCAAAACAGAGTTTATATTTATAAGAAATAAAATGGGCTCAATAGCCATAATCTCATTCCAAGTGTGCAGCAACTAAATTTACAATACATTTGGCAGTACAGTTGTTTTATTATATAAAATCCTAGAATGTAAACTCATGTACCCAGTGATTAGAGAGTTGATTCTCTAGGGTTGTGTGTTCAAGTCTTGGCACAGCAATATCATGACTAAGTGGCCCTTGAGCAAGTGTTCACTGCTGTGCGTGCGTGCGTGTTCACTGCTGTGCGTGCGTGCGTGTTCACCGCTGTGCGTGCGTGCGTGTTCACCGCTGTGCGTGCGTGCGTGTTCACCGCTGTGCGTGCGTGCGTGTTCACCGCTGTGCGTGCGTGCGTGTTCACCGCTGTGCGTGCGTGCGTGTTCACCGCTGTGCGTGCGTGCGTGTTCACCGCTGTGCGTGCGTGCGTGTTCACCGCTGTGCGTGCGTGCGTGTTCACCGCTGTGCGTGCGTGCGTGTTCACCGCTGTGCGTGCGTGCGTGTTCACTGCTGTGCGTGCATGTTCACTGCTGTGCGTGTTCACTGCTGTGCGTGCGTGCGTGTTCACTGCTGTGCGTGCGTGTCCACTGCTGTGCGTGCGTGTTCACTGCTGTGCGTGCGCGCGTGTTCACTGCTGTGCGTGCGCGCGTGTTCACTGCTGTGCGTGCCTGTGTGTTCACTGGTGTGTGTGCCTGTGTGTTCACTGGTGTGTGTGTGCGTTCACTGGTGTGTGCGTGTGAGTTTGTATGTGTTCTAAACTGTGTGTGTGTGTGTGTGTGTGTGTGTGTGTGTGTGTGTGTGTGTGTGTGTGTGTGTGTGTGTGTGTGTGTGTGTGTGTGTGTGTGTGTGTGTGTGTGTGTGTGTGTGTGTGTGTGTGTGTGTGTGTGTGTGTGTGTGCGCACTTTGGATGGGTTAAACACATTGCAACGAATTCCGAGTATGGGTCCCTTCAAACTCCACATCCTAACACAAAACGTCGACCAGTACCTCGTTCTCCCTCGAAGACGCCGCTGCAGCAGCACTGCTCGCAGGTTCTGCCGCGACTTCTACTCGAGGATGACCCGCTGAAGCAGGAGGCATGTTCGGCCAGGTGGGCCGCACATTGTTCCGCACCCAATCCGCAACGCTGGAACCTTGTGTCTTCACTCCTTCAGCTGCGTTCTTCACAGTGTTCATGAAATCTTCTGCAAGACATCCACATTTCAAAACAGACTCAATGGAAACACCAAACACGTGGCTCACAGTGACCTACCCATCCTGAACTTCTTGACCACTCTCTCCTCCTCCAGATCCACATCATCTCCATCTTCTAACCTATTGACAAACAAAAACACAAGATCAAAAAAAATCAACATCTACCAACACGTGCCTCTTAAAATCAACACCCACCAAACATCAACAAAACAGTAACCAAGTGCGCACGTTTCTCTGACGTCACCACAGTTTGCGCTCCAACCGTCAAAACAGAACCCAGTTCAGCGCGTGAGCGCAAAACAACAACAACGTGTGTTTACACAACAAATAAATACAAACAAGTTCACAATTACCACTCAAAAGGTCTTTTTCTCCGTAATGCCCCGTCCTGTTCAGCCCTCACAGAACCGGCGTGAACGGCGCCGTCCGGAGCTCCGTTCCGCAGACTCGCGATCCCGGTTCCGATCCATTCGTAGAACTTATTAAACATAATGACAGATTTAAAATCTCGATTTGTCCTCAGGGCGGTCCCAAACGCGCGCCCCCCTGCCCTTCATTCGCCCGGCTCCGCTAAGCTAGTTGGACCCTTAACCCAACGGCCGGAAGCGCGACTAAACGGTCCCGCAAACCCGCAACGTTGATGTTTAGCTTCACCGGCTAAGCTGTTGCTAACGCCGGATGTACAAGCCGCTAACGTTGCTTGTTTTAAAGTGCGGCGGTTACTGTTGTGTTTCTTCTTGTTTAGCCGACTAATATTCGCGAGAAGTCGTAAACAATCTCGTGAACGAGACGCCGAGCACACAAAGTTGCATTAACGCCTCCCGCTTCTTCCTTATTTAAAACAAGAACATGGCCGAGGGACACATGCCAAAACAGAGCTCTTCTATTGGACGAGCGGGGCGGAAACGCGTCACACGTGCGCAGTGTTTTCAAAGCAGAGTGGCTGAGTGACGCGCACTGTTCTTCACATGCTGGTTCACTACAGTCACATCCCTGTCAATGCTCAGCAGACCAGAACATCTGGGACAGCTCCATGCTTCCAAGAGTTTGGATCTGACCTCTTCTAACATGACGTCAGTGCACCAAGCATGATCCATAAAGACATGATGACAGAGTCTGGTGTGGATGAACTTGACCCGATTGAACATCTTTGGGATGAGATTGAGAGTCAGGCCTTCTCGTCCGACATCAGTGACCTCGCACATGTGTTTCTGGAAGAATGGGCCCACAAACACACTCGTAAACCTCTGACGGGGCAGTCGGGGCCTTGTGGTTCGAGTCTTGGACTTGTGATCCAGCGGCAAGAGTGGTGTTCAAGGAACCGAAATGGACCCATGTAACACCTCTCTTCATTAAACTACATTGGCTTCCTGTAGCAGCCCGCATTGAATTTAAATGTCTTCTCATTGCCTACAAGACCACCACCGGTTCACTTACCTTAACTCACTAATGCAAAGATATAGGCCCTCAAGATCTCTGCGCTCCGCAAATGAGCTGAGACTTGTGGTACCAGCTCAAAAGGGTAAGAAATCTCTCTTTCGAACGTTCTCTGCTTCAGTTCCTCGATGGTGGAACGATCTGCCTCTGGCTTCACGCTTGTCAGACTCGGTCTCAATCTTCAAAAACACCTAAAAACTCATCTTTTCCGGCTACATCTAACTCCCTAAGAGTACCTTCTTTTCTAACCTACTCACTCTATCAAAAAAAAAATCTTTTGTAACTTCGCTCTCTGTGTAACTTGGTAACATTGTTGTAGCACTTGTTCACCTATTGTTGTATCGGCTATTTACCGCTTCATTGTCTCCTCGACTATTGTAAATCGCTTTGGATAAAAGCGTCTGCTAAATGCCTAAATGTAAATGTAAAATGATCCGAAGGTTGCTGGTTCAAGACTCGAAACCACCAGGAATGCCACGACTGAGGTGAGTCCCTTGAGCAAGGCATCGCCCCCCCCCCACCCCCCACATGGCAGCCCACTGCGGATGTGTGTTCACAGTGTGTGTGTTCACTTACTGTGTGTGCACACTGGGATGGGCACAAATTCCACCATACTTGGCAACACTTCACTTCACTACAGTGTGCGCCATGACCCTTCACCTTGTACACGGCCTTCCCAGAAGAGTTGAAGCTGTTATAGCTGACATCATGTTGACCCCTGTAGATAAGAAACAGGATGTCACTGAAGTTCATATGCAGGTCGTGGGTTTGAATCCCAGTGCCAGCAGACAATACTCTAGAGGGCAAGGCACCTTACCCCCGCCTGTCGGCCACTGCATAATACTGTAGGTCGTTTTTTGATAAAAGCGTCTGCCAAATGAATAAATGTAAATGTAAATGCGATAATGGATCTGTATGGCTGTGCGTGCTGATGAATATGAATGTTTGTTGTTTATAATTATTGGAAATTCAGTGATGCTCAGTATGAGGTGTGAGTTTACTAAGCGAATTGTTACGTCTCCTGCTGATCAAATAGTGGACATAGCTTTGTTATGGGAATACTTGCTATACTTTAAATACAGACTTATTTAAAAACTGACATACTACAGATGTTTATTTATTTATTTATTGAATGCCATATCAGCAGCAATAGCTATATTCAATGAGCAGTATCGCTTCAATACATTGTTTACGATGATTTAAGAATTTTGTCCTACAAACAATCAGTATACAAAATCAGGCATGTATACAAGAACAACAGCAATAATGACACCAATTATATAGAATATTTCAATTTAATATTTGACAGAAGTACTCCAGGAGAAACCTTGGGAAAATGTCCATTAAAGTGTTTTCTGAATACAAACGTTCTCTAATATTATTTTAAAAAAGGACATTCTATTAAAATGAAATGAAATTCTTAAACTGTTTACAGACCAGCTTCTCTTCCCCATTTAATAATATAAATGAGCGAGTCTTGAATGTCCTAGACATACTACAGATGTAATAATGCAAAGCTATAATAATAAACAATAACAGATCCACACAAAAAATCCTGGGTGGAATTGTTTATTCTTTCTAAAGAGAATATACAGGAACGTCACATGCATTTGTTCTGTTAACTTAAAAAAGTAATAGTATTGTTGACTATGTTTTATTCATTTTTTATCATGTTGTTTCACTTTATACTTAACACAATCAAAACTACTGGGAGCACAATTATACTGAAGGTATTTACATTTAGCAACATTTCACACATTTCTGGAACTTAACTTTGTGCATTTATGTTCACATTCAAATAATTACACACTTTTTCTTTAAAAATATAAACATTCAAAAATATAGATTTAGGCTATGATAATACATAGAAACTCTCTAGTATTAAAAAATGATTTCTTAAACAAAAAAATTGTCATCCCCTTTAAAATGTTGATGAAATGCATGGAAACATGTTATAATAAAATTAAAAAGAGGATAAGAAAACGTATGCCACATATAATGTAAATGCATTTTTTGCACTACTAATCAATTAAAATCATCAAAAAACCTTAATTAAACTGTATTATGCAAATACATCTTAAACAGTTTCCATGATTTGCTTCAATGTCCTCATGCAGGTACATCAAATTTGAAACTATTGAAGGGACAAGCAGAAATACAGTTGACATCCTAAAGATGACATTTTTATAAACAGCTTTTTGTGATGGTGCTTGTGTGCATGACACACATGTACACATCGAACAAAATATTCACTTTCATGCAAAAGCATAAAATTCACTTTTATTGCTAACGAGATTCTTGAGCAGAACTAAAGTGCTTGTGTTCTTTAAATGTTCATTTAATCTGAGCTTACAATGAGATGTTGACAGTGCATTTACTTTTTTTCCAGCAACACTAATTTCACAATTTCATGGATGTATGTCTTACGGATATGGAGCTGGACACCTACCTAACACTACAAAAATGTGCCACAATGCAGCAGGAGAAAAGCTGGGGTGAGCTTAAAATACAACACTGTGCACTGTAGATTCACATCATGCTGGAGAAGACAAGATTGCTCAGACCAAAAATCTGTTGAAGATCATAGAGCCTGTGCACGAAAACAGAAAAAACCCTAAGAAGCAAATTCACTCTCGATTAGCAGTTCCAAATAACTGAAGGAAGAAGGAGAAGATGTAAACAATGTCTAGGTATAAGCTTAGGGTGGCAAAGATGTACTCCTCTGGACTTATGGTATATTGCTTGCTTCCCATTAACATCTGTGTGTCGAAGGCCAGGAACTGAAGAGCAAAAAAAAATATAGACAATACTTAAACACTTGAGAACAAACATTGAAAGAATTCATTATAATTTATATGTTTGCATTTTAATAGAGGAAGAGATATATTTTACCATGCAGAACAATATAGCTCCCAAAGCAGCATACACCCCGTGCAACCATGGAATCTGGCAGAGACAATTATGTTTGAAAACGCTTTCCAGAAAATGCATAACTCCAGAATACATAAATGTGAAGTATTCTTAGCTACTTACATATCCAAATGGGAGTATGAAGGCCAGGACAAGTCCACACATGAACAAAGACAGGCAGAAAACTGACAGAACGCCTCGGCAGGATGTAATGTCAAACTGTAAAAACAAATACCAGTGTCGAGCATTTCATAAAGGATAAAACTTTACTTATAATGAGAACATGTTAATAACTGACCTTGGTTTGGAAGCTTAAGAGAGTAATACTGAGACACACCAAGGCAGTAATACCCAGACAAAGGATGACAGATTTAGTGTTGTAGAAGCTAAATACACGGGGAAAAAGAGATTTGACACACAAGATATAATATTAATATTAACTGTGTATATGTATAACCCTGGACAAACTTTAAAGGTGCAAAACCTTGTGAACCGATGTTACAGGCCACACTCAGAACATTACCTGGACAACATCCCTGTCATATAAGAAAGAGATAAAGTCTGAAACAAAAGAGATTACAGGTATTAAAAGTAATACTTTATTTTCTTGATAAAAAAACGTTCAAAGCACTCTTTTATAATCCTAATAACCGATTGTTCTGTTTCTTATAAGTCATTTCAGGTTATATAATTGCATATTATATTTCTATAAAGATTGTTTTATGTGTTTCAATACTTACAAAGATTATGAGCAGAATCAGGTTCCATGGAAACTGTCTCCTGTTGATTTGATAAGGGTATAAATTATGAATATTAAATGTTGTTTTAATAGATTCATGTTTAATTACATTTTATACACTCACCGAGGGCCACGACAGCAGGACAGGGTGAGATATGTTATAAAAAACACTACACTGTTGATAGAAATATACATAGTCATTATATTATAAATGAAAATGCATGCTTAAGTCATACTGTATTGAATCGAAAATAATGAATAAGGCTTACTATGATGCCCAGTACCAGCCAGGGTTGGTCTGAATGTAAAATTTTACTGGTTCGCTGTGAATTATACAAGACACACATTAGTTTAAACAAATAACATTTACACCATTTCTCTGAAAGGCCAACAGACACTCACCAGAAAACAAAAACTGCCACAAAAGAAAGTGTGACAGAAAGCTGGAGCATCAGGATGGTGTAGACCTAGGTGAAGATAATACTGCATTAATTCAACCGTTATATCATTCAAATTCACACCATCAACCGTAACTCATCTGTACCTTGCGAATAAATATCCTCCTGATATTTTTGTCATCCCAGCTGAATTCTGTGAGCGCCTCCCCATCACCAGAATAAGCTCCACTATAACAAGGGCTTTCACCTTCAGATGGACGACACAAAAAATACACACCACATGTATAACAGCCATGACAACTCATAAGATATAAACATTTGCAAACCACATATGGTGTGAATTTCAACTAAATACAGTATTACTGTTGTCCTTAATCATACACTTAATATTGCATTTACATTCATGCATGTTGTGAAGTTATACTAAAGAATAAAATTACCAGCAACTGCCTCTTCATACGATGGAGGAGCTGGAGGCTGGGGATGAACATCTGGGTTTGACTTGTTTGTTGCTGAAACCTGTGAACAAGTAAGTATGATTTGATCATTAAAACGTATATATGCATTTGTATTATCATCCTAACTCGCAAACAACTGTTTGCTTTCCTGTTATTCTTTCCGGCCCAACCCTTACGATAAACCTGTCTGTCATATCCTATGTTCTTGTCCTTCTCTTTATCATATTCAACTGATTTTTAACAACGTTCTGTGGGTAAAAATAGCTGCACTGGGCATCCTTTGGTAAACCACTATGGTACAAAATAGAGAGTCATTTATCTGCTCATAACTTATCAATGAGTCACAGTAACAGGAGAAATGCGACTGGAGGGAACACCATAAGCCACCTTAAAGAGCCTTTCCTCCTTAATTAATTGAACAATAATAAAACGTATATAATACACGTGAAAGTAAATATGCATGTAAATTATTTATAAGAACCATCAAAAAGTTTCAAAAAAAGATATTAAAATGAACATACTCAAAGCATGATTCAGCTCGAAAGCATTAGGCACAAATTTAAATCATGACAAAGCTTTTTCAGTCCCAGTAGATTTTGTCATTTTGTAACCGAGATCCCCATGGAATGGATAAACCAGAACAGTGCAAACAAATTACCACAGACATTACAGAGATAGTTCACCAAAAAATAAAGAGACTGCCATCATTTAATTTACCTTTGAGTTAGGTAGAAAGATATTTGGAAGAATGCTTGTAGCAGTAACAGATCTTGGACCCCATTCACTATCATAGTAGGAAAGAAAACTTTGTACATTTCTTTCTTCTGTTCAACACCAAATTAGATATTTCGAAAAATTTACAATAGCAAAATTTTGGGGGTATTTTTGACAATTATAGTTTTTCCTACTATGGTATTAAATGGGGTCCAATAACTGTTTGGCTGCAAGCTTTTGTCCACATATATGTTCTACTAAAAAAGACATGTAGACAGATGAGTAACAACTGGAGACAAAATTTAAATTTTTCATTTTTTAAATTATTTATATGTATCACTTTGAATTCACAAAACAACAAACATGCCAGTTTTTGGTTAATGGTAAGCAGTTAAAGATAAATACACCTTTCATCATAAAACACTGTAAAGAATAAAATGTTGAGATCTTACCTTTCCCTGTGTCATTTTAACAGGAAATATACCTGCTTACTTTGGCTCCTTTTAATATAGTCAAGTAAGTGTCTGTATGAAGTCTCTACTTTCTGCACCTGTCTGGGATGCTGCACGCAGATACTGATGGGGATGCTGCGCAGTTCCTCTAAGAACAAAAAAACCCCTCTTTATCTGTAATGAAGCATTCCTATGAAGTCAGAGCCCCTCCTTCACTGTAAAAAGCACATTCTAGCAACATCTAGGTATTACAGCACCATTGAATGAAGCAGGGAATGTACCAATAGAGATTGCAGAACAGGGGCCATCCTCTCCCCCATTATACATGTTACACTTCAACACTTGTATAGAGAGAGCTAGAATATTGAAACAGTACCAGGCTTTTATACATTTAGTTGACACACTTTTAAAATAACAACACATTTACAACATACATTTATGCAATGAAACAATAGCACATGTGAAAGACCATAGGTATTTTAAAACACTGACCCCATTGAATTTGACTCTATGAACAAAAATACATTTATCTAAATATCTTCTTTGGACATGAGGGTTAAAAAAATGACTAAATTGTAATTTATGGCAATCCTCAACTCTGAGGAGTCCACGCCAAGGTAAAAATTCTGTAATTAATTATCCCCAAAAACTCAAACTCTAAATTTCTTTGTTCGGTCAAGCACAAGGTATTTGAAAGAATGTCAGTGAACCAGCGTTATTTTAGGGTTCTACATTTGCAGCTCGCTTTGATCAACTAGAAAATCAAAAAAATAATAAAAGGCATGATTCACTATAAAAATGGACTCAAAGATCAGCTCAATGCATTAGGCACAAATTCAAAAGATGAGCTTTTCAGTCCCAGTGGATTTTGTCCGATTTTAATGGAGAGCTGCCTCCCATGGGAATGGAAAATGCATTAAATGTTTTTATCTCATTATTGTGAATGCAGAAAAAAAAATCGGTTAATTGTAGCAATTAAAGATAAATACACCAATAAGATCAAATCTTACTTTCCCCACATCACAGTGAAAGATTTGAATCTACCCTGTTTACTTTTAATCCTCATCGGTTATTTAAGATGTTTCTTTAATGTATAATTTCTGCACCTACATAATAAAACCAACAACATTAAACAGACTACTTAAGAAAACACAGTTTATTCCAGGTTCTCTCAGTGTTTGGTAGACATACAAACAGTACTCTACTCAGTGTAATAGCTTGTTGACTTCTGCTTGACTTGGAACCATTCTGTGTTTCAACAACATTGTTATTGCAATGATACAGAACAAAATTACAAATGACTGATAAATGTTCCCTCCAAAGGCAGCATGTTCCCACTGTTACATTGACAATTTAACCCGTAGGAGAAAACTATTAAGCAACCACACACAGAATCTAGCATGCAAGTTAAAGTTAGATTGTTCTCAAACAGTACAGTTTCAATCAGGTCCCATACAGTAAATTATCTTTTCCAAAGAGAAAACATTCCAAACTCAGGACAATTACAACAAATTAACATAATTTTCTATTTACTTTCATAAATAGTTAACCCATAATAAATACTGTTATCATTTACTTGCTCATGTTTCATGACAAAGACATTTTTGAAGCATGTTAGTAGCCAAACAACATCGACCTCTCAATTGACTTGCAATGTATGAGCGCAAAATTACATTTCTCAAAATATCGTCTTTTGAGTTTAGACATGTAGGTGAACTATTCCTGAATAATGTTACCTACAGTACATTATACATGAACATCAGTCAGATTAAAAACCAAACCAAACTTACTTGAAAGAAACTTAACATACAAATATAGCACAAACTCTCTAAAATGATCATAAATTGTAGTCAGGGAAGAAATTATATGAACTGTGCGTTTTGTTCAAAAAAGTCCCAAGTATAAAATGTCAAAGCAGCTAAGCTATTTAGTTTGGATTACAATTCCAGCAAACTAATGTTCAGACAAAACGTCCGGTTTGCAATTCTGTCCGTGTGTTTACATCCACAGAATTTCCGAAGGCAACAGTAAAGAACCGTGGATGTGACCTCTCTCATGTTACAGATTGTCATTTTAGGAACCTCAGCTGCCAATGACCTCACACGGGCAGCTCACTTTCATCCGGACAGAAGCGCAAACAATACAGACGAGATGTTTGTCGTAGTGTATAACTGCATTAGTATCGCCGGTGGCGTTGTTTAGATATGCATTACACTAGGCATGTTGTTTCTGCTCATTTGGCTGTGGCGGGAGACCTGGGAAAGGACACTTCGGGTACAATACAACATAGGTGGCATACCACCCCAATATTCCAACCGACGTCCCAAGAAACTTGTCAAGGAAATGATGGAAATATACAGAGGTGCATGCGAACATCCATAACCAGATGGCCACGATGACATTGAGTGCTATATAAAGGCAATCAAGAATAGTGTTTCTGTGTGAATTTGGTATTTGTAGCATGGCCACCATTTCTTCCGCAATGATAAGAGCGGAGTAAGACAAGATGAAAGAGTGTCCCGATATGTCGAAGCCGTCCCATGTGAATCCATCTCTCTTGCACGCTGCCTTTGTGGTCACGTCACCCCGGATGACCAGCATGGCGTCCGACTCGTAGCATGAACCTGTAACATCTTCAATGTAGAAGAAGGTCTCAGTGCAGGTGTACCAGACCATGGTGGCCACCGGAAGTGACGTCAGGCGTCTCAGGGCGAACGCCCAGCCTCTCTTGTAAGAGTTGGAGAGCAGAATGAACGGCAGGAGTAAAACAAGCGTCCATCCCCAAGACACCTTTACAAAATATCTGAAAGAGTGACGTCAGGGACAACGTTAGTGAGGTGTCAAATCGTTAATCATTTAAAAAAAACACATTTGTAATTTCATTTATATTGAACGTTGTCATGTTTGTTAAGCTTTGGCTACACAATATACAGGAATACTTACACGTTTAAAACGTTTTTGCTGTTACTGAAGTAGCTGTCCGACACAAGGTCAACGTTTTTTAAAACCGAGCCAAAAACGGAAACGAAAAGGAATAAATGTGGTAAAAATGTACGCGTTAAAGGACATTTCCACAGCTCGGTCAACTTGTCAACTGTGATGCCGACGGCAGCCGCCATGTTGCTCTGTGTGTCCCGTCAATGAATGCGCACAGTGGAGACAGCCTGGGTTACTAATCCTACTACGGCGAAGGGGCGTGCCCAAAGCAACGCCGTTGTCATTGGATAGCTTCAGCGTGACGTCACGAAAAACTAATTAATAATCGAAAAGGTCGTCCGCCATTGGACGGTTTCCAAGCGAGGCTTTGCCATAGTGCTATTTTCTATGGAAGGCCAAGAGGGACAAAAAGAGTAAAACACATTTACATTTATTCATTTGGCAGATGCTTTTATCCAAAGTGACTTATAAGTATTATGCTGTTGCTAATTATTATTGGTGTCTTGCTCAAGGAGAATTCAGTTATTGTCTGCTGGCACTGGAATTCGAACCCACGACCTTCCACATTTACATTTATTCATTTAGCAGACACTTTTTTCCAAAGTGACTTGCAGTACTATGCAGTAGTCATTCATCACTGCAGAGTAAACAGGGGTAAGATGTCTTACTCAAGGACACTTCAGTTATTGTCTGCTGGCACTGGGATCAAACCCAAAACCTTCCACATTTACATTTACATTTATTCATTTAGCAGACACTTTCCCCCAAAATGACTTACAGTACTATGCAGTAGTCATTCATCACTGCAGAGTAAACAGGGGTAAGATGTCTTACGCAAGGACACTTCAGTTATTGTCTGCTGGCACTGGAATTTAAACCCACAACCTTCTGCTTACAAGAAGGAGTACCTTCTTTTCTAACCTACTCACTCTATCAAAAAAAAATATATATTTCCCTTTTGTAACTTCTCTCTCTGTGTAACTTGGTAGCATTGTTCTAGCACTTGTTCACCTATTGTTGTATCGGCTATTTACCGCTTCATTAGCTCCTCGACTATTGTAAGTCGCTTTGGATAAAAGCGTCTGCTAAATGCCTAAATGTAAATGTAAGTCCAACTCTCACCGACAGACCACAACTGCCCCTCTAGACCACAACCGACCCCATACAGCTTGATGTTTCGTGTACAAGCACATCGGACAAGGGGGCTTTATCACCACCATCTGTTATATCGGTATCGCCGGAAAAAAACTGGGTTTGTAAATGGATTTGATCTCAAATGTTTTCTAAACCATGCATTTTTATTTCTAGTGTTCTGCTCGTAGTATGGAGAGGAGATAAGCAACAGGATGGACAACTTTTTGATTGCCATACAGCCAAGCTAAACTAGGACCAGGGCCACATGGAATCCCAACTGTGGATTTCCGTGGAATGGTTTAAAGCTCTGGTATTTATTTTTATGTCACTTCATACGGTTTAATGCAAACCAGAGTCAGAGAGAGTCAGAGTCAGAGTCAGCTTTATGGTCGATTTTCTTCACATGCTCCAGACATACGAAGAAATCAAAATCACGTTTCTCTCTATACTACGGTGAAGACAAGACATGTAGTTAAAACTAGAGAAGAATTTAAGACTAAACATATAAATAGAGCTATAACGGAAGTAAAATAATTTTAAAATTTTAAAAAACTAGACGTCACTTAAAATGTAAGTGGACATGTCACTGTACATAGGCAACGATAAATAGGCATTTGAGTTTTTGTGCAGTAGTGGCAAGACAGTAGAGTCAAAGAGGCATCAGAAGTAAGTTATGCAACTGGCCTGATGAGGTACATTTTACAAGTAGCATGAAGTTGCAAAATCCATGACAACATGATGTCATCAGGCTTGTTCGACGTAATTCAGCGTCGCAAGATCCGACAGCTGGATGATGGGGAACTATAAGAAGATAATTTTGAAACCAAACATTTTGTCGTTTTTAGACTTGCTCTCGCTGTACTTTATCATCATTCATTGTGGAATCTCTCATCAAGTTTAGTTGACAACGAGAACAAAGGTATTGATTGCTTTCACGTGTTTTCTAGAATTGGTATTTGAAATAAGAAAAATACAATTTTAAATATATTCCTTATTTTTCCATAGATTTTCCCCAGAATTCCATATGGAAAAGTGCACATACTCTGTCTGGCCATGCTTATGACTTAGTTGTTGGTTAAATAAACGAAAAGCTGATGATTGACTTGGATGATTCGCTGAGTGTATAAAACACTTACACAGGGAGATCAGGCAAAATCTACCTGATTATATCTGATGACCACAGTCACAACCAACAGTCATCTAGTACCAGAATAATATTGGAAGGGCTTATGTATCTCCTTTATTCTCTCCTCACTAGTTCTTTTTCTCTCTAACCTGTCTACATTCCTACACACATCGACATCTTAAGATGAGTTTTGTTTTCTTGACACTTTTGTTAATTGCTTGCTCTGGGAGACTGTTGTGTTTGTGTAATCCATAAATTTATATATGATTTGTAATTTGGGCATCTCTAAGCCCACACCTGGATGGCTACACTCCTGCAGACCAACACTGCTTCAGGACGCCTGTCTGTAATTATCAACCCGAACAACTTCTCACGATGGTTTAGTTATGATTGATGGGGTTGGGACTAATATCACCCCTTAACTTAGATGTTTAAGGTGCAACAGTGTGGTGATTAAATTCCTTTGTATGTACGGACATTCAACATTATTACAATAAAATTCAGTTGACTTGAAGGTATACACACTGTAATATTATACAGAAACAACTAATAAACAACTTCATTTAATCATGTACATGTACATTTTGTTATTCTAGCAACCCATTTTATTAGTGACAGCAGTGTCAGGCTCCGCCCACTCTGCTTAGGTAAATATCAAACCATGACCAAGAGTCCAGCATCAGACAGGCCTGATTAGAAACGGACGGGTTTAACAAAGGGCCTGAGAGACAACAGGGCATGCAACAATTCGCAATGAATGTCAGTCAGGGAAGACACAACATAAACGGCACAAAGAGGACTCTTTTGGACCACACATCTAGATCAAATGTTTGTCCATAGGCTTTGTACGTAAGTAGTTGTGTGCCACTGACTGTCCAACAACTGTAGATATTTAAATTATATTTGATGTTCTATCAACCTGATTTTATAATGTTACATCACAATATTCATTACATTGCCAAGTTTCATTTTCAAATGGTTCTGCAATCTCTCTTTCTGTCTTACTTTTCTTCATACGTTCTAAACCAATACCACATTACCCTTACCCACACATTCCAGATTCTGATTTCTTCAAATATAATAACTAGTTAATTGGAGTATCCAAATAATGGTCATACAATCTTAAAATACATCTTACATTTTTAAGGTTGCAACCTTACTATAATCTTTTCTAAAGCAAAGTTGCCTTCCCATGGCCTTGTTATTTACCTGTTTATTCACCCTTAAATTGTTCCAAACTTGTCCGGTTAAACACAAATAACGATATTTTGAAGAATTAGCAAATACAGTAAGCAAAGAGATTTCTGGGGCACAGTTTTTCTTCTGTTATTTTGAAGGATTTAGGACTTTAATGAACTGAGACACCTCTACCTTTACCATTTGATTTTTTTAACTATGGTAGTCAATATTGTCCCATAAATCTCAGTTGTTCTTCCTAATATCTGTCTCTTCACGTTCAGTAATTCAAGACAGCATTTTCATTTTCAAAAACACTTCCCCTTTCCTGTTAGCATTAGTCTGAAAATACTCATTGTCTGTGTTCCCCTCGAAACCATCCATCACCCTGAACGGCTACATCACTAAGCAAATTTGTCTTCTGTCTTCCAGAACAGAGCTTGTATTGCTGTCATGAGAAGTGGAGGTCTGAACAGCAGCTTAGATTTATGTTTCATAGACTTGTTTCATAGAACCCCCCCTGCTCTTTTCATTGCTGTGGAAGAGATGATGGTACAGCTGTGCACCTTTATGAACCTTTTTATTTCTCTCCATCCCACAAAGCCCTGGGATCCTTCCTAAAACTCAGAACATAAGAAGCCTGAAGGAAGTATAGCCATAGCAACCGTTCTGCCACTGAATGAAACTTAAGTTAAACTTTGGTCGGTCATGATCAGACCGAACAAGCGATTTATTTGATATTTCTGCTCAGCCTTCATCACCCCCTTTGGTGTGATGACAGCAGTATTGAGTATGTGACAGAATTAACAGGCACATGTCTGATGCTATTTATAAACGTCCCACAAGAGCTCACTGTACTGTATCTTGGAGATCTGCATTTATCATATCAACACACAAAGCTGTCAACATCTGACACCAGGCATAATATTTATGAACATGCTGATTTGTGTACGAAGACATTGTGTGAGTTAGGAAATGATGTCTTTTGTGTGTCTAAAGTACAAGTTGCAGTTTCCTTTTCAATCTAAAGAAGGTCAAAAGGAAGTCATACAAACAGGCCTTTATATGAACATTGAGCCTGTCAATCATGGGAATCTGTTGATGTCTTCGAGATTACGAGTACGAACACATTATTTATGTTTAAATGGATTATTATAATTTTAATATGTAGCAATGTTCTATTTATGTTGCAGCTTCCAATATGACTTTTAATTCCTAGAAGAGCTTTCATAATTCTTTATAGGGCCTGTATAGCTGTGGTTAGATACATTTATTTATTAGAAACTTTTGAATTTGCCTTCAACATTCTATCCTGAATACAAAGTTGTTGTTGGAATTACTTTTAATATGTGCAGTAAGGGTGTTTTTACATAATTTCTTTTGAAATTTGGTTTCTTACATTAAAAGAACTTCATTAAATCGTGTGGAACCAATTTACATAATAAATTAAGTAATTCTAACAGCCATCCTTTTGAGTGTATGATTAATAATGCTGTTTTGTATGTGCTTGGACTGTAGCATGACAGTTACTCAACTAATTACGATGACATCACATCATACATCATTTATACATTTTTTATCAAAGCTTGACTTGATTTCATTGTGAAAATGTGAATTTTCATGTACTAATGTTCACAGAAAATATAGGTTGTTAAAATTACATCACTTTATCATGTTGATTGATTCTACATGTTTAAATTAACTGTTTTTTAAACGTTTTTAAATTTCAAGAAAAATGATGTTAAAAATGTTTTTAATCATACGGATTAAATACATGAACCGAATTGCATGATACAATCAACTAATTTTAACAACCCGTTTTGTTATAACATACCCGCTTTGAGTACGTCCATAAAGGTTCCAGATCTTCAGGAACATCCTATCAATGTAGGAAAGGGAGACCTTTTTACGTCAAATGGTCTTATACGCTGTTGGTCCAGTAAAAGCTCTCTGCCACTCATGTCAAGTTGTTTGCAAAGGCCAGAGTTTAACTGAAGATCCTTTGAGCTACTCTTCTCCAGAATGTGCTAAAGCTCTGAAAACACTTCTAAAGGTTTATGCTATAAAGACCGCTCCAGCTGGGGATCCATATTCTCTACACACTGCAGGACTGCAAACATAAGTATTTACTATAATATTCACATACAATATGTGTGTTTCCATAATGCTAAATTTTGATTGGAAATAAATTGCAATTATATGTTTGCTTGTGTATTAAGTCACTCAGACTGTGGTTAAAAGTCAAATTTTTTGGTCAATAAAAAAATACCAATATTTTCTGTTAACATATATGATTTTGGCAGAATTGCTGTATTTAAAAACCTATGATTGTATCCATAGTTATTAAAATTTTTTGTAATATAAATAATGCAATGTTTGTTTGCATTTTTACATAGTGGTTAAAAGTGAAAATTCAGCTGAAAACTAGAATTGTTCCATCATTTACTCTTTCTTTTCATTTCAATTCTGAACACATTTCTTTCTTCCTTCTTTTCACAAAACAAAAAAAATATTTTGAAGAATGTTGGTAACTGGTACCCTTCACTTACGTTGGTTTTGTGTCCATACAATGGCAGTGAATGGGTGGCATCGCTGTTCAGTTACCAACCTTCTTCAAAATATCTTCTTTCGTGTTATATTTACATTTACATTTAGCAGACACCTTTTGTCCAAAGCGACTTACAAAGAGTTAAGGAGACAATGAAGCGGTAAATAACAGAGAGAACAATAGGTGTTAGTTAGTAGGTTTGGACAGAAGGTGTTATATGGAATATAGCAATATAGTTTTATAGGTTATCATGACAGAATATTTTACTCCAAGGGAAAATTATCACTTTAATGCTATTAGCTCACACCATGTTTTGGCCGCATTTGAATTGGACTGTTCTGATCCTTGAGGTCCCTGGAATACTTTACTGGATTTCTCTTTCACAGAGAAAGCACCGGTCGGCAGAATGCCAGCTCTGGCCAACGCTCATCTCTTCTTTGCTGCCTCTCTGTGGACAGTGTCATGCACATCATCTGCCATAGTATCAAGCTCAACCGAGCTGCTTAATCCCAGTGAAGATACAATGATGAGCCTGAGAAACAGAACTGACACCAGCCAATCCCGAGACCGCCGGAAACGCTCCATCTCCAACACAGACATGAAGGCTTTACTGGATTATCACAACCGTGTGCGTTCAATGGTGTTTCCACCCGCTTCCAATATGGAATATATGGTATAGTGTTCCTTTTTAACATCATATCGTCTTGTGTGCAAATGACAACAAATTAAAGAAACAAATAGACATTTTATTAGTCTTTCTATCAATCCCTTGACATCTACCCTAGATATATAGATCTACACACATATACATTATGTATATTTATATATACACATTTTTAATATATAACCCCATTTATCTATTATTACTCTCTCTCTCCAAAGGTGTGGGATGAGAAACTGGCTAAATCGGCAGAGTCCTGGTCCTTCCAATGCATTTGGGATCACGGTCCACCTCACGTTATGAGGCACACTGGGCAGAACATGTCCATCATCTCTGGAAGGTTCAGAGACCGTATTGACACTTTCTAACAGCTGATATATTAAATAATAATAGCTTTAAAAATTATGTTAATATCGCTTTCTTTTAATTTTAGATACAGGTCAATCATTGATCTGGTACGATCCTGGTATGATGAGAGACACTCTTTTTCCTACCCTAGTAAATGCACTGGCTCTGTCTGTTCTCACTACACTCAGGTGTGTTTATGAATATATTAATTTATATGTTGAGATATTTAGGATATTTAAATATTCTGCAGTGTTAAAAATGTCTTTACTGGCTTAGTAAACACTCATATTTACTAATAGGAATCAATACAAAATTATACAATTTATATTTTTGTCTGAAATAATTTAATAAAATAACAATCTTAAAAAATATTTTAAAAACATTAAATAGAATAGTCCAGTGGAAAATACAATAATAATTTAGTAAAGGAACAACAGTTCATTTTTCTACAAGTTTATGTCATGATTTAATAAATTAATATTTTTGTAATACTTTTGGTGAATCCTGATACAACCATATTTTAGTTATTCAGATTTACCTAATATTTTCACTTACATTAACACAAATTATAAACTGTATTTTTACTTAATTTTAAAGCTTTTAAATTGAGTCATTTGTTTAGTGTAAATTATTTCACGCAAAAACACATTATAAACTTTTTGAGTGTGTGTTTCAGATGGTGTGGGCTAACAGCAATAGGATGGGCTGTGCTATCAGCAGGTGTTCAAACATGTATGTGTTCGGAGGCACATGGAAACAGGCCACACTACTGGTCTGCAACTATTCCATAAAGTGAGAATAATTTTAAAACCACAAAAAATATTTTTATTATGATGATATTTTTACAAAAGGGCAATTCAGTAAAATGTCGAAATTTACATGAAGACAAGTTTTGACCAAAGGAATTGATTCTGGTTTGTTGTTTGATTCACATAAATCTTACCAAGTTTATTGAAGGTTAATTTATCTTTCTTAAAATACTATAATAGTATAATAAATAGTATAATATAGTATAAAATATTATAAAATATAAAATATTTATTTATTTATATGTATAATATATAGTATACTATTATAATAGATATTAAACATTGATATTCATTTTATCTAATATCTAAATGTAGTTATATGTCACGTCCATAACGCAAAATGTCACATGCTCAACGGTGGAAAAGCCCAAAAGTCAAGGAACCAAAAAAAATCTTTATTTTGTTATTTTTTTCAGGGGAAACTGGGTTGGAGAGGCTCCATATAAGAAAGGAAAACCCTGTTCTGCTTGTCCTTCCAGGTTTGGAGGATCATGCAATAAAAACCAGTGTGAATCCCGATCGAGAGCTAGGCAATATGGTTTCAGACAATCCTAAATTGCACACAAAATACAACTTAATGTTTTTAAAATGAAAAAGGGAGCAGATCCAACACATTTCATGGAGCATTTCATTGAGCAGTAAAATTTGATTTTACATATTCAATTCGCTATGATTTCGATCTTTGACATTACTCCGTTTATACTACTCAGACCTTACTCAGTTTATGTTAAATAACAATTTTATGTAGAAAAATAGAAATGCGTAGAATTTTATGTAAGAAATAGCTTCAAATACAGGGCCACATATTCATATCATAAATATTATAATCAATCAATATTCACATCGTTTAAATTTTTTGTACCTCCATTTTATTTTTTTCTAAAGCTGTGGGCTGTGGGCTGTTTGCACTTGTGACAATTCACAATGCGACTTAAGCACATTCTTATATGTTTCTTTTTGTACAAGTAATACATTTAATTCATAATCAGGCCTGCTTTGCGTCTAAAGGTTTCCAAGTAACCATCTTCAAATGTGTATTGGACGCATGTCATACAAAAACTATGGCTACATAGTTAACACATTTGTCCTCATAAAAACAGACCGTATATTTACACATTCTCTCAAAGCAGTTAAATATGACCAGTGTGTTTGTCACAGTATATTAAAGACATAAAAAATAAACTCTCCAAGACCCGGTGAGCATCCTGGACCGAAGAAAGACATTTATCACTTTGTTAATGTGTTTGAATCAATGGGAGAAAGCCAGTTCTGCAATAAACCTTGTTTTAAAAGGCTTTTAAACCTGTAAATCACCCAACATGATTCTTCACTTATCATTTAGATTTTACATTTATTTACATTGGGGTTGCATTAACCTGAGAGCTCTTAGTAATATATTCAGCATTAGAAGGCAATGCACAATAAAAAGACATGATGTAAAGGTGTCATTTTAATGTTGCGGTTTCAAAACACTCACTTTCCCATGAAGCTACTTAAAAATGAAAGTGTAATGCAACACGTCTGCCTGATAGCATCACTCTATATCTGTGAGAAATCCTACTGAACCAATGCACGTGGGATTATGCACTGAGAATACATTGAAGAAATAGTTGAAAGTTCTCCGTCTAACTTTCATTAAAATATCTTTATTTGTGAAAAAATGGAGCAAAATTGCCTATTTGAGTTTCTATCATCCTGTTGCCATAGCTACAGCGTTCATATGGATTGGTCTCTATACAAGCTGGGTTACTGTTTAACCTCTCCACCCACATTTGCCAAGATTAGGAAAATCAATAAGATAACAGGGAGCACCGGCCTTACCTTGCGCCAACAACACCTTTACCAGAAACACACAGAGGTGCGCAAAACTTCTGTGTTTTCTTTAACTTTCACAACATTTCTAAACACAATTTTTGGGAGCATAAGGGACCATGGTCAATGTAAACGCACAAATTAGCACCCATATGGATCTACCGTATGGTAAGTAAACCATCTATTTGATTCTTACTGCAACAGCTTTAAAAAGAAACATGGAGGACACCATAGGTGCATGGAGTAGCTGGTGTTGGTGGAAAATGTCGTTGGGATTTTGCATTTTGAGAATTCATCCAATTGCTTTTAGCGTTGTTAGTTGGAGGTTTTAGCGAACGACTGTAATTTTGGAGGTGTGGCAAATCCATGATGGCTGGTAAACAGGGCCTGTTTGCAGAAGAAGATGAATAATGTCGAGAGAATGGTTGCAGTTCCTCTTTTCTTGCTGGGGTCTATGTTGCTTTTCCAAACATGTTGCGTTGATTTACTGTAAACTGAAATAATGTGCCAGAGCAAAGACTTCTGATCGTTGCATGTATTTCTTGATTCAAAAAATTCTAAAAAGCTTTCGTTTAGACATGCATTTTTATTTTAGCAAATACCTTTATTTAGAATATAAATCAAATAAAATTATAATTTAGTTCAAAAATACATAGAAATTACACACACATTTACATGGATAATTCACACAAAAACGGTTATTATGTACTCACCTCCTTGACATTTTTAACCTGTGTGACTTTGTTTCTTCCACAGAACAGAAAAAAAAATATTCTGAAGAATTTTGGTCACGTTAAACCATTGGGACCATCATTTTTTTTAATTCTTCAAAATATCTTATTTTGTGTTCTACCGAAGAAATAAAGTCATACCTGTTTATATTGACAAGATGGAGAGAAAATGATGACAAAATTAAGTATTAAAGTATTAAAAATATGTAATATATTTGTTAATATATTAATATATATTTGTAATATATTAACAAATTAACCTTTGTGCAACTACAGTATGAGGTAAGCTCTTAGAATTACACTGTGTGCTGCATCAGTGACTCTTAATCTATTGGATTTTTACAGCTAATTAAATCATTTATTAAAGGTTTCTCACAATAATTAAAAATCTCACAGGTGAAATAAATGGATCGCTGTACAACCCGCACAGACAGTCACTCTGGAGATTTTGCTGGTTCATCCTCTTAAAGTAAACACAATAAACGCTCTTGACGCCTCTCAAGCCAGGAACTCTGTTTGCCCTCAGATGTTGAATGAGTTTGTGATGCAGGTCCACCAGCTTTACCTGTTAGTTTACAAGCTGTACAAGGCCAGTACTAACCAAAGTCAACAACCAAAATGTTGTGCATTGCTAAAAGTAGGAACCAGTGTTTGTGTCCAAAATTCATTTGTGGTGTGCAGTAGAAAGAACGTCATACAGATTCAAAATGTCGAGAGTATGAGTAAATAATGAAAGAACTTACATTTAAACCAACCTTTTTGTAAACTAGCTGTCTATGTTTTTGTTGCTCAGTTACAAACATTCCTAAAAAAATCTTCTTTTGTGTCTCCGGTTGCAAGAAAGTTATACAGATTTAAATTGACACAAGGATGAGTATATAATGACATTTTTAGGGGGATGAACCATCCCGAAGTAAACCAGTGGACATTGTATTTGTTGTTCAGTTACCAACATTCTTAAAAATATCTGCTTTTGCGTCTATGATAGAAAGAAAGTCATACAGATTTAAATTGACAAGAGGATGAGTATAATAACATTTTTAGTGAGGTGAACCAATCCCGAAGTAAATAAGTGTTCAATGTATTTGTTGTTCAGTTACCAACATTCTTAAAAATGTCTGCTTTTACATCTGTGGAAGAAAGAAAGCCATAGAGATTTAAAATTTACAAGAGGACGACGAAATAATTAAAATATTTTTGAGGAAAAACATCCTTTAAGTATACTAGTGGTTTTTCTTTGTTGATAAGTTACAAACATTCTTTGTTATCAAATTTTTATTGCGGTTTTGTAATTGTGATAGACCATACATAAACAACACCACCAAGACAATTAATTGGCATATAACAATGAGTATAAAAACAAAACAAAAAGTACCTAAAAATTAAGTAATAATTAATAATAATTAATGTAATAATTCCAAAAAGTATAACAGATAATAAAAACTATAAATAATAATACTAAATCTTAAAGATCATAAGAATGCTGAAAGAGGTCTATAACAGTCAAAGAACTGACCAAAACAGCCCAAGCAATACAAATTTGAATTAACAAGAGTATGAGTTAATGATGATTTTTCTTTAAAGGAGCACCAACCTTTAAAGGATGTAAAAGTGTTTCATGCATTAAGGGCCGAAGACTGTTAAATATGTTGGGTTGTCTTAATTAATGTGGTCTATCACTACGATGTAGTGTTTATGGGCTCAGTGCAGTAGTGCAATTTACACTCAGGATTAACCTAAGAGGTGCAGAAACTGCATGTGATTCCCCTCCTTTAAGTTATCTAGTGGTCTTTGTATTTGTTGCTTAGTAACCAACATTTTTAAATAATATATTTTTTTAAGAAAGTAAGCTTTACTGATTTTAAATGATAATAGGATGAGAAAATTATGAAAGATATTTTTGGGAGAAGCAACCTTTAACTAAAGATGTAGTCTTTGTATTGGTTACTTTGGTTTCTATATGTAGAATAAAACATTATGCATTTATATTTTAATGTGAAAGTTCACCCAAAAATGTAAGATCATTTATTCACCCTCATAACATTTCACACATGCACGATGTTCTATCTTCAACCGAACACAAAAGATGATATTTAGAAGAATGATGGTGACTGGTAAACATTTACTTGCATTGGTTTTGTGTCTGTACAATGCATCATAGTAGTTGCCACTGCTGTTCAGTTTTGTGTTCCGCTGAAGAAAGTCATACATGTAAGAAATGACAAAAAGGTGAATAATTTATGACACAATTGTCCTTTTTGAATGAACTAGAGTTAAACATGTTTATATGTCTTATGCCACACTCTCATCTGTCTTCCCTCATCTTATTCAATTAATCATCAATGGCTTTGAACATTGATGGCATAATCATTCACATGGCAACCTTATAACCTAATAAGAACACATTTCCTGCCTATTTGTGGCTATAGTAAAAGTAGAACATATCAGTTTTTGTTTGTTCAGTTTTGTGCACTCGAGCCCCAATCAAATCTCATTGTGACAGGCATTAAGAGATTAGCTGGATGCCGGTGTTGGTGTGCGATGCAGTGAGAACAGTGGCTCGAAACACGGTCTCACACTGACAGATACATACACGGGTACTGAATGGATAGCATATTCTGTGGAGGAGGTTGAAGAGCAGGGTCCCTGCCGACTCACAGGACCACAAGCTCATGCAGGATGTATAAAGAACATGTCACCGGGCACTTCAAAACAACAACAGGTACAGAAAAAAAAGACTGCAAAAAATCTATACAAAATATTATTACAAAATTCTTTTTTGCACGCAAGTCATTTAAGTTTATTAATGTCGTGTTAGTATTTGAAGCAGATTCATAACAATCTGACATCTATCTTGTTGGTCTAATACATTCTATTGAATGCTTTGTGGTTAAATTAGAGGACTAGTTGTAGGAAAATGATTTTCCCACATGGGGGAGCTGCTTAACAATAACAGGTGGTTGTCATTACACTAAACCTTTTCTCACCAATTAGTTTTCTAAAATTTGAAATATTGTTACAACTTTGAAAATATTTCAGAGAAACCTTTTTGTCGTGTGCAGTTAAAACTTTTTCCAAATTTAAGGCTTTATTAAGTCCACAGACATACACAACCACTCAAAAGTTAGGTAACATTTCACAAAAAAATTCTGGAGATCTTAACAATTTTTTCAAAGTTTCAAATAAATTAAGTATTCAAAAAGAAAACTATGCCAATAAATCAATTAAATTTTATATTTCAAATTAGACTGTACAACTAATACAACTACAAATACAACCAATAATGTCCCATGGTAGATGGATATTCCTTCAGTAATGTTCAGGAAGATGGACAATTGCATGTCAAGTGTACATTTTTGCAAATTCAAGAAAAAGGGTAACTACTTTGAAGATGCTAAAATACAACACAGGCTACATTAAATTTATTTTAAATGCCGCCCATTTACAATTCTGTTGTTCATGGTTTTAAATGATGCACTATTGTCTGCCAAGTGAATAAATGTAAATATATTGTTCTAAAATGTGGGAAAAATATGCATAAATAATAAGTGATCCCAAACCTTTGACTAGTAGTATATATATTAAAACATGTTAGACGTTCTTTTTTTTCTGCAGAACACAAAATAATATATTTTGAAGAATATCAGTAACCATGGTAACCAAATAACTATATACAATAAGAGACCACTCTATTTTCTCATTTAGTTCCCCTTTTTAAATGTATTGTGGACCTTCCAATCCATTGTATATCAAACCAAATGTATTATCAGGTATAAAAAATGTCTAGCAATTTTTTGACCTGTTCCTCCAGTTTTTATTTTCTGCATATAAATGCAGATTAACAAATATTTTGTTGAAATTGGGAGATATACTTCTAAAAGTTCACAAAATAAAACAAAACAATACTTTACCTTAACATATAAATAGTACATTCAGGAAAACTGAAAATGGTCTGTTATCTTTGAAAAAGCTTCTCTTCCCTTACAAACTATATAATCAGCAAAACAAAACGTTTCACTTGAACAATTTCACCTTTTGTATGAACAGGCAATTCCCAAAAGGCACTTAGATTTACTAAAACTACTTCATAATCATAAACAGCTCGTATTTGTTATAACTTGTTTTGTAATAAGCTTGCCTTTTCAGGATTGAGTAAGATTTTCAATGTAATCCCTTTTTTGGACTGCACTGTTAGATTTGCTAGATTATTTACATAACTTAAATGGTACTCGGAATGGCTTCTATTTAAAGCTACATAGTTGAGATGCAATATAAGAAAAAAAATCCGATATCAGAAAGGCTGTCCCTTTAAAACAACAGTAAACAACACATATTTGGAACAGCATTTGCTAAAGGGAGAATTCCTCTAAAATTAGAACTTCTTTAAGCTTTTTCTGAACTTTATATGGTATAAAACCCAAGAAATGACAGAGACAAAGGGAAAATACTTTTAAAAATAACTATTTATTGACTATTTAGTCAATGAAAAAATAATTCTTATTTTAATGTGAACTAAATGATCTCAGTTGGGTAGCTAATAAAATGAATAAAATATTGGATAGTTAGTAAAAGTTAATTTTTTTGGCTTTATTAAGTCCATTTGAGTCCACACACATACCATACATATCCATTACCAGCCAAAAGTTTGGAATCACTCCACAAAAATGTTTCTTAAGGTATTAAAAATCCTTTCAATAACAACCAATGTGAGTCCAGCGTAGATGAAAATTCCTTTAGCAATGTTAAAAACTTAATGTATTCTGAATAGGACTTCAACCCCAAAAAAAATTTTTTTCAGATTTTTCACCATCAAATGGTATAACCTGTATAAGACGGGAACACAGAGGAAGATTTTCTTTAAAAATTCTCAGCAGCTTGCATTCATACAGGGAAAGTTGTTTTTTGTTGACAAACATTCTTCAAAATATCTTATTTTGTGTTTTGCAGTGCGAGCGAATGATTCAGTGACTTAGATTCACTTTCCCTTTAATATATTTCAAGGTTGTTAAACTGTGATCAAGTTTAAAAAACATTATAATCATTATGCCATTATGTAATTTCTATGTACTTTAGTAGTTTTCAATCTAAAATCCACACATCACAAACAAGTGAATGAATACTAAGCCCCAGTAACAATTAACCAATTATAGACCAATTTATAGACTATGTTGGCGTCTTCAGTTTTGATAAACTGGGGTAAGGTTAAACTTGTTTGGGCAAAATGTTCCAGTGTGCTGTATGCTGTGATGAAAACGTGATTGATTGATGATAACAAGTGAGTGATAACTGTCCACGCAGCATCACTGAGTCTGCAAATGTGATTGGGTCAACAGGCAAACTGATTCTCAGCAAAAACACAGTTAATCATTCAAAGAGTCTTATCACAGATGTGATTGATTTACAAAGAGCATTGCTCCAAATGTTTATTGACGCAATGTTTACTTGCATAGAGCTTTTGAAACAGAATAAAAGAATCAAAGAAGCTTGATCATTTCAGTAGCACATTTTCAAAAGATGTTGTCAGATATTATTTGATACTTTAATGCAAAGCTGTGACGATTTGACAAACAAGCAGGGAAAATCCTATCGATGGCATTATCGTGTTTCTGATGAAAGCACGGTCAGAGATAAGCAGAAAGTCAAAGCAAAGGTTGACTGATGCAAAATGTTCTTTTTTGCCAGATGTATTATTACCTAATGATTTGAGTCTTAAACGTGAATACTTTATGGAGGCTGTGCAATATTAGGGCTATAGTGGTTTATGATTACCCAGACTACAAATACCCTGATGGGTGGGGACTATGAGAACTTCACAGATAACTGTCCCAGTTAATCGTTATGAAGGAGACGCTCCTTAAGGAAAGGAGTTTTATCTTTTTTAAGAAAAACTGTCTAACTTCCTACAATACAGTGGAAATACGGTTGAGCATTTTACAGTATATAAAGAGATCTTATCAGTCTCAAGTAAGAAAATGAATTCCAGTCTTTTAAATCATTGTAAAACTAAGCTTAAGGTTTAAGCTTGAACGACAGTTCAACATCGTGAACATTGCTTGTAACTCCTCCTATTTTACACCTTAGATTATGCACTTAAAACTTAACAACATTGTTTGTCAGAACACGTCACATGAGATAATAATATAACGTTTTATGCTGAAGACTTGTATAAGTTTTATCATTATTATTCGACTTAAGTGTGTCTTTAGATCGAATTTCAAATCTACAGTTTCGAACAACATGTTTACAATATTCAGAATAAACAAAAGCTGATCATTGATTCAGGCTTTATAGGCCTTTCAAAAGCACCACAACCTGGGGGAGGAGCTCTACATGTGTTTATCAGTCGTGAATTCAGTACACGAGTAAACCAATATATGAGCCGGACACTAAATCGACACTACAACACTTTAGAACAAAAGATGCATATCACGTACACCAAACGAATTATAAATGCCTGAAAAACAAGCTATTTGGTCACCAACCTCAACTATGTTGCCATACATATCCGTGCCATCTACACCAGTCAATCCACAGAGGCTTTTACTGGCCTCCAATGTGGTACGCATGCTGTCATCTTCTATCCTTACCAACCTTTAATATAAAAACAATTCATATATTCCAAAATCAAGACATTTCTTCCCATGTACTCCAAAAGTGTTATTCCACATAGGTCTAGGTCACCAAATCCACGAATCGCACACTTTTCTTGTGCTACTTGTTAGTCCCATTGGGTCAGACAGGTGAAATGAAAATGAGTGATTGGAGAGAAAGTACAAATAGGCAGCGGTTACAAATGGAGTTTGGTCAGTGGTCGGAGATCCTTATTGTGGAGATAGGCAGGACTTTGTTCACAAACTGGAGTTTAAAGTTTCAAAGGGGAAAATAGAGGAGTTACATCAGTTGTGAGCAACCCTGTGACTTTTAGCCCCGGGCGGTATGGGTGAGTGATTATAGCGCGGGACTTGACATCGTTGTCTCGTCACAGGCAGAAGAGACAAGCTATCCTGTCGTATCATCGTCTGTGATGAGACTCAAAGTATGCTCGCAGCCTCTCACCGTGCTGCATGTAAACATCTGTGTTGAGCCATCAATGATACAGACTGATCAAATCATTTCCACATTTTTTGTTGTTTCAGTCAATAGTTTTTAAATAGCAGCATTTCTATCAGTAAGTAATAAAGAAGAGACAGACTAGGGTTGGGATATTGGTACAGGTGTGATTCAACATTATTTATATTAACACCAAATAACCTGTCACATTAATACAAATGACTGACCTGTGAATGTTAATCAATACACAGCCAATCCCACCTGCGTGTAATTTAGCAATACTTTTTAGATTAAAATCTTCTGAATAAGTTTGTTCACTGAGAATCTCGGTGTGAGGTAATAATCTAATGTAGTTATCAGTTTCTCAGTGCATTTGAGTAAGGGCCAATGATATTTTATAGAGGTCATTCTTTCGTTCACTGAAAGATGTGCTCTGCGATAAGGAATTTAATGGTGATAGAGATAAGATTTGTCCATCGTGAGTCATTCCAGTACAATGAATGTCATTCCTAAGGTACATTTCTAATGTTGTGAGTACAACTCCTTGCTTTAAAATGACCGTAATCTGTTATTGAGTATGAAAAGATCATTGTTTGGAACTAACCTCAAAATGTTATATTAAGCATTCATAATTTGAGCTGATTGACTGACAACACCTTAGGTTGTGTCTATTAACAATGCAATGACTATCAAAAATGTTGACATCATTTAATCACCCTCTTGCCATTTTAAACGCGCATTACTTTGTTTCTTCTGCAGGATAAATTTTGAAAAAGGTTGGTAACTAAACAGCAGTGCCACCTGTAGACTTCATGTATTGAGCCGGAACCAAAACCAAAGCAAGTAAAGGGTGCCAGTTACCTACATTATAAATAATACCTATGGTGTTCTTCGTAAGAAAGTAACATAGGTTTGAAATGACAAGTTAGTTGTAACAGATGTTGAAACAAATACCCTTATAAGAAAGCTTGTTGTAAAAAGTTTACAGAGAGGGTGACACAAAAGCAAAAGATGTACAGTACAGCTTTAATGCATTCTGGGCAGTTGGTGTCACGTTTTTTTCTAAATATAATTTACTTTATAAATGTTTCTTAAAAGCCAGTTAAAGACTTTCTTTGAAATACACTAAAATCATGTATCTTGTTAGTTTAGGTGTTTTCCAGTCTATTTAAAACAGCTCAGCACATTTAATCCACCGAGACAGTCATATGAGATAACCCATAATACAAAATGAACATTGTTTTAGCAAGCTCAACATAAACACACAACCCCACATCTTCATCAATTTCACCCCGATACCGTTATATGATTTTCGGATTAAACACTACTATAACAACAGTACATAGTTTTCTTCAATCTCAAACTAGATGGCATTGATTTTTTTGTTCACACTTTAAAACACACAGTACACAATGTAATTGGTAGATTGTTTGCTGTGTCAGAATGTAAGATAGGTATTCTCTACACAGGCAAGTGGACATGAGGTCTGCAACTCTGATTTCAGAAGGCCGAGGGCAGTCTGAACTGTAGAACACTGACCTATTCCACTCTGCAAATATGCACGCTTGCCTCTGTTTGCCTTGGCTCTTACATTGATGTACTTGAAGTTTATATTTGCGTAACTGTAACATCTCATTTTCCTGTTTGAGTAACAAATAGTTTTATCCTCTCTCTCAAGAGTTAGAAAAACACTGATCGCTCAACAAATTCAGCATGACGTTTCAGAGTTGATCGACTCAAATGTCTTAATCTCATTGTTGTTAAAGCTTTGTGCAACATTGGAATGTTTTTAATATCAAGTCAATTTCTATACATCTGCAGCGATGAAGAGAACTTTTGAGTTGTTTATCACATGCAGAATGTTCAACAGATCAATGATTCTTTTACATTAAAGCTCAAGATTGTGCTATTGCTGTTGTGTATTGTGCAAGGCTTGTCTTTTGAGCCCAGATGGGTTATTCTCACAAAATCATAGTTTAATGATGTCAAATGTGACTTTCTTAAAGGAAAATTATCATGCTGTTTAATTAATTTTAAGTGGTTGAGACTGTTGAGTTGTCATTTTCAACGTGGTTAATTTGTTAAAAACTGAATGAGACGCATTACATAGTATTTCTTTGCTCAATACAATTCCCCTTTACAGCCAAAGGCTTCGAAAAGGTTCTTTCAAATATTCAACCTATCACCGCCATTAGGTTACAAGTTATTTATTGGCCATTTGCCCGTTAAATCCCCCCCACGGGCCAATAAGAGAGCTCGGAATAGTACAGGCATCACCGTGTATATTCCAGGAGAAATCCAGTTGTAAAGCTGTTTCTGTCTTCTGTTAATTAGGGATGCACCGATACAGACTGATATTTTTTTCCAGCACACACCAATACTGATTCCCATACCTGTTTTTTGAGATATTGCAAGTTATGATACAGTGAGGCTAGTATATTGAGACAGCTTCTCTTTAATTATGTAACAACTGCTCCTCAAACCTTATTGCGGTTAGACACAAGGTTGTCAAAGTACAAACACATCTAATAATTTTCATTGCCAAACCAAAGGTATAATAAAATTAAATAAATAAAAGAGAAACAAAACAAAAAACATTTGTTTTGCTGCTGCCAGTGTCCCTGAACCGGAATTCTGTCTATCACATCACTGGGTACAAGTGCATGAGTTTAGGATCAGACCCTATTGTCAATGGAAGTAAAGCAAATTCTTTTCTGTGATCCTAGTCTACAGTTAGTGAAGATTAACATTAGAGTGGCAAAAACTGCCTGGAATACTTTTCTTTTAAAAAATGTAGGAATGGCATGTATAGAAAATATACAAAATTTAAACGCAAAGAAATGCTTATTTCGGTAACTATTAAAAGCTGTCAATCATAGAGAATGTTTTGCTAAAAAAGGATAAGCCATATTTTTTATGAATCATAAAATATAATATTTATATGCGGCAATAAGAATTTTCGCAGTCAAAGCAATAAAATATTTTAATATTTCATTTCTATGTTAAAATTTTGATTTGTGCAAGGCAGAGAACACAATTAAGTTTATTATGCTCTTCTTTACGCTACTGCGTTATGTTTCATAATTAAAATATTAACTGCCATGATGTTTCAGCAGTTGCGTGAGAATGACACGGATATTTGTGCTAATATGGATATAAAGCAAGGAAACAAATTACTGACAAAATAAGACCATAAAAAACCTGTATGTCACCATCTTTAAAAGAAAACTCTGATTTAGCACTTTAATGATTAACATAAGGGCCACCCCGCTCTAGTCTGGGGCCGTGCCCTGGGAGGAGGCCCCGAGCTGTCAATCACAACAAGCCTCATCTTTGCCCTTGAGGACATGGCCCCTGTCACTCAAAGGTATCTACCCCTCACAGGGGCGTGGCTTGGCCTATGAGGGGGTGTCTAAACTCTGTAGAGAAGACAAGTCTTTTCCCCCAGCATCAGGTAGCTGAGAATGCGTCTGTCTAAACCACTAGTAGACATGGACATGGCAGATTACAGTGAGGCCTTGGACCCAGCCTACACCACTCTGGAGTTTGAGAACATGCAGGTGCTTGCGATGAGCACAGGTGAGTCATCCACCCAGACCCTGTGGTGAACTTTGAGACCTTATATAGGCTACTAAAGCTAAGGTCAAGCGTGGGTGGCATATGTTTAACAGGACTGATGGTTTATAGTTAGTGGAAGTGTCATCCGTACAAGGCTGCATTTCGGGAAGACGACTAGCTGGTTCGAGGTTCTTGCACTGAGCTGCAGATATTGGATGTAAAGCCGATACAAAATGCAATTTTCAGTAGATGATAAGAGGAGCATGCTCTGTCTTGCTGATATGGTGTACAAGAGGGTGAAAGAAAGTGTCAGGTCATCCATCTTTTTTCTCATATAGTTGGCTTTGGATAAAATGTCTTGTTTGGATAGTATTTCAACAGGAGGTTTGACACTGGTGTGAATGATTATTACACTGAGAAAGCGTCATGGAACTGTTTAGCAGTTAAGTCTCCCATGTCCATGTTCTGTGCAACAAATTGATATCTAACTGGTGTCAACCTGATCCGACATGGTAAACTAATACACATGGTTGAGTTGTACAAAATTGGGGAAATTTCACAGACATTTGAGGTTAACTTACATTTGCTTATACATTTTTCACAGAGCTAAATGTAAAATCCAGTTACATTGACTTTAGAGAAAAACTAATTCTGTCATTTCAAACGTTTCTTCCACATAACATAAAAGAAGATATTTTGAAGAATGTTAGCAAACATCAGTGGTACATATATTCTTCTATTGTATGGACACAAAAACAATGCAAGTAAATGGATGGCAGATACAAATGTTATTTAAAATATCTTCTTTTTTTCTAAATAAAAAGAAAGTCTTTTAAAAGTATGCAATTTCATTTTGGGTGAACATTAATACTTTAAATGTAGAGAGTGGAAATTCAACTTTAATCTTTAAATTTATTTTCCTGTTACACTGAAATATCCTCATCAAGTAAATGATTTGTGACAACTCGTGTCAGATGATTTTGGTCACATTCATCACAGCTTAATAGCCCATTTTTCATGTTTTGCCTTTGATCATTCGAGGTATTGCTCAGGTGTTGATGTAATTACCTATCAATGCTCCCTCAGTCCTACAATAATAAAATATTTTTTGTAATCAATATAATGTATTTATTTCCATTTCTTTTAAACTCACTTTATATACAACACATACTCAAAGATTTTTTTTGGAATGTGTTTACTGGGTCATCAGCACTAATAAGAGTTTATATAATCTCACATGCTCTTGTTTTAGCTTTTGTACAGATTTAGTCATAATCACTTCTGGATTACTTAGCAAACAGTCCTTTCCAGCACATATTTATCATGATTATCTACTGCAAATTACTTTAGGTGTAAAAATGTCTTTTTGAAAGTATTTTGCACTGAATAACCTTTCCCCTATTTACTTCAACTCTGATTGGTCAGAGAATCAGGAGTGTATCTGGTTTAATCTGCAATCCAAATGCTAAGGCTTCAACATTCCCAATACCATTAAATGTTTTTGCTCTCATGAATAAATTTAAATTTGTTTTTTCAGACTCCTCACCAGCTGACAGTGCCAACTTGAATGCTGCCAACCACTTAGGTGCGGGCACTCTTTGTGCCATTTGTGGAGACCGGGCCACAGGAAAACACTACGGTGCTTCTAGTTGTGACGGCTGTAAAGGGTTCTTTAGGCGAAGCGTACGCAAAAATCACATGTACTCCTGCAGGTCAGAAACTTTATAAAATTATTTAAATAAATATATTACCTGAGCATTCTGCAAATATATTATACTGTTTCTCAATTCATTTTTGTTGCAAAGAGAAGACATCTGATATATTAAATGAGATAATTTTTCTTGTTTTAGGTTTAACAGACAATGCATAGTGGATAAAGACAAAAGAAATCAGTGTCGGTACTGTAGATTGAAGAAATGTTTTCGAGCTGGTATGAAGAAAGAAGGTACCTGTTTTAATGTATCTTATCATTACATATGTACTGTGGTAATCAAACCCATGACCTTGGATTGCAAGTGGTCCAGCCGAGCTCTATTAAGTAAATAAATAAAATCTAGAGATTAAATCATTCTTGTTAAAAATGTTAAGGAATGATAAGGAAAGACACTGGTGGTGCGAATGATGTTGCAACAACTAGGAAAGAGAAAGTGGGCGAGAGACATTTTGTTAATGTTCACTCGACAATGCGAGGTCTATGTCTGGTTTATGCTGAACAAACAGTTTAAAGCCATTATAATCGCCAACTGATAGAAAGCTCAACCTTGAGGACCCCCACCCACCTGACAAGTGTCTGCAATCTCGATTAGTTGTCTAAACTTGGTCGCATTTAGCGATATTGATAACTAAACATCTTTTAGGAATATAACATGCACACGTCAAAATAAACATTTGCCTTACACTCTGCCACTTGTTATCCACAGCTGTCCAAAATGAAAGAGACAGGATAAGCACAAGAAGATCCAGCTATGAAGACAGTAGCTTACCTTCCATAAATGCACTCATTCAGGCTGATGTTCTTTCTAGACAGGTATGTGTTTTGTGAAGGTGATCAAAAACTGTCCACTCCATTGTTATTGATGCATAATAATGCGCTATTGTGTTATGGTGTAGATCTCATCCCCAGGACCTATATTGAATGGTGACATAAGAACGAAAAAGGTAGCCACAATAACTGATGTGTGTGAGTCTATGAAACAGCAACTGCTGGTGTTGGTGGAATGGGCCAAATACATTCCTGCATTCTGTGACCTCCCGCTGGATGACCAGGTAGGAAGAGAATCCCCAAATCAAATCATATATAAACAACTTTTCAATGCCCTTTTATCAAATCTGTTTGACCTTTTCTATATTATATACAACAATATTCTGTCATCATTTATTCACCTTTAAGGTGATTAAAACATGTACAGCACACATATTTATGTGTATCTTTGTTATTTTAAACACAAGAAAAGACATTTGGAAGAATGTTAGCAACTAAGATTTTTGAGGCACCATTGACTACTATATTAGAATAAAAAATTGTATTCAAATGTGCCCTGGAAGAGTCAGATTTCCAAAACTCTTTAAAATTTATTCTTTTTATCTGTTATTTTTCCTACTATAGTGATCAATGATTATTGAAATCTTGATGGCTAACATTCTTCCAAATATCTTTTTTTGTGTTTTGTGATTAACCATATTCTTCCTAATTTCTTTTTTGTGTTTGTTTTTGTGTTTTGTTGTGATATATTCCTTTTATTATAAAAAAAAACATGAAAAATATTAAAACTGAATTTATTATTTAATTTATTCATCTTGATTGTATACAGTATTAAGTTGTAAATATACTTAATTAACAATGAAAAATACTTTATTTATAAATAGAAATAAGTTCAATGATATTCCTCAATTCTTAATGCATAAATGCTAATGAATTGAACATTATTGTAAAGCTTTACTCATTTCATGCATGTTGTCCATTTTTATCCAGATTTTGTTGTAGTCGGAAAATTGCACAGGGGTCCTAAGTTTGGGTGGTTAATGTATTTTGATGGCTCTGGTTACAATATGATGAGCTAGTTTGAAAGTTACATCTTTTCTTGATACATTCAGAATCATTAACATCCTGAGCATTGAAGCATGGGAACTGATTCATGTGCTTTAGTTGAGGGTGAGAGAGCTTCACACTGTCTCTTCTCACACAAACACGTGTGTGAAAACCACTAAAGCATTCACTGCAACCCCATTTATCCGTTGGACAGAATTCCATTTTCAAGCCTTTTGAAATGGGTATTTTTATAATGGTTCAACACATACCTATTATGTTTTTATTTAATAAGCGTTAATAAGAATTATAATATTGCCAGGTTACTAAACTAACTTCTCACTTATCTTAGGTGGCCTTACTGCGGGCTCATGCTGGAGAGCATCTCTTACTAGGAGCTGCCAAACGCTCTATGTTATATAAGGATATTTTATTATTAGGTGAGTACTAGTGCTAAACACATGTCCTGTGTGATAGGCTTATGACTGACTCTACGTCTTACCTTACTTTTTCCTGTTTTTTCATCACAGGTAATGATCATATAGTTCCTCGAAACTGCCCCGAGTTGGAGGTAAGCCGGGTTGCGGTCAGGATCTTGGATGAGTTAGTTCTTCCCTTCCAGGATCTTCAGATCGATGACAATGAGTATGCCTGCTTGAAGGCTATCGTATTTTTTGATCCAGGTATATACCCAGTCCTGTAAATGAACACAACATTTTAAAAACATGTTATTTCAAACACATCTAATGTGTTATTGTTTTCTACTCATTTAGATGCCAAAGGTTTGAGTGATCCAAGCAAGATCAAACGCATGCGATACCAAGTTCAAGTTAGTTTGGAGGATTACATCAATGACCGCCAATATGACTCAAGAGGCCGGTTTGGTGAGCTGCTTCTCCTTTTGCCAACACTACAGAGTATCACCTGGCAAATGATTGAGCAAATCCAGTTTGTTAAACTGTTCGGAATGGCAAAGATAGACAACTTGCTACAAGAGATGCTTTTAGGAGGTAATGACAAAAAGGATCAGAATCACAAAAAAAAACTAATCAACATCTTCTATACAAATAAATGGCTCAGATTTAACAAATCTCTCTTCCTTTAAGGCTCTGCTAATGAAGCACCTCATGCCCACCACTCTCTACATCCACACCTGGTCCAGGAGCACCTCAGTAACAACGTCATTGTCACCACCAACATGGCCACTCCAATACACAATGGTCAGATGTGTAAGTATCTGTATCTTATGCCTATATGTGAAGTTATTGTTTCACAATGAGGTTTAGAAGGATTCCTAAAAACTACTCAGGCTTACTTTGTCAAAGACTTACTGTAATTCTTTCCTACCCTAATGCCTTCAGAAATGTCATAAGTTTGCTTATTTCGTGTCAACCAATGGTTTCTTTCTTTCAATGTCACCATGCATTCATGTAATATATAAGGTTTCCCTTATCTAACGTATCTTCTTATTCTCCACAGCAACTCCGGAAACTCCAATCCCATCTCCCCCCACGGCCTCAGGTTCTGATCACTACAAAATGGCTCCAGGGGTTATAGCTACGGTGCCCAAACAGCCAAGCTCCATTCCTCAACCAACCATCACTAAACAAGAACATATCTGAGTGCACTGGACATGGATTTTCCAGACTTAAGAGTTTTTAACTTGTATGGTACTTTTCTTAGGTTTCATTATGTATGTGACAACATGTTGCCTCATAGACGTTTTGGCAGTGTAAAGCTTAAATAAAAGCTTTGTAGTCGAGCGAGATCTATAAAAACTAACCAAATGTCTGTAGACCACATAAAGACTTAAGATACAAACTAAAATTATGAATTTGAAAACCAAATATGCTAAACACTATAGCTGTGATTTGCCTGAGAGTGAGTACCATAAATGTTACAGCAGGCCTCTTATCTGAGCATGATCGGCTGTTTGTTTTATTGTACAGTATTTTAATAACTTGCTACAAGTGACCGACTCATACAACTCTTGGCGTAGCCCGGATGCATTTTGTGCCTTGGAAATGTTTTTTTTACCAGAATGCTGGTAATTGTTTTGTTTATTTTAAAATTAAGCGCATTTCATATATTTTCTATACACGCCATTCCTAAATTGTAAATATAATGCCAATTCCGTTTTGTTTTTATAAACGGAACTAGTCTTTTCTAAGTCACTGTAAATGAGCCCATGATTTCATTGTGATGGTTTAACATTTTTGTTAAAGTAAAAAACAGTTCAGCCCTTTACTGTGATGAGTCGTGAGTGATGTTTATTTTGTGACACGATGTCGCTGTATTTTGTCCTAGTTCATTTATCATTTAATATCTATACACATTTCCTAGGGGAAGATAGGTAATCTCAAATTTGTACTACAAACTGATATTAAATGTTCTGGTTATATTTTTACAAAACAAAGTCTGACGATGATTTTTTACCAAATAGATTTCTGTAATTTTTTGTAGATTTGTCCGATGTTGAAATAATGTAAATACTAGAACAGCTTTCAAAATTTGCAAATCGGTCCAAGCCATCCTAAAAAGATTCTGTTCTCATTTATATAACTTTGAGTTGTTGTCTGGTGGTAAGAGAATTGGAGTTGTAAACAGATGGGTGCAGGTTCGAATCCAAATGCCAGCAGACAATGACTGAAGTGTCCTTAAGCAAGACACCACACCCCGATTTACTCTATAGTGAAAATTGGCAACTGCATAATATTTGTAATTCGCTTTGGATAAAAGTGTCTGCAAAATGAATAAATGTAAATATATCATTACTTTGTTCGGATGACACAGAGAAAGATATTTGAAAGAATGCAGCACAATTGTCCTTGGAACCCACTTACTACATGAGTAAAAAATATCCAATATTTTTATTCTGTTGAACACAAACATGACAAATGACATAGATATGATTAAAAAAAACTCCTGGGGAACTTTCAACTATATTTGTCATTGTCCCTGCTATATCAATCAACAGTTTGGTTAAATGCATTCTTCCAAATATCTTTGTGTTCAACCAAACAAAGAAGTGTTAAAAGAGTAATTCTTACATTTATTTTCATTTTGGGTGAACTTTGACAAAATTAACACCAAAGTAAAAAACGCTGTCGTTTTACCTTTCAAACATGCACGACTTTGCCGAACTCAAAAGCAGATATTTTGAAGAAAGTTGGTGAGAAAACCTTGTTCCCCAAAATTGACTTTAGAAATTATCTATACAATAGAAGTGCAACATTCTTCAAAAAATATTTTGTGTTTTGCAGGAAAAAAGTAATACATATTAAAATTGATAAGAGGGTGAATAAACGATGGAAGAATTTTCATTTTTGGGTCAAAAATGCTGTTATTTTACATTTTAAACATTTATTAACTCTGCAGAACTCAAAGGAAGATATTTCAAAGAAAGTTTGTGAAAATCCCCCAAATTGACTTTAGAAATTATCAATACAACAGAAGTGCAACATTCTTCAAAACATATTTTGTGTTTTGCAGGAAAAAAGTCATAAATTCAGATTGACAAGAGGTTGAATAAACGATGGCAAAAATTTCATTTTTGGGTAAAAATGCTGTCATTTTACATTTCAGACATGTATTACACAGCCTCTGCAGAACACAAGAGGAGATATTTCGAAGAAAGTTGGTTGAATTCCCCAAAACTGACTTTAGAAATTATCAATTTACCGCTTTATTGTCATATCGATTTCATTTTTATGTAAAAAAATGCTGTTGGTTTACATTTCTGCCTCTGCAGAACTCAAAAGAAGATATTTCGAAGAAAGTCGGTGAACTACCCTAATGTCCCATTGAACACACACTCTTTGGTGATTACCTTATGCCCTGACACATATTCAGATCAGATCATAATCATATTTAACAATAAAATCAGCTGAAAAACAAGATAATAAAACAGAGGACACGTGGCAGAGCGTGGTCAAGGATTTTGATAACAGCCAATAAAACACGTCATCATTCTCTTAAGATATCTCTGTCAGAAAATAATATAACAATTACTCAATTACTATATGTAACATTATCACATTTATAATTCAGTAAAATGTTTAAAGTTTATAATTTTTATAATAAAATATAAATAGACTTTTGAATGTGACTAAACCATGACGTAGTCACTACTTTATAAGATATAAAACCTTACCCAAAGCATACATATGTATATAAATTAAGCACAATGTTACAATTATGCCACCTGGCGGGTTGAGTTTGACGAGTTTAGCGTTCAGGCGACTTTATATTTCTGCTTCCTGACGTCACTTGCGCAGCTTTTTATAGATCTCGGTGTCTGACGTCACGCATCAAGTGAAACAGGGCAACCAATGGGAGAGCGGCTTGTCAGTGTACACGGAAGTGCGTTTTGTTTTTCTGATGCAGGTATGTTATTATATTTATATATGTTCTGTTTTACACAAAGTGCTTGAATTAAACCAAAAGACATTAATACGTGTTCAGTACACGCAGATTTATCATAAACGGTGTTATAAGGATTTTACAAGCCTGCATGTGATGTCTTTATATTCATCTTCAAGATATCTTACAGACATTTATGTGATGTGTTTATATTCATCTTCAAGATATCTTACAGACATTTATATGATGTCTTTATATTCATCTTCAAGATATCTTACAGACATTTATGTGATGTCTTTATATTCATCTTCAAGATATCTTACAGACATTTATATGATGTCTTTATATTCATCTTCAAGATATCTTACAGACATTTATATGATGTCTTTATATTCATCTTCAAGATATCTTACAGACATTTATATGATGTCTTTATATTCATCTTCAAGATATCTTACAGACATTTATGTGATGTCTTTATATTCATCTTCATGATATCTTACAGACATTTATATGATGTCTTTATATTCATCTTCAAGATATCTTACAGACATTTATGTGATGTCTTTATATTCATCTTCAAGATATCTTACAGACATTTATATGATGTCTTTATATTCATCTTCAAGATATCTTACAGACATTTATGTGATGTCTTTATATTCATCTTCATGATATCTTACAGACATTTATGTGATGTCTTTATATTCATCTTCATGATATCTTACAGACATTTATGTGATGTCTTTATATTCATCTTCATGATATCATACAGACATTTATATGATGTCTTTATTTTCATCTTCAAGATATCTTACAGACATTTATATGATGTCTTTATATTCATCTTCAAGATATCTTACAGACATTTATCTGATGTCTTTATTTTCATCTTCATGATATCTTACAGACATTTATATGATGTCTTTATATTCATCTTCAAGATATCTTACAGACATTTATATGATGTCTTTATATTCATCTTCAAGATATCTTACAGACATTTATATGATGTCTTTATTTTCATCTTCAAGATATCTTACAGACATTTATATGATGTCTTTATATTCATCTTCAAGATATCTTACAGACATTTATCTGATGTCTTTATTGTCATCTTCAAGACATCTGGAGACATTTATCTGATGTCTTTATATTCATCTTCAAGATATCTTACAGACATTTATATGATGTCTTTATATTCATCTTCAAGATATCTGACAGACATTTATATGATGTCTTTATATTCATCTTCATGATATCTTACAGACATTTATCTGATGTCTTTATATTCATCTTCATGATATCTTACAGACATTTATATGATGTCTTTATATTCATCTTCAAGATATCTGACAGACATTTATCTGATGTCTTTATTTTCATCTTCAAGATATCTGACAGACATTTATCTGATGTCTTTATATTCATCTTCATGATATCTTACAGACATTTATATGATGTCTTTATTTTCATCTTCAAGATATCTTACAGACATTTATCTGATGTCTTTATTTTCATCTTCAAGATATGTTACAGACATTAATCTGATGTCTTTATATTCATCTTCATGATATCTTACAGACATTTATATGATGTCTTTATTTTCATCTTCAAGATATCTTACAGACATTTATATGATGTCTTTATATTCATCTTCAAGATATCTTACAGACATTTATCTGATGTCTTTATATTCATCTTCAAGATATCTTACAGACATTTATCTGATGTCTTTATATTCATCTTCATGATATCTTACAGACATTTATCTGATGTCTTTATTTTCATCTTCATGATATCTAGCAGACATTTATCTTATGTCTTTATTTTCATCTTCAAGATATCTTACAGACATTTATCTGATGTCTTTATTTTCATCTTCAAGATATGTTACAGACATTAATCTGATGTCTTTATATTCATCTTCATGATATCTTACAGACATTTATATGATGTCTTTATTTTCATCTTCAAGATATCTTACAGACATTTATCTGATGTCTTTATATTCATCTTCATGATATCTTACAGACATTTATCTGATGTCTTTATTTTCATCTTCAAGATATCCTACAGACATTTATGTGATGTCTTTATTTTCATCTTCAAGATATCCTACAGACATTTATGTGATGTCTTCATATTCATCTTCAAGATATCTTACAGACATTTATCTGATGTCTTTATATTCCGCTTCATGATATCTTACAGACATTTATCTGATGTCTTTATTTTCATCTTCAAGATATCTTACAGACATTTATATGATGTCTTTATATTCATCTTCATGATATCTTACAGACACTTATATGATGTCTTTATATTCATCTTCAAGATATCTTACAGACATTAATCTGATGTCTTTATATTCATCTTCAAGATATCTTACAGACATTTATCTAATGTCTTTATATTCATCTTCAAGATATCTTACAGACATTTATCTGATGTCTTTATATTCATCTTCATGATATCATACAGACATTTATCTGATGTCTTTATTTTCATCTTCAAGATATCTTACAGACATTTATATGATGTCTTTATATTCATCTTCAAGATATCTTACAGACATTTATCTGATGTCTTTATTTTCATCTTCAAGATATCTTACAGACATTAATCTGATGTCTTTATATTCATCTTCATGATATCTTACAGACATTTATATGATGTCTTTATATTCATCTTCAAGATATCTTACAGACATTTATATGATGTCTTTATATTCATCTTCAAGATATCCTACAGACATTTATCTGATGTCTTTATTTTCATCTTCATGATATCTTACAGACATTTATCTGATGTCTTTATATTCATCTTCATGATATCTTACAGACATTTATGTGATGTCTTTATATTCATCTTCAAGATATCTTACAGACATTTATCTGATGTCTTTATTTTCATCTTCATGATATCTTACAGACATTTATGTGATGTCTTTATATTCATCTTCTTGATATCTAGCAGACATTTATATGATGTCTTAATTTTCATCTTCAAGATATCTTACAGACATTTATGTGATGTCTTTATATTCATCTTCAAGATATCTTACAGACATTTATCTGATGTCTTTATTTTCATCTTCATGATATCTTACAGACATTTATCTGATGTCTTTATATTCATCTTCATGATATCTTACAGACATTTATCTGATGTCTTTATTTTCATCTTCAAGACATCTGGAGACATTTATCTGATGTCTTTATATTCATCTTCATGATATCTTACAGACATTTATATGATGTCTTTATTTTCATCTTCAAGATATCTAGCAGACATTTATCTGATGTCTTTATTTTCATCTTCAAGACATCTGGAGACATTTATCTGATGTCTTTATTTTCATCTTCAAGACACATTGAAAGACCTCTTGAAGATGTCTGTAAGATGTTTATGATGTTTAACAGCTCTTTCTGCATTGTTTGGCTGATGATTTTACACAGCAGATGTTGTCCAGATCTTTAGCAGACATCTTGCAGACGTAGCTGCACTCTCTTATAAGTGTATATCAGTTAGTGTGACATCAGTTATTAAAACTAACATTTATTTATGCTTGTTGTAACACGTCTTTCCTCATAATATTGTCTGTGTATGTGTGTATAGCTTGCATTGCTAGTATGACTCACTCTGACATCATCTTACAGTTTTGCCACTGACCTGTTACCCTCTGATACACAAACAGTACATGGAAGACCAAACCTGCCTCATTGACGTGGGCCCTACAAGGGAAGAAGTGACAGGTGAGGGCTTCCCAGCTGCTCCTCCTCCCATCTACACCTGCACACTGACTCCTGAGCTAGTGGCCAAGGCACGCGATCAACTCCAGGAGAAGCCCGAATGGAGACTGCGGGATGTCCAGGCATTACGAGATATGATACTAAAAGACCACCCTAATTTGAGGACGCGCTTAGATGATGCATTTCTCCTGCGCTTCCTCAGGGCCAGAAAGTTCGATTATGACCGGGCCCTTCAGCTTCTCCTTAATTATCATGCCAGCAGGAAAGCTTGGCCGGAGGTGTTTCAGGATCTAAAGCCCTCATCAGTGAGACACGTGCTTGACCTGGGCTTTCTCACCGTACTGCCCAGACCAGACCCACATGGACGGTACATTCTGTGTTTACGACCAGGTAATGGTTGAGCATTACCAGACTGTTTTTTACAATGTGTAGAATAATAAAATAGTGCGCAGTGGTGATCAGTGTACAAATAAAGTTTCAGGGCTTGTCTATGCCACACCATCAAGTGGAATGTTGCTTAGCAAAACAACTTTCATTATCTGCTCATGCAGTATTCATCATTGTTTTCTGCAGGTAAATGGAGGCCTAATGACTATCCATTTGTGGACAACATTCGGGCCATTTATTTGACTTTAGAGAAGCTGATTCAACCCGAGGAAACCCAAGTGAATGGAATTGTTATCCTGGTGGATTATGCAGGGGTTGGTCTCTCTCAAGCTTCTAATCCAGGTCCTCTTCTCGCAAAGAAAGTCGTAAGCATTCTTCAAGTAAGTCATTACTAAATCATTAAAGTACAGCGAAACATTACTGATTCAGGATTAAACACTGTATGAATGCTTTTGTTTTTTTTTCAGGATGGATTCCCAATCAGAATAAAAGCAGTAAACATTATAAACGAGCCACTTATATTCAAGGGTATTTTTGCTATAATTAAGCCCTTTCTTAAGGAGAAAATGGCCGAGAGGGTGAGTAACTATTTAAGTTTAGCAATTACACAAAATAAGTGCAAATAAAATGTTATTTTTCAAATTATGTAGATCGTAATCTGTCCTGTAAATGTTCCTTGAAGACAAATAAACAGATTTACTTTATAACAAATGATGGCGTGTTCACAACAAACAACAAATCCCATTTCTCAGTTTATGCTTGGTTTGCTCCAAAAAGGAATTTACTATTTGCAAAAGTAAATCCCCATACACGTCATTGCAGAGACATGCCGCTAACGTTATGGGGTGTTTGTCCCAAACACAAAATATTCCCCACGTCATCATCTGTTGAAACTAATCGATGTGTAATTGGCAGTCTGGAATGGTTCAACTTTCACAGAAGACTTTGTGATATTTGCCTTTAATCACATCTTCCTTCAAAACCAAAGAATAAGTATCACGTTGTTTCATGCATTATAAGTGCTTTAGAGAGTAAAACACGTGATCCATTTGTTCAAATCTGAGTTTAACGCATTATGTAGTGCATCTGTGCTCCAAACTGCCAAAGGCTTCTGAACGTTTTTTTTTAATATTCAACTGGCAGACGTCATGAAATCACGAGTAATTTATTGGCCATTTGCAATCAAATCCCGCTCACACTCGAATCAGAGACCTCAGAAGAGCACGAGCACCAGCGTGTACATTCCAGAAGAAATCCTCGTAAGGAGACAAAACTGCAGCATTATATTACTACTACATGTATGGCATTTTGGTCTGTCTTTCCCGCAGTTTGTCTTGCACGGCTCAGACTTGGCTTCCCTCCACCGAGTCATCCCTCAATCTGTGCTGCCTGAAGAGTATGGAGGAGTGTCTGGTAAACTTGACATGTCAGCATGGTCCAGAACGCTGCTGGAGGCCGAGGAAGAGTTTGTGGTGGAGTTTTGCCAGCCTGATCCTCTGGAGGGAGTTATTCTGCCAGACTCCATGTTGTTTGAAGGAGAGCAAGCCGGAGCTCATGGCGAGGACTCATTCAGACATCTACGTTCACAGCTTTACTATTGTTACTGACCTCTGGTGACATTGTCTCATGTTTTCTTTTACTTTTACTTTGATCATTTACATACATGGTTGCAATGTATAAAATGTTTGCACAGTTTAACGTCAATGAATGAGTTCACAGTATCTGTTCATATTTGTTTTGAAAAAGTGATTCATGTGCTATTTAAGATCTTATAATCATGGCCATAATCGTCCTTTTAGAGGAAAATCCTGTGGATTTTAATTTTTAATAATCGGTATTTATTTACCCTAACCTTTATTTTTTTTTTTTTATATCACCTTTATAATATGTCTGAATCAATTCCTGCCTTAATTTGGTTTAAGGGAGTTTTACTGGTTTTATTTTAAACATAAAAAAACGAAATTTTACCGTAGAGAGAACGTTTGAGATAATGGGTCATGTCATCCAAAGCAATAACATTGTGCATACTTAAATACAATTGTACCCTGCCTACATATTTTAAACTAATATACGGTGTATATAGTTATATTATGTTTCTTAAGATTGCTTTACTAGGAAAGATCAAATTTATTTTTTATCTGTGGATAGTCAAGCTGGTCTTTAGTTTTACACATGCCTTATACTGTTAACAAATACTGTTAACAAATCCATTACTGAAGTCATTAACTTGTGATGAATTATGATAAATGTTTTTTCTAAGGTTAGTCAGATCAATGACATTCATCCATAGATCAATAAATTGTATCATAACCACATAACATCCTTAAAGAAGTGGTCATTGTAGAGTTTACAATGAGTGTGTACACACCCATTGTTGTTTGCCAAAATACTTTGTTAGAAAAACATGTAATATTGTACAGGTTTTAATTGTGTGGTGTTTTAAATACTATGGGATGTTGTGTTGGTCCAACTGAGCACATTTATACCTTATTTTAAAGTTACTTTCAGTATTGTTGCAATTTATTTTGTCTTATTGTAGTGGTTGGTAACTCAATAAACAAAGTATCCTGATTAATCTCATCTTGATTAAAAGTTTGTGTTAACGTTAATGTTGCATTTATAATACGTGTATTTACACTTTATTGCCAAATGTATTCGCTCACCTGCATTGACTCGCATACTAACTTAAGTGACATCCTATTCTATAGGGTTCAATACGATGTAGGTCCACCCTTATAACAGCTTCAACTCTCTGGGACGGCTGTGTACAAGGTTTACGAGTGTGTTTATGGGAATTTTGGCCCATTCTTCCAGAAACACATTTGCGAGGTCACTGATGTTAGACAAGAAGGCCTGGCTCTCAGTCTCATCCCAAAGATGTTCAATCGGGTCGAGTTCAGTTCATCCACACCAGACTCTGTCATCATGTCTTTATGGATCATGCTTTGTGCACTGATGTCATGTTGGAAGACGAAAGGGTCCCAAAACTGTCCTCACAAAATTGGTAGCAAGGAATCGTCCATAAAATCTTCGTGTCCTGAATCATTCCGAGTGAAAGTTTGTAACTGATTTTGATCATTTGAATGAATACTTTTGACAGTATGAAATGTAATACATCCTCCTATATAATTTTTGATAAATATGTCAATTATATACATGATTTTAAAGATACACAATTATATATGTACACTGTTATACACATTTTCAGAGGTGTGCTGTATGGGATGGGTAATGCCAGAAGATGGAGACAAACACTTCTAAACTTCATTCCAGAGTTGCTGAAGGTATAGAGTTACATTCTGCATTTTGGGTGGCATCACCCATGATGGTGGTATCTATAAAACACAACACACGAATGTGTTACTATTGCAAATGTATCCACACACACACACAACCCCAATGCCTTGATTCCATATGCCCAAGGTTGGCAGGCATGCACACAAAGAGAAGAGTTCTCAGTGGGAAGAGCAGGAGGATTGTGATTGGCTGTGGGATAACTCCATTTTGGAACAGCTGTTTGAAGCCCCATCCCTCCTTTTTCATTGTGTGCAATTGAGTGTTAGTGTATCGTTGGATTAGTGTGGGACGTCATTTCTGTTCCTGGCGGGACAAAACCACTGAGATCTCGTCGGATCGGAGCAAGGGAAGCTGGAAGGGCGTTCGGGAATCAAGGGGAATCCCAACAAAGAGTGGATGGCGTTGTAACAAGTGGAAGAAAGTGAAGACGATCAAGGTTAGTCCTCACAGTTGTCTCAACAGGGAACCCTGTGACGTAATTCTTTTTGGGAAGATGATGCTATAAAATCTATGTAACACTAAGATTTATTGTTTAGTATTGCATTTGTGTGTAATTTAGGGATTTTCAGTTATTGTATATATATGTGTGTGTGTGTGTAAAATAAGGTGTAGAGTAAAATTAGCACTATTCTTATCTTAAAATTGGGCTTTATTTGTATTGGTAATGGAGAAAGTCCAAATATTAGGAAACTCATTTATATGAGGGCTTCACTATTGAGGAAAACTTTAAACATGTCTATGTGGTTAAAGGGATAATAACCAAAAGTGAAAAGTGTGTCAGAAATTACCCACTTTCTAATTCATGAGAAAGTTATCTTCATCAGACATTCTTCCAAATATCTCTTCACCAGATATTCTTCCAAATATCTCTTCACCAGACATTCTTCCAAATATCTCTTCACCAGACATTCTTCCAAATATCTCTTCACCAGACATTCGTCCAAATATCTCTTCATCAGACATTCGTCCAAATATCTCTTCATCAGACATTCGTCCAAATATCTCTTCACCAGACATTCTTCCAAATATCTCTTCACCAGACATTCTTCCAAATATCTCTTCACCAGACATTCTTCCAAATATCTCTTCATCAGACATTCGTCCAAATATCTCTTCATCAGACATTCGTCCAAATATCTCTTCACCAGACATTCTTCCAAATATCTCTTCACCAGACATTCTTCCAAATATCTCTTCATCAGACATTCATCCAAATATCTCTTCATCAGACATTCATCCAAATATCTCTTCACCAGACATTCATCCAAATATCTCTTCATCAGACATTCTTCCAAATATCTCTTCATCAGACATTCATCCAAATATCTCTTCACCAGACATTCGTCCAAATAACTCTTCATCAGACATTCGTCCAAATATCTCTTCATCAGACATTCTTCCAAATATCTCTTCATCAGACATTCGTCCAAATATCTCTTCATCAGACATTCTTCCAAATATCTCTTCACCAGACATTCTTCCAAATATCTCTTCACCAGACATTCTTCCAAATATCTCTTCATCAGACATTCATTCAAATATATCTTCATCAGACATTCGTCCAAATATCTCTTCATCATACATTCGTCCAAATATCTCTTCATCATACATTAATCCATATATCTCTTCATCAGACATTCATCCAAATATCTCTTCATCATACATTAATCCATATATCTCTTCATCAGACATTCATCCAAATATCTCTTCACCAGACATTCATCCAAATATCTCTTCACCAGACATTCATCCAAATATCTCTTCATTAGAACAACGAAATATATGGGACAACTCCCAAGTCTAGTATTGATGACAGATTTTTTGGGGATGAACTATCCTTTTAAATCTACTACAGTAAATAATGCAGGTTTAAATATTTTAGACCACTTTGCTAATGTCTTCATGATGTTCGGTTAGGCGTAGAGAAAGCTGTGCTTAAAATGGATATATTTACATTTTTGGAATTACGATGAAGGGGCACTACGGCCTCTCTAATGGGGCTGTGGGAGGCACAAGGACATTCATGGGATCTTTTGGCAAAGCAGGAGGAGGATCTCTTGAGCTCAAAGACAACGTGGATTTTATTCACTGAGGCTTTTTTGAAGAGTCTTACGTCGACAAAGAACAATCCGAAACCTCCTTAACAATCAGTGCATTGTCATAGTCCTTTTAATTTTTCATAGTCATGTGAGCTGTGTAAGTAGATCCAGACTATTCTGCCGGAGGCCTGTTCTAAATACAGTGTTAATATTTAATGTTGTATTCATCTCTGCTATATTGAACTTCATGATGTGTGTTTTCAGCTGTCGGTTTTTGCTGTACATCCAAGCCTTCCCTTGTGTGATATAAGTTCACTTGGCCGTTCTTTTGTTCGACATCAGCTCTTCTGTTTTGGACCTCCAAGGTGTTATTTTAGCTTGATCCACTGGGTCTCATCTCTAGAGTGGGTTGGTGAGTTGTGTCGTGACCATTGTCATTTCTCATTGTCATGCGGCAGGAATATCCGTTGGCAGCACTGTGATTGGTAAAGTGCTCTCAAGCTCTTTAGTTGAAGTGAAAAGTTCGTGGTCCTGGCAGCCATGTTTGCAACACCTTATTTACAACACAACTAGGCCACGTCATATGCCCTTGAATGGTGAAAGTCGAATATTTGTAAAGTCGCTGGTAAAAATCGCATATGTACAGGCTGGAAAACGCCTGGCAAAAGCCCTTCTCCGAGAGAATTGTTTTGATTGATTGATGATTGGATCTTTTTACTTGGAAGTGAGACTTTCTTCACTCGAGCAGTCATATTGAGTATTGCATTATCATATTCACTATATAATATATTTGATGCTACTATGATATATACACTACCTTTAAGTGGCAGATATAACACAAATACTACTAAATTAGTAAACTACAGACGAAATTGAAACCAAATGAACCAATTATTGCGCATTACGTGCCTGGTTTGTATCATATTTAAACCGACATGAGGTCCACACGTGAAATTACGTTAATCAGAGGCAGATAAGCAAGATTTGATATGAAGTATCATTTAAATTTAAAAGTATAATTAATACTCACCTTGCAATATTTGTATCGTATCCAACTCGCATGACTCATTTTCCCGTGGTGATTTTGTCAAAATGTCAAAGGTAACGGTGACAATGGTGTTTCGGTTCATAATGTTACCCTTGCATACTTTTAAGAATTCAAAATTGAATCAACCATTATTTTCTTGTAAAAACACCAGCTTTCTTCGGAGAACAACTACAAGTCTACTGAAGTCTGTCCGGGTAATTGGACATTTTGTCGATCTGGGGCATGCCTCCTAAAGCTGGGTCTATAGTATAGGAGTCAAACCACCGATAGTCAACTTTCATCTCATAATAAACTCTGAAAGTATTTCCACATCAACATGACTTTGTGTTTGTTATCCAGTGAAAATTCTGTGTTTACAATTACTGTGATCAAATCGTACAAATCGTCTTTGGGGCCTAATCAAAAAAACAGTTCCTATTTTATCATTATTGCCAGAATGCAATTTTAAGATCCATTATAGCCTGCTGAGAGAGCTGATGAGGTCGTTCATGTTATTGCAGATGACATTCACAGCTTAATAGTGTCAATACAATTACATTTATACTTGGTTTATAATAAAGGATCTGGATCATGGTTTGACAGTTTTCCAACATGTTTAACACATAATTTCTTATTTTAGGATATGTAATGTTTCAGACACCATGTTCTGTTCAGCATGTGCTTATCTACGTGCTTGACATGAACTATTAAACTGGTACTCGCTATATTCCATATAATTGTGCATGTAGACATGGTCAGTGTGGCATTCTTGTCTCAAGCTGCTGGCAAGATTCTTTCAGGCTGTCATTCAAGGTTTGAAAGCTCCTCTCAGGATGTGTTTGGCTTGTTTTCCTCTCTTCACAACTCAGAGCAAATCAAATCACTTTACGCCCACATCCTCCCCGGTCTGTGGGAGAGAGGCATTCTGCAGCTGTGTGGGATCCACTCGCTGCGGAGGGAGTGAGCGAGACGGGAAGGAGAAAGAGAGACGGAGAGAGAAGGAGAATGAGATGAGGCTCCCTCGCAAACAAGATCAGAGGACGCTGCTTTCTGCTTCTCGCTAGGACTAAAATAAAACCGCATGCGTTCAGGTCTTCGGAGAGCTTTGCAGCACTGTTATTAGTGTTTGGTGAGTAATTGAAGCTGTGTGCCGTGACTGTAAGTTTGGATGCTGGTAGTTAGCTTGAAGTATTGATAATCGGAGATGGAAGGGGTTAAGGATGGGACAGCAGATGTAGTGGTCCACTGACAGGTGGTGTTTAAGGCTTTACAGCTGTTCAGCTTGGTTTGCTTCTGTTTAACCGGTGTTTAGGTTTGAGAGCTTTGGGCACTGGATGGCACAGACCAAAGAGCTCGCCTACACACGACTAATCATATAACTACCATAGAATATTGCGTATTGGTGAAAAGATGTTTTTACTTGGTTCTCAGATCATTTCTGTTAGGCCTGCTTGTGTGATGTTGCAACGGCTGTAGCTAGAAGATCTGTTCCGGGTTTATTCATTTTGGATTTTTGATGGATATGAGGACAAAACTTATTTACTGTTCAATAAAAACATCTAACCACTGATACCTTCAAAGGTCTAATCATGCTTAATTTCTTGGAGGATCTATTGACAGAAATGAAATGTACTATACATAACTATATCTTAGAAGGTGTAATAAGATTTTACATAATGGTGGTTGTCAAACGATTAATCGTGAATAATCATAACCAAATACGGTTCCTAAATTTTTTTTATTTCTACTCCCAAAGGCAGCCGTCTTGTTTTGACAGTTAAGGTCAGGGTAAGCCAATGTTATGTGGTTTATTCTTCAAATCTGAAATATTGTACGAAGTGCTTTACAAACAAGCCTCAAATTATATTTAAAAAAATATATCGATCCCTGCACATCCCAGCTATCAATTTTTCAATATGGGTTAAAGGTATTGCAGTTTTATCGGGATGGCCCTATTTAAATCCTTTCCGAGTTCGGCAGAGATTACACTCTTTGCAAATCTGTGTTTTGCATGCTACGCATAATCTACAAAATGTGAATCTTTTATTTATGCATGAATTGTTGGACATTCTTGTTTGAATTCATGCAGAAATGGTACTGTTGGTGTATCATTCCTGTTCTCAGTTGTCTGCACTTTTTGTCTGTCCGCACATCAGATGTACTGTTTTGTGTAGGGTGGTTTGTCTGTCTGGCAGTCAGACTGTGGTTGCAGGAGGACATAAATCACAAGGACACGCATCCCACCTGCTTCCTGAAGGGCCGTGTATTCAGTTTAAGAGCAAAACTACATGTGCGTAACAGGGACATGTCAAAGAGACATTAATCTGCCCTTTAAAGGTGAAGTTCACCCAACGATGATAGTCCTGTCATTATTTCCTCACCTTCATGATGTTTCTACAACAGCCCATCTGCTGTTGTTTTTCAGTTAAACAACAATACTTATACCTTCAGCTGTCGAGCTCCTAATCACCATTCAAGGAACCTGAACATCTCGTGAGCTGTGAAGACTTTCAAAGACACAAAAAGCAGCGTTAAGTGTGGAGCGAATTGAACTTATGATAAGCTTTTATGGAAGTAAAGCTGGGATTATTGCAAACTGTTGTATAGCAAAAGCTGAAACAATAACAGTGTACATATGAATGTAAGAGTTCATACACATATGACATGCTTCTCAGAGTTTTGGTGTTATTTGTTCTTTTGGACAGTTTTGTTTTCCTTAAGCATCACGCTCTTTGCAGCGTTTAATAGCAGGGTGGAGATGATGGTAATGTTCATAGTGTGGCATTTGGTCTGACTATACTTTGTGCCCAAAACCATCATTTTCCAAACATGATTATTTTCAGAAGACGTGAACTTTCGACTGTTTGTAGGCGATATATCTCGGCGTATCTCAGTTGAGATGTGAAAACAAAATATGCTGCGATAAAACAAACTCCCACTGTTTTAATCCGAACCCACCACCTGTTCATGACTCAGTGCTTGTTTTTCCCCTCAATCTTCTCTGTCAGTCCCGTGTCTGATTCATGGGAATACCCAAAGTCCTGGTTAAACCCATATTAAAACACACCCTGTCTCTCTCTCTCTCTCTCTCTCTCTCTCTCTCTCTCTCTCTCTCTCTCTCTCTCTCTCTCTCTCTCTCTCTCTCTCTCTCTCTCCCGTCTCACGCTCTCTTGGCTCTTCTCTCAAAATGATTTAATGGATCAGAAGCCACAAAGTGGTAATTATGTCTAATAACAGAATTTGATTCTGTTGGTTCAAGCTGTGATTTGAACCCTCTCAATTAGCGAACAACGTTTGTCTCTCTCTGCTCATATTTTTGAAACAATGATTCATGGGCAGGTTAACGCTGACTGTTGACCGCAAACTGCCTCTTTTGCGCTCGCGTGTCGTAACTCGTTTTTAATTTTGACAGTGGAAACGCATGCTATCATTCATTGGCACACAGTTTTACTTCCTCCAAATTCGCCCAGAAAGAAACTTAAACAGACAGGAAAATGATTGCCTAATTGAGACCTTTTCTTTTCTGGCCTGAGAACGTTTCGAAACATTTCTGTGGTTTCATTAGGGGTAATAGATGCCTTGTTTTTTTAGCTCTTCGGTATTACAGGCATTGTCAGGAGATTGGGAAAGGTTGGGCTTGCTTATTATAGCTCTATTTTAATTGAATAAGAACTGGAAGTCTTGTGTCTTTTTGCGAAAGAAGAGAAATAACTTTTAAACGGAAGTAGTTATGGCACTTCAAATGTATCGTGTCAGCTGTATTTATAGACCATATATATGTTTTTTGCATTCTAACCATATTTTGCGATTATGAAAGTTATTCCCCCTCCTCCCCAGTGCCACCTGTACATATCTGTAGAGATTGCAGCCTTGCTTTATTTTTGCCTGAGCAAAATTTGGAAATTTCTGCGGCAGCAATGTTGCAGATCTCGTATGCCAAAATCAAGCTTTTTTATATATTTTTGTTTTATAAATAGTGCAAGAGAGTTGAAATGATTTGACATTGAATACTGGACAATTATTATTAATATTATAGTATAACATGGGTGGGAAAATAGTAAATCAGTTTGTGACCCCGCATGTGGACACCAGGCTAAAGTCAAAATTTCTTTTTAGTTTTACTATGAATTCAATCTTTGACCCGATCTAACTAATATTAAGAGATCGATGTTACATTCTCACAGAATGTTCCTTGCATTGTGTAGAATGGTTTTAAGTGTAAAAAAAGAAACAGGGTTGAGTCAGATTTTTGTTATTGAAAGTTGCATTTAGTTTCAACAGGCACATCTAAAAGACACCTTGAGATTTTCATTAGGTCTGTTCCTGCTGCCGAGATTTGTTCTTGTTACTCAAGTAATGAGGCAAACACATCCACCCGTAATGTTGATGCTGTGTTGAATGTGGATGCTGTGCCATTATTAAATAAGGATTTGTGTCTTTATGTGATGACTATAAAGGTCCCGAACTGCCCTAACATTTGACTGGGTCTCCCCGCAGCGCACTCATTATTATTTAATATTTGCTCTGATATCAAAAGGGCTGACGGGCCACAGAGGGAAATGAAGCCCATCAGCTCCTGCATTAGTAAAGAGACGACGGCACCTTCATCTCACGAAGCCTTTTTAAATGCTAACACTGTTTCATCTAATAACGGCACATATTCAGGTAAATCTGTGCGTGGCAGAAAAGACCTTTAATCTCCATTCCGCTTCGAAACATCCCTTAATTGCTTTTTAGTGGCTTTGAAGAGCTTGGGGTTTTAAAGTAGAAGCTCTTCAGACGGGGCCCAGGTGGGTCCCACTAAACTTCCTCGAAATGGTGGGCTGGTCGCCGCAGAAGTTTGTGTTTGCTTTGCAGTGCTTATCTTGATCCTCTGCAGAATCCTCGCGGTTGGAGCGGCACTGGTCCCGCTGGGGTCTGGAAGGGGAAGGAGTGGATGCGTGATCCGTCACGTGTGTAGCACCACAGACTCTCCCGAGAGCTGTAGGCCTGGCAGAATCTTCTGCCAATTCTATTTCCAATATGCCTGTAATCATTACACATTTCTGAGCTGTTTTGTTTGTCATGCAAACTGTCAGTACTGGCATTAAAGGAATGGATTTTAGATATCTGATCCATGCCAACTGCCTGGGTGTCTGCATGTTTATATATTGAGGCTAATGCTCAGCTGCTCAGACATAAACAGAGCGTGTAATATTTCTCTTACATTTCATTCTCTTTGGTTTATATGAAAGCTCAGACCAAGCGATCATGAATCCTTCCTCAAATTTTCTCGCCGGTGGATGTCCGGGGTAGCATTGAAGTTCATCTGCGGGGGGCTGGTAACCTTTTTCGGTGTCTGCGAACATGTGATGTGAAATGTTACAGTATGCTGATAAGAGGCTGTGAGAGCGGAGCACAAGTGCTCGGGGACCATGAGGCTGGCATTTAAAAAGTCATGATAGCACGAAATACCCTGACAGCAGGAGATGGTGACCATTCCTGAATAACATCCCCGGTGTGGAATTTCTCGTTTGATGTTCCCTTAGAAAACTGCGCACAAAACCAGACCCTTTAAAAGAGGAAGAATGGCAACAAACAGAAACTGTTTATTTATATCTTGAATGGAAAACCTCTATGGAACAATTCACCCTCTTGTACAAACGCTGGTTGTTTTTATCCATTTAAGAAGAGTATTCACTGATGTCATGTGAACAAGTATATGTTTTTGTTCATTCAAGCTTCGGCTCAGTAAATAGTCGAGCCGAGGCCGGTGCACTTATCTGGAGAGCAGATGAATATTTCTTCCTATGAGCAGGAATCTGTTCAGCTTGATAAAATGCAGCTCTCAGTGTCCAGAATCTCTTGCCTGATTAAGACAGAATGTGGGACATTTTAAGCTCGCTTCATTTCTTGGGAGCTGTTATATAAACCCTCTTGCCCAGACCTGGAGCTTGAAACATCAGCAGATTTGTTTGTCTCCTACGGTTTCTTTATTGAAAGGAATTCTCTGAGATTCTTGCAGTCGTCTAAGTTTGGCATTCCTTTAAAGAAATCTGAATGGTCATGCTGGTTCCCAGATGGTTGTTTGAGCTGTTGCAGTTTTTCCAGGCCGACCAAAAGTACACAAATGCGTGTGACCAGCATTGTTTTTGTTTGTTTGTCGCCTGTTGAAAAACAACGATAAAACAAAAAACACATTAGAAAATTCCATAATTTTAATGATTATGATGAGTATGGGTGTGTATTTAATGGAAACCATTTAATGGGATTTAATGTTGGTTGACTGTCGGAGTTGTGATCGCAAGGTCGCTGGTTTGATTCTCAGTACCAGCGGGGATTTTAGTTGGGGGCAGTAAATAACAGGCGCTCTCTTCCATGGCACCAAAACGCTCAACTGCTCCCTGGGCACCACATCATGGCTGATCATGCTTGTGTGCACTTGGATGAGTTAAATGCAGAACACAAATAGTAGGGGACACATGTCACTTCACTTAAGGAAACTATAATGGTGTCTTCTGTTGAGTGGTGGACTATAGGTGGGATGGTATATCCTGTTGGAATAATGTCCAAAACAAGGGATGATCAGGATTTTTGCTCGTGATACCTAGTACAGATTTTTTGTCATGGTGATCGGCCAATACGCATGCCGATTCTAATACTTCATGTTTATATAACTGATATGTAAGCTGTCTGATCACTATTAAGCTTTTTCAGATAAAGTAATACTTTAGATGTTGCCTTTCATATACTTTATATATGGGAATTGATGAGGTTGACTGGGGTTTGTGATATGATAGTTTTTACTGGTGATGGATTTTGTTGGTGAGGCGTTATCTTGCTGTTTAATCATATTGGAACGATGCCTAAAACGCACTTCAAAAGATTTTCATACCAGTAATTTAACAGAATTTCTGTAACAATTTTTTCAACAGGGTTTATTTCTTTAATCATACATATTAACTTTTAAATTTGCTAAAAAAAGCAATTTATTCATTTCTATTTGAAAACTTGGTTTGTAGTTGTATCGGGGCAAGGGTCACAGAAGCTTTCCCTTAAATGCAGTTGTTTCTTATGAACGTTACTACACTGAGAATTTTTTTACAGTAGTATACTCTATATAACTTAAAAGTTTTAAATGCTTGCCACTTTGTGGATAACTTTTTTATATGTCGCCAACAAACTCATTACTGTTTGTTATGAAGGCCCTGCTGATCAGGTTTTGCTGTAAGTTTGATTTTAATAAATTCAGGTGTGCTTCAGTCATGTTCAGTCCCATGTTTGGGTATAGACTACTTAGTTCATCATATCTCTAAGAGCTCCCGTTACAAAGGAGATCCTCATTCACCAGTCGACAAAAACGTAGGGATAGTGACCTACAAATGAAACCTGCGTGCCTTCCAAGTGCATTGATTCATGCTTACCGTGTGATGTGATACAGTATCGGGGTGACACCAAAAACGGATTACGTTCCCTGCTGAGTGCGATTTCATTTATAACTTTCATTAGCTTTTCTTGTTACAACTAGTTTATGACATTAGTTACATGCAACATATAGATGAGATGAAATGTACTTTGGGGTTAAGGCGCCTTGGACCGTCGTTTTGGGGTCTCTGTATTTAAAAAGTGGACGTTAGATTTACGCTTATGTGATTCAGAGGCTTTCTTTAAAAGCGTTAGGGTTTTTGGTCTCATGGGTGCCATCTTCCCTACCCACTTCCACTCTGTACAGAAGAAGCTCTTTATTGACTGACAATGTGCTTAGAGTGGTCTCGTGCATTTCTGGAGACAGAGCGGGATGCGTTTTCATGCCAAGACTGATGGAGGAAGTGAAGCAATTATGGTAGAAAGTATTTAAGCCATCTGTATTATTGCATACATTGACACTCCCCTCGGCCGACTAGATGGACTGATGATAGACTAGAGCCCCTGACACTTCATATTGTGTGTTTTGGATGTTTTCTGCACTTCACAGATAAAGTAAAGAGGGGAATATTTGTCCAAATGCTATAGCTACAGATGGGTGTAATGATATTAACTCCAAAGTAGTTTTTTTCTTTTCTGTGTGCACGTTAGCTCAGAATATGGCAGACACTTAGGTGAAAATAGCATGCATTTCTACTGCTCAATAGTCCAGCATGAATTTCCATCATCAATTAATACAGATAAGATCAGAGTGGAATCATATGTGATGTTTTCCAGGAACAAAATACTGTACAACACTCTTTGAAAGTTTCAGTTTTATGAAATCATATGGTGAGGTTTCGTAGAGCTCCCTCTCGAAGTATTACGATGGCTGACAAAGGACAAAGATGATGTCATGTTTATGCTTTGTTTGTCAATAGGTTCTCATTACTCTTGCAAATTGCACCTTCAACCAAGAGAGGTGAAGGATGAGTGGACCCGTGCTTCTAAAGGACATTTGTGACTTTTACACTCTAAGTGGGAAAGCAACCATATGCAATACTTTCAAAGCATCTTTATATGCGTTCAGGGATATATCGAAAGGACAATTATCGACCAAAGCCGAAAAATAATGAAACACTTGGCCAATGGCTGAACATGGTTTTTAATGTTTTAATTTTCCTATTTATAGGCATTGTTCACCCGAAAATTAAAATAAAAATTTACTCCCACCCTTGCAACTTCAAACCTGTATTACTTTATTTCTTGTGGCGAAAAACACAAAAGAAAATATTTTATTGCCATCAACCATGGCTGTACATTGGAAGTGAAAACACTCCTGTATGGTTGCGACCATTCTTAAAATATCCTCTTTTGTGATCTGTACAAGAAAGTCAGACAGAATGAATATACAAAGAGAATGTCAATGTGAACTATCCATTCAAGATCCTTTTAATGGCAGACTGAGCTGCTAGGTTGATATGCCGATTGGGACTTGTTTCTCCGAATATGAGCAATGAGTGCCGAAGGCATACGAACAATGTTCATACACTACCTTAACATCGAGCCAGACTCCCCACAGCCTTCCTGTTGTTTTTATGTAAATAAATCCTAAACCACAGTTTGTGATTTGTTTAGGAGTGCCAGTGACGCAAACCAATGCAAATGGTCAACGCATCATGGCTTGAGTTGTTGTTGTTGTCAGATCCTCAGACTGCCGAGGGAAATTTGTGCTGTTGTTTTTCTGGAACGCAAGGTTTTCTGGGGTTTGTGCGGCTGCCTTATATGACCCCTGATGCGGCAAATGGCTCCTGATTTCCTCCCTTGTGTGACACTATCAGAAATTACAAGGATTGTTTCATCTAAATGGGTCGCATGACAGAGAAACTGTATGGGGTTACCGATACGAGGCATGGTGTAACTTTATTGTTATGTAATTTGGAAGAGTAAATGGAAGGAAACCAAACACTGTACATCTGAGCCAATCACAACAGGCCCTGTCGTCTCGGATAAACTGACTATTTATAGATTTTTACTTAGGGGGTTCCAAAGCCGAAGGACAACATGGCAGCCATTTCCACTATCAATGGTTTTACTTTAAAACTCATCTTTTAGAAAATCATATTTTCCTGCGACAATAAGTTTTCCTTAATTTCTGAAGGTCTCCAAAAAGGTTAATAAAGGTCTGAACTTCATGTGACCCTATCTTGAGGCGTCCCTTGTCTGAGGAGGCCGTGTCTCAGAAGGCGGCTGCTCCAAATTCCCCGTCAGCGGCCGTTACATCACCCTGACCGCTTTCAACCTGGGTCATTTCAATACAAAATCTCAACTTTCTCTGTATTTTACCTACTGTAGGGAATCAGGATCTATGAAAACAGGTTGACAGCGGCGTACAGAGGTCAGCAGAGTTTGAATGAACGTGCTACTGAAGGTCGTGTTTGACAGCGAGGTTGGGCATATCGGGTGTGCTGGTACTGGCAGATGTTCTGTGTAATGACTCAGCCTGATAAAACAGACAGGAGCAAGCGTTGAAAGTGGACAGGCTGTGATATGATAGCAAACAGGTGCAAAAAAGAGGGCAGGGTATGAGCATAAAGCTTGATAATGTTGCACATGTTCATGTAGTTCAACTTCATTGGCTTAACAGTTTATTTGGGCGACTGTTCTGTGGATTCTGATAGTCATGGTGCAACACAAATAACTTTTCCTTGTTGAATAGTGTGAAATTCAGCAGGTTTGTTGTACTTTGAAAGTTTCAATTTGATGTAGGTATATCTAACAAATAATTACAATGAACCTCATCCACATTAAATGTTAAGTTTACTTAATATTTGTCTGTGTGGTGCATATTTATTTTTTATCCATAAACATGCACACAAACAACGTCCATGTATATATAAATATATATATATATATATATATAAATATATATATATATATATATATATATATATATGTATATGTATATGTATATATATATATATATATATATATGTATATGTATATGTATATGTATATGTATATGTATATGTATATGTATATGTATATATATATATATATATATGTATATGTATATGTATATGTATATGTATATGTATATGTATATGTATATGTATATGTATATATATATATATGTATATGTATATGTATATGTATATGTATATGTATATGTATATGTATATGTATATGTATATGTATATATATATGTATATGTATATGTATATATATGTATATGTATATATATATATATATATATATATGTATATATATAAATATATATATGTATATATATATATATAAATATATATATATATATATATATAAATATATATGTATACATGGACGTGTGTGTGCAGGTGCGTGCATGTGTGTATGGGAAATATTGTAAATCTAAATTATATATAAACATTTATTCATTTTGATAATTAAATTTTTCTTTTCTTTTAGATTATTACTTTTCTAATATTTGCATGTATGTTTGTTTATATAATATATAAAAAAATGAATAAGCATAGCACATAGACATACAGGATCTATCTATCTGTCTATATCTATCTATATCCATACATACACATATATGATTCATTATTAAATATTTTAGGCTTATTAAAGGCGGGGTAACTAATTTCTAGAAACAGTTTTATTTAATCAGCAAAAACACACACAAAAACGCAAAGGCCTCTTCCAGCATTGCTCCTCCATCAAACGTTATTAATTTTCATCCAGTCTGTCTCATTCACTTCTTAGCTACAGGTTTGTTTTGGTCCTCAGCCCAACTTATTTTTCTTAAGCAATTTCCGGAATCAGCCACCCCTCCTTTAAAACTGAAAAATTCCTACAATTCCTCCCCATATTTTGGGACATGATCATGACTTCACAGTCAATATGCAATACTTTGCATATAGCCCTGATTTGTAAGGCACTATCGGTGTGTCTTCAAGATCTATGAAAAGAAGTAGAAGAGAGGGGAGGGATGGATGCAGAAGAACGTCTTGCACTATGATTTACACTCTGTAATTTGTTCGGCCTGTTTCTGTCTCACCAGCCTTTCTCTCTTACAATCACAAAGCATCACATTTATTTATGTGTGGCGTTTTTCCCTCGACCTCTCGCATTCCTTTGCATCTGTTGCCCCCGCCTGCACGATGGAACATTTCTTTAGTTGGACTCGCCGTGGGGATGTCTTTAAGAAGTTTTAGTTGTTGGCTTGTTTGTTAACATTTTTCCAAATATCTAACCAATAAAAATTGTCTCCTTGACTATTGTAAGTCACTTTGGATAAAAGCGTCTGCTAAATGCCTAAATGTAAATGTAAATCTAATAATGCAGTCTGAAGACAGTGAAGATATGCATCATTTTATTGTTGACAAAAGAAGAAGCTTATGTGTTTTTGATGCGGTCTCTTGAAGGATTCCTCTCTCGGCGTAACAGCCAGCCTCTTTCGAGGCTTAAAAGCAGTTTGATGAGCTGTGCTTATAGAGCGAGCGCTCCAAAGAGCTCCAAAAGTGTCTAATCGATGGCTTGGGGTTTTAGCTTTTGTTTGTGTGCCAATACGACTCCATTTGTAGCTTTTGCGGGTACTCGAAAGAAACTGTGATCGTAAACACGCGTGAAACGAATGCCGAACGCCACGGATTGGATGAATGCTTTTGGCTCTCATATATAATTAGGCCACGAAATGAGTTCAGCGGCTGAATCTATTAACTTAAGTGTGGAAATAGAAGCCCTGAAGTAATAATTACTCCAATTCATCAAACGTCACACTCTGTCATGGGTATTACCGAGCCGTGAGATTCTCAAGCTTGGATTCTGAGTGTTAGAAATCTGTGTGTACACTTAAATCTATAATCTATTTTAACGTAAAACAATTAACGCAAATTGCTCAATTTAAAAGCTTTGAAATTCATTAAATATATTGTTCACATTTTTGTCTATGTAAGTTAAGTAAATCTCATTTGATCAAATATTTCTATTAGAATTCACAAAAAATATGAGTTTATATTACAAATATATACATGTTAATTAAATGCTTATTATTTTCATTACATTAAAATCTCTGAACATCCAACACATAAATTGTCTAAAATTTTCAAAAAATTATTTTAATATTTTACATTGAAATAAATCTGTTTAATGGTTTTTTAAAGATTTTTAAGTTAGTATTTAATTTTGTGATTTATTTAGGCGCATGAAACATTTTTTATAGTGAAGATTTATTCATAGATTTGTAGAATTCTTTTTTGAACTTATTCCCCTCATTTATGTCTGTGTTCTTCTCTGTAGGTGTAATGAGAGGGTATCCCGTGAGCAGATGATGGACGTTGAGGCGTCATACTCAGAGTTTATAAACTGTGATCGAACGGGTCGCAGGAATGCAGTGCCCGACATTAAAGGAGAGGCTGTGGCAGTGGGGGCCGGGGAACTAACCAAAGACATGGCTCAAATGGACCTGAAAGCTGCAGGTAGGTCAACTTTAGATAAGTTTAGCCTCTTGTGAGATGTCTATTTTCTTAGAAATACAGAAATGAAAAGCTGAACTTTGCAATTTCTGTATGATATTGTTTTTTAAGTCGTGGGCCATAGGGGCACTGTTACTGTGTTAGAGCTGTTTTAAACAGATAGGGTTACCCGAAAAAGAACATTATGTTATTCCTTTTTCACCCATGTCATTTTTAACCAGTATGACTTCCTTTATACTGTAGAACACAAAAGGAGATATTTTAAAGAATGTCGTAACTCAACTGCTGGGCCTATTCACTTCAACTCTATGGACACTAAACCAATGTGAATGGGTGACGGTTCCCAATATCCTTCAAAATATCTTCTTTTGTATTGCTTGAATAGGAAGTCATACACGTTTGAAAAGACAATAGTAAAGGGTGTCCGATTTTTTTTTTTTGGAGAACTATCTCTTTCATTATATTAAGTTAGTGTGTTTCTGTGAAACCTTAACATAAAGTTGAATCTGTATATTAAGCTGTAATATGAGAAAGTACTTAAATAACTTTGGGATAATGTTTAACTTTTACTTCGATGCACTGGTACATCCTTTTGGAATTACAAACTAGCTTGAGAAACTGAAAGTAGAAATGTTGAACATCCAGTAAATCTTTATGCTTCACTGGATCAGTATGACCCCAGTAATGACTTGCATTGTGAAAAAGATAATTCTATAATAAATCTGAAACATCAGAGGGAAAACGTTTGCCAAAACCTTTCCATCAAACAGGCTTTTATTTTGTTATCCAGGACCTGCTCAGTAAGGTCACATTGTCCACAAGAAGGTCTGAAGAGGTCGAATAGAGTCTGTCAGCACAGACAAAGATGCATTATCTGGCCTCTCAACAACAACCGCTTCCTTGACCGTTTCCTATTCGTATGGGAACTGTTTCATTCCTGCAAACTGAAATAAGAGCCCCATCTGTCTCTATTTGACCTATTTTCCTTACTTTACATTCTTGGCACTATTTTATCATGCTGAAATAACCTGAGACTTTCCAATGATCACGATGAAGAAGACTGTGTAGTCGGGGAATATACTGCAGAAATATTCAAGATAAAATAAAACTTTTCCCATAAGTATTAAAGGGATAATCATTTTCTCACCCTCTTGTCATTTCAAACCTGTAGGACTTTCTATTGCAGTACACAAAAGAAGATATTTTGGCAAAGTTGGTAACAGAACAGCAACTCGTTAACTTCTGTTGTAGTACACAACCAGTGCGAGTCAGTGGGTAGCGCTGTTTTGCAGTATAAAGAACGTTAGTAACCATACAATAGTGGTACCCATTTACTTTGGGGACGCAAAACCTGTTCGAATCATTGGGCACCTTTGTTTCTTTTCGATTACATACTTTAAAATATCTTGTTCTGTTCCGCAGAATGTGAGTAACCATTTACCTCTATCGTATGGACACAAAACCAATGCAGGTCTATGGGTGCCGCTGTTTTTTTATAACCGACATTCTTCACAATATCTTCCTTTGAGTAATGTAAAGCAAGAAAGTACCCAATTACTAAGAATATTTTGAATGGACATAAAACCAGCTCAACTCCTGGGGCTTCCGTTTTTCGATAACTTATATATAACTTATACATGTCATACAAGTTTGAAAATGACAAGATTGTGAGTTCATTTATTTGCACTTTAAAAGTTTAAAACAACATATACTGTGACATATACATCATAATTTAGTGAAGTTAAATATTTTAAAATATAAATAAAAATATAGAAACTTTAATACTTCAGTAAATATGTTTTGTCACTGGACAACTCGACACTCGACACACAAGCATTTATTAAAAAAAACTGTATTAAAAGTGTCAGCTTCATCTACTTATCTTGATGTGAACTAGTATTGTGACATCAGGTCATATGTGAAGGCGGCTTTTATCAGTGGTGCCAAAAATCTACATATGTTGTCATGTCTCTCATAGAGGGAGATGCTTCTGGATCTCCAGCCCCTGAAGGAGAGGCATCCGGCAGCCAGGACAATCAGGGCAAAGAGGGTCCGTCATAAACATCAAGAATGACTCGGAGGAGAGAAAGCCAGGGAGCTCTTTCCTGTCCTTATCGCGAACTCTCCTTATTGTTGCTCATCGGCAGCATTGAAGAGATACTCTCATAGACTGCCTTTAAGGTGGAGGTCCACCCGTTGCATGCTGTTGAGTGCCTATGAGATGGACGACACTGCCTTTGCAAATACAACCACACGGGATGGATCCGGCAGGACTGCATTAAGTGCTAATGAGGGAATATTGCTTTTCTAACTGCGATTGGATAGAAGCACAGGAGTTTTGATATTCTTCCATCTAAACTTTAACTGGACTGTTTAGTTTGGACATTTGGGTTACTGTTAGGACAAATACTCAGAGCTACTGTACACTATAGAAAGAGTACCAAATATAGCCTTTTGTTACAGTTTGTGAGCTGATGTCTCAATTTTACTTTAGGTTTCTTTTTTAACAATGACCACTACAGTGAAAGCCAGTCAAAAATATTTCCTGAGGTCAAAAGATTTTTTTGTTTCTATACTTTATTATATACTATAATACATTCATAACATAATTAACAATATTTATGTAGTATCTGAGTTATTGCTTTCTGCTCGTGGCACTGTTGTGATTTTTGTCAACTCTGAAACACACTTTGTTGAAACACATGGCATTTATATTGTGATTATAAATGTATCTCGAAATAAACAGAAATGAAAATATGCTTTCACAGTTGTAAATAATTGTACACTAAAATAAAACAATTAAGCGGATGTGTGGTGTTCCTTGGGTACCACGCTGATTAAACCCACTCAACGTAGTCTTTAAGTGACCAAAATATACATTTTACGAAATATACATTTTCTGTAACTCTATTGGTAAGAAAAGGCTTAAATGTATGGTCCAGAGAGAGTGGTTGCATCTGAGGAACCACAAAAGGGACCCTTAAGTTCTGTTCAGCCCAAAAACAAAATTCTGTTATCATTTATCCATACTCTTGATATTTTAAACGTGCATGAATGTTTCTTCTGCACAACAAATAAGATACTTTGAAGAATGTTGGTTAAAACCGCTGACAATGAAGTCAATCGGATCAAGTGGTTTTCTTCTACAACTTTCTTCTACATTTTTTTTAAATATCTCCTTTTGTGTTTTGCATATTTGCAAAATCATATGGATTTGAAATGACAAGAGGGTGAGTAAATGATGACAGGATTTTGTTTTTGGTGTTGAACCGTCACCTTATTTATTTTGTAAAATAATAAGGTGAAATTATTTACCAACTTTTGGGCTGTAATGATAACCTGTCATTTATTGCCATTTTTCACTGCTTAATAAAAAGTTGTGTTGAGTTTCTAAAGGAATGGTGTTCACAGACACTGCACGGGTGACAGGAATTTGCTTGAATTTTCCTTTTCTCAAATTTAGGAAAAGAATCATTTAGGAAAAGTATAAGGTGACCTTCGGTTAGATTCTTCTACGTATTTTTTTTTTGTACATGAATCACACAACACAGATTTCAGAAGTAAAATTTTGCATTTATGAAAAGCATTTATATTGGCTATACAGTGACAGTGAAAGCACAGTCCCTTTATGCATTTAAATCATTTTGCAACCCACCTTATATGATACATCATAAAATGAACATTGAACAACCCTGCACATTGATATTCACTGGATATCTCTGAAAATCTTTATCTAAACATTTATGTGAAATACAAATTCCTGAGTTGTCTATTGGTAAATGCCCTCTGGTGTTATAACAAAGGAACAGCAAAAATTGGAGTGGATTTATAGTGTTACCCTAGGGTTAGTATAATGTACATATATGAATATATCAAACAAGCAGCAGAAATTCTAATCAGATTTGATGTTTTGGTTCCATAACTTGTGTAAAATAAGATACAGGTGTAATATATTTAATATACTATTTAAATATATTCATATAGCACCTTTCAAAGTCCTGAATAATTTTACACAACTTGGTGCAAATGTGTTTGTTTACTTTCACATTCTTAAGATTCATACATTTATTCTCACATCTTCTACTGTTTTGTGTGTGTGTAAACTCTTGAGGACAATGAATATAATGGGTTACAAGATATGCGTTAGACTATTTTCAACTAAATATGATATATTTAGATTATAGATAATAAAACACAATGAGAAAAATGTCCCTCAAGCTCAGCCTTCGTTGAAAAAATACAGAATATTAAAAATATTGGCTAATGTAATATTCATAAGACAAATGCAAGTTTCATGTGGACAGATCGCACGTCCACTTCAAAATGTCAAAGTTGCCATTAATTTTGGGTAATTTATAAAATGTCTTGCTAAAAAATAACAGTTAAAGTCATGCTTCAAAGACTCTCACTTTCACATTCATACTAAGGCGAACATCTTTAAAGGCTCTGCAGACTGCATCTCTCTATAAAGATTTAAAAGCCGGTGTTGTTCAGCATTCCATAAGCCGTATAGAGCTGACAGAGAAGCTCCTCTTTTTCCTTTGCAGGAAGGAAGCAAGACTTTGCTGCATTGATATTCTGTTGAAGAATAATTCATTATGTGGACACCTTGAACTTTAATAGGCCAAGAAAGAACCCCCCAAATAGCTGGCCTTGATTTCACCAAGGTTAAATACAAACCCTAAATTAAAAGGTGCTCTATGATCGTAACATTGGGTTAAAGGAGTGTCTTACCACTCTCTTGAATTCCTCTTCAGTGAAATCCATGTATTTCTGTGCCACATGGTAGTCTGAGTTCAAGTTGGCGTTAAAGATCAGAGGGTCATCTGTGTTCATGGAGTAGTTGGCTTTGTCCTGCTTAAATCTGAAAAAAAATCATGTGAAATTCATTTAAATTTACATTACATTAACATTTAGGTGTAGCAGATGGTTTTATCCAAAGCAAGTGCTACAACGAGGTTACAAAGTTACATACACAAGGCAAGATAAAACCTGTAGGGTAGGAAAAGGTTACGTTTTTTTTCTTGTGCATTGCATGTAACATGAATCAAATAGCAATTGTTGTTTTTGATTAAGTTAAGTAAATATATCATAATATCAAATATATAATATCATATTCGCACAATAAAATCTGATTTAAAATTTTTTTAATTAAAATTAAAACGATAAAACATAATTTTGAAAAATACTTGAAATAGTCTTTAGATGTATAATACACATAGAAAAATCATTGAAAAGTCATAAACATTTTATCATTACAACATTTATGATTATGTTTTTGACATATTTTACAATATGTATTCATTTAATAGAATGAAATATGTTTTAAATAAAATACAACTAATATACAATACACATATATTGATACTACTAACAAAAATAAAAACAATAATAACAATTATAATATAATTGTGTAATAATATATAATTTTAATAATTATTCTTACTTTTAATATTTGCCGATGTTTTAGTTGATATTATAATTGCTATAGTTTTTCTTATTTATCTTAATCAGGTTTAGTCCCACCGCATTAAATGTCACAATCCGTATGATGTAACCAGTGGCCAGATGTAATCTGTGTTGTCATATTTACCTGATGATAGGGTGTTTTGTAAAATCAGGATCACATGCTCCTGTCATCTTACTGGAGACAGGACACGTCTAGAGTGAGACAGAACATACACACATCCGTATTATGGTAACATTGTGTATACTATTAACTTCCTTTATACATCTTATAAATATTCTGGATGGTGAAATCTAAATATTAGTGCACTGAGAGACTGTCCAGTGACATGTTTATAAACGTGGGTTTAAATACTGTCCACTAGATGGCATTATGAGTTTACATATTTGGAAATACTCTCTTCAGTGTTTCTAAATCTGGCTCCTTAAGGATCCAGGCCCCCACCACTAAACATCTTAAGTGTGTCACACATCTGACACCCAATTCGTCTTATGAAGCGCTCTGTTAACAAAGAGTGCAATAAGAGAGAGATATATTCATAATCAAACTGTGATTATTGTTCACCGTGGTAGACAAACTGGCTTTAGGAGGAACATCAATGAATGGTTATTATATACAAATGTATTCACTAATATAGTTAATACTTTAAGATAATCATTCATTTGTGTTTATCAGAAATAGTTGTGTGTAAAACTATTTAAACGATTTAAAAAAAAAGATTTTCCCAAAGTGACTCATGACAAATATGAAGTATATTTGCACTTTGAACATGTTGCAATAGTCTTTGTTCTTGTTCATACACAGTAAAATGCCATGTGTGATGATGGTATTTTTATCAGAATAATAATGTGAGATTACATGTATATATCTCTACTTATATCTCATTGATTCCTGATGCTTACTTCAAAATGCATGTTGTCTTTAAGCAGTTTTTTGTATAGAGTTTCATCCTCAAGGGTGTGGTATCCATGTCCAATGCGTTCTGCTTTCAGAACATCAACAGCCTGCAAGAGATGTTGTATTGTGTAGTATGTTAGCACATCATTTAATTTCTAAGAGCAGTTTCCTGTTTTGTGGTGTGACACAACTCAACTGAGCTTGGTCATTCACTACACACCTATAATGGATAACAGATTGTGGAATCTGTTTATCATATAACCTTTATTGATAAATGTGTGCAAATAATACTGCTTAGTATTCTTTATTTTCCTTCAAAACAAAAACGTATACTTTCAATGTACTTTTCATGAACTCTTCAGAAAATTACACTTAAGTGTGCTTAACAAAAATATTAAATGTGAATATAAATCAAAATTATTTACATTTACATTTTACATTTAGTCATTTAGCAGACGCTTTTATCCAAAGCGACTTACAATAGTCGAGGAGACAATGAAGCGGTAAATAGCTGATACAACAATAGGTGAACAAGTGCTACAACAATGCTACCGAGTTACACAGAGAGTGAAGTTACAAAAGAAGGTTTTTTTTTTTTTTTTCTTTTTTTTATTGATAGAGTGAGTAGTTAGAAAAGAAGTGAGTTAGTGAGTTAGGTGTAGCCGGAAAAGATGAGTTTTTAGGAGTTTTTTAAAGATAGAGACCGAATCTGACAAGCGTGAAGCCAAAATTATAATTAAAAGGATAGTTCGCCTGAAAATGAAAAATGTATCTTCAATTACTTACTCTCTAGTTCCAACTGTATACATTTCCTAGTTTGGTTAAACACAGAGAAAGATATTTTGATAACTGCTTGTAAACAAACAGTTCTTGGTCCCCACTGAGCTCAATATCGTGATAAAATATTATTCAAATTTCCCTTAGATAATTTTTGTTGTTCAACATTTTTCAAAATATCTCATTTTGTGTTCAACAAAACCAGATGTATAAAGTACTTTTTCCAATATGGTAGGCAATGGGGTCCAAGAACTTGTTTGGTTAGAAGCATTTTTGCACATAATACTCTCCGTGTATAACCAAAGCCAGAAATGTATACGGGTTTCTAGCTTTGAAGTGTGTAAATAATGACAGTTATTCTATTTTTAGCTGAGCTTTCCCTTCAAATTTTGTTTATGAAACACTTGCGGTCTAAAAACTAATACTTTACTGTGAGTATACTACGAAGTGCTATACTTGCAATAAACTAGTAAACTGTAAGTATACCAGCAGTATAGTATAGAAGTACTATAAAGAAAGAAAGTGTACCATGTTAGACGTAAAGATATACTTTTTTACACTAAAAAGTGGGAAAATTTATTCTTACATACTATAATATTGAAATAACAATCTTATAACTATTGAAATTAGTATACTTTTTACATGAATTAGTCTATATTTAAAATACACTTGAACTTAACTTAAGGAAAAACTGGGGTCCTGATTCTTGGGGTTCCGGAAAATCTTAAAGAAATGTTTACATCATTTTAAACATTTTATATCTATGTAATGAGTTTTTCTCCCTCCAGTAATGTTTAACAGGGGGAAATTGCTCCGGACCAAGATTTTTTCTCTCTTCAGGATCATTTAACTAATATTCCTCTGAAAATTATTCTCACACTTCTCAGTTGGGTTTGTTGAATATGTATTATTGGAAGCGGATCCTCACAAAAGGTCCATCATATTTGGGGGTCCCAGGCATCATGTCCTGAAGTGTACTTCTTATGTAAAGCATTTGGTGTGATGAAATGTTTTAACTTTATCATTTAGTAATCATTAACCAAAAAAAAAGTTACACACCTCTTTGACAACAGATGGAGGGCCCACTTCACCCGCGTGTACTGTTCTGTGCACATGACTTCTGACTGCTTCCTGTCAATAAGCACACTCTGTTAAACCACAGCTAGAACATAAGCAGTAACATCTGCTTTACAAAAAATTCTTTCCCTTATTTCGATGAAGTAAACTTATCTTATGGTTTTAAAACAGGATGTTTGCTAACTTTTATTTAGATAATACAATGATAAGGCATGTGTTTTGTTTCCTGGATGTTTGGCTCCAAGCACACTAATGCTCTTAGCAGATGTTTCTGTTTTTATCTTATATAAACAATATTAAGTGTCAGAATCACAAAATTCACTTAAATCTCTTTGTTTGAAATGCATTCAATTAAATAGTTTCAACGTGATGTCAGCATTACATTATCAATGTAATATTCAAATGGGAAACTGAATACACTTTTTTAAGTAATGTTAAAATGACACATGGGAAAGACCTTGGCAAAATGCATGATGTTGATAAGAAACACTATTATCACATACATTCTTGCAAATTCAGCGAATTCTATGCAAGAGTTTTATAGCAGGTCTACTAAAGATGAGTTGTACTTTCACTGAGGTTATCTTAAATAAGCCATTGATAGGGTCTGAGGTTAAACATTTCAAAGGTTTACAGTTGTCTTTACCGCCAACTGTGTCCATTTTTATGCAAAGAAAATATGAAGATAATCATTTGTCAAAGCTGTCAGAGGTCAGTTTTGGATGGTTAAATACCCATGAGAAGAATTTCTATAAGTTTTAAAGGAAAGTGACTGAATTGTCACATCCAGCTGTATTTCTTACAAATAGGCACATTTCACTTGTATTATTGTATGTCGTCTCTCTTAAACAAGCATCTTTTTTTGTTTCTTTGTATGTTTATAGTTTGTAGAAATATTTTCTTGTCAATTCATCAAGCAGCTTCTTATAGTCTTACTATCAGATGCTTTTTAAAGAATTTCTAAGGAGTCCCTGTCTATTCTGAATTTTATCGAGTGTTGTTTGGACTCTTATCATCAGAATAAAGCACAGATTGTATTGGTAATAAATTTATTTTGTAAGAATATATATTTTGACAAAAATGTAACATCCATTATATTGCCCAAATATCCTTTCCCAGCTCATAACGTGAATACATGTTGACTTCTTACCTCAAAAGCCTTCTTGTGTCCTGGGTAAGACTCACAGTTTAGGGATTCATCTCCTGCAAGGTCTATAGCCACCACACCATCCTTACGATACTTCTTACAAAGCTCAACCACCTCCATGGACCAATCTGCAATTATAGAATAAACTCAAACTCAGACATCTCTCTGTCTAAGCCCTAAAAAGCCTCCTTTGTATGTTTTGCATATAAGTGTTACATGAATAATATTTCATTACGAAATGCATTGCTCAAAAAGCCCCATGAGCTTCCAAATGGAAACAACAAACCCTTCCACAAGGAGTATAACTACTAGGAATAAAATCCGCAGGAGGCATGTTCTGGTGCCATAATGATTTAACAACAGATTTGTCCTGGAGAGCAGCTGTGGATTAATGGATTTTAACCTCATAGATGACGGGAAGGTGCGTCTTTTAAAACAAGACAGCACACTGTGTGGGGGTGGGGTGAGAGTGCATTACTTGGTTCATGACGCATGCAGCACAGAATGGACCTGGCTTTGGTTTTGAAGGCCTTCTCCCCCTCGCTAAACCCCTGGTTCACCAGACACACCACCTCATCTGGAGTAATGTCACCTCTGGGAAAAGTCAGGAGAGGCAAAAAATCAGGAGAACAGAGCCAAGAACGATTGTGCAAGTACATCCGTTACATCCATGAGGCCTTGTTGACAATAACATATTGGGTGCACTTACGGTTTTTGGTCCCAGGGTATAGGATCCACACCGGTGTTGGCAAGTAAATGAGGGCTGAATCTCGCTTCAACATAAATCACTCCCTCGTTGGCCTTTGTTTCCACAAACTCATATGCTATTCTTTTGATGGCTTCTCTATCACCTCTGCGGATAAAACACAGGATAGATAAGACAGTTACCATCTGTCCCTTGCCCGAACAGCCTCTCCTTACCTTCAAGAATTATGTAAAGACACACCTGTTTCACAGAGAAATGTATGCGTTCTCGCAAACTTTTTTTTACCTTATTAAAAAAGGGATTTCTTTTCCACACCAGCTGCAACAGTGATACATAACAAGCTGCAATTGACTCTATTGACCATTTTGCAAGATGTAACCAACACTGTTTTAGAATGTGTACAAAAACTTTCCACAATTTAGAATCCAAATCAAGATGTTAAGGTGAAAATGAAAACCCTCTTGGCATTTAAAATGTGTATGACTTTCTTTCGCCCGCAGAACACAAAGAATATAATTTAAAAATATTGGAAATCAGCAGAGAAACCCACTGACTTTGGTTTTATCTCCATATAATAGAATTCAATGGGTGCAGACGCAGTTTATTTGCTAAAGTTCTTTAAAATATTTTCCTTTGTGTTTTGCAGAAGAACAAAATGACATCATGACATTTTCATTTAAGGTTTTGACTTTGACTTTAAACAAACCTCTTTAAAAGGGATAATTTACACAAATATATATATTCTTTCTTCATTAACTCACCTTTGAGTTGTTCCAAATCTGTAAACATTGTTTTGTTCCGATAAAAACACAGAAAGATATTCGTAAAAATGCTTGTTACAGTAACAGTTTTGGAACATAGTGGAAAGAATTCAATATTTCTTAGTTCTATTGAACACAAAATGTTCACAAAAAAGTTCTGTGGATTTTTGATAACCACAGTAATTTTTCCTACCATGGTAGTAAGAATTGTTACTGTTACAAGCATTTAACCAAATATCTTTTCCTGTATTCAACCAAACAATTTTTATAAACATAGTATGCGAAATAAAAACATACAAAACATCTTGCAAATTGGTATTGGTATGTTAGAACTGTGTAAGGGTTAATGATATTAATTTCTAATAATTTCTAAAACAAACCTGGACAACGAGTGCATTTTGACGTATATTTAAAAAATGAATTGTTTGATTTAAATGTTGTTTGAACAAAAAATAAATGTCATTGAACAAAACAACTGTATTCCCATTTTGAACCAAGTGTTGTTTTCATTAGGATGCTTATGAAAGCATCTTTATTTTATACTGAAACATTCTTTCCAAAAACAACCTCAACTTTCAGATAGCATAGAGCCTGTGGTCCTTTCAACAACTCCGTAACACTTTTAAGAAACGTAAACGTTATTCTTAAAAGCGATAAATAAATAAAGAGCCATTTGTGTGCAGCAACAAAGCATGTTTCCAGTTTGCACCACATGACATGCATTGAGCTTGCCTGCAACATTACACAATAGAGACCAGTGAGTTCCCCATGCCGCTATGGAGAAAAGGCCTTTTTTAAGCATTCAGTATTAAGCATGTCAACAAAACCGCCGAATCTCATGTCTGTGATTTCCGATGGACACGTGTAGAAAATGCCACATTATGTGAACCCTCCAGAGGATTACCTCCATGAGGGCCAAACAACAGAAAGAGCACAAGCAGAGGTCAGGGACAATATATTTTAGTTGTTATGGTGATACGAGGAGAAGGTGCGATGTGTGCTGGCGCATGAGCTGCATGTAAAGATGTACGCCAGATGTCAGAAAGTTTATTCTGTTCTTTAGGATGCATCCCCCGCTATGGATATATTGGGAAAAACACAAAGTATAGAACATACGATTTAATGCACCTGTGGGCGACTGTAACATAGGAGGTCAGAACTGTTCAAGGTCTTCAAACAGCAACACAACACATGTCAGCAGTTTTTATCAAGGCTTAACTACTTACGCTATGACATGCATGTAGTGTTTGAACTTGCCAAGGAAATCTGTAAGTGTGGACGGCTTATCCATCGTGCACAGTCTTTTCATTTCACTTTCATCAGGTAGATTGATTCCTCGTCTCCTGAGACACAGATAGAGCACTGGTTATAGCTCACAGTACACTTAAGAGAGATTGTTCACCTAAAAATGGAAATGTTGTCATCATTTATTTACCCTTTTGACATCTCAAACCTGTATAAGTTTCTTTCTTCTGCATAAAAAAAAGAAATTTTGAAGAATGTCAGTTCCTTTTAACTTGAATGGACACATTCCCAATGAATTGCATTTGTTTCATGCCCATACACAGGCAGGTGCCGCCGTTGTTAGGTTACCAACATTCTTAAAAATATAATTTTTTTGTGTTCTGCAGATGAAATCATGCAGGTTTGAAATATCAAATGCTTGATGGTTTCATTACACCACGTACCACTGTATCAAAATGCTCAAATAAACAAAATATATTGTTCCATATAAATTATTAAAATGAACATTTTTAAAAAGAGGATCAGAACAAAAATGACAGGATGTGGGAAAATGTCACTTACTTAGCTACATCAAAAATGGTCTTAAGCCGAATGGCTCCATCAAGATGCACATGTAGCTCAATCTGCAAAGAGAAAAGCAGAAAACAGAGAATCAACGAAGGATTGAGCCAGCTGACAAATGTCACAGTGAAGCATAACTGCAATTAGAATACAGACACATGTTGATTCCTTGGAGCAAAGACACATTCATCAAACATTTAGAGCTCAGCTTTCAGCCTGTCAGGGCGAGAGTTTTCTCCTTCACGCACACTTGTGAGATACTCCTCTTGGAGTGGACCTAGAATGTGAAATGCATGGCTGGGTAAAATAAGTTCTTCGGAAAGGACAGAAAGGGCTGAGGGAGAAGGCAATGTAATGGCTTCAATGTGTTTACACAGACATATGACGGATCAAATTCCGGCAGATGTGAAACAAACTCGAAAGGGAAACACATTGTGAGGACAATATGAAGAAAATTGGTATTCTACCTTTAACCGAGCAATTCATCCAAAATGTTTTATCTTTCAATATCCAAACCTGAACTTTGTTTTTAAAGGAATAGTTTTGTCTAGTTTGTTCCAATTTCTTTTTTCGGTTAAAAACAAAGAAACTTCGAAGACGGTTAACGTCTTTGATATCATGGCGGAAAAATATTTGTCTTTTTTTGTTCTGTGAAACACAAAATAAGATACTTAAAAAAATTCAGGAAAGCAAATAGTTCTAGGGCACCCTTTACTACCATTTTAATTTTTCTACTATGTTGACCAGAAATCACAGTTGCTAACATTCTTCCAAAAATCTTTATTTATGATGAATTCGTACAACATTATTATATTGTAGCTTATATTATCATATTGTATATTGTAACAACTTGAGGTTGGGTTATTCCCAATTTTGGGTGACCTATCCCTTTAAGCAGAACAAAAAATAAGATATTTTGAAGAAAGTCGTTTACCAAACACCGCTCGATTCTATTGCATGTACAGAAAACCACTTCCACATTTCTCAAAAAACACATTTTGTGTTGCAAAAAAATGGTCAAATACAAGATTAGAACAACATGATGGACCAAAACAGAAACGTAGTCAAGTTCTGACAAAAGCTACATGATTTGTTTGTATAAATTAGTGTTTTTCATTTGAAACATGATCTCCCTTAATAAGACCAAGATAATCCATGTTCAATATCTCTATAAAGCATTGACAAGATGCCTTTGACTGGAGTAAACAAGGATGATGTCACCTCTGCTGTTTTCACTTCATTGAATTTATGCTCTCAGTTACTTGAAGGATCAGATTCACAGAGCTGTGAGCGACCCAGTGGGACCAAAGTGAAGCAATCTTTCGCTCAAGCACGTGACATGAGCACTCCCTGCCTGGTTTTGGAACTCAAAACTAATAATCCTGTCATTATTTACCACGCCTGAAACATTTTACCCAGAAATATGCAATATAAAATGTCATAAAAGGACCATAAAAGGACCGTAAAATACTTAATACATGACTATGTATTATAAACTTCATATCGATCGGTTCTTAAGTTCAACCCTCTGACTTTCCTTTCATTCTTGTAAAATTATCAGCAAGTTTAATGAGTTATTGTACAATAAAACACCAGGATGTGTTCAAAGAACAACATGAGGTTGAGTACATAATTTGCTGAATAGTATTAAAGTATAGACGTCATTTGGGTGAATTATTCATGTGTTACTCGTGGTATAGTATTCAGTTTTCTTATAGTTTATGATGACTGTTTTTAAAAGATGATGAACTATGCTTTTTGTTGAGATCATGTGTTTGTGGATTCTCACATGTTTAACCACAGCTTTTTTTTCATCCCTGTCAGCATCTGTCGTATGACAAAAAAACAAAGCACTTGACCAAGCTGCAAACCACTACATTCCTTAATACTCCTGTAAATGTAGTCCATATGTGCTTTAAAAACAACTACTATAACACGGTCCTAAAAGTGACACTGAAGGACTAAAGCGAGTTCTTGAAGACATGTGTCTGCCATGTTGTTTAAATATTAATGACACTGAAAGGATCTCAGCTGTTCACATTATCAGCAGGCTTGAGGGATACTATTAATGGTTTACACATACAAAAAGTATGAAAATTTATAGTTTTCTGGATATATTACCATACAAACCTTAAAACAACTATATACTTTTACTAACATGAATTTCCAGATTACATCAGACTCTAATGGTGATATGGGTTGCAGCTAGTTTAGCACGAAAATATTTGTCTTATTATAGGGGTGTTCTCTATATTAATATTTTGCATTCCAGTTCAGGACGAACATTCTCTTCAGCATTAGGTATCTGCATTTTTAATGTGCCATCTTAAGAGTAAACGGTGCTGTGTTTAGTAGGGCACACCCTTAAACTGTATTGCTGACTTATGTATAAAACTAACCATATATAAAAAACCATATGTTTAGGTTTCACTGTGTGTTTGTAATATGACCATAACTCTATGCAAAATACTACCTTACAAATGAAGAAATGTTTTTTACATGTTTTGTTAATATTTGTTTAATGACAACATTGTTATGTTGATATGAACTCATAGGCAGATACTTTTGCAAAACCTGATAGTCCACTTCAGAGAACATCTTGGGTGATTCATAAGACAAAAACATCGGAGCTGAGTTTCTAGGTAGCTGACGAAATGCCTCTTTAAATTTGACCTAGAATGATATTCTTCTAAGAATTCTTTGTAGTTTGACATCACAACTTTTCTTTGTTTTAAGTGTAAAACATATGAATATATTTAAACATCACAGTCACGAATTAAACAAAATAGATTTCTCAATTGCAGAGTAAAGGTTTGTGTTTACATAATATATTAGTGTACTGTGCATAAAGATGTTGTAAGTGCATGTGATTATATAAATATCCATTTAATTTAGAATTTTTTTTAAAATTTTATTGCACATTATTTGAATTATTGGTAAATCTAAATAAATAAGTAATGCTCTGATCGATCAGTATTGGCCGATAATCATGTTTTATAACTGGTTAGGACACTCACTAAAATTGGCCGATCTTATGAACCAATCTCCATTGATGATGTCCGATCAACACGTGGGGATGTAAATGTTCACTGTTTAACTAGCGTGAAAATTCAGAGGTAGCATCTTTTGAAGCTTACACTGGTTTCATACTGGAAGCAGGGTATCATATATTTTGGGAAATATAAGAACATTACATTTCATGGCCACCTATTTGATTTTCCAGCTTAAGTCGCAGATTGTAATTAGGCTTTAATTAAGCGTCCAAGTTTTTATATCCATAAAAGGACAAAATATGCAATATGTGCATTTTGCTGTAAATGACCGATAATAACCCAATTGTACAATTATAACAAATTATAATGTTATAAATGAAGGAAATTTATGATTTTTAAATTTTCTCGAAATGGACTTCACAAAAATACACTTTGATCGTCTCTTAACTCTAAACTTCGTCTCTAAACTTTTGTTTACTTTATGATTGTTATATTTTTGATTGTAAAAACAATTTTTTACCATAAGTTAGTTAAACCAAAGCATAATATAAATTAAGTGAGCAAAAAACATGGCAGTGTGATGAAAGGCAAGAAACTTGTGACTTCAGCCGTGTTCTCTTTTCTCTGCATTTCTCTGCATCATCAACCAGAACTTTAGAAACGGCATATTTGTTTTGTGGATTTCTGACAAGATAAGCCTCTTGTTTTGAATTCATTTTAAAACTCCCGTGTTTAAAAGTCTTTGTTACTAAATAATTTGGTTCTTGAGTGCTGATGTTTGCTATGACTGAAATAGCTGTACGGAAGAGTTTTGAACTTGGCCGCAGTGACGCATTACTTCCACAAACAGACTTTGAAATTGAAGGAAAAAAACAAGCGAGAGGAGCAGATGATAAACTGAGATAGGCCTTACATTGAATTTGATATATTTTTATTTTATATTACTAATGAAAGTATAGAAATAATTAATGTCAATATAAATACTGCTGGCACAATGAAGCCAGTGTTGTACCAAACGCCAATTTGTTTTTTTCAGCCTTTTGAACTTGCATATTATATTAGACTTCAACATGTAAATTATTAACCCATTTGTATGTCACTTACCACTGGATCATGATTATCTTTATTGTGATATAACTCAGCATTAAAACCATTCAGTGAGTAGGGAAAACAAGCACTGCAAGTCGTGAACACACATATTCTGAGCCTGTTTTAGGTTTGAATTTATGCTTATCTTTACATTTTCTTAACAACATGCTTTTCTGAGACCATGTTCAATACTAAAGATATCAAGAAGAACGTTCCTTACTCTGTTTATGTTGATTTTATGCTGTAAAATCATTTTGCTAGATTCACACGGGCAGGGTCGCGTGTAAATTCAATTTGTTTTGAGCAAAACAGTTTTAACTACATAATACTGTGATTACAGGGTAATTATAATTAATAACAGCAGAGCAAACTTTGTGGTCAAAAAATACCGGCTATATAAAATCAAAGCATCAGAATCGGCATTGGAATCAGCCAATTACAATGACAAAAATCGGTTCTAGGTATTGGCGACAAAAATCCTGGAGCATCCCTAAATTGAATGCATGTTAATATCTCCTTAATGTATATGTACGTGATATGTGCACATGAATGTGTTCGCAACACAAAAGTACAATGCAGAGTGCACATTTCATGCAAACACAACCTTTATTCAGCACTCGATTTATCGAGTAATCTATTCAAACGGCCCTAAAAGGCCGCAATAAACGAAGAAGTGAAACTGTCTTCAAGCTGAAAAGAAAGAAGAAAAAAATTATGAAAGAAAGAAGAAAAAAGAAAGAAAGAAGAAAAAGAGAAAGAAAGAAATAAAGAAAGAAAGAAGAAAAAGAGAAAGAAAGAAAGAAAGAAAGAAAGAAAGAAAGAAAAAGAAAGAAAGAAAGAAGAAAAAGAGAAAGAAAGAAAGAAAGAAAGAAAGAAAGAAAAAGAAAGAAAGAAGAAAAAGAGAAAGAAAGAAAGAAAGAAAAAAAGAAAGAAAGAAAGAAAGAAGAAAAAGAGAAAGAAAGAAAGAAAGAATGAATGAATGAATGAAAGAAAGAAACAAAAAGAAAGAAAGAAAGAAAGAAAGAAAGAAAGAAAGAAAGAAAGAAAGAAAGAAAGAAAGAAAGAAAGAAAGAAAGAGAGAGAGAAAGAAAGAAACAAACAAACAAAAAAAGAAGAAAAAGAAAGAAAGAAAGAAGACAAAAGAAAGATAAAATTAAAAGAAAGAAAGTTAGAAAGAAAGTTAGAAAGAAAGAAAGAAAGAAGACAAAAGAAAGAAAGTTAGAAAGAAAGAAAGAAAGAAAGTTAGAAAGAAAGAAAGAAAGAAAGAAAAAAAAGAAGAAAAAGAAAGAAAGAAAGAAAGAAAGAAAGAAAGAAAGAAAGAAAGAAAGAAGACAAAAGAAAGATAAAATTAAAAGAAAGAAAGTTAGAATGAAAGAAAGAAAGAAAGAAAGAAAGAAAGAAAGAAAGAAAGAATGAAAGAAAGAAGACAAAAGAAAGATAAAATAAAAAGAAAGAAAGTTAGAAAGAAAGAAAGTTAGAAAGAAAGAAAGAAAGAAAGAAAGAAAGAAAGAAAGAAAGAAAGAAAGAAAGAAAGAAAAAGAGAAAGAAACCATCTGCATGTTATGTCACACACCGTCCTTACATTTACATTTGTGCATTTAGCAGACGCTTTTATCCAAAGTGACTTAAAAGAATCGAGGAGACAATGAAGCGTAGACAACGACATGTGTTACACTAAAGTTACTCACTCCATACATGTTCTATAATATACAGAGTGAGTATGTAAGGAAGAGGGTTTTTACAAGGTTGGGTTCTACACGGCAGAGATGAGTTTTTAGGAGTTTTCTAAAGATCCACCATCGAGGAACCGATGCAGAACATAGTGATCCTCTTCGGTTACCGACCCTTCCACAAACTATCTCCTTATCAGTATGTGCATCACCTGTCTAGAATGACTTCTGCTTGCTGAGTCAGTGCAATAACTCAAAGGGCAGTTATGACATTCTGCATGGACCTCAATCCAGTCCTGAACTTCTCCTTCATCAATGCATTATGACACCAACATGAATGAACATGCAAGCAAAAATTCACATTCTTCAACTTGAGGAAATAAGATTTGTTTTTACAACCCTCCATGCACTACACAATCCTTTCTTAAGAGCTCCTTCTGATCCATGTCCTCCCATTCACTGTGGGATTATAACACGAGTACTACTCACCTTGGGTTTATCAAACACAGCTTCGTCTTTGTTTGCAGCCATAGTGTTGACTCGAAGAACTTGAAAAACAAGCAATTGTGAAGCTGTCAAGTTCTTATACACTGGAGTCCACGCGTGGATCTAACCACGCCCACAGAGATAACACTGACCCCGCCCCTACACACGCACATAACACGCTCGACTGACAGTTAGAACGATAACAAACGACGTAAATGTGACACCGACGTCAGATTAAGCTTTAATCCTGTTAAAGGCTCTTAAGGGACGCTGCGACGCCCCGGTTAATGTACAGCGACGCGACGCGACAACGCGAATTACTTTAGTTACTCACTGACTTGAACTTTTTGTCGCGTCGCGTCGCTGTGGACAGGTTTGTGACACTGTGCAGTTAAGTTAAGCAAGCAAGACGTCTTTAAATGTATTTTCTATAGGTTTTAATTATTCTTAAGTTCACAAAGACGGCCATGAGTGAATATAATGCCGGTTGGACTTGACGTTGACCGTTTGTTGTGACGTAACACGTTGGCGCCCTCGTGCGGTTGCTAAGCATTTTAAAAACTCGTCACGTGTACGTGAAATATTTTAGTTTTTGTTCAAAACTGTGCGGTTTTATGTTTCGTTCGTTGTTTTTCTGTGTTTATTTTCCTAAAGGGATGGAAAGTGTGATGTAAACTTTTAACGTATGTTGGCCACCAGATGTCATCATGACGTAATGAGCATTCACTTCTTCTGTACAATATCCTATATAAAGTTCAGTATCCTATATAAAGTTCAGTATCCTATATAAAGTTCAGTATCCTATATACAGTTCAGTATCCTATATACCGTTCAGTATCCTATATAAAGTTCAGTATCCTATATACAGTTCAGTATCCTATATACAGTTCAGTATCTTATATACAGTTCAATATCCTATATACAGAACAGTATCCTATATACAGTTCAGTATCCTATACACAGAACAGTATCCTATACACAGTTCAGTATCCTATATACAGAACAGTATCCTATATACAGTTCAGTATCCTATATACAGTACAGTATCCTATATACAGTACAGTATCCTATATACAGAACAGTATCCTATATACAGTTCAGTATCCTATATACAATAAGATTATCCTACATACAGAACAGTATCCCATATAGAGTAAGTATCCTATATACAGTACAGTATCCTATATACAGAACAGCATCCTATATACAGAACAGTATCCTATATACAATAAGATTATCCTACATACAGAACAGTATCCCATATAGAGTAAGTATCCTATATAGAGAACAGTATCCTATATACAGAACAGCATCCTATATACAGAACAGTATCCTATATACAGTACAGTATCCTATATACAGTACAGTATCCTATATAAAGTTCAGTATCATATATACAGAACAGTATCCTATATACTGTACATTTTTGTATTTAAAACACGTGCATAAATCATATAGTATCTGTTTATATTATACATTCTATTGTGCAATTTATGTGTGCAATATTTAACCTCAAGCATCTCATATATAGCACCTTATAGCTTGTATATTTATAAAACATCTGTACATACTCTACTTCATCCAGAGCTCTTCTGTCACATTGCATTTCCACCATTTTGTTCAACTTACATTTGTATTTTTTTTCACTTTTTCATTTCCTATATTACTTGTCACTTGTCTTGTCACCTTACAATGTGTACTGGAAGCTTTTCTTACCAAGACAAATAGTTGTGTTAAAGTGAAAGTGACGTGACATACAGCCAAGTATGCTGCAGCTGACCCATACTTAGAATTCGTCCTCAGCATATAACCCATTCAAAGTGCACACACACACCAGTGAACACACACACACACACACACACACACACACACACACCCCCCAGTGAACACACACCCAGAGCAGTTGTCAGACATTTATGCTGCGATAAACCGCAGGTGGGAGCAGGTGGGAGTTCTGTGCCTTGCTCGAGTGCACCTGAGTATTGGTATTGCTGGCCCAAGACTTGAACCCACAACCCTGGGAGTCAAACTCTAACCATTAGACCATGACTTCCCCGACAAGTGTGTGCTTTTGGTGGCCAATATACTTAGAAGGTGTGTCTAAGCACACCTGGCAATAAAGCTCTTTCGGATTCTGATTCTGATCCTGGTATAAAGCATTGTGCAAACAGTGAAGCAAAAGCACACAAGATAAAGTACATACACACCGGTAAGAGTATCGTTTATATAATCTTTATATTTGCATGTTACGTTAACATCTGTATGCATTTGACAGGTTGACTGTTATTTAGGATTACTATATTTTCTTTTCTATAATTTTTTCTTATCTTATTTGTCTGTTTGCACTGGGAGCTTGTGAACAAATTCCAAAGGAAGCATAATGGGCAATAAAGCTCTGTCTGAATCTGTTTTTATTCATAATCATAAACATCATACAGACATCTTCTAGAGTTCGATATGACACCTTAGAGCTGACGTCTCAAAGATGTCTTGCAGATGTGCAAACAGTGTCTGAAAATGCATACATGCAAATAGATGTCTGACAAATGTATGTGTGCTATCAGGGATATGATATTTGTGCTTTCACAGCTATACAGGAAACCTATTCCTTTTTTGATATGGATTCATTTTACAGCCATGACAAGCAAAATCTGAGATATAGGAAATCATGCATTAGAATGACCTCATGCCTAAAACAGTTAGGCCACCATTTAACTCATAAGAGCAGTTCCCAAATAGAAATGCTTGTTTAACTTGGCCTTTTCCATCCACTCACTGCGGGAAGCCACATGGACCTTTCTCTGTTTCATAACCAGCAAAAACATCCCATTAAACAAGTCATACATCAGTCTGCTGGATCTGTGTTTAAGATTGTGGTCGCCCTGTGATTTCTTCAAATCCCTCATTACTTTCGGTCCTATTAAGTGATGAAAAGAGATGTAAAGCTCAGGGGCAGATGTCAAAACATTCTTTAAACAGAGGCCATTTTTACATCTGCTCTTTTTCATTTGTGGATTTCTGCACAATATCCCCCGTCTCACGGGTAAAACAATCAAATTTGTTTTTCATGTAACTGTGGCATCAACTGTTTTTAACCCTGTGATTCGATCCAGGGTGTTATCTAAATACATGGAATGCATGGAAACATGTTCAGTGCGTCAGTTAACTAATTAGTGATCCTTTTTGATATGAGATCAGATATTTTGCTATGCATGTTACTTTTCGTGCAAGGTGCCTTCAGTGGGTTGGCAGTTTTGGAAATCTTCACCTTTCCAGTAAAGCAGCAGAGTGTCCCTAAAAATATTGACTCTGCTGGCTACATGTTAGGAAGTGGTTGTTACAATGAATCCATGTGTTGTCCTATATTTATTTATTCTTACTTATTTTAAGCCATGCACTTCAGTTAGAAATTTGGTAGCTATTTTAAATTCTTATTTAACAGGATATTCTGAAATGCTCTCCTAAAATTTCTCTCAATCAAATCTTTAAGATTTGACAGTCTTAACTTAACTCAAAGGTAAACTTATTCATTTACATTGTCATTTAGCTGATGCATACAAGAGCCGATCACAAAGAAGCAGTCAGCACTTTATAAGTGCTTTATAAACAACAAAGCGTTTATAAGTTCAATAATACTAGTCCTAGTTCAAAGAAACCAAAGTATTCAAAGCCAAGTGCAGTCAAAAAAGAAAAGAATATTATAGGAAAGAATGAAAGGAGGGAGGAGGTAGAGAAAGAGTTTTTTAATGGGTCAGGTGAAGACGGAAAAGATGAGTTTTTAGAGGATTTTTAAAGGAGAAGTATAACAGGCAGTTTTTGCTACTCCTATGTTATTCTTGAGTACCTGTAGTGTAGAATCGCATAGTTCATATATCAGGAATATATTTGGTTTACTTACATTAACAGAATTATGATAAAGCTTTTATCCAAATGCAGCTTTTATACATCTATATCAGGATAAAGCCAAGCTCCTGGGAGTAGGCCGTGAGCAGTGCTTGTGACCAAAATTCTCACAAGGGCTTCTCCTGAAATGTACACCCTATGTTCGCGATCTCTGATTGGTGCATGGGTGGAATTTTATGGGAGAATATCCAATAAATATCTTGTAACCTTATGACGGTGATGGGTTGAATAGTTCAAAGAACCTTTTTGAAGCCTTTGGCTGTACTAGTGTAATGTGATATGCACAGAAGTACTACCTCATGCTTCTAACTCGGTTTTTAACAAATGGACGACTTTGAATGTGACAACTCAATAAGTTTTCAAGTCTAAAGCATTTATTATGGACGAAAGAACACGTTACCTGTCTGCTAAGCTTGTTGTAAGAAGGAGATCATCATGGAACCGATTCCGAGAAGGTACGACAGAGAGAAGTTTTTTACCTTTTCCGTACCACAAGATAAGGACCTCAAATTTGACAGGTTACTTATGAATGTGTGTCTCACTGTTTTAATAAAGCAACATCCTGTTCCCATAGGAACACATTTTTATGGCTGTTCTGAAAATTTGGATTAATAGTTGTTTATGGCCGACTATTGAAAAATAGATAGACTCGCACATTGTGAATGTTCAGAAATTAATTTATTATTTTCATGTTTACAGTACAAAATCTGAAACATTTCTTTGTAGGTGAAAATTTGCTGATGTCAAAACAAGAACAACAATCTGTCATTGGGGTAAGAAAAATAAGCTCTTCATTACATTTTTCCTCAATTATATTTTTAAGCCTCTTAAGTTAATGCATCTTTAATAATGTATTTCAAAACTATTTTAATGTTTTTTTATTTTATAAATAAACTAAAGTTGTATTTTATGATGAAGTTTTTGTAACATTTGTGTGTGTGTGTGTGTGTGTGTGTGTGTGTGTGTGTGTGTGTGTGTGTGTGTGTGTGTGTGTGTGTGTGTGTGTGTGTGCGCGCACGTGCGTGTGTGTGTGTGTTGTTTGGCAGTTTTCCTGTGGTTGGCAGAGGAAAGGTTACATCATGACACCTTGCCAAAGAACGTGGTGAAAAACAAAGACCCCTGTTTTTGCATCCAGTACAGTGGAATGCTTAAAATCCAGAACAGGTCCTGATATTTAAAGGTAATATGTAAATTTTTGCTGCACATCTGAGTTGCATCTGTGGTTAATGTGTGCGAAAGAGGATTGTTCAAATTAATGGAAATTGGAATCATCCTGAAAGCTGTGCTGTTTTTCTGGGCACATGATGCTTTCAATAGCGAACAAAGCATGTCTAATGATGTCAACTAACAAAATATAACAAAATCTCTCTCATCAAAGGCGTAGCTCACCCAAAAATTACAATTCTGTCATTATTTTCTCACGCTCGTGTAGGTCTAAACAAATGGCTTTCTGTTTTCTATGGAACAACCAAAAGTAAAGTCTGGAAGAAAATTATAGTCTCTTATACAATAAAATTAGATGTGAAACAGAGTCAAGGATTAAATGCACAGTTAAAGCTATAATCAGAGATCTTCTTAAGCTGTGTGATATCTTGGTGTGAGAAACAGAATGATATGTAAATTATTACTCACTGAAAGTATGTAATGAAAAATGCGTTTGCATACCAAAGATACAGAACAGTATCCTATATACAGTTCAGTATCCTATATAAAGTTGGACAGAGATGGACTACAAAAATGTCAAAAAAACAAAAAAACAAAGGCACAACATATAACCAATATCAAAACAAGGCTGACAATTATTTGAAAGAAGTAACTATTTCTATAAAAAAATAGTCAGACCACACTGATGTACTTTAACTAAAAAATGAACTGTAAACCTTTTTTAAAAATATAATTTGGATTTTACTGGGATTGTTGTACCAAAGCAGGTTTTAAATGAAAGCATCCCTGCCCAAAGCTGATTTATTGTATTACATGAATCACAGCATCTTTTATTACTGTTAACAAAAGTCAACTGGCCTACGATAAAAGCTAAACTCATGTGGGTGACAACTTTTCCATGAGAAATTATTGGAAATCTAAAGGCTTTCTAGCTGCAGGTTTAAATGCAGCTGGCTGAACCTTAGACATGAAAGAGAAATCTTTTACATCTGCTTGTCTTGCTCTGTTAATCTCTAAACATTGAAACTATTTTTGTGAATCATCTTCCCAGAACATTCAGACATTCCTGGCCTTCTAATTTAAGACGCTTGTCCGGAATATATTTCCCCTGGACTTTGATGAAAGTTTATTTTAAAACATTTATAGGTTAATAATATTTAGAATACTTTGCCTGGCAGTTGCAGCAGAAAACACATCGAATGAGAAACATAACCTCAATGGGAATTCAATCTATTGATTCATGTTCATAGACACATTTTCATGTCAGTAAAACGACTTTGAATCAAATATATTTTAATATTTTAATATACTTTTTGGATTATAAAAAACTTGTCAAACTATTAAATAAAACAAAGGAAACAAAAATTAAACAAAACAATTATTTGATTATCTTCAGTTTCACCCGTTAACTAGAATGTGCAGGAAATGTTTTCTAGTGAATTTATCAAGGAGCTTCTTAAGATCTCTTTTCTTCCCCTTATTTTTTTTTTAACCGATTTGTCATAAAAAATATTATGCATATTTCCTAAAAATTTATTTTATTCAAATACATTTCATTAAGTGTCCCAAAACTTTTGAACAGTGTTGTTTATTGAAAGGAGACATTTTTTTGTGCATTAACACAAATCCATAGATTCTTAATATGTAAACTATATCACGAACTACTGAGACTGGGTTGAAATGAGAAGCTGTATATGTACAACAAGACTGACTAGTACATAATGCCTTATTCTGAATGGTAGTTATGTTCTGCTTAATGCGAAGGTTTCCTCATCTCTTAAACTGCATATTGTACATTCCAAAGATCTGTGAAAATAAATACAAAACAGGGTTTTGGACCAGAAGTCTCCTCACTTGCTATATCAGGCGGCTCACATGTGTTCCGGCTGATTTTTGCTGTATTTAAAAGGATCAATTGTCCGTCTGGATCTATTTTTAAACGTAGTTCCCAGAGGGTCATTCTGCATTTGAGTGGGTTTTCTTTCAACTAAATGTGTATTATTTTTTCAATGCAATCAATCAATTTACTATCCACAGTGTATACATTTGTATTGTTTTTCATTCCAAGACATCATTAAGAAGCTTTCAATGTACTCCAAACATATTAATCCATTGAAATTTCTCAAAGGATCCAAAACAAGTTTTGTGTTTTCTTCCCAATCAGCATGTTTTAACTTTTCACCTTCGCACGCCAGAGCAGACAAGCCGAGGAATCATTCCTGGTTTTGGAAATGGGTAACGGATATGTGGAATTTGAAACATTTCTGATGCTGCTCCAGCCACTGTTTACAGACAGGCTATGACATCAGAGGGGCGACTTTATAAAAGTGCATGTGCACAGAGCCAGGCAGTGAGCAAACACAAGTTGAAAATCTCATTGTGGTGAAACACATTGCAGGGCATGATGGTAAATCTACAGACTGGCAGAAACAAACTCATTGCATGGGCATTGCTACTCTACCTGACCTCACAGGTATGATTTACTCACTTCATTTGGAGATCTGTTTTATTTGTGAAAGTGTTTGTCTGGTTTTGTATTTTTGGAGAAATTTGATTTAGTTTTAGTACAGTATAAATTCCTCCTATAAATATTTTTTTAATTTCTTAAATTGAAATACATAGTGTATAATGCGGTCTGTTTTGAATGTATGACTTTGCCTGTGGTTGGTTTAAAGATTTTAAAGAGGACTTTTTGGGAGGAGTATTGTTGTGTTTGGAAAACCACTCATTTGAAGCAACAGTGGATGGAATTTTTTCTGCGTGTAATTGGGCATTGATGTCAAATAAAGAGTGAATGTTCTGTTCAAATGGAAGATTCTCGTAGACTTAAGTCGGCTGGCTGGCTCTTACATTGTTTTATAATTGAAAGCATGTTTCCAATGCTTTCAGAGCTTGGGAACACATACTGTATGTGATTCACATCAGATCGGGTTCCCTTTTCATATGTGTTGCATTCAATTAATGGAGTTACACAATACAAACATAAACACTAAATAATATGATAGATTGGTAAAATTCTCTACAAAATGTTTCTACATTTTTGGTATCATTCATTAACTGTTCAAACACGTATGACAGTATTGGCCTTCTAATGCAGAACACAAAAAAAGTTATTTAGAAAAATGTTTTTTTGTTATATAAACACAAACCCTTGAGAAATCCCTCAACATTTTTTTCATCATGTTATTTTTAACCTGTATGGTCTGTTTTTTAATGAAGAACAAAAAATAGGTGTTTTCAAAAATGTTGGTTACCAGACAACTCCACCCTCCACTGATTTCCATCATATAGATTCGATTAAATGTGATTTAATCTTTCCAGAAAATATTTTCCCTCTGTTATTTCAAACCTGTAGGACTGTATGGCCGTTGATCTAATGCAGAACAAAAAAAGAAGAAATTTGGAAGAATGCTAGTATCCGGACTACACTGCCCTCCAATGATTTCCATTATAGACACAGTAGTTTCATTTGTGTTCTACCGAAGACACAATCATATTCAGGTTTTAAACCACAAGAGGGTTAATGCATGATGACAACATTTCTATTTTTATGTGAAAAATCCCTTCAAATTATTACTTAATATACAATTCTCTGATACATTGTATCATGTCTTAGGTTTGCTGTCAGCAGTGTGGTGGGCCATGTCAGTGTCTATCAGTTCCAGTGTGCCCAGAAGGGGTTCCGCTTATTCTGGATGGGTGCCAGTGCTGCAGGGTGTGTGCCCGGCAGAGGGGTGAGGCCTGCACGGACCGCTTTCTGTGTGACAGTCAGCGTGGTCTTCAGTGTGACTTTAGTGCCAGCTTCCCCGGTGACCCTGGAGAGTGTGTCAGTGAGTGCCAAAGCCGTTTTTACATACAGTCTCTGAGAACATGATTCATGATCAAATACATGAGTTCATCTCTTTTGTTATAGGTCTGAAGGAACTTGGATGTGAGCATAATGGAGTCTTTTACAAGGAAGGCCAGGTATTTCAGCCGTATTGTGCCCTTCGATGTCGCTGTTCAGGAGGAGGCGTGACCTGTGTGCCCCAGTGCAAAGAGGACGTTCGCTTGCCCACCCCAGACTGCCCTCACCCACAGAGGGTTCAGCCACCCGGAAAATGCTGTAAAGAGTGGGTGTGTGATAACATGGACAACACTGTGCTTGAGGACGCTCTTATAGGTTTGTTTTGGTTGCTATGTGTTTGTATCCAAAAACAGAATGAATCTACATGACTCATTGTTTATTGCCTTTTAGAATTTATGTAGTCATGAATTTGGTAGTGTCATAAAAATGATATTGTCCCTACTTTGTTCATGGGAAAAAGTTTTCCTCTACATAGGTGGAATGCCTGCCTTACATCTTTAGGGATTTGCATAAATCTTTTAATGTTTCGTATTCCAATAGCTATTTGAGAAGTCCACACACATTCCAGGAGTTTTCACTGTGGGATTCTGACTATTTAATTGAAAATGTCTTGCCAGGATGGAGCCCAAAAGTACAAAACTGGCCAACTTTCCATGATTCATAACAAGATTCACGTCTGTGTAAAGCAACAATAAACTGAAAAACCCAGACAGAGAGTGAAACACCAGTCAGAATAGATTTCAAAGGCAATGTCACCCAAGTTACATCAACAAAAAATAGTACATTTTGTTCTTTGTGTGCTCAACACGCTTAAGAAGTTTACAGAACAGCGTCTGAAATCTGATGTATTCAATCTTAGAGATTATCAAATTATATCAAAGGATGTTCATCAATTTACCCAAAATACATGATTCATTACGATGAGGATTTATATGTAAACCTTTATGGACCTTTTTGCTTATTTCAAAAGACATATTTGAACATACACAATGTAACTTTTTTATTACTGGTTTTCATCATGTTGAGATTTCTAAATTGAAGTTTAATTGAAATGTTTTGGGTTTTGCAACAGCTTCCAGAACAACCCAGTCGGTGCCTGCAAACGTTGGCGCACATCAAACCAGGCCGAGCTTAAACTGTGTGGATCAAAGCTCAGAATGGAGTGCTTGCTCACAAACCTGTGGACCTGGTATATCAACCCGGGTGTCCAATCAAAACCCGGCCTGCCGTCTTGAAATGCAGACTCGCTTGTGTACAATCCGACCCTGTCATTCTGTTCTCCAGAGAATTCCACAGGTTCCTATGTGAATACATTTTATACAAAAATAAATAAGTGAAAAACTTATTCAAATAGTAAAATGAAGTTAACTGTATCATCTTACAGATCTAGGAAAGCTAAATAAATCATATTTTTCTTTTACGAGCTAAAACAAATTACAACACAAAGAACATTAAATACACATTTATACAATAGCAAACAATGATAAACATTTTGAGCTGATCACAGGGATTTTCTTGGCTTGTACCTTGTAACCAAAACTTTATTTTATGACCATCAATTTTTGTACTCAATTGTTTAGTTTCATTTCAACATTTGATGTCTACTCTTGGCTAAATCTGAAACCTAAAACCCAGTTGAGGGATCATTGCTCTATTCAACCACATATTTGGTGTTTCAGGGATCAAGACGGAAATGTCAGCCCAGTTACCGCTCAGCGAGACCTCTGCTGCTCTTCCATCAGGGCTGTTACAGTACACGGTTTTACAGGCCCCGTTACTGCGGCATGTGTACAGACAACCGGTGTTGCTCCCCGCACCACACCGGGACCACGACGGTCACTTTCCGCTGTCCTGGAGGCCGAATGTTCAATCATGCTGTCATGAGCATCAACTCCTGCATTTGCCACTACAACTGCCCTTCTTCTGCTATGGGAACATATAGAGGAACATCCTTCTGGGGTTAGATATTATCACCATATGATGACTAATCACCTGTGTCTTATCTTTGGATTTAGATATTAGATGTGCCTGATATACATGTAATAACTTATTAAAAGATATCATTACATAGTTGTGACCCATATGCAGTAAAGCAATACTAAATAACATCTATGAGTCACATTTTGGCGACAGAGATGGAATTGTACTGTAATGCAAATATGTGTTGGTTATGTGTAATGTGACATTTAACCTTTTGGCATGTTTATCTGTATTTATGCTTTTATTTGACCCGCACGATTCTTGGTGTTTACCAACGTAATGCAAATATTTATTGTACATATTTGTAAATACTTAAATTTTGTAATGTGATGTATTTTTAATAACTAAGAAATCTAAAATACAAAGAATTTTTTTTAGGAATGTTTCAGGTTGCACTACAGAATAGACAACGTTACACGTCTATAGTCAGATTTATAAAATATGTATATAAACAACCATTTACCATGTTAATCCCTTCAAAATTTTCAGTAATAAAGAATTTGATAAATAATAAAACAAAATTTGCACATCCGACAGAGACGAAATTGTAGCATCACTTGAATGATGTTTTGTTGTGGCATTTAATATAAAACATCTGTTTTGAAATGGATGTTTAGGACTTAATAATGGAAAGCAGCCCAGCATATATGGGAACTTCTTCAATACAGTTTAGAAAGCATCTCAAGGTAAGACATGACCACTTATTGATAGAATGTTCCTTGGAGTTTTCTTAAATGTATTGGTTATGTGAATGGTTATGTGAAACTATCTATTAAAATGCCAATTCTGGAATTTCAAGGAATTACAAAAATAAAGCATTGCATGCAGATTTGCAACCCTTGAATTAGCCTTGAACTCCACAGTGCTCAGTAAACTGAGAGGTAAGACTGCCCTCACTTGTTTCTTGATGGAATGGCAGGAAGCTTACAGAAGGAGTTGTGACACTTTCAATGGGCTTACATTACTGTACAAGTATAAAACATGGAAACAGAACTTAGATCATACTGTCTTAAAGTGGCAATTCCCACCAAAAAATAAAATTCTGTCAATATTTTCTTATCCTGATAATTTCAAATGTGTATGACTTTTTCCTGCAGAACACAAAAGGAGATATTGTGAAGAATGTTGGGAATCGGCACTAATTTACCTGCATTGTTCTTGTGTAGAAGTGAATGGGTGACACTGTTCTTTGATTGCCAATATATAAGTATCCTCTTTGTTCTGGTGATGAAAGTAACACAGGTTGGAGTATTTTCTTTTTGTATTTCACTAGCAGGTGTTTCATCAAAAAAAATCCATCTTTAAAGGTTATTTTCAAGCCTCCAGTTTCATGTGATTTCTTACTTCTGTTTTACCTTTCTCAGTTAAAGCATTTGTCACAATGCACACACACTTCCTGTTATATTTCATGTGTGAGCATACATGACTTCCACCCAAGAAACGTGTTGCTGTCTTTAGTTGTCTGGTCATAACGATGGCGTCAAATGATACATGCGGGAAGGTGAATGTGGATTTTACACACAAATTCTTACCCACGGTGTACGTTGCTGTATTCACACTTGGACTACTGGGAAACATTCTGGGGCTGAAATCTGTGTATCAAAACTGGCAAAAAATGGGGAATGTAAATGTCTTTGTCTTGAACTTGTGCCTGGCAGATCTTTTGTACATCTTGACTTTACCCTTCCTGGTGTCTTACTATGCATTGAACAGTCAGTGGATATTTGGAGACGTCTTCTGCAAGATTGTGAGGTTCTGTTTCTGCATGAACCTTTACGGCAGCATTGGCTTCCTCACATGCATCAGTGTTTACAGATACCTGGGCATCGTTCACACTTTAAGAGTCAACGGAAGGATTACAGTAAGACATTCGGTGATGATTACTTCCATGGTTTGGTTTTTGATCGGTCTGCAATGCCTGCCTGATATGTTCTTTGAAAAAACCAGCAACAGGAGCTGTTATGACACAACTTCAGACCCTTACATTAACGATTACCTGAAATACAGCCTCAGTCGGACGGTTTTGGGATTCGGCATCCCCTTGATAATAATGGTGTGCTGCTATGGACACGTGGCTTTTTCTCTGATGACAAAGAGGAAAAACCAGGACACCGATGTTATTTTGATGCTGAGATGCCTCAGACTGGTCGTGGTCTTGACTCTGTTGTTCTCCTTTTGTTTCATTCCATTTCATATTTTTAGAAACTTCAACCTGATAACTCGAATCACCAAGTTGCAGGGCACATGTCAGAAATGGTATTCCGATATTTACATTGCCAACCAGATTGGAAATGGACTGGCATGCATGAACAGTGCAATAAACCCACTGGTTTACCTCTTCAACAGTGATGAACTGCTTATGAAGTGTTTCATGCGGCGTAAACGTCCAGTGATGGAACAAAATTAAAGAACATGCGAGCATAACCATGATATGAAAGGATTCTTTGTGTCAAGACATCTTTCTTTCTGGCCCTTAAGGCACGACCGATCAGTGAATGAAACAGATAAAACAGATTCTAATCGCATTCATTTTGGTTATACTTGTGATATTCTGTATTACAGCCTTCACTGTGTGAATCTTGTGACAGGAAATGTGCTTGTGACGGTTTGTTTTAAGAAAACTCACATGTAGCTCAATACTCATACTGCAGTGGGCTGAAGGGAATTCTGTCTGTTTGTGGTTCATTTCTATACAGGAAGACAGAGACACCTAGGTGTAATAATAATTTTTTAAAGAAAAATAACTTTGATACATATAAATTATCATCCAATGTCACAAACTAAAATAAAAAATAAAATAAAAAAATGAAAATATTTCATCTAGAAATACGCACTTACTAAGTTACCCGAAGTGATTAAAACTTAAAGTTTACAAATCAAAGAGAGAATTCACCCAAAATTGAAAACTGCATCATCGATTACTTTCCCTCTCGTTTGTTCAACACAAAAGAAGATATTTCAAAGAGTGTTGGTAACCAAACAGCACTGGCACCCATTATTGTCTATTGTATAGACACAAAACCAATGCAACTTAATGGGTGCCAGTTCCCAACATTCTGCTTAATGTCTTCCTTTGTGTTCTGCAGAAGAAGAAAAAGGTTTGAATGAAGACAAAATGATTTTTGTGCATACTTCCAAAATGTATTTATAAATATAACCTGCTGACGTTCAATAAAATAAATGTTGAAAAATTGTCAGTATGTTTGTACCAAAACAAATGGCTGAGGAAGACATGAGTCCTACAGTAGAAAACATGAATGGTCTCTTTGGTTATATCTTTAGAACAGTTGCAGTGTATTTGTATCCCCGCTGAAAGAAAGCAAAAAAACAGCCTTCAGCTGGTTGATGGGTTTCAGCTGGTCTACCGGCCTGATTTTAGAGAAGCTTTGGCCACATTAACTGGTTTAAGCGTTGCTTCTAGAAGGGTGTTTAATCTGAACTCCAAATTATATCAGCTTAAACATAAACATATAGTGTTATCTACTTAATATAATCGAAATGATAAGATGCAGTTATAGCTGACACTGTGACTAAAGGTTAAAAGCCAGCAACACTCAATAACCTTAGCCCTGTTGCAAGCTGTGTGTGCTGGCTGGAGTTAGTGAACCCATGTTCTGGCTGACATTAAAGGACAAGGCCAGGCTGCACAGATCATATATCTGTGTGTCATCGGGGTGGGGGGATAAGGGGAAAACACACCAGCTTCTCAGGTTCAGTCACATTAAAATGAGCATCTAAAACGCATGTGTGCTTAAACACCGCATCTGGGAATAACAATTCTGCTTGTTGTCTTTCCGAATGATGGACGCACTGCCAAAGGACTTTCGCAGACGAACCCGCTGTGACAGTGCAGGTGAGTATAGATGGCGATGACTAAACTGTCTGTCTGTAATTTAACATTTAATATGAGCAAAGATTATGAAAAGCAGAAAGCTGTGAGTATTGCTTGAAGAAAATCCACAACTGAATTAAACAAATAAATAAAGCGGTTTTATATTTTATCTGGTGTGATGGCCTGCAGAGTCACTTGTTTATGTCTTTCAATGTGTTACACGTGTGGCACTTGGGTGTGGTGGGTGACATCAAGCAAGGGGGTAAAAGTGTCAAATGTCGGATTTAAAGCGAACTGCAATGTAGTTCTGAGTAATGCACAATACAACAGCTGGCCTCTCACATCATTCAAACCCTACTGGTGGGACATAACTGAAATACCAGTTACATACCAAGACGAATGAACATAAAAAAACAGAAGAAAACCTTGATCTCTCGACAAAATGTGCACACGCAGATCCAGCATGACCTACGAGAAACAGCACATCTCCCTATCTTTTAATCTTTTAGCTCATATCAGATGTTAAAACGTTGCAGTTTTGAAGTAACTGAACATGACAGAATTGACATGACAGAAAACAGATGGGCAGCAAGACAGAAGAGATGCCAAACATGCACGTACACTGTTAAATAAGAGACATCGAGAATCTGTTTATAGAAGCATCCTGATGTTTGAGTTATTTGTAGTGGATCGAATTGTAAAATGACCCTTATCATGCAGTTTATTTCCAATTTCACATGAGGATTCTCATGTCTTCTGCTTTTTGCCTGCCTCTCAAAAAGTCACCTTATTGGTTAGTACTTAAGCCAAACTATTACTTGAAGGGGTATACTCCAACTCTTTGAAAACTGGAAAGCCCAATTCACAAGAAGCTTGCACAATATTATATTTCAAAAGACTACCCGCATCATTTCCAAGAAAGGTATTTTAAAAAGTACAGTATTTCACCAACAATTTTACTAGAATTTTGGGACTCACTTCTGCATTAACATTTTTTCACATTTTAGAATAATACTAAACCCATCGAAATTATGAAATAAGACAAAGGGAATTATTGAAATTGTGTTAAATCTAAATAAGTGAAAAATATATTTTACCATCTTCCTAAAGTCTCACCCTGAGATGCTTTTAAAGGATTTTGAAGACTCTGTCTATTCTGAGTTCTTGCACTGTTCTTTCTTCAATATTCATATTGGAAATATATTGGAAAAACATTGAACTCAAGTCACCCAAAACTTTTGCCCTGTGATGTAGAATGTGTTTTAGTGTGTTTGGATTCTAGGTGTAAGAGCATTTGTGGCTACACTATCAGCCACATCTGAGAGGTAGCTAGAGCTATGATTGCGTTTTCAGCCATGACGTGTCGCAGAATAACATCCTGTTTTTATTCCATCCCAAACTATACAGTAAATGGCAAAGTGTGAAAAGGTGTTTTGTTTTTGTTAAGCCTGCGCATGTTAATGTGATATGTGAATGCATTTTTTTGACGGTAGCTATCTGTCTACAGTTGAGCAGAAGCAGAAATAATCCTTATGTCTGCAGTTTTGTTAACTTTATGTGCCACATCCTGAAAAGACTGTGCACCTCATTGTACCCTATCATGATGGATAGTGGGTCACCTTCAGCAACACATTCTCCTTTCTTTGGTATCTAAAGATGAAAAATGTTTTAGCCTTTTACAAAGCTGGTTTACACAGTTGTATAATTATAATTTGTAGTTTGCTCCCTTTGTATGGTGTTTTTGTACCTAGTCAAGTTTGGTAAATTTTTTCCAGTTTGTTTCTCTTTCAAGATCTGACTGCCTGCAAAAAAGTGTAGTGACATAGATGTATGTCTAGTGACATGAATTATGGTAACCTACTCAGAATTCGTGCTCTGCATTATACCCAACCAGATTGTCCACGCACACGCACACGCACACGCACACACACACACACACACACACACACACACACACACACACACACACACACACACACACACACACACACACACACACACACACTAGTGAACACACACCTGGAACAGTGGGTAGACATTTATGCTGCCATGCCCGGGGCGTTCTTAGGGATTCGGTGCCTTGCTCAAGGGCACCTAAATCATACTCCTGGCCCAGGACTGGAGCCCACAACCCTAGGTTCTCTAACCATTAAGGCTTCCCACTTCATTACATTTAAATACTTAAATATTTGAATAACTAAGAAATAAATAAGCTCACGAAAATAAAATAACTATTTTGATAATTCTGTATAATTTGTATAAAATTCATAATTTCATAAAATTCTTCATAATTTTTTACTTTCAGTCTTTGACTAGACTCTGGGAGTTGCACCAAACTTGGGATTATTGTGGCATCATTTGTTGAATTTGAAGGAACTGAAATGAAATCAAAGTGCTTGGACTAATTAAGTAGATCGGACATTCTATGTCATATCTGTGTTGTTGTTAGATATTCATTCAGTAGTTTCCATGTTAATGTTTGCCATCTGAATCATTTGTACAATGAATCATTGAGTTGAGTTCTTGTTTTTGTTTGGCAACAAGATGCAGTGCTGTTCTTCTTCTTATCCTAGATCACTGTCTCTCAGATTGAGTGCTCTTATATTTTACATTGACCTCAACCCTAAAATGATTAAACCCATGTTCAGAAATGACATTAAAGCCGTCATCTGATCTACAGCCTCAAGACCCCAGTTTACAAACTGCCCTACAGTGATTGTGATGGTAGGCCTGCCCGCTAGAGGAAAAACCTACATTTCTAAAAAGTTAACCCGCTACTTGAACTGGATTGGTGTCTCAACTCAGGGTGAGCGGAGCCACTATGTTATAATTAGGGATGCACCGATACTGAAACTGGTATCGGTATCAGGGCCAAATTGAGTTCACGTTTTCGTACTCATAAAAACACTATCACACCAAAGACTGATACCCGATGACGTCATTGACAGATCTTAAACAGAGATAGCGACAGCAGCAGAAGACAGGCTTTTTGTTTTCTTTATATTATTTTATCATGCCCTCGGGTTAGTTATGGAAATCATTAGATATGTTTGTACTCTGACAACCTTGAGTCTTACAGAAAAAAGGTTTGAGTTACAGTTGCTACATAATTACAGAGATGTTGTCTTAAAATACTTGTCTCTGTGTGATAACTTGGAAAACTGCCACAATACCAAAAACAGGTATCGGCAAGTACCAGGGAAATAATATCGGTAATCATACTCGTTTTTTAATAAAAATGGTATCGGTGCATCCCTTTATTCATAAGATTACAATGTATTCAAACCTTTTTTTTTATTTTGGTCTCATGACAAATATTTATTTCATGTGTTTTTTTCGTATTATTTCTATAGTTTTTAATGTGGGTCAGTATCGAAGAGAAGCTGTGCACACATACCAGAACTATGAATTTTTCTGTCCGGACAATGATGAGGCCATGAAAATCCGCAGGTTAGAAGTTCACAATAACATTACTTTTAATTTAATAGTTATAATTTGAATTTGATCGAGTCAAAATCTTTTATTTTGTCATTTTTATATTCATTCTGTACATTATTGTGTATGTGTGTCATGTGTTTAGGGCATGCGCCTCAAATGCCCTCAAGGATGTTTCCAATTATTTCACTAAGCATCAGGGACAAGTAGCCGTGAGTCATGAAAAATATACATTTTATTGAAATTAATATTTTATAATTTGTACATTAAAAATTTAGCCAATCAAGACAATATAACACAATAGCTTATTTTATTTTTGTTTGAAATTGTTTCATTAAATATACAATAATAAATAAAAATAAATAAAGCAGTGGATCACTATGTGACTTAAGACCAAGCCATTTTTTAAAATTTGTTTCGTTTTTAGATGATAATAAGAGTCATCACAAGTGATAAAATTAATGTCTTGACCAATTTTCTTTAAAGGTATTTGATGCTACAAACACTACACGGGAGAGAAGAGGAGTCATCATCAGTTTCGCCAAAGAGAAGGGCTACAAGGCAGGTGCAGAGTTTTAATATCAAAGCTTTCATATCTGAATAAGAGTTTAATTTTAGGGCACATATGAAAAAGTTATTGTTGGGTGGGTAAACGAGGATATTCTTTTATTCAGGACTTTGTTTAAACTATCAGATGTAAGGGCATACCAATGGATGTTCCGGAGAAAAACACTTATGGCACATTTACCATTTTCTCCCCATTAACCAGGTTTAACAAATGTCTTGTCCAGGTGTTCTTCATTGAGTCCATCTGTGATGACCCAGAAATCATTGAGGCAAATATAACGGTATGAATAAAGCGATTGACTAATTGTTATAATTTTTTATTGTCACATGTCAAAATATTCCCTTGTTTGACCTTAACAGCAAGTAAAGTTAAACAGCCCGGATTATGAAAATTATGACAAAGAAGAGGCGCTGGTGGACTTTCTGAAGCGCATTGACTGTTACAAAATGTCCTACGTGTCCCTGGACGAGGAGAAAGACAGGTGCATTCAGCTACATATAAAAGCCTTCTTGTTTAGTGATGTGCACCCAACCTTTCTGTTTCCTCTTTGTTTAAAGACACCTCTCCTACATTAAGATCTTTAATGTGGGGTCAAGGTACCTTGTGAACCGTGTCCAGGACCACATTCAGAGTCGCATAGTGTATTACCTTATGAACATCCATGTTACTCCTCGATCCATCTATCTGAGCCGGCATGGTGAAAGTGAGCTTAATCTGCTTGGAAGAATTGGTGGCGATCCAGGCCTCTCTTCACAGGGCCAGAAGGTGATGTAGAAAATGTACTACTGGGTTTTGGAGTAGTTATTTTTTCAATAAAAAAGTGAGATTATTTTATTAGAAAATAATATTCTAATATTCTAAGCTCATGAGTCATATCTTATTTTTTAGTATGCTAGAGCCTTGTCAGAGTTCATCAACGGTCAAGCCATCAAGGACCTGAAGGTTTGGACCAGCCACATGAAAAGGACCATACAGACAGCAGAGGCATTGGGCGTTCCTTATGAGCAGTGGAAGGCCCTCAATGAAATAGATGCTGTAAGATTTTATAAAGATGTATATTGATGTTCCATGCAACATAATGCAGTTTATCAGAGTATCAATTTTTTTTCTTGGCCTTGTAAGGGTGTATGTGAAGAGATGACCTATGAGGAGATTCAAGCAAATTATCCAGAGGAGTTTGCAATGAGAGATCAGGATAAATACCGTTACAGATATCCAAAGGGTGAAGTAAGTCACATCAGTGAGTTTAAAGCGAACACGTTTAGATTATAACATACAAAAGCATGAAAATCATAATGGACAGTGTTGCTTATTTGCCAAAGTGTGTGTTCTTCAGTCGTATGAAGACCTGGTGCACCGTCTAGAGCCCGTCATAATGGAGCTTGAGAGACAGGAGAACGTTCTGGTCATCTGCCACCAGGCAGTCATGCGTTGCCTTCTCGCCTACTTTCTGGACAAAAGTGCAGGTCTAAAACACTCGCAGACTGTGAGATACATCGTGTACTTGTGTTTATCATCTTTACAGTGATACATTTGATCTTCCCACAGTTAATCTTCCATATTTGAAGTGTCCTCTTCATACTGTTCTCAAACTCACTCCATTAGCTTACGGTGAGTCTACAGCTACCCTGCACAGCACTATTAACTGTTGATTTTATTATTAAAAGAATTAAATATTACCAAATTAACATTTGGTTTTATGTATGAAACGTTTATATTTTCAAAGAGAACCAACTGCAGACCAACTGCAGTTTGATAGATGTTGAAGGTATAGTTCACTACTAGAGTATAAACAATTAATTCTGTTGAACACAAAAATAGATCATTTATTGAATGTGGGAGAGAAAAATGTTTTGGGTAATTTTCACTTCCATTTTTTTCTTACTATGGTAATCAATGGGGTCCCACAACTGTTTGGTCACAAGCATTTGTCTATAAATATTTCTTCTTGTTTAACCAAAAAAGTTTGAAAAAACTAGAGAGTAAGTAATTCATGGGAGAATTTGAGTATTTAGCTATCCCTGTAATTGGAAGGCACAATGAAAATGGTTTTGTTTAGTTTTTGGAAATAAACTGTTAATGTATTGTTGTTGAGGAGTGAATATTGTCATGTTCATTATATCATCTTCATGTCTTTGTAATGTAGGATGCAAAGTGGAGTCGTTCTATTTAAACGTCACAGCGGTAAACACTCACAGAGATAAACCTGCAGTAAGTCAGACACCACCTAAAAGTGTGATTTAAATTTATTTGCACATAGTTTTACTAAGTTACAATCCAGATACAAACCCAAAGATATTTGAAGTATCATACATACCATACCAATCATATACCATATACTCTAATACTGTATAGGGATTATTCGATATCTATATTCTGTATTTCTAAACGTCTGTATATGTGTTGTTCTGTAATTACTGCAAAGCTATTTTGAAACAGTGCAAATTTGTAAAAAAAAGCTGTTTAGTAAAAAACATATTAAGAATTAAGAATTAAGAGTTAAGATGACTTAATGGGGCTTGCTGTTTGCGTCCTAGGATGTGAATGTCGCAAGAGATCCAGAAGAAGCCCTACGGACTGTCCCTGAACATTTGTAACTTGAATGGAAAAACTGTTTACATTTACATTTATTCATTTGGCAAATGCTTTCATCCAAAGCGACTATATAGTATTATGCAGTGGTCAATGATCACTGCAGAGCGAACAGGGTTAAGGTGTCTTGCTACGATTCAAACCCACAACATCCACTTACAAGTCCAACTCTCTAAAACCAGACCCAGACTGACACCTCAGTGTATGTCAGACTGTGTATTATATTCAAATTTATCAAAATTTTCACAAACTTGCTTTTTAGTAAATATCATAGTAAAAGAAATAAATATATTTACAAATATGTGAAATATGTAATGTTTTGGTTGTTTTCAACTAATTTGTTAGTTTTGAATGTTAAAATGTCTATTGTGAATAAAGAGCTTTATATTAAAAACACTTATTATATGAATTGTAATATATGAAGTACATATTAAGTAATAAAGCAATATGTAAAGACCAATTGTTTACAAAATGAACAAAGAGTGATTTTGATATTGTTCATAGGATTGCTCAGTCACTAGTACCATGGACAGCAACCCAACAAATAAATATATTAAGTATATAAATAACAAAATGTGATGTATTTCTCTTTCTAACTGATTATGTTTCATATTAAAGATGAAAGACTCCAGGAAAAGTAAGATTAGTAAATCATCACTCCTATACACCCAATATATCTTATGTAGCACTGATTTAAGATGTTTTCATCTTTGACGGTAAAAAACACTGAAGACATTGCTAATGGCAAACAGACTAGTTCTCAAAATATCCCTCAGAATGGTAGCCATTCAGGGGTTAATATTTCGTGGTCCATTTGGCCCCCAAAACCGTGGAGACTGCGGAATTCCCAGCATGTAGGCGTGAAAAGAGGAACCCTTGAACCTGAGAAACCACGAAAAACTAAAAGTCAACAAAGTGTTTTCATTCGTCTCGTTCCTGGCATTATTTGGCCTGTCGTATCAATGTTAGGATGTTTTTGGAAGGAAGGGGGCATTACTCCTCCATTTAAAAGCAACTGCCTTACATGTGGTCAGTAGAGGACTTTACACACTTCTCTTGGGGTAAAACAGTGGATTTGACTCAAAGTCCTTCAAACTTAATGCAGTGGTTGATACCAGCAACTTTAAAATGGATTTTAATGTAGTTGTTTCCATTATATTGACCATTGGATCCTTTGGAAGCGTCTGGACAGTTCCTCTACAGGTATGTCATTTTTTTGGTAACAGCATTGTGGTTTTATAGTTTTGTTGTGTTATGTGTCTTGACCTTGTGAATTAAATGTATACCGAAGTGTGATGAGGGACTGATAGTGCTTGTGCACCACATAAATAATTGCTTGCTTTATACTAATTAAAAAAACTAAAAGAAACACAACTTCGCATATAATACAGTGCTCTTTTTAGTTTTACGTTGATTTTACAAGTAAATTCCACATTGGGTCTAAATAATAAGGTATAATTTAATTTTAAAAAATTATTCTTACGTTGGTTTGAAAAAGTGCAATAGTAACCCTTACAAGGTGCTTTTAGTTAACAATAATGCATGAGCTTAAATGAACTAACAATGAATAATTCAAATGCAGCAGTTATTACTTTTTAAAATCAAAAGTTTTCCCTTTTGCATAAGTCAATGTACCATGAACTAACAAGAATAATTGCATTGATAATACATAACATAAATAAGGATTACTTAATTCTAAAAAACACTTGCTTGCATATGTTACCTAATGCATTTCCTAATGTTAACACATAGCACCTTGTTGTAAGTTTCTTACTGTATGACAGCTTCTGGAAGCTCATTGAGAATGTATATCCATCCTATTGCCCCCCTTTCTGTCATGATTTTTTAACAACTGTTTAGTTGTGACACAAACAAAGGCTAATATGTTAACGCAATTTAATGTGAAAGACTACTTACTTTGTTCAACTATGAGTTTGAGTCAGAGTACAGTACAGTGGTCATGTATTGACACAGCATTAAACTGTGTGTTAAGTTGCTACTTGTGTACAGTGCTCACATTAATTTCCATTTCCACCCGCTTTATGAATGGCTTTGATTCAATTTATTTTTATGTGCGATCAAGACCAATCCACTGGCATATGTGAATGAAAGGGTTTGGAAACATTCCTTCTTAAAGCTTATATAGGTTAAATGTTGCCGTAGTATTTTATACTCTTCATAAAAGGACTTTATGCTGAGTCCTATGCAGTAAGACAAGACAAGTCAAGAGATATCAAGAACACACTCAAAAAACACTTTTAGACTTAACGTTAATGTTATTTTGTATTTTTTCAGAGATTTACACGTCAAACCTCGACACCAAAACCAGCAGTAAGTATAACAATAAATAAAGATGATAATGCTCAATTTAAAAACATTAGTTGAATTGTAATTTGTGTTACTCTATCTTTAGACTGGGTTTATTTCTATAAACCATGGAAATGTTTTCCCAAGCTTTAGCAGAGGTTAAGGTCCTTGATAAAATCTCTTTCCCTCTGTGAGATTTGTGGATCTTGTTCCAGATGTGTTTTTCTCTTTCGATGTAACTACTGTATATAATGTCTTCAAGATACATCATTGTTCAATGGTCTGTTGCGTGTGGTGCCTTTAAGACAGTAGTCTGTAGCCAAATCTTTGGCTTGTCTGTGGCCAAACCCTTGTGGTCTGAATGAGGTTCGAGTAAACAGATGATGTACTTTCAATGGAGATGTGAAATAAATTCAGAAGTGTTGATAAATCAATAGCAGAACTCTAACTATACCCTTTTAAGTTATTTCATGAAATAATGCCCTCAAAGAAGTTTATATAATATATAATATGACGGTTATGTATTAATGCCATTGTGGTTTTTTATCATGTATCTAGCTAAAGGTGACAGATTACCACGTAAGGTGTTCCGTAGTATCTCGCTATGCTTTAACCACTGTGGAGAGCACTGTGTGGAACCAGCTCCACATTACTAAAGAAGCTGCCTTTGAGGTGGATCTGACATCAGCCGCTTTCATCTCCAACTTTACCATGTAAGTTCAAAGTTACACCACATTTCCTGTCCTTTTTGCCATTTTACATAACTTTGAGAACCGTTCCAGGTTAAACATGCCATTTACAATTAGTTAAATTACAATCATTTGGAATTTTTTTAATCACTTTATCATAAAAAACACATGAGGATTGCAACTGTGCTGATGATCCATTTGCGCGAAAAGAAATGCTTTGTTAAAGAGAAGCATAGTTTTATTATAGAATTATTATATCCTATTGGTTCAACATTTTTTGACATTTGTTGAAAACATTCATAAAGTGTTGTTCTGGGAAACCTCCGGCCTCGAAAGGCAAATCCGACATTTTCAAGACTTCTGTAAACCTCCTTTGAAAAACAACTTTCATAAATAAACACATTCCACAAAAAAAGACTCCGTAACAGCTTGATAAAGCACACAGGGGCTTGATTCGGAAACCGTTGTAAGTCAAAAGTAAAGGACTTTCAAGGCAGATGAATAGCAGGCTTTGTCGAGAAAGCTAATAGAGAAAATGAGGGGACCTGGCTCTGTTCACTCTCGATTTTACCCGGCACTGTTTACCAAGGAACGTGGCCAAAGTACACACACTCGCCTATTTACATGTGCATAAACACACGCACATGCATGTAGAAGGATTCACAGAGCAAGACGTTTCAACATAAAGGCTGTATGCACCAGCTCAAGAAGGATACTCTTGATCTTATAAATGCATTTAAGTTATGTATCAATGCTGCTATAACATAAGTTGGACTGACTGAGACCTCTGTGTTCTCGCCATGTCACACGCACAGCCATCCCAGACGTCTTACTGCCACGCATACGTGCCGGCGCCTCATTTTCCACCGTCCCCTAAACCGTCCATTTACTCGCATTTCTCCAAACAAGGTCTTTTTCAAGGCCGCTGGTTTATTTTGGTGGGTTCTTGTTGATTTTTATTGAAATATATTTGTTTAAGGGGGCAGACCTTATTTTAGCATTTTCTTTCCCTGACCCTCATATAGAGCAATCCAAATAAAGAGTGTGTGCATAGCTCAGTGTTGTCGAAATCCTAAGTGTTTGTGTTGCTGCATGAGCCATCAGGCCAGAGGAATTGCTGTGAATGCCAGAGTTTCCCAGTAACTTTGTTTGCAGAGGGAAATGACCTTCTACGCTCACCTCTCCATCAACGTCGCAAACTGTTTGTATGTTGTCGGCCATCACTATACCAAAATTGTGTAACTGAACTTGTGGTTCTGTTATGTTTTTGTTTCCAATGACCCCCTGCAGCACATCAAATGGTAAAGTCTATGTGTCTGAGGTGAAGATGAGAAATGCTGCCAGGAAGATGTATGACGCAGCTAAGAAGCAGGGGAAAACAGCAGCACTTGTTGCCACTAAGTGAGTCCAAAATCTATTTAATACCTTCTCCAGAGGGACTGGATTTGGTTTTCTGGCAGAATTACAGTCAGCAGACTTCCACTTAAAATTGGAACAGACCGTATTTCATTTACGTTCCATCAAAAATGGGATTTTATGAATATATGTTCAAATCGAAAGATAGATTTTTCATGTCTCAAACAGCCCCCACATTTGTTCAGACATTAACGTTTATTTCTATTAATAAATTAAACATTTCCTAATTGTTCCAGTAGTAAATCTGAGATTTGCCACCCACATTCATTCCTATAGCTTTATACTGTAACTATGTGTTATAATTGTATTTTCGTTTAATAATATTTAAGCGAAAACATATGAAAAGTCATTAAAAATATGACTTTAAATGGTATGTTCCTGGTTTAAAATATCTTACTCTAGAAACTCTCTTTGTCTTTCTATTAGGGCTATAATGATATCAGTTTTTACTTTATGGTTATCATTGCAAAATTAATTTACTGTGATGATAGCCTCCTGATATTTATGTTTTTTTTGGGGGGTTTATTTGGCTTTTTGGCCAACTTGTCATACTTCAAAATTCAGTGTTAATTTCAGGTTTGTATCCATATTCTAGAAAACTGAAGTCCTCATCTCAAGTGTAGGACACGTACAATATTAATAATCATTCATTTTAATGTTTAACACCAGTTTTTTTTAATGTTTGTTGAATTATGTGTAGTATTAATATCAGTGTTGTTTAAAATACCCTTTCCCTGACATACAGTGGTAGTATATTATTGTACGTGTAGAATTGACAAAGCATCACTTTTTATTGTGTTTTATACGATTTAATATCATAAAGAGAATATTGTTGCTTTGAAATTGTTTGGCTAGATAATCGTGTAGTGAAAATCTTGCTATTGTTATACCTCCAGTAGATTTTCTTGTATTGTACAACTATGAACAACTGACATCTAAAGAACTGTTATATCTTGAAGGGAACGGGAGATCGAGAAGTTCCGTGTTGCTGTCAACGTGCCGCCTGGGGCTCGGGTTTCCTTCGCTCTGTCTTACGAGGAGCTTCTGCCACGTCGACTAGGACGCTATGAGCTCACACTGGGTCTGCGGCCTGGGCAGCCGGTGCAGAACCTCTCTCTGGATGTCAGCTTAACAGAGAGGACGGGGATCAGCTTTGTCAAAGCTCTGCCACTGCGGACCAGCCGACTGTTGACCAACATTGTTCAAGGTACCAAAAATATAACCAAAATCAATGTTTTAATATGCAGCATACGCTTGTTTCATCAAGAAATGTTTATGTTGACCCTATTGTTCCTTTAGCAGATGCCGAACCTCCTCCTTCAACCCAGGTCCATCAGAATCCCTACTGTGCACATGTGCGCTACAATCCCAACATGCATCAACAGAAAAACATCTCCCCAAGGGGTCTCAATGCAGACTTTATCATTCAATACGACGTGGAACTCAAAGATCCCATGGGTGACATCCAGGTCTTCATACTCGGACTCATGCTGACAGAATGAGGTAAAGGTAGTCCACCGAATGTTATAATGCTGTTACTGATCTTCTCTCTAGGTGGATGATGGCTACTTTGTTCATTACTTCGCACCTCGAGGTCTTCCAGTGGTTCCAAAAGATGTTATCTTTGTAATTGACATCAGTGGCTCTATGATCGGCACAAAAATCAAACAGGTAGCACCTTAACCCTCACGAAGGAATAGTTCGGCCAAAAATAAAATCTTACTTTTATGTGATTGAAACCTGAATGAATTATTCTTCCGTGGAACACAAAAGAAGATATTCTGAGGAATGTTTTATGGAATTTGTGTCCATACAGGGAAGTCAGTGGGGATCATGTTGTTTGGTTACCAACATTCCTCAAAATATCCTTTTTTGTGTTCTGCAGTAGAATAGATGTTATATTAAGGAATACTTTGACAAATCTGAACATTAAATTATGTATTTCTTCATTATATTTTACTGCAGACTAAAGCAGCCATGATGACTATACTAGGTGACCTGCGTGAAGGTGACTACTTCAATCTCATCACATTCTCAGATAAGGTCCACACCTGGAGGAGAGGAAGCACGGTCCGGGCCACGCGGCAGAACGTGCGAGAGGCCAAGGAATTCGTCAGGAACATAATCGCAGACGGCTGTAGGTGGTTCCTTTGTATTTTCCAAATTCTAGTAGTCTCTCAGTACTTTCATGTTGGTTTGTTGATTTACATTAACCCTTTTTTATCAAAACTTTTGCTCATGACCCAAAAAATCTAGTCTTTTCAAGGTTTAAAACTTATTTCTCAAACACATTAGGGACCAACATCAACGCAGCTTTAATTTCTGCGGCCAGGCTTCTGAATTCAAACTCACCCGCCGATCATGTGTCCTCATCTCACCGTGTTCCCATGATCATCTTTCTGACTGATGGAGAGGCTACGATTGGAGTGACGGAACCAGATGCGATACTGCAAAACGCACAGACCGCTTTGGGTTTAGCGTCATTGTTTGGTTTGGCCTTCGGGGACGATGCTGATTTTCCTCTTTTGAGAAGGCTGGCATTGGAGAACCGTGGTATGGCTCGGATGGTAAGTGACCACTACAGTTGTAGTATGAATGTTTCTTGTTAGGTTCTTGAAGGGACAATTAAACAAAAACATTTCTGTCATCATTCACTCAACCTCTTGTCATTTTAAACATGACATTTTTACTTCTTCAAAACACATAAGAAGATATTTTGAAGAATGTTGGTTACCAAAAACCATTCACTTATGTTTTATGACAATGCAAGTCAACAGATTTCCTTTACCAACATTCTTTAAAATATCCTCCTGTGTTCTGCAGATAAAAGACAGTAAACAATGACACTATTGTTATTCTTAGATAAACTATCCCTTAATGTTAAACCAAAGCAGCAAATAATCTCTAAACATGTACTCACTCTCTTGTCATTTTAAACTTATATTACATTCTTTCTTCTTCAAAACACATAAGATATTTTAAAGAATGTCAGTAACATAAAAATTGTACACATTTACTTATATTGTGTGACAATGCAAGTCAATGTTTTTCCCATACCAACATTCTTCAAAACGTATTCTTGTTTTATGCAGAAATAAGAAGTCTTACGGGTTTTAGGGTGAGTAAATGATGACACATTTTTCATTATTGGGTGAACTGTCCCTTTAATGTTTAACCAAAGAAACAAACATTCTTTCTACATTAACTCAACCTCCTGTAATTTTAACCCTGCTTGTTATTATTTCTTCTGCAAAAAACATGAAAATATATTTTGAAGAATGTTGGCGATGCAAGTGAACGTTTTTACAATGTTTTCAATATTAGGTAAACTACCATACGTGTTTGCAAAATGCATAAATGTCATTTTTTAGGTATATGAGGAAGAAGATGCAGCGATCCAGTTGAAAGGATTCTACGATGAAGTTGCCAGCCCACTCCTGTCAGATATCCAGCTATCCTATCTAGATGATCAGGCCTTTGATGTCACCCGTACTCTCTTCCCCAACTACTTTCAAGGTTCTGAACTGGTGGTCACGGGACGACTTAAGCCTGGCATACGAGATCTGAAGGTTACGCTAACAGCGAGCGACTCCAAACAGAAGGTTAAAGTGGAGAATGAGCTTCCGTTGACCCAAGCAGTCGTAAACACCACAACATCAACTCTGGGGTGTCCACAAAAGCTGGACGGTATTTCCAGCTTTGTACGTCGACTCTGGGCTTACTTCACCATCAAGGAATTGTTGGTGGCTAAAATGAACACCACTGATTTTCTCATACAACGTCTTCTTCAGGAGAAAGCCACCAATCTATCACTTAAGTACAATTTTGTCACACCGGTCACTTCTTTGGTTGTGGTAAAGCCGGATATCGACGATCCAGAGCCAACTAGATCTGCCGTCACAACTACAACTGGCAAGACTGTAGATGGTACAACATTAGGTGTGACAAATGTGACAAATCCTGTTTCATCTCCCAAAAAATCCAACTCTTCCTCAACTACCAATCCAAGCAAACCCACAGATTCTAAATCTGTCCGAGCACATCCGCCACCATCAGGGCTTCATACCACTGGTCGACCACCCAATATCTCTCTCTCCCATCCAGCATCATTGAAGAAGACCACCACAGTGCCTACACCCAGCAAGATATCCTCCTCTCCTCCCAGCACCATAAAAACCCCGGTTAAAAAGAGTCTCAGGATTCCACCCAGTACACCTCAGCCAGTCAAAACCACAACAAAAGCCACCTTTGTTAACACTGCACCTGTGGACTTAGTATTAACTGGTATTGAAAACTTTACTACACCAGGACTCACAACACTTCCACAAAGCACACAGACCTTGTCCTCCACAACAGCATCCACCACTGACTCAGATGCAGATGTTGAGATACAAATGGCCACACTCCTGGCGCCAACTTTTATGCCTATGCCTGGAATGACAGATGCTCCAAAGCTGTGGGAGGCATCTCGTGTTCTAGGTTAGTTTCTTCTGTATGTTTGGCTCGGTCACTAGAAACTTTGAACTATTCGGTAGTGTGCAAAAATCTTAGGAACGTCATAACTTTATTTTGTTCACTGGTCCAAGCCGGTATTTAGATCATTTGTGGTAGTGTGTCATTAGAAAATATGTGTTGAGATATCCTATCATTAACTTTGACATTGTATGTAATAACACAGTGAGAAGAGACTTTTCACATTACTTTAGCTTTGCAATTAGGTGTCTTGAAGTATCTTGAAGACATCAACACAGGTTTTCTGGATTTTCTGGATTGATGACAGCAAATCACTGGCTATTATCACCCATCTTGTGCATACAGAAATCTCAATGGACTTTTACAAATAATAGTAAAATGAACATTTTGTAAAGAAAACTCATATTTACTCTAAATGGTATAGATAACATTATTATAACTTGATAGAAGTGTTGCCTTCGGTGGCAAAACTTGGAATTTTGCAGTTAGAGTGATGATTGCCCAAGCTTTTGCATTCTGCCAAAGTTCCTCTAATAATGTTATGTTTGGTTGTGTTATAGATGTCTCTTCTACCATTCATATTGAACAGAAAGGTATGATAGTCCAAATATTCTATTATTTTTATGTAATAGACGGTCAGAAGCTTTAATTATTGTTTCTCTGTCTCTTTTTCTACTCTCATGCAGATATTGATCTTGTTAAAGGTAAGTGATCTATAGGCGGTTTATCTATGGTTGTTTTTCCACTGAAATCTGTGATATAGATGTTATTTTGTAGATTACAATGCAGCACAAGACTACGACTATGACTACAACATCCATTATGAGTCATGTAAGTTCATAACAAATGAATCCTTATCTACTTATTACACTTTAAATTCATTTTTTGGATGTAAAAACCCTTTGAACATATAAAATTAAAAAGTAACAGCAACCATTATAACATAATTTTTTCCAGATTCGGATGCTGAGGAAGCTGGTGAGAAATATTTAGTCATTATAATTATAATTAATTATTATTATTATCATTATTCTAATTATCATTTAATAATCATAATTGTTATTATTATTATATTTACTAATGGTACTTTTTTCTTTTTTTACTTTTAATTTTTCTTCTTAATCCTAATACTACTGCTTCTACTACTTATATTACTACTACTACTATTACTACTACTACTACTACTACTACTACTAATAAAAATAATTATGTTAACAATAATAATAGTAATAATTTTGATGTATAACTATAATAACTGATACTATTGTTTGCTTATTTATTCATCTATGATAACAATTTTTTCATCGTTTCAACAGACCTGGACAACACACTCAGTTTAAGCTCAGTTAGAGTATTTTCATCATCCGGTATGTCACTACGAATCATTTAAAATATTTTGTCTTCCTAGTCTTCCTTTGACTTTAATGTTAAAAGAAAAAGACAAAAAAATGTATTAACTGTTATGTGAGGGCGTTAAAAACATAAAAATCAAAGTGTCTCATATAATCAATTATCATTTGTCAAAAGTTGATGGAGACCCACACTTTGTTGTTCGGCTTCCAAAAATGAACCAGAACTTGTGTTTTACCATCGATGGAAAGGCTGATGATGTGTTACGTCTTCTGGAGGATCCAGACAATGGTATAAATCTGTATCTAGCCAAGTATAACTATAATTTTAAAGTGTATTTAGATCCTGCTGATCTGATCTGGTGGTTTCTGCTTAAGGCATTATGGTGGATGGCCATCTAATGCTGGGACATCCAAAGGAGGGGATGGAGAATCATACTCGTACATTCTTCGACAGGATTGTCATCACTGCTGCCAATAGTGGCTTCATGGTCACATTAACAGTGGATTTAGTAATCTTAGAGATGAAAGGGGAGGGACTTAAGATACTGCCCACCAATCAGCAAGGATCTTTGGAAAGGCAGGGCTTGAGAATCACGGTGAATGAACGCCACAGCTGTTGGATTGATGTTGGGACGGATGCGCAGTTCCTCATTGTGTTCCATCACTACAATCACCCCAAATACTTTCAGATGGAGCACCTGGGCTTCTATATTGCTGACGGGACAGGGCTTTCTCAGCTTTGTCAGGGGCTCCTGGGTAAAATTTTAATTTCGTTTATTGAAGTTCAATTTTTAATTAAAAGTCAATTTAAATATTTTGTATAATGACTGCAATTAAATGAAATTTAGTGTCTATCCCGTTTCTAATTTAAGAGAAAAGGTGTTTCATATTCCGCGTTTTGAGATTTAAGTTTAAGTTAATTAGAACACCACAGTTATATTATTACTCTTATTTTTTCCCTTTTCTAGGCCAGTTTCTACAAAACCATCTAGAGGTGATAAGCATCACAGACCAGACTGGTTTTCATCATGCCCAAACACATAAGAACGGTTCACTGGCAATGGGATTGTTAAAGAAAGGTGATGAGCATTTTCCTGTCACCTTACAAGACAAAAACTTGAAGGATTCATCTAGAAAACCACACTCGGCTCAGTGTTGGGTCGTTCCAAAGGTAGATGTTGAGAGACTTTTGGGTAGTTCCTATCAGAGCTATGTTGTGGATCACCAATAGATAAACTCTGGAGTGTAGCTCATGTTTCTGTATTCGGTACAGAAAGGACACTAAAACATTTGGCAAAATACCATTCTTACTGTGATTAAGATGATTTCAAACAAAGGCAGATTATTTTAAGGGGTCTGCTACTTAGTTTGAATAAATGTGTGTATATATGCTTTTATTTACTAAAATATTTTTTTTATATATTTTAATTAATATACTATGACGGAAGATCACTGTATAAGATATATCCCTGTACTATAATACTGTAAATTAGAACTTAATTCAGGTTCTCCTCCTCAATCCTGTTATGAATAAAAACATCACATGTGCCAAAATCATTTTAAACCAAAGGAAATTTGTGTTTCGTTTTATTCATATTTATTTTTGTTGCACAAGACTGCTCAAACACGAGATGAAATTCACAACTTAAAAACGGCGAGTTTGTGTCAGTTTTTTAAGTGTTTAGTTATAGTTTCAACAAAGAAAATGAAAGACGAAACAAAATAAATACAGTACAAAAGAAGAGTAAAACACATAATCCAAACATGAGAGAATATGCTGGAGAGGTGCAAAAGATAAAATAACTCCAAACATAGCAATGTTTGGACATCCAATAATTCTATTGGAATCCAGTTACAGTCGCTAACTTTGTGCACAAAGAAAGAAAACTGACTGTGTGTTTTCTTGTGATCAATAAGGCCATAAGTGACTTTGGCCCAGTAATTTGTAGAATGTCATGAAAATGTGAATTTCCATTTCAAATAAAAAGGAACAAAACTATTGTGAGGCTTTATAAGAGGCTTCTTAACAAGGCGAATATGAAAACCAACACGATGAAGGCGATGCTTGAATATTCTACACAGAAAGCAGTACAGCAATGATCAGCTGGTCCAACAGACTACTGTCCATTCATGGTAATAGGTAAAAGAATGAAGCATGATTAAGACATTTTATACAGCAGTGATGTGAACATGACAAATCTGAATACTTTCTGAAAAGTTTGTGTTGTGGTTTTTAAAATCCAAGTGTTAAAGAATGTCAGTCACTGATAAAGATGCAGTTTGTACGGTGAGAGGTTCAGAGGAAGTAGTGTAGTGTTAAAACAAATAAATATTAGCGTATTTAATCTGTTTTTTCAAGAGACCAGCCTAGAGAGGAAAAGCTAGATAGGAAAGAATATGATACTTCACATTTTTAGAAACGGTTGCCTTCCACGCTCTTATTTTAAAGACTTCAAAATCATTCAATTTAAAAATGTTCAAACATAGGTCCTCATCAGTCATCATTATAAACTTTAGACTTTCATGGGGAAGAATTTAGAACAAGATCAGTAGGAAGTGAGTGGTTTTCTATAATGTTAGTTACACGTTAATGGTTTACTTTTATTCTATACTGAATAATATACACCTCATTCAATTTTGTTATTCTAAAATAATCCAGCAATAAAAGAGAATAAATAATTTGAAAGAGCAGTGAGTGATAGTTAGATCTAATGAAATGATTCATACCTACAGGATCACACCATTAAGAATATTGTGTGTCAAATGCCCCTGAATTTCTAGACACATCAAAAGCAGATTTATTTACTTATTAAGTCGAATTCTGCATATTTTCCTATTACATCCAAGTGTCAAATAGTAGTGTTCATTACGAATGTTTATGGGTTTTTGTGCCAAATTCAGGGAACCAGTGTAGTATGAAGTTGTTTCTGTATGTGACTAACAGTCTGAGTTTGGGTATGCTTCACTACTGTGCCTCATATTTTCTTTCCTTCATACGTCACAGTTGTTCACATGTGTGGGTCTCAGTCAAGGGCAATATTTAGACAAAAAACACACGTTTCACAGAATTTTTGCGCAAAACGATGCATACTGCGAATCTAAAATAGCATGTCACCCACTTTGTAGTGCGGATAGGTGAGCTATGGAATGTGTGCAATGGAGAGTTTGTGTCTGTGTGCTAAACTGTGTGAATCTGAACGGAGACACGGGGCTTCAAGACAAAGAGCACTCTGCGTGAGAAAGGGACTGTTGAAAATGATTCACGACATATCTCTTGTGTTCTCCAAATCAAATTCAGCCTGACCTATCTGCTTTTTTGCTCCCTCTCATTGTTCATCCTCCCCAAAGACGTCATTCTGTTTACGCTTCATGTTCTCAAAGTCGAAGTCACTTCCTGTCATGCGCTTGTAGATTTCTTTGATGTCGTTGCAGGTCGTCTCAAAGTGGGTGGTGGCGTCGTAAGACCGTGATGCAAATACCTGCCAAAGTAACAACAGGATTGATTCCAGAAGGTTTGAACATGGCTGACTAATGTAGAAGAGAAATGATTGTGAATGATCGTAACCCTCACCTGACTATCTGTACCGTCATCTATAGGTTCATACATATCACTAATGGCCACAAACCTGCAGAAATAAGAAGATAATAAATAAATAAACATGGTATTATTCCCTAAAAGGGGTTTTAATGTTCATTACAATTTTGCACTTGGAAGATATGTAGAACAAACATGATATATGCATGAATCTAAACTATCTTATATTTTAGCTATTTCCTTTACAGACCACATTCTCTCATCCAAATTCATACGGAATACATGCTAAGCCATTACGAAGAATTGTTTCCTTAACATCCAAACTGTAAAAAGTGTCTAAAAACTTTCAAGCATGTTTTAGTAACACTGACTTTTCGTCAATGGGCTCGAGGAGTTCCAGAGCAGGTACGATTTCAGCTTCAGGATCCGAGGTTTCCACGGTGGTGCTTACAATGGCAATATATTTCCCCTGGGCCGCCACGTTATGAGCATAGGAGATCATGCACACGTAGATATCTATGTTCAAACAACATAAAATATACATTTAACTTGGAATCCATAACCCATGTGCCTCATCTTAATTGTAAATCATGAATGAAGAAGACACCCTCTGGTGGTGACTCTACACATTTATTTAAATTTTTAATGTATTCATTTGGCAGACACTTTCACAACTCATTCATTTACAGATATAATGGCAGATAGTCTCAATGACATAAACATTCCGACTGTCACGTGTTAATCTATAGACTAATCCCGCTGTTTATTGGAGATTGTCTGTTGCTGACCTGATTTGCGGTTCACTTGGTTCTGAGGGATGATGATCTGGCAGGAGTTGGCATCATTAGTATTTTTTATGGGATGGCTAAGGACGCAGATGACTCGGATCACCTGGCCTGCTTTCTGCACACGATCCGGGATGTAGCTGGGGTCACAGATGAGCTGTTTGCAGCGCGCAATCTGCAAAAAAGCAGGTTTATAACAGGTATAGAACTCAGAAAACAAATGTGTTACACCTGCAGGGAAACTAAATGATAGTTTATCAAATTAATATGCAGCGTTTACACAAAATTAAACAGTATTCACCTCTCCTTCGGATTTCACTCCCACCACATGGCCATTCTCCATAACTATCTCATCCACTGGTTTGTTCAACATGTAGGTTCCACCATAAATTGCGCTTAACCTGAAAATGTCCAATTAAGAAAACTTGAAATACACAATTCCTTCAGAAGGACTCTTTTACATACCAACATCGACTGACCTAGCAAATCCCTGGGGCAGCTCTCCTAATCCGTACAGGGGGTAGAGGTAAGGGCTCTTCCCATAGCGTGCCAGTGATTCACTGTAGAGTTTGATCCGGTTAATGGTCTCCAGACAAGGCTGTTCAAGGTAACTAAAAAAATAAATAAATAAAATGAATCATCCATTAAAAAGACAGAGAAAACTGCTCTCCAGATGCAGTAATAACTAAATAATAATACAATTTATACCAAAAAGGGAACAGTTTAATACTTAAGGTGCAGTACTATAACAAAACTGACGAATTTCACCGTGGCTGGTGGAAGGTTTTACACCGACTCTGTATGCAAAACTGCTTCAGTTCAGTGAATCCACCTTTTAGAGGTTATATAACATTAGTGACACATACTCGTCTGTCCTGTAGAGGGCCAAGGCATGTCCTGTGAAGTCTATGACATCCTGCCCTAAGTCAAACTTCTTGTACACGTCTCCCATCGTTGTTTGTTTGGGATCGACACCCTCGAACGTCTTGGGGTCATTCTCATCAAAGTTGGCCACGAAAACCAGGAACTTGCGGAAACGTCTTTTCTCAAACATTCCCATTAGGTCTAGACAACACAACATATTTGGTTAGTTCCGCATTTTTTTATTTCGTCTAAAGATTGAACGTCTAAACTGTGAAGTATTTACTTGAAGCAAGAGCTTCGGTTTCAGTGGAGGGCACTTTGTAGATTTTTCCCCCTTTATACACAAAGCTTCCCTCGACCACTTTGAAGTCGAGGTACCTGGTCACTTCAGTGTACAAAAGCATCTTGACTAACTGACCTGAAGGAGATAAAAATCATTGCTCAACACATTTACAACATTCATTGCGGTTGGCTTTCATTCAACATCCTATTTACAAACTTTTATGAATGCGTATTCAAAACGATACAAAATAAACAACGTGTAACGAGCCCACATCATCCTTGTCATTTTTTACCATTGGCCATCAGGAATTTAGGAATAAGGTCGACGTTCCAGTCTCTCCCCCGTCCCATTGACTCCGGGGGGCTGTATGAAATCCCAAATCTCTTGTAGAGCTGATAAACAATAGACGCGAAGAAAAAACACAAATAACATTTGAATGAAATGTATGCACACGCATCGAGATTGATCGTAAAGCATCCTCACCTCCTCCAAGGGTGTGATGGAGGAACTCTCACCCCCGTAATACGGATTCCGGTCCATATGCAGGACCTTCTTCCCGTTCACGGACATGATCCCAGAAAGGATGCATTCCTGTATATATATAAAGGCATTGAATCAAAACACTTCATGTGTTGACTTCCGTGTTAAACACAGGGATGGGAGTCACCCCACCCATCTCATAAAGAGCCACAGCCCAGATCAGCTGCAATCCTCCATGCAGGAAACAGCGATTGCATTAATCCTTTGCATTAGTATATACATTAAAAACAATATTTTGCTTTTAATTCACCACCAACTCCACACATTTGAGACTGATGTGACAATAAGGACACCCCAGAATAAGAGAATCAGCATTTTAAATAGATGCAATAAGGATGCTCCTTTGCTGGCTGATTTTGGGATGAATGGTGACCAGAGGATGCTGTAGGGTGACACATGCAGTGCTGTGGTCCTGATGATGCGATGATGCGTCATCAATAGGCCCTCGCGCATCTTTCCCTGGATCTTTAGGGAGCATCCATCTGTATGATCCCGTTTTAAAGCCTGTGGTCATATACATTATTATTTATCATGACTTTAATGAGCTACTCACTGTGAGTCCGGTGCCCAATACGATAACATCATATTCCTCATCCATGTCTTGTTCTCCGAACAGGTGCTGAATAATTATGCAGAAGACCTGAAGATAAACGGCAAATAAATAAACGAACGGTTTAATTTGATGGCTGTCACGATAGTGCTCCGCCCGGCGAGAGCTACCAAAGATGGCCCTGACCGCCGCAGCGCGATCTCCGGCGGCGTCGATCCATCCGCGAAGCAATATAGTCCCCCTCCGGAGAGAAGCCGCGGGGAAACGTCAGCCAAAAATGATAATTGAGACTCGTGTAGACAGGAGTCATGCACAACCCGTGTGGTTTTATTCATTGTGTTTGGGGTTACTTGCTTGACTGCTGTTGAGGTTCGGTTCCCAACCCAGAGCTTGATGGAAACGGGCGCAGTCACAGTGTTTGGTATCCATCCGCCCACATCATCGTCTGTGAAGCGTCTCAAAACTGCGCATTAATGTCATGATTGTTCATATTTGGGGTTATTTGGGGTTATTTGGGGGTTTGTCGTGGCAAATTTGGACTATTTTTTAATTTTATGTTTTTGAAAAGTAAGATCGGATCACCTTGAATGAAGCGATCATGTGACTGCACGTATTGCACTTATTGTACAAATGTTCATTCAGACATAAATATGGAGTGGGGAAATATTACTACATTCATATTTTCCTAAATATATATTCTAAATATTTCTTAATTTTCTTAAATGTATATCCTAAATATTCTTAAATATTCATAAATGTATATTCTAAATATTCTTAAATATTCATAAATTTATATCCTAAATCCTCTTAAATATTCATAAATGTATATTCTTAAATATTCATAAATGTATATTCTAAATATTCTCAAATATTCATACATGTATATTCTAAATATTCTTAAATTTATATCCTAAATATTCTTAAATATTCATAAATGTATATTCTAAATATTCTTAAATATTCATAAATTTATATCCTAAATCCTCTTAAATATTCATAAATGTATATTCTAAATATTCTCAAATATTCATAAATGTATATTCTGAATATTCTCAAATATTCATAAATGTATATTCTAAATATTCATAAATGTATATCCTAAATATTCTTAAAATTCATAAATGTATATTCTAAATATTCTTAAATATTCATACATTTATATCCTAAATATTCTTAAATATTCATAAATTGATATCCTAAATATTCTTAAATATTCATAAATGTATATTCTAAATATTCTTAAATATTCATAAATGTATATTCTAAATATTCTTAAATATTCATAAATTGATATCCTAAATATTCTTAAATATTCATAAATGTATATTCTAAATATTCTCAAATATTCATAAATTTATATCCTAAATATTCTTAAATATTCATAAATTTATATCCTAAATATTCTTAAATATTCATAAATGTATATCCTAAATATTCTCAAATATTCATAAATGTATATTCTGAATATTCTCAAATATTCATAAATGTATATTCTAAATATTCTTAAATATTCTTACATTTATATCCTAAATATTCTTAAATATTCATAAATGTATATTCTAAATATTCTTAAATATTCCTACATTTCTATCCTAAATATCCTAAATAATCCTTAATGTGTATCTTAAATGGTCCTAAATATGCCAAAATATATATCCTTAATATTCTCAAATATTCATAAATATATATTTTAAATATTCTTAAATATTCCTAAATTTATATCCTTAATATTCTCAAATATTCATAAATGTATATTCTAAATATTCTCAGATATTCCTACATTTCTATCCTAAATATCCTAAATAATCCTTAATGTGTATCTTAAATATTACTAAATATATATCCTAAACATTCCTAAATGTATATCCTAAATATTCCTAAATGTATATCCTAAATATTCCTAAATGTATATCTTAAATATTCATATATTCCTAAATATTCCTTAATATATATCCTAAATATTCTTAAATATTCCTAAATGTATACCTTAAATATTTAGGGATATTCATATATACCTAAATATTCCTTAATGTATATCCTAAATATTCCTTAATGTATATATTGAATATTTTTAAATATTCCTAAATGTATATTCTAAAAATTCTTAAATATTCCTAAATAATTCTAAATATATATTCTAAATATTCCTTAATGTGTATCTTACATATTCCTAAATATTCCTAAATGTACATCCTGAATATTTCTAAATATTCCTTAATATTCCTTAATATTCCTAAAAATCTATATCCTAAATATTCCTAATATTCTTAAATATCCATAAGTATTCATATATTCCTAAATATTCCTTAATGTTTATCCTAAATATTCCTAAATGTATATTCTGAATATTCTTAAATATTCCTAAATTTATATACTAAATATTCTCAAATATTCATAAATGTATGTCTTAAATCAGTGGTTCCCAAACTGGGGTGCGCGCACCCCTAGTGGTGCGCAGACTGACCCCCGGGGGTGCGCCAGAGAATGTTTGTAATGGCGGGGAAAAAGATTGTCTCTTTATTATTTTTACGCAGACATCCCAAGTCTCCCGGAAGCGCCTCCCCGATGCCCGCAAATGAGTTAAAATCTCCTGGAATCAAGAGCAAGAGCGCGCATCCGAGAGTGTTTCATATCGTGCAGCGCGCGCACGGCAGAGAGGCAGGGAGCGAGACCTTTTTTTTTTTTTTTGGCTTTTTGTAGGTTGGGATGTCTGTTTACGTATTTAAGGAAAACTTCACCCACGAAAATTTTATTAAGAAATAAAATTTCACGTTACAAGCTATAAATTACTCATGATTTAATTTCATTGTACAAGCACGTCTGTGTCACAATGGCCCTGCCTATATTAGGTGCTAACTGATACTTCGTTTATTTGTTTTTTCACTTACTACATTTATCAAAATGGACAGCTGGTTAAAAACGTCGACAAAGACTAGATGCTGAGAATGATTTGAGAGTAAAACTGTCATCCATTACCCCGAATTTTGATGAGCTGTGTGCAAACATGCAGGCCCCATCCATGTCACTAAAAGAAGGTAGTAATCTTTTATATTTATAACAGATTTTTTTATGTTTTCTAATCTACAATACAACAAATATTTGTATTTAGTTATTGCAATTAAAAATGTAAAGTTTAACCAGAGTAAAGTGTTGGGGGGTGCTTGACAGGTGTCAAACACTAGAAAGGGGTGCATGCTGCAAAAAGTTTGGGAACCACTGTCTTAAATATTCAAAAATGGTCATAAATGTATATCATAAATATTCATAAATATTCGTAAATGTAAATCCGAAATATTCATAAATGTATCCTAAATATTCATAAATGTATATCTTAAATATCCCTAAATATTCATAAATGTATATCTTAAATATCCCTAAATATTCATAAATGTATATCTTAAATATCCCTAAATATTCATAAATGTATATCTTAAATATCCCTAAATATTTATCCTTATATTTGATGAAATAAGTAAGACATGAACATTAAATACGAATCAGCAGACGGTGTTAGTAAGATGTTATGATTATTATCCTGTGCAACCCTACAGGAATTAATAATAATGAATGTAATATTGTTATTTAGTGATGCTGGACACTTTTATTGTCTATATCTTCTGTTATTATAATTTCCCTCTGTTGAAACTCCCTGAAGTTAATGAAACTCGGTTCAGTCACATGATGTGACTTTCGTCATCAGAGAGTCACGTGGTCATAATCCTGTGATCACATGACCTCAGCTGTACACGTGACTCATTAAATCTGAAGACGGAAGTTGAGAGTGAAACACGGCGCACAAGCTTTTCAACAATGGCCATTGCCTCAGTTTTATTATTTATCTTTTCATTTCATTGTTCTTATGCTCAAGTGCCATTGCTCATGTGGACCAGTGACGGGTATGTGACGTGTTCTTTTGTAGTTTTAAATATGTGTCGTTTATTCACTCTGGAGATGAAACAAGCTGACGTTTGGACAGCAAAAGTGTGTAGTGTAGTGTAGTGTGTGTGTGTGTGTGTGTGTGTGTGTGTGTGTGTGTGTGTGTGTGTGTGTGTGTGTGTGTGTGTGTGTGTGTGTGTGTGTGTGTGTCTCTCTCTCTCTCTCTCTCTCTCTCTGTCTGTCTGTCTGTCTGTCTGTCTGTCTGTCTGTCTGTCTGTCTGTCTGTCTGTCTGTCTGTGTCTAGTGTAGTGTAGTGTAGTCTGTGTGAGTCTGTGTGTGTCTGTGTGTGTCTGTGTGTGTCTGTGTGTGTCTGTGTGTGTGTGTGTGAGTCTGTGTGTGTCTGTGTGTAGTGTAGTGAAGTGAAGTGTAGTGTAGAGTACACTGTAGTGTAGTGTAGAGTACAGTGTAGAGTATGTGTAGTGTGTGTAGACTGTAGTGTGTAGTGTAGTGTACTGTAGTGTAGAGTACATTGTAGTGTAGTGTAGAGTACACTGTAGTGTTGTGTAGTGTAGTGTAGAGTACACTGTAGTGTAGTATAGTGTAGTGTACTGTAGTGTAGAGTACATTGTAGTGTAGTGTAGAGTACACTGTAGTGTTGTGTAGTAAGTGTAGTGTACTGTAGTGTAGAGTACATTGTAGTGTAGTGTAGAGTACACTGTAGTGTTGTGTAGTGTAGTGTAGAGTACACTGTAGTGTAGTATAGTGTAGTGTACTGTAGTGTAGAGTACATTGTAGTGTAGTGTAGAGTACACTGTAGTGTTGTGTAGTAAGTGTAGTGTACTGTAGTGTAGAGTACATTGTAGTGTAGTGTAGAGTACACTGTAGTGTTGTGTAGTGTAGTGTAGAGTACACTGTAGTGTTGTGTAGTGTAGTGTAGAGTACATTGTAGTGTAGTGTAGAGTACACTGTAGTGTTGTGTAGTAAGTGTAGAGTACACTGTAGTGTTGTGTAGTGTAGTGTAGAGTACACTGTAGTGTTGTGTAGTGTAGTGTAGAGTACACTGTAGTGTAGTATAGTGTAGTGTACTGTAGTGTAGAGTACATTGTAGTGTAGTGTAGAGTATACTGTAGTGTTGTGTAGTGTAGTGTAGAGTACACTGTAGTGTTGTGTAGTGTGTGTGTGTAGTGTAGAGTACACTGTAGTGTAGTGTAGTATAGTGTAGTGTACTGTAGTGTAGAGTACATTGTAGTGTAGTGTAGAGTACATTGTAGTGTAGTGTAGAGTACACTGTAGTGTAGTATAATATAGTGTAGTGTAGTGTGTAATGTGTAGGGTAGTGTGTAGTGTAGTGTAGTGTGTGTGTAGTGTAGAGCATGTGTAGTGTGTATTGTGTAGGGTATTGTAGAGTAGAGTGTAGTGTGTAGTGTAGTGTAGTGTAGTGTAGTGTGTAGTGTAGTGAAGAGTATGTGTAGACTGTAGTGTAATGTGTAGAGTGTAGTGTAGTGTAGTGTGTAGTGTAGTGTAGTGTAGTGTAGTGTAGTGTGTGTAGAGTGTTTAGAGTGTTTAGAGTGTAGTGTTGTGAGTGAGTGAGTGAGTGAGTGAGTAGTGTCAGTGTGTAGTGTCAGTGTGTAGTGTCAGTCAGTAGTCTCAGTGTGTAGTCTCAGTGTGTAGTGTCAGTGTGTAGTGTCAGTGTGTAGTGTCAGTGTGTAGTGTCAGTGTGTAGTGTCAGTCTGTAGTCTCAGTGTGTAGTGTCAGTGTGTAGTGTCAGTGTGTAGTGTCAGTGAGTAGTGTCAGTGAGTAGTGTCAGTGAGTAGTGTCATTGAGTAGTGTCATTGAGTAGTGTCATTGAGTAGTGTCATTGAGTAGTGTCATTGAGTAGTGTCATTGAGTAGTGTCATTGAGTAGTGTCATTGAGTAGTGTCAGTGAGTAGTGTCAGTGAGTAGTGTCAGTGAGTAGTGTCAGTGAGTAGTGTCAGTGTGTAGTGTCAGTGTGTAGTGTCAGTGTGTAGTGTCAGTGTGTAGTGTCAGTGTGTAGTGTCAGTGTGTAGAGTGAGTGAGTGAGTCATTGAATGTGTAGAGTGTGTAGAGTGAGTGTGTAGAGTGAGTGTGTAGAGTGAGTGTGTAGAGTGAGTGTGTAGAGTGAGTGTGTAGAGTGAGTGTGTAGAGTGAGTGTGTTGAGTGAGTGTGTTGAGTGAGTGAGTGAATGAGTGAGTGAATGAATTTGTAGTGTGTGCGTTGAGTGAGTGAGTGAGTGAGCGAGCGAGTGAGTGAGTGAATGAATGAATGTGTAGAGTGCGTAGAGTGAATGTGTAGTGTGTAGTGTAGTGTGTGTAGACTGTTTAGAGTGTAGTGTTGTGAGTGAGTGAGTGAGTGAGTGAGTGTGTGAGCGAGCGAGTGAGTGAGTGAGTGAGTGAATGTGTAGTGTGTAGTGTGAGTGAATGTGTAGTGTTGTGAGTGAGTGAGTGAGTGAGTGAGTGAGTGTGTGTATGTAGTGTAGACTATGTGTAGTGTTTAATGTGTAGGGTATTGTATTGAGTGTAGTGTGTAGTGTAGAGTGTGTGTAGAGTAGACTGTAGTGTAGTGTAGTGTAGTGTAGAGTATGTGTAGTGTAGTGTAGTGTAGTGTAGTGTAGTGTAGTGTAGTGTAGTGTAGTGTAGTAGAGTGTGTGTGTGTGTGTGTGTGTGTGTGTGTGTGTGTGTGTGTGTGTGTGTGTGTGTGTGTGTGTGTGTGTGTGTGTGTGTGTGTGTGTGTGTGTGTGTGTGTGTGTGTGTGTGTGTGTGTGTGTGTGTGTAGTATAGCGTAGTGTAGTATAGAGTACACTGTAGTGTAGTGTGGTATGGTGTAGAGTGTTGTGTGTGTAGTGTGTATTGTGTAGGTTATTGTAGTGTAGTGTAGAGTAGAGTAGACTGTAGTGTAGTGTAGAGTATGTGTAGTGTAGTGTAGTGTAGTGTAGAGTAGAGTAGACTGTAGTGTAATGTGTAGTGTAGTGTAGTGTGAGTGAGTAGTGTGTAGTGTAGAATGTAGGGTGTAGTGTAGTGTAGTGTAGTGTAGTGTAGTGTAGTGTAGTGTGAGTCAGTGAGTAGTGTCAGTGAGTAGTGTCAGTGAGTAGTGTCAGTGAGTGAGTGAGTAGAGTGTGTAGAGTGTGTAGAGTGTGTAGAGTGTGTAGAGTGTGTAGAGTGTGTAGATTGTGTAGAGTGTGTAGAGTGTGTAGAGTGTGTAGAGTGTGTAGAGTGTGTAGAGTGTGTAGAGTGTGTAGAGTGTGTAGAGTGTGTGAGTGAGCGAGCGATTGAGTGAGTGAGTGAGCGAGTGAGCGAGTGAGCGAGTGAGCGATTGAGTGAATGTGTAGTGTAGTATGTAGAGTGTGTAGAGTGAATGTGTATTGTGAGTGAGTGAATGAATGAATGAATGAATGAATGTGTGTAGAGTGTGTAGAGTGAGTGTGTAGAGTGAGTGTGTAGAGTGAGTGTGTAGAGTGAGTGTGTAGAGTGAGTGTGTGAGTGTGTGAGTGTGTGAGTGAGTGAGTGAGTGAGTGAGTGAGTGAGTGAGTGAGTGAGTGAGTGAGTGTGTGAGTGAGTGTGTGAGTGTGTGAGTGAGTGAGTGAGTGAGTGAGTGAGTGAGTGAGTGAGTGAGTGAGTGAGTGAGTGAGTGAGTGTGCAGCGAGAGATGATTTTATTAAATGACTTGCTTTGTCATTACAGGCACAGCTTGCCACAGCTCACCCAGCCACCGGCTGGTCATGTAATGCTTGATGGACATCTTGTGTCTTATTTAAAATCTGCCCTGAATACTGCTCCACATAATGTTGTACTCTTTCTACAGGATAAGGTAAGAACTATTTATATGATTACAATCATTTACACACATAGAAACATTTTTACCACAGCAGCTTCCTTCTCTCTGTGCTTTTTCTCATATAGCTGTTGGATTTGTCAGTATAGTGTGACACTGAGCCACAGTTTTACTTCCCCATCTTTCCTTGGAAAAACCATTGTTTCATTATTGTTGTACAAAGTGTGACATTTTGCACAGAACAATATTTAAAAGGCAATAATGTAGTGGGTGTGCATATTGTCACCCACGGCCGTGTGATATTACTATACTGTACACTATTGGTCAAAAGTTTTGGGACACTTACTCACTCGTGCATTCATTTTCGCCCTACACTTTATAATAATACAAAATCAGCAAAATGGGAATTATGTTAAAAATAAAATAATGTTATATTTTTTATCTTTAATGTATTCCCATTTTTTCTAGAAAATGCAGAAATGTTTTTGTGATTTTATCAAGCACCTTCGTAAGGTATCATCCTGACAATTCAAGGACATTTAATTCAGTCCCTGTCTGTGCTCTTATTGGGTTATTTGATTTATCTGTGTTATTTTTAAATATTCTGTCATCTATTTAAAAAAAATGTATTAGATAAATTGGTAGGATTGCTACTTCATATCATCAAGGCAATTCTGTGAAAATGTCATCCTTACCATGAAAATCTAGAATGTTTACCAAAGGATTTAATTATACTTATAGTGCATATGTCAACATTTGTTGGTTCAGAGACCCATGCAAGGTCTCTTTAGGTTTTAAGAGCCTTTTTTTAAGCCCATGATTTTTCATAGTCAAGTATGGGCTATTTTCAGGCTTGTCACACCCATTGCTCCACATTTAGCTCAAAAAACAGAAACCTGAAAATAAAAATATAGTATTAATTTGATTTTCTATAAAAAAATCCCTTGGCCATTTGTTGTATATTATTGCTTTTGCTTTGTACATTTCCCTTCACATAAGTCCTTTTTTGTCATCTCCATATAGCAGGTTAATAAATAAAAACTTGTGCATAGACTTGTGCATTATATTTTAAGAGTGTTTTTAAATGTCACGTTCATACCGCAAAATGTCAAAATTGCCTATGTATGTTAACTAAATTATACTTGGTCTACTTACTGATTTCAGACATTAAGTGATACAGATTCAGATAAAAATGTTCAAATAATGATAAGCATTTAACTCAAATATCCGAACATTTTTGTCCAGTAGTGTGATTATTGACTATTCATTTTATACAACACTTATTATTAAGAGTCACAATTCTAATATGAACTTTGTGTTGGTTAGATGCCCAAAAATAATTGAAAGATTTTAATTTCTTGGGTTGCATTCTTCATATTGCATACTAGTTATACATTCAACAATGAAACTAATAAAATGTTGCATGTATAGCTTAAATACTGCACTGTTCCTGTAAATACCTTTATGTGATCTAAGACTAAAAAAATTGTATGCTCTCCATACTTTACAGCTTAGCATAGATGACTTTACTGTTTACGGTGGCGTGTTTGGGAACAAGCAAGATAGTGCCCTTTCTAACATAGAGGTGAGTTTTGTCTTTTGTTTAGAAGTCTTCAAGAGATCTTTAAGACATGTCGAAGCTAAATATAATGCATTGTTTCTCTTAACTAGGCAGCACTTCAAGCATCGTCCAATCCCCTGGTGTTACCTTCTCTTGTCTGGCCAGCATCAGATTCAGTACTAGAACTCTTCCAGCAAGAACTGGGTATCCCGGCAGTCCACTTCAACCCGAGCACTTTAGAGGAATTTCAGCTAAATGATTCCCAGCCTTCACTTCTGGCTGTCCACCTCCCTTATATTAACGGGTAAAATACAATAAAACCCTTACGGGTCTAAAGGCTTTATCTTATAAGTATAATTTTTTAATGTCAGGAACTTAATTATCCTTCTGTTTTGTTTAAAATGTCAGTGTTGAGGCCAAGGAATTGCTCCTTAAAAATGGTGAGTAGCCATTATTTATAGGCTTTCTTTGCCTCAAAACTGTATCACATTTATGTTGATAAGCCTTTTGTTCCTTTATAGATAAAATTGTTGGAGAGGTTCTGAGCATGTTTAAATCTCGCAGTGTGCCTTACACAGCCGTATACACCGGCCTGAAACCCTCCACTGTAAGTCATTGTAGCTTGGATATGTCAAGCTTTTTTCTCACACACTGTTCCCTTCAGTTAAAAAAGCAGTGTACATTTATTAAAACAAAATATGCGTTCCAAGAAGTCCTAAATTGTGCTTTGTTCCTCTGTAGATGATTCAAGAGACTCCAGTTATGGCAGAAAGTTCAATTGGACGATCATTACTTCAGGCACCACCACAGCCATCTGTGAAACCTCCGGTTATATTTAACAACACAGGGGGACAGCCATGTATCCTGCTATGGGCTGAAAACCTCAATGTTAGTTATATGCAAGGCCAGTGGGTTGATCTGGCACCAGCGGCCTTCAGTGGTTCTGCTTCCTTGACTGGTTCAACATGTAGCCAAACTGTTTCAAGGTCAGAAGAGAACAAACTTTATAACTATTTATTTCAAATAATAATTAAAAAAATAAATTTTAACTTCTAAATGAGCCGTTAATGTTCGGACATTGAATTTGTTAAAATATTCAGTACCTGTCAATAACTTTGGGAAACTTTTTCACTTATTTTTTCCACATTTTAGATTATTCATAAAATGGTGAAAATCACAATTATAAAATAAAACAAAAGGAATTATGGAAATCAAAATTGTATTTTTTGTTTATTGAACTAATTTCAGACATTTAAACATACTCGTATAGATAAACATTTATTTTTAAATAATGAGAAACAATTCATTTAAGTGTCCAAAAACTTTTCAGGGTAGTTTAGACACAAATACAAAAACCCTCTCACCCACAGGTTCATATCAAGGGCTAAAAATTGAAATTTCTGTATGTATTTTTTAAAATGTTTTTGAGTTTCATAATCATAATCTTTGTTTTTCAGCCTTGTCCTTAATTACCAAAATATTTTCGGTTTCTCAACCCTCCGCATTATGTAAGTATTTAACATACAATCACATTCCTACACATTTAAATAATAAGAACAACACTAAATGTCAAAATACTGAAAATCTTGATTAATTCTATCCCAAACTTCCAGCTTCTCCATGCGCAACAGTGTTTTTCCCGTGTCTGCTCGTAACTGGAGCGTGATGGAGCAGGTGGTGATAGAGTATAATGGGCAGAGAGCAGTCTTTAATGGAAGTCGTGGTATCTATTCCCCTGCGGAGTATTCCTTTCACTGCCAGAGTGTGAGCAGCACTGAGAGCCCTCTGTTGATCCCTACCGAAAGTGCTGCCCAGTGGAGGCTGGCCTTCACAGATTTTCAGGTACTACTACAATGAAAAAAATTTATTGAAATGTTTAAATGTCTTTTTTCACATACATTTTCTATACGTTAAAGACAGAATTTTCGTATTATTATTTTTTTTTTTTCTCAATTCAATTTTTGTTATTTGAACTTTATTTCAGATTTTTATCTATGCTTCTTCATATCAGAAGATCACATTTAAATAGTAAACAAAAAACTGTGCAATCAACATTAACAAGCAGTTAAACCGGAAAACCCTCTTGAATCTTTTACCTCTCATCTACTTCTGTTGGGTTATTCATTTATTGCGTTAAATTAGAGGTCTTATGGTTCACTTCTTATCTTACTTTATTACTAATTACTTTAAAGTGAATAATAAAAAGTGTTATCTGTCCAGATTCAAGGCTTCAACGTTACGGGAGGGGATTTCTCATATGCCAGTGATTGTGCCAGTTTCTTCACTCCAGGGATTTGGATGGGCCTTATAACCTCTCTTCTCATGGTCCTGATCCTCACTTACGGCCTGCACATGATCATGCAGCTTCGCACCATGGACCGCTTCGACGATCCGAAAGGCCCAGCTATTTCAGTGCCTTTGAATGAGTGATTGAGTCAGGAAAACCAGCCGTTTACTTGATTTGTATGTATGTTAATTCCAACCCTTAAGAAAAGAATTACAACATATTTGAATGTTTTAATAGTATATGCATTCTAATGTAAATTGTTTTTTTTTATTTTGATTGCTTGTATAAAAAGAATGCTTATTTCACATATTTCAGTTTCAAAAACAGTAGTTTTAAGAAAATGCAATGTACACACAAGTCTCTATCAGGATAACGTTATGTGTAATTACTATTTAGACTTCCAAGATTATTTTTTCAGATTATTATTTATCTTATTTGTCTGTTAAATCTGAGTTTACTTCTCTGTGTTTGAATTGTACTTCTGTGTATTTGTAAATGTGAGATTTGCCAAAATTTAAACAACAAATGTGCCACAGAAGTTTGGGGTTTACAATATGTGAGTTTTTCCTACTAGCTTTAACAAAAAATTGTATATTGGAAATCGCAGGGAATAGAAAACCTGATACTTAAGTTTCGACTAACTAGATTTGTAAATGTGTCTATTCCCTTAAAATCTCAGAGATTGGTGTTCAGTATTTTTGCATATAAAGACAACTTTTACAGTATATGTACAATCACAATCTGTTCAAAATACAAACCTTACTTCTAAAATCTACCTTTTCATTTTGATTTGTAGCATTGGACCTCTGATACAAAGCAACATTTCTCCTGCAAATCCAAGAAATGAATCAGAAACAGTGAAAACTTTATTTTTTCTATTGTCACACTTTTGGAAGGACAGATGTTTGATCTTAAATGTGACCTTTGGTAGCAGAGTTGTCGTGTTGCTTCCTGGATGCACAGTGGTAATGAATCATAATGTTGGAACAATTATGTTGCTTAAATAAAGGAACGTCACAAGTTGTAGAAAAAAAATTTAGAAACAATTGATAAAATTTATGTTGTACAAAAACACATGAAAGGGTGTGTTTAATGCATCTTATTACAACACCATGGTATTACTTTTGTGTTAAAAATGCAAAAGGGTTTGAAAACTAGCTACATTCATTAAGGATTTAGGCTAAATCAACAATAAATTAAGTTTATTTTATATCAACAATTCCAGTGCTAAATAACAGTAAGAAATAGACTTTAAAGTATTTACACACTAAGATCCATTCTAGAATCACCTTAGGTGATTACATTACTTTCAATATTAATTTATATTCTTTACTGTGTAAGACAAAAAGACATCATTTGGAAAAACAAAAAGGACAATCAAATAATGGCTGATATTTTGCCATCAGTATGCTCATTCATAATGCCAACAAACTGACATCCAACAAAAAAAGTCATGCTTTCTCTTTAACAGTTCTAGGCACAGCTAACGGATTTCAACTTTCTTTGTAGCAACTGGATGTCTACTGCTAAAGACACAGAAAAATAATAAACACATGCTGTTCTACTCTAACCAAAGGCACTTTAAAAACATACATTTAAAAACATACATATGGTTCTCCAAATCTTGCAAATCACAGTCTGCATGGGTCCATGCACACAGCCCTACTTTTTTGTTCAAATAAACCCCCTGTGTACGATAAATATTTAGCTGTGTTTATGTGATTTTCTTGATTTTGAGTACTGTGGTATTTTCAAAGCAAAGTCGAATTGTTTTTTGGGAATAAAGGTGATCACAAAATTCATTGGCAAAAGCAAATTTGATTAGTATGTTGTATAACACTTTATAAAATAAATTCACCCATACTTGTGTGGAGACCTTTTCCAGGGTATAGAAAGAGAATGCAGAATACAAACTTGGCAGAGTGGAGTGCAAATAAGTTAAGAGTCCCCCCACAAGGGTGTCTGATCATTCTGGGGAATATTTTCTTGGTTGTGATTCTAAAACATTCTTGTGTGAACATAATACATTTTGAGGTATCTTTACTTAGTGGCAAAGATTTCTTCCACAGGTACTTCATGAAGGACTGCTATTAGATCTGTAAAAGAATACATAGAAAGTAAGTTGTTATTTAGAAACAGATATACAATAAACCATTTAAATAATGTGCAGAATGAAAAATGAGAAAATCTATATTTTGAGAATCACTGCCAGATGCATAAGAAGCCAGTGTTTCCTGTAATACCAGATGACAATACGTTTTAAGTTACAATAAGATGAGATATATGGACAAATTCAGTTTAAATATATCGTATATATTTACATTTTCAAAGACGCAAATCATGCATTTTGACAACCTTTTTAAAAACATGCTTTTGCCTTTGGAATGTTTTTGCAAATTCATGTGAAACATGTTTGGATATCATGGAAAGGGGCACACCGTAAACAGACATGACCAGTCTACTAATGAACTTCTTTACCTCTTATTAACAATTTAGGGGAAAAAAGTTACATAGTTGCCCATTTTCTTACCATGCAATTGTGGGTGTTAATTCTGTGTCCTCATTTCTAGTCGCCACCTTTTGAGAATACTCATGATTTGAGCTGCAACCCAAAAGTCTGGTGGTCAAATTGTGCAAAACAGCTGGGTATGCTAAATCTCAGCCCACCATCCACTTACAAAACCACAGCCCCATAGTCAAACACTGAAACCTTCACCACCAAACAAAGCAGCCCACGTCTGTAAATATAGCCTATCAACATATAGGGTTGCAAAATCTCATTTCCAAAAGACATTCTCCAAGGAACTTCATTATTATCTGATTGTTATAGTTTCAAAATCCAAACTACAGCTGTTGTCTTTGGACTTTGGCCTTGTCCTTTCCTGAAGCTTTATCCATTTTTAAATAAGAAAATTATTGACTTTTTTGTGTTAATTTTCAACCCTTAACGGGAGAGTAAATGTATACTGTACATGTATAGGCGTTTGACTTAATAAAATGAAAAAACAAAGGAACAGTTCACCCAAAATTTACAATTAATAAATTGATCTCTAGTTGTTTCACACCTGCTTAAATTTCTTTGTTTAGCTAAACACAGTGGAAGAAATTTGGAAGGAAGCTCGTACCCAAGCAGTTCGTGTTCACCATGACCTTACTATTACCATGGTAAGAAAAATTACTTTTTACAATAGTTTTTTTTAATTTAAAATTCTTCAAACTACCTACTTTTTGTTTATATTTTTTGGGGGGTGAACTATCCCTTTAACCCCTACCGTTTGTTTGTTCATTTTATTTGTCTAACCTCTGTATATCTATACATTTATTGTCCAGTTCAGGGTTGAAGAACACAAAAATGTGTTAATTTTTAATCCGTTTTAAGAGTGTAATAACAAATAATTCAGTGTCCAACACCTTATAAAAACAGATAATCATATATTTGTGATCTTCCAAATCAGACTGTACATGGTTTGGAAAAACACAAAATTCTGTCATTGAAAAAAAAAATTACTTTTTAAACAAGCTATTTTAAACAAGTGAATAAAACTTTCACTTTAGCCCTTTATCATTTGCAACCCTTAATGTCAACAGCTTAAAACTACTTATTTAATCAATCCCCAACATAGTGTACTAACCAGAAGCTACAGGACTTTAATGACAAGCAATTGAAGTTGCTTTAAATGGCTGGGACATAATCAGAGCCAATCTATCTCAATAAAAATACACAGAAGTTAATCCTTGCTCCTGTGGCTGAAGAGGACCAAACATGGAGGACATATGCTTGTCACAGAAACGTTATGTCTGGTTAAAACACTGTGTTGGCGCTTAAAAAGACGTTCAGTACCTTAATAGTGACAAACTGGTTATTAAACACAAACAGAAGATAAAGTGTTTTAACTTACTTTTTCTTTTTGATGAAATATATCACCATGCAAGTCCCAGCAAAAACCCCAATCAGACCTAACACAACTATCAAACAGAAGAATGTTAACTCTCTTATATTGCTATAATTAAAAAAACAGATTTATTGTAACACTATATACGATATAATATATATCATACAAAAATAAAGAAATCACTGAAAACCAGCAGAATAATGAGGTGAATGTGATACCTACTTCCAACAATAGCACCAGTAGATAGTCCGGCTTAAAAATAAAAAAGAAACAAGCAAACCTTTAAGAACATGTGAATTTTAACCAAATAAATCAGTGTATAATTTCCTATGACAATTTTGTAGTTCAATAAACTTCTAAAAAATATGAACCAAACTTATGCTAAAAACTTAAGTGAGACTTACTTGAAGGAGGCAAGGAACCATCCTCTGAAAAAAGAAAATTCATTACAAAGTTACCCTCTAATTTCCAAGACAGGTACATTGCTCTTATTTAAAAAGAAATGAATGACACAGATAAAGCTTGAATATTAAAACAAAGTAAGAGAGAGCAAAGTTTTTTTTTAATCATGACTAGCACATTTCTAACATTTCAGCTTAATATTAATTAATATTTTCTTAGTATTAAATCGGGCTTAGGACCAATCGCAGAGCTCCTTGCAAATAATTGTGATTATTTCAAGTCATGTTACTTTTATTATTTAACTACAATAAGTATATTGGTTTTTACCATGTTTCAGCAAACAAAACAACACAGCGAAAACATGGGAAACATTCTTAGAAAAAAAAGAGTGATCATAAACCCAAAAAAGCAACAAATAAAATTGTATGCCTTCCTCTTAGAGACAAGTATCACAACAGCACACAGACTTCACATAAAGCAATGAATACTACAAAATTGTATATTTCGTCAACTACCACAAACAGACATTTACCGGCTTCTTCCACTACAACAAACCCGCACAATGTTACGGGACAATGTACATACACATGCAATGACATGTAGTTACCTGCGCATCTGAGCTGCAAATTTGTCCATTTTGTGCCCACACAGGTAACAAACCTAGAAGCTTTCAAATCAACTGGTTGTAAACCAGATTTACATTTAAACTCCAACTGGGTTCCATCAGAAAATGTATATAAGTCAATTTCTTTGGCTGTGGTGACATTGCCACCAAAATTAGGCGGTCCACAATACCCTATAATGTTGAGAAACACAAATATTACAGTTATCTTAATAAAGAGGAGAAACTACAAATCAAAGATATGGGGACTGAGGAATCACGAGGTAGGTAAATTCTAAGCCACAATTTCATTATTTTACAACGAAAAAGAAATTTTCAAAATATATATAATACTACAGGCAAAAAATAAATTCCAATGTGAAACACAAAAGTTTGATCATCTACTTTCATGTTCCACAGAAAATAAATAAACCGGGTGGATTTGGAAAATTATTAAGGTCGGTGGTTACCTTTGCAATTCAGCTGCAGATTTGTCCACCGGGTGTCATCACAGATAACTAACTTAGAAGCACTTGAATCAACTGGTGCATAACCCGATTTACATTCAAATGTTACTTGAGACCCATCAGGGAATCTTTTAATGGAATCATTTGGCTTGGATATGATGACATTCCCTCCAAACTCAGGCAGTTCACAATACTCTCCTTTATGGAGAAAGCAAAACAAAAAATGCAATAGTAATTAGTAGTATATTTAGCAAACAATTTTTAGACTTTCATCCGCAAAACACAAAATATGTATATATTTTTAAAAGTTGGAAACTGAACTGCAATGGAAGTTCCCGACTTCTATTGCAAGAACTCAATACCAATTGAAGAGAATGGGGTCCATCGCTTTTCAGTTATCAGGTTTGAAATGAGAAGAGGGTCAGTAAATGATGACAGAATTTGAACCATCACCATATCTGCATTTTTACAAGTAGGGCAGCACATTTAATCGAACACTAATCATGATTACGATTGCAGTTGAAAATTACAGCCGTCCATTTCTACTCTTCTCCATTTCTGTGCGTTTTGGCATATATTCGAGCACTACATACAGTGGTGAATAAGAGATTGGAAAATTTTGAGCTGACGTGTCCTTTAGTTATTCATAACTCCCATATTGGTTTGTTATTTTCATTATAATATTATGTTGTGGATGTTAAGAGTTTTCCATGAAGCTGCTTCAAAGAACTTTATCAAACTCTTACTATGTAAAATCTATAAATTGACATTTATAATCACAATTGAAAAATCGAGGCGAATAATCAACAACTATATAAAAGCGTTCAGTGTTAAGATGAAATGTTCTGTATTAACATTATCGAGCCTAATGCAAAACTACCCTAGAATAAAATGGATGTGATAAAATGGATAGGGTCAATACACTGTGAAACATTAGTAATATGATTTGGGTAAGTAATGCAAAAATTACACTTGTGACTTACACTTTGAATAAAAAAAAATAAGGGGTTTGCAATTAATCAAGATTAGGAAGAGTTAAAAACGGATGAAGTAAGAGAGAGTGTTAAAATTTTTTGGGCTTGTCTTCAATTTTGCTTCGATGCGTTGTCTTTTTTTTATTTTATCATGCACTCTTTTAGCCTTTGAAATGAACTGCTTTTCTCTAAAGACTGATCCAGAACCAGGAAAGTAATACAAACTCAAACAGACAACAATAAAAGATGTTCAAAAAGTGCATGGTGCACACAGTAGCAAATGGTGACTCTTAAATTTTGAACGGAAAAAAGTAACTCCAGCCCATCACATGCTCTTCTTCCATGTCACAAATGTAACCAGACAATTCAAAGGTTATGACACATGTTAAACAAAATAAAGATGCCGTTTCAGACGTAGAAAAGCAACAAACAAACAGCAAACAAGGAGTGCCATGACAAAAAAAAACTGACAATTGTTTGATGTAAACTTATGTTACCTCAAACCTGTATGATGTTCTTGTTTCAAAGATATTTGTTAATAACCAAACCAACAACGTCCTCCACTTATTTCCGCTTTATAAACAAAAAATCTTCTACTCTTCCACAAAGTCATATAGAGAACATCTGGGAAATTTCTTTGACAACCATTTCTTTTACTGACCATCAAGTTGAAAGATGCTTATAACCAAACAGTCCTTGGAAAAATTACTTTTATATATCTCAATTTTTTCAACAGAACTCAAAATAATTATAAAGAATATAGGACAGCAAAAGGGTTATGGGGCACTTCCCAGTTTTATTTTCCTGCTATGGTAGTCAATGTGGTCCAAGAACTGTTTGGTTACCAGCATTGATCAATATATATTTCTTTGTGTTCAAGCAAACCAAAAATACAGATTTGTAATAAACTATAGGCTGTGTAATTGATCACATAATTTAACATTCCTGCGAACTATCCATTTAAAGCTAATAAATCATGGCAAATCATTTGCACTTTAGCAGAGAGAGATATAAAACCATCCAAGCAATGCGCATAATGAATAACTATTTGAAAAAAAAGAGTGACAGACCATAATTAACTTAGGGTTTATTTGAGAAAAATCTCATTATGACTTGCAGAATTGCAGCTGGCACAGTGGCTTATTAACGTATAAAAAACTTTCCGGTTATGTGAGAAAGTCAAAATGAATTTTCTTAGGTATTCCCATAGTAGCTAAAAAATATCACCCGATTAAAAGGACGATATGACTTCTAGCTTGTCCGTTTAAACAGTTATTTTATTGACTTATCATTGCTTGGCCTTATTTTAAATAGTGTATTTCAAGTAACCCTTCACTTTTCAAAAGAAACTGAATATGGGTATATCTCTTTAAAAACGTTAAACTATTTAACTGTCAATTAAAAAAATACATGATTTTAAAATCATTTCTAATTCTTAAATATTGTTTTAATACCCCTGGTATCACCCTTAGCCATACCACATCTGCAAAATGAGCACTAAAATAAAAGTGCACACATTCAGGTTTTGGGTTTACGATTCCTAATGACGTGCACTTAAACACATCTCGAAATCAAGTGTAAACTCAGTTCTCATAGTGTTTTTTGCTCTCTCTTACCAGATCTTAATGCTGCCTAGCCTGAAAATGTTTCCAAATACTATACAAAACTTACTTATGAACATTTCACAATTTACTCACCTTCTGATTATTACAGACACAGGAATTTTTCACATAAAACAGAAAATACAAGTACACGCCCTTTCCACACATTTGCTTTTGTGTTTCATGGAAAGCATTTAAGCAGTATGAATCACATGTAAGAGCAGTAGTTACCTTTGCATTTTAGTTCCAGAATTTGCCAATCTCTGCCTTCACACTTAGCTGTTTTTGAAGCTGCTGAATTAATTGGTATATATCCAGATTTACATTCAAATGTCACGGTGGATCCATCAGGGAATTTCTGACTTGAGTCAGATCCTTTTGTCATAATGACATTCCCTCCAAACATAGGCGGTTGACAGTATCCTAAATTTAGGAAATAAACATTAACATACATACAATGGTTTGACACAAGACTTTAGTAACAGCTTTCATGGTGTAATGAACAATTTTTTTACTGCTAAAAATCAATATTAGGAAGTGACTGTAGTTATCCAGCGTCCATGTTCAGTCTTACCAAGGCATCGCGGTGGTTCAGGATTCCATCCGTTTGCTGTACAGCGAATAGAATATTCTCCAACCATGACATAATTATTATTACACTTGTACTCTATAAAGTTATTCAGCCCGTAGGGGGGGGATTTTCCACCTGTTCGATATGCATTTGGGACGTCTGGTTGTGGACATGATACAACTAGACATAAAACAGATAAACAGAAAGCTATAATTCACATTTACAAATATTTTTGTATTCATATGTTCAAGAAAAACATTGTGCCAAATAATAGGACTGCACAATTTAATTGATAAACTAATCAGGTTTGCAATTTTGTTTGAAATAATTACATAATTGCCAAATTTTCACTGTTAATTTGCGCTCGATTCTGTGTGTTCAGGCATTATGTTTGGGACTAAATACAGCGATGAATTAAGGATTTTAAAATTGTATGTTGACGTGTCCTTTAGTTATTAGTTTTAAGATTTTTCCTAATAACGTAACGCCCATAATCATTTATTTCTAAGTTGTACTATGTAGTTTTAGAGATTCAGAATCTACGATGCAGTTGTTTTAGACCTCCAGTTATAAAATACTTTGACGTAAAATCTCTTAATCAAGAGTATAATCACAAGAACAACATCATGGTGAATAATCAACAATAATGATTTTTGCCATATTCGCCCACATCTAAGAATTAAACTAAAATAAATACAACAAATTTATGTTATTTGTTAATACCTGTCCCACCAAAGGATAAGTATCCGACTGGCTGTAACCCTAACTTACCAATACATCTCGGTGGCTCTGGCTGAAAATCTCCATCTTCTGAACATGTTAGTATCGCACTTCCAATCAGGTCAAACCCAGAGTTACATCTGTAGGACACCCCTTCTAAATATTGATACTCTTTATCTGTATCATCCTGATATTCAAACCGTCCATTCTCAATAATTGGAGGGGAAGGACATTTCACCACTAAAGAGAATTAAAAAGAAGTATGGTGGATATACAAAATGGTTTATAGGTAGAACATAGTGAGATAGATAGTGGTTTTCATCATGACATTAAAATGTATGAAATGGCAAACCTTCACACTCAGGAGCTCTGCCATCCCAGCCCTCCGCTCGGCATGTTCTCTGAGCTGACCCAAAACTGACACTCACATATCTGAAATAAAACTGAACCTATGATTATCATTAAAGAGACATTTAACACACAAATATTTCATGGTTTTATTTCAAAACACTGCATCACTGACACTTTCTCTCACTTACCCTTGGTTGCAAACACCTGTAACAGTGTCACCAAAATAAATACCAGTATGTATTTCATATCTCCCATTTGGAAAATCTGGAAGACTTCCACAAGATTTTCCTACAAAGATTTAAAAAAAGTTATTAAAAGAGATATAAATTTGGTTGCAACAAACTTTAAGAATTAAATAGTATTTACTTTTGCAGCTGAGGGCAAGTGCTGTCCATTTATTTCCGTTGCAGGTAACTGTTTTAGAAGCGCCCAAAACAGCTGGTACATATCCGGTCATGCACACAAACTTTGCGTTTGACCCATCAGGGAAACTCTCTTTCAAGAGGTCTTCATCTGATAACACGACATTTCCTTCAAATTGAGGTCGTGTACATTGTGCTGTAAAAACGAATCAGAAATGATGGTCAAGTAATACTCAACATTGTTATTTACTAGTAACCTATGCAAAACCTGTATAGTTTTCTTCTTTCGCACAACACAAATGGAAATCTTTTGAAGAACGTTGTTAGCCGAACACCTACACCATTCACTTGCACTGTTTTATTGTGCATGCAATAAAAACGAATTGTTCGGTTATCACCTTCAACATATCTTCTTTTTCATTGGGTGGAAGCAAGTCTTGTGACTTAAACATAAAATAAATGATGACAAGTCTTTCGGTTTTGGGTGAACGATCACTTTAATGATGGTTTCTCTAATGGGCAATTCCAGCATTATGGGTTCGACATTTTGCATTATGGACCTCACACAAAAATGCTCTTAGAATATAATTGCAAGCGGTAACTGAACCAACTGTTTATATTATACAAAACCTTCGTTGACAGCGTTTAAACACCAGAAAATATAAGTCAATGCACAAGTTTTCTATTTAAAAACGACATATAAACCTGCGTAAAAGACATGACAAAAATGAGCTCCAATTTTGGGAGACAGCAAACTTCTTACGATTTATGTGCACTGAAATAAACAAACCAGATAAATATCCGACAAATGGCCAAGGGAACGCTCTTTAGAGATCATAAAATAAGAACCATATTTTTATTTTCATGTGTCCGTTAATGAGCAAAATGTAACTTTCTGGAGATAGTGACAATCCTGAAAATAACTCACTTTTAACAATGAAAAATGGGGTTTAAAACACCCAAATGTGGATGTCTATGCCATAAGAATACTAAAACCCATTTTTAAACTCAATATCTTCATGGTAAGATGGAAACTTCCAGTTTTTGCCCAAACACAAAGGAAACTGTTGTGTAAACATACCAAAGATAAACCATAAAGGTGAAGATCAGAGGACACAACACAACTGATGTCTTACACTTTGTACATTATAATAGATACCATACCTGTGACTTTCACAGTTAAATCACCTATTATTATTATTATTATTATTATTAGGACAGAAGTCAGGCCAGATCCAGGATCATGATGTGTCTTCATGTTCTTCTGATGTCATACAAGGACAAACAATGTTGAAAAAAGCCAAATTTACCTTTAACACAAGCACATCCCATGAGACACAGCAAAAGCACAACTGTGATCACCTTACATCCCATCATGTGTGATTATTAAGCTCCAAACAAGGCTGATGTTGTGCTTCCAAGACTGGTAAACAAACAAACAACACAATGTGACAAACAAACACAGCAGCATAGCTTCATGCTAGCTAGCATCTTAGCTGCTAATCCGTGTTTAAACGACCAATAACGTTAATTCACAATATAAAAACAGAAACATAAACGCGATATTAATATAAAACACAAACAAGAATGTTTTGTTGTGTTACTTTAAGAAGGAAGAAGAAAACCTGTTTTTTAGTTAGAGTTATTTCGTCACGTTTAGCTATTTCCTTTGCTTTTCTGTTACAGTTGAGTTTGCATTGATAAAGTTGTAACAAAATAGATTCTGATTGACAGATATAAATATTCGGGTGGAGAAGTCTTACCTATGAGGAAGATTTTCGTTAAAGACTCACTTCCGGTAATACAACCCAGTGTATTGTGTCTCTGGGCGGGGCTTCCGCTTTATTTTGTTGACGTCACACATGAAGAACTCATGTGTGCAATACTGTGGAAGTGTGCCATGAAGATATTGAGTTTAACCAATGAGGTTTTAGTATTCTTATAGCATAGATGTCCACCTTTGGGTGTTTGAATACCCATGTGAGGTCTTAATTACATTTCTAGAGATTGTTTTTATTTTACTGCATTTGTTTGGTAAAGTAAGGGCTGTTTGTCATGTCACATCCATGCTATATTTTGCTCATAAACGTATACATGAATATTAGTAGTGATTATTTTATGTTCTGTAAAGAGCGATCCCTTGGCCGTTTGTTGGATATTGTTGGTTTGTAGATTTAAGGTCACATAAATCCTTAAAGTTTGTCGTCCATCTTTTGTCACGTCCATAACGCGGGTTTATATACCTATAGAAAACTTGTGCATAACCAGCAAACACAGACTGATCCCATAATGTTCTCGTATGAGACCCATTCGGTTATTTCTTCTAAGAATGATCCCAACAGGTTTTTGGTCTATGTAACCTAAAGAGAACCAGCAGGGAATGTTCTGGGAACCACAAATTGTTATTTGGGTCATATGTTATTTTTCTATTGTTTGAACACCATCAGTGAGGGTTTTGTATAATATAAACAGTTTGTTTAGTTCGCGGTTACAATGTCATTCTAAGAGCATTTTTATGTCACGTCCATAACGCTGGAATTTCCCATTTATGAATGGTTGATTTGTCACTAGTTTCCTTCTCCTTTGAATCAGATTGTCATGAGTCAGTAAACAGATATTGCAATCATTTCCTGTTGCGTAAGCATGGGGCTTTAAACTTTGCCTTGCCCAGAGATGGTGCCATTATTTACAGGACAGGATGTTATGACCATATATGTGACCAAAAGTTTTCAAGGCCCAATAGTTTACGGTAATTTGCCTTAAATGTAGTAGAAATTGTGTTTGATTCTCTGAAACAGAGTGAGCAAAATAGTCCACTAAACATGTTCAAGTATGTGTTATGTCTTTAAAGGGATGGTTCACAAAAAAATCTGTCATCATTTACCTCCATGTGAACTGTTCCCAAACATCTGTGTGTTCTGATAAACACAGAGAAAGAACTTTGAAAGAATGCTTCTAACAGTACGTCCTTGAACCCCATTGACTACCATTGACAAATACATTATTTCTTTGTTCTGTTGAACACAAAATGTAGGAAACAAATGTTGTTACTATGGAAGTCAACGTCTCAAATCCCCCTTAGTGTTGATGTCTGTATTGTAATGTTACTTCAAATAAAATAGCCCAGTTCCTTAGTGATTCCTAATAATGTGCAATGATATACAGTGTAAACCTATATATTTTAAAACAACTTCCAGTCCAAACAAAAAAATATTTAAAATGAAAACACTATCGCCTATTACAATTGTGTGCCACTGGTGGAGTAGAGCGATTATGGTCAAAATGTTGAAGAGGATACATTTATTTTTAAATTGTTGCAATACTATTTGATTTTTTTATTAATTAATGAGATATAATATAGCTGTTTTTATCATGTGCTCCTTGTTTGTTATTGAAACACCAGTCAATATATTAACAGTAACCTGATGTCATTAAACCTCACATGAAGAAAATAGTATGACATGAGGCAACATCTAAGAAATAATATAAAAAGTTATAGAAAATGTGTCACCACTCAATTTGTCATTTTGTTTTGCTGGGTAAGTCTACCATTGATTTATGAAAAGTTTATTTTTTTGTGTGGTATTTGTGTCTATATTGTTTCCATATGTGTACTGAAGAGTATTTAATCTCAGTTTTGTTGTTCTATTGTGGAAGCTTTATCACAACATGGTGGGCTTTTTATCTTTAGGAGCAGTTTATGGACTCTTTATGATTACGATCAACTGATACAGGCCGATAGTCCAGACATGGTATTCGCAGTTTTAAGGTTTTAAGCTGTTGTTACGTTTGGGTTTTTCAAACACAATCAGCAAAAATAGTGCAAAATGTACAGTTTCAATTTGAAGGAATTCTTAATCTGGATTTTTCTATCATGCACTGCTTAATTTACTAAATTGAATCATTTACATAATGGCCTTAACCTATCTGACTTTTTTTCTTCTGCACAACAAAAAAAAGAAGATATTCTGAAGAATGTTGTTAACTAAATAGTAGCGTACATGGGGAATAAACAACAACACAAGTACAATGGTTATATACAAAGGTAACTTTGTTCATGTTTAGAGGAACTATTCTTACACTGCCAAAGACAGAAAATGAAGGAAGGTTTGTGGTTACCCACTATTTATATTTAGTCTTACCAATGCACTGCGGTGGTTCAGGACTCCATCCGTTTGCTGTACAGCGAATAGAATATTCTCCAATCATGACATAGCCATTATCACACATGTACTCTATAAAGTTATTCAGCCCGTAGGGGGGGGATTTTCCACCTGTTCGATATGCATTTGGGATGTCTGGCTTTGTGCAAAATGCAACTAGACATAAAACAGAAGAAATGAAAGCTGTTATTAATATGAACTAAAATTGCATGCATACGTTCAAAAACTTACAATGCGACCAATACATCAAACATGCTTTGAGACGGTAATTTCTTTTCATAATTTTGCAGATAAGCATTTCGGTGGCAAAAGTTAATACCTATCCCACCAAAGGATAAGTGTCCAATTGGCTGTAACCCTAACTTACCAATACATCTCGGTGGCTCAGGCTGAAAATCTCCATCTTCTGAACATGTTAGTATCGCACTTCCAATCAGGTCAAACCCAGAGTTACATCTGTAGGACACCCCTTCTAAATATTGATACTCTTTATCTGTATAATCCTGATATTCAAACCGTCCATTCTCGATAATTGGAGGGGAAGGACATTTCACCACTAAAGAGAATTAAAAAGAAGTATGGTGGATATAGAAAATGGTTTATAGGTAGAACATAGTGAGATAGATAGTGGTTTTCATCATGATATAGAAATGTATGAAATGGCAAACCTTCACACTCAGGAGCTCTGCCATCCCAGCCCTCCGCTCGGCATGTTCTCTGAGCTGACCCAAAACTGACACTCACATATCTGAAATAAAACTGAACCTATGATTATCATTAAAGAGACATTTAACACACAAATATTTCATGGTTTTATTTCAAAACACTGCATCACTGACACTTTCTCTCACTTACCCTTGGTTGCAAACACCTGTAACAGTGTCACCAAAATAAATACCAGTATGTATTTCATATCTCCCATTTGGGAAATCTGGTAGACTTCCACAAGTTTTTCCTACAATGGATTGATAAAAGTTATAAATTAGCTGAATACATTTGGCTTGTGAACCTTTAACAATCTAAGAAAACCACATAAAAAAAGTATTTTAGATTATTTAAGATCTGTATATAATTCAATCAAAACATAGTATTTACTTGTGCAGCTGAGGGCAAGTGCTGTCCATTTATTTCCGTTGCAGGTAACTGTTTTAGAAGTGCGGAAGACAGCTGGTACATATCCGGTCATGCACACAAACTTTGCGTTTGACCCATCAGGGAAACTCTCTTTCAAGAGGTCTTCATCTGATAACACGACATTTCCTTCAAATTGAGGTCGTGTACATTGTGCTTCAAAAACGAATCAGATAAAATGGTTTGATATGTAACATTTCCATATAATCCACAAAATCCTAAATTTTTTCATATCACATCAGAAACCTGTGTGGCTTTTTTCTATAGCACAACACACAAAAGACTTAAAGAATTAAAACAGGAAACTGATAAAAACACTAAAGGTTTAGGCAGAGGACACCATACAACTGTTGTCTAACGCTTTTAATATTAATATAGTTAGCAAATCAGTTAAATTAAGTTGAATTATTTACTAACGCAAAATTGTTTGATAGCACTCAAAGGTCTTAAAAGAAGTCATGCCAGTTCATGGCCATGTTTTAAGATTGAGGATAAATTATATCAAGAAAATCTTATTTATCAGGGTTTCTTCATGCAACATAAGTATAAAGTATATCATGTTATGGTAAATGAATCAGATAAATTACAAAATAACTTACCTCTAACACAAGCCCTGACCATGAGCCACAGCAAAAAAACAACAGCAAGCACCTTACACTTCATTGTATTTGAATATGTCAATATTTTTATCTTACAGACTCTTGGTCTTATCCTAAAGACTGGAAGATACCGTGAGAAATCCTCCCCAGACCTCAAGGGAATGAAAGACACAGAAGTGTAAGTATCCAGTTTAGTGTACAGTTTATATAGGTAACAGAGGAAGTATCTTGTCCTAAGCAATCAGATATCAAGATTACATTTTTATCACCATATAGGGTAGGGAATATAGTTAATATAGTTACTAAGCAAATAAACAGTTGATGTCTAAAGGATGTATCAAAATACACTAGCCCTTGAGGGGCCGATATTAAGTTGTTTTGGTGCTTGACAGATTCAAACTAGGATAAACACACAACTGTGTGACAGAAGTTTCCATTGTACAAACAATGTAAAGTGACAGGACAAGTAATAAAATTAAAAAAATAACAATAGAATTCAAAATCTAAGACAACACACAATGGTTAAAATAGGCGTCTCCAACAAGGCTCTTCAATGGTTCGTATCCTACCTCTTGGGTAGATCCTTTAGGGTTTCGTGGGGAGGTGAAGTCTCAGAATCGCAACATCTTGACACCGGTGTACCTCAAGACTCAGTTCTTGGACCATTGCTCTTCTCGATGACATCGCTAGGATCAGTCATTCGTAAGCATGGCTTCTCCTACCACTGTTATGCGGACGACACGCAACTCCACCTTGTGTTTCATCTGGAAGATCAGACGATTTTGATCCGAGTCTCAGCATGTCTGAGCGACATCTCGCTCTGGATGAAGCACCACCACCTGCAACTAAACCTTGCGAAAAGGGAACTTCTTGTCATCCCTGCCAACCCGAAGACCCGTCACGACCTCTCTATCCAACTAGGAGCATCAACCATTGTGCCTTCCAGGTCTGCGAGACACTTGGGAGTAATCATCGATGATCAGCTCAACTTCCCAGATCATGTTACTGTGACTGCCAGATCCTGCAGATTCATGCTTTACAACATCAGGAAGAACAGACCGTTTCTCTCAGAACATTCCACACAAATCCTGGTTCAGGCTCTGGTCCAGTTCAGGCTGGACTACTGCAATGCGCTGCTTGCTGGACTCCTGCAATGTGCTGCTTGTTGGACTCACGATGTGCACAACTAAACCTCTGCAGATGATACAGAATGGAGCGGCAAGAGTGGTGTTCAAGGAATCAAAAAGGACCAATGTAGCACCTCTCTACATTAAACTACATTGGCATCCTGTAGCTGCAGGACCACCACCCGTTCAGCACCCAGATAACGTAACTCACTAATTCAAAGGTATAGGCCCTCCAGATCTCTGCGCTCCGCAGACGAGCAACGACTTGTGGTGCCATCTCAAAAGGGTACGAAATCTCTCTCTCGTGTATTCTCTGCATCGGTTCCTCGATGGTGGAACGATCTGCCTCTTGCTTCATGCTTGGTGGACTCGGTCTCTATCTTTAAAAAACACCTAAAAACTCATCTTTTCCGGCTACACCTTACCCACTAGGAGTAGATTCTTTTCCAACCTACTCATCTTAAAAAAAAAAAGAAAAATAAACTTTTTCTACCTACCGGTTTATATCTCCCTTTGTTTAACTTGGTAACCTTGTTTTAGCACTTGTACACCTATTGTTGTATCGGCTATTTACCGCTTAATTGTCTCCTCGACTATTTGTAAGTCGCTTTGGATAAAAGCGTCTGCTAAATGCCTTAATGTAAATGTAAATGTAAAAATGCAAGAATACAGAATAGGTCTAGATGGAACCAAATATGTAGAATGTATCATAAAAATACAAGTTACAAAATGTCTATGGTATAGTATTGCATGGGTTTATTTCACAGTAGGGCCATATTTAACTGTTGAGGTTTTAACCTAAATATTTAGCTCATGAGGAAGATGGCATAAGATATAAATATTAAATGCCACAGAACATTTATCTAGCAAACAATTGATTTGTAAAGGAAGATAAAAATTTAAATCTGTATCAATTTGTAACCAAATAAGAAAATGTTAAAGGTAGATCAAAATTTAAAACAGTAGACTCTTGTTGGTTAAGGACATTGTTCTTTTCATACATTTAAAGGAAACATTGCATGAGAGCTGCTTTACTTAAATTTCCTAAATGGCACTATAAAGCCAAACCCCTTACACCATCTCTGACATGTGTGCAAACTTTCATGAGTTTTCAAGCAGGTTTGGCATTATAAATCTTATTCATTTTAGACAAGCGGAGCAACTCCTCACGATCATTATTTGGCCCTTAATTAACAACATCCCGTCATAGGAATGAGTAAAATATAGAATCTTAAATGAAACGATTCAGAGCAAGTTACTCAACTCAAATCAGTTACAAACTCTTTGCCCCCCCCAAAAAAATAACATATATTTATATATATATATATATATATATATATATATATATATATATACATTCATATATCTATCTATCTATCTATCTATCTATCTATCTATCTATCTATCTATCTATCTATCTATCTATCTATATATATATATCTATATATATATATATATATATATATATATATAAATTGATAAAAGGAAAAGGAGACTTAACATTTCTGTTTTTTTTAACAATATTTATTCATTAGAGGTTCTTCATTAAAATAACTAAAGTACCAGATTTTTGAACAATGACCCACATTTAGGTTTTTTATGACTGAACACTTATACATTTTAACAGTTTAGAATAGAGCATTTAAAAAAGGTTTTGTTAATTATTTAAAGAACAACATGTGGCGTCTTTTACTGTCATGTAAATCAGGAAACACCCTTTGATCCAATTTAAATCTATTATGACAATATTTTTTGTATGTACAGTGTTCCATCTTAACTTTAAAGGATCCGTTAAAACAAAATCTGTAAAAACATGTATTGTTTAAGCATGAAGGAATTGTCCTCAAATGTGTTTTACCTGTATTTTATAGTTTGCAAGGTATTGAATCCCATGTATCATTCATTGAAATGTTTCGTAAAATTTCTACCTAATACATTCTCTGTTTGTTTGTTTTTAGCAGAGTAGTTCGTCAAACGTTTCATGTTTTAAATTAACAAAAGCAATTTCATAATTTTATATGAATTTTGAATAGTTAAAATTTCCAGTTTACAAATAATGTAATATGTAACAATTCAATTCTTCTATTGTTGGAATATAGATGCTCTTATGCATGCCATACAGAACCAATATTCTGAGTTAGATGTTTTTGAGATTTTTACCCTGAAATCTTCTGGGCCTTGATTTTGTCCAAATGTGCACTAGAAAAACAACGGAGAACATGGCAGAGGAGAGAATCCAACGAAGATACTCATACCACAAGGGCAATCCAGACCTAAAAAATAACCAAATTTGTAAATTCCCTTTTAATTAGACCCTTCTTTATAAGTTTACTAATTCATCCATCCATGCAACTGTTCTCACCATGAAAAGCTTTGTGTCTGATTGACAAATATTGTTTGGTTTTGACCTTCCTGGGTGGTGGCAGAGCTCCAGAGATTCTGAGATGTTTGTGTTGTTTTTGTCGTTGAGGACAATGTTGTGCTTCTTATACAGTCATATTCACTGAGAGCTTATTGGGAAAGAAAAAAGTCAATGTGATGTCACCATATGACGTGTTGGATAGAAACGCACAGTATTCACTCACTTTTTGATGTGATGAGATAAAGACAGTCCTGCTTTGAGGTTTGTTGAACTGTAAGCAATTCACTGTTCTGTTTGCTGACATCATTGGAAGCAGAACAGAAAAACTGTGCGTTTTCAGCGATGTCTGAACAGTGGAAATTCATATCAGTGTCATGATGCTGGAAAACGTCGTCGGGATGTCCTACTCCGTACCAAGTGTACAGCACGTTTGTTCCTCTCTCACTCCTACATCGAAAAGTCACAGGTTCTCCCTCACAGGTCTTCTCTAGAGAACTGAGAGGCCAAACGTTTGGTTTCATAACAGCCTCTGAAACAGAAAACATATTAACCATTGTTCATTTTTCCTTTTAGTTGTTCACGCTTTACATTATGAAAACATAGTCTTACCATTTCTTACTACAACTTGGATCTTGAGCATTATATCAGCATAGATTTTGTCAATCCCCACCCAGTAGTTTCCCGTGTCATCCAACTGTAAATCTGTCACATGAACAATCAAACCTCTAGAAACTGCATCAATGATCTGACCTCGTGTTCTGTAGTCTACATAAAAAAATCCATCCGTGTCCATCAGAACCTCACATGAGCTTCTGACGTCTCCAGCACACCAGTACTTCTTACTGAATCTAAACTGGCTTGTTTTGTAGCTGCAGACAACAGTAATTGTGCTTCCTATCGTGGCTTGATGCATTGTTTTGTCACAATGGAGCTGCACACTTACTAGACAATAAGCAATACAAATAAATAAAGAATTAAATCAACCATGATAATACCGTCTATATATTAATATATTTTATACACAAAATATGATCTTTTTTTGCATTGTTGATCATGAACAATATTGTAGTCCATTCTAACCAATGCATTTTCACACAAATATGAATAAATCTGTTAACAGAGACTTACCCTGGACTAAAAGCAATATAAACATGCACTTCATATTTTCAGAAAGGTTCAAGTATTGATCTACTGTGGGAAGGTTGATAGGTTGATGTAACTTAACACGAACCATACAGGATGTTAAGCAGGGTTGGACAAGCTGTGGTTTCTATTCTAGTCACCTTTTGTTCTTCTAGAAGTACAACCTTTACTGATCTTTAAAATATGGTTTTAAAAGGCCACCTGGAGACATTTTATGCCTAAATGAATTAAATAATTTAATCGAAAAACCAATTCTAACTTAGAAAGAGAGTATATGTTTAATATTTGGTAGGTGGGACTGGCCGCATGTATGTGGCCTAAATTAACATGCGGTCTGTGTTTGTTTGTTTATAGGGGCTAGAAATATAACATTTTATTCTATCTTTAATTAATAGTAAATACTAAATTACTAAACAGTTATTCTTTGTTAAGGTATACTGGAAGTTAAGTTAGGTTAAATAACGTGTGATTGGTATGTAAATAAGGATCAAGTGCAGTAAACTTCTATTTCATTCATTTTATGTTTTCACCGGATACTGAAATATTTAAAGACAATTCGTCATTATTAAGTCATAATAGGGCTTCATTTTCCCAAAGTTTTAACCTGCCAGGATAAGTTGAAGCGGTGTTCATTTGATGCAGCAAAGTTTTGACACTGACTGTAGTTTAACTTGTACCTACTAGATGGCGTCCCTTGACTTTCATGAAAAAGTATTTACGTTGCAGTTACAATCAGCTCTGTTCTTCTAAATAACTCTTCTCCCATGCATTTTAAAAATAACATGAACAAATAATAATAATAAATATGATAAAACAATGACATTTGTAACCCTGCTCACCGTACAACTTAAAAATATGAACAGCAAGTTTTTGCTCACTAGGCCATCTCTGGTCTGACAAGATTTGATCGAGTTTGAAATTCTAGTTCTTCTTCAATGTTAAGAATGTCATTAACATGCTTAGCAGCTGTCAGCAAAACACACACCATTGCCATTTTTGTCATAAAACACCCACCCACGAAAGCTTCCTATGTGGGGTGTAAGGGCTCATGGACCTTTGCTACAAAGTATTGGACAAAAAAACAAGAAATACAGATAGAGAGAGTCATTGCCACACTTAGAGAAAGAATGACACGCAACAACATATGCAAGAATCAAAGAAAAAGACACCAAAGCGGGAGATCGAGGGAGGAGAGGGCAACAGTCATATTTCACATTTGACCACAGAGTCTGTCAAGGGTTGTTGTCACTGCTTCCGTGACGACAGATCACACAGTTCCTCATATCAAGAGCGCAACGAAAACAAGAGAAACTGAAACATGGGCACTTTTCAGAAGGCCATCGATCACCTCCACACCCTGACATGACAGAAGTCGTTTCTTCATGCCATGGACCCCCAGGCTCAGACTCTGAGGGGCTTGGTGGCCCAACTCGCCATTAAGGAAGCAGAAGACTTTACTGCAGAGTTTTCGGTGAGACTTGGCATTTCCTATTTCAACAGGCGCTGCAGGGTTTATTAGAAAAAAGCATGTGGCTTATTTTAAGCAAATACTGAATGCATAGTGAAATAGTGAAATAACTGCGTATATGTGTTTGGGTGGGTATGTGGAAATTTGTGGTAATAGGTGTGATTTCATGTTACGCAAGTAGAACACAAATTGTACTCAACAACATATGACCATTGCATTGATACATTGGCTTAAATAAGCTAGGGTGGACTTCGTCTTCCTCCAAATCTCTAATAAATGTTCATTGTTTTTTTACTATACTAATCCATTCATAGCATTTTAGAAAGTGTGGCAAATGAGGCTAAAAAAATTATTTAAAAAATTGCTTGGATTATATTTCACGAAATAACTTGAACAACATGTGCTACAAGTCAACCCTCATTCCGTGGGAACATTTCTGGTGCCAAAATGCGCTTGTGGTTCGCTGTCATATAAAAATGCTTAAATTTATGACATTTAAAAACCCCAAAATGAAAATTCTTTAATTATTTACTCCCCGTCATGTCAGTCCAAAGATATGTGACTTTCTTTCCTCTGCACAACACAAGAAAGATATTTTGAAGAATGTTGCTAACTGAACAACAGGACCCTTGCTTACATTCATTGTGCAGACATCAAACACCTGAGACATTTCTCAAAATATTTTCCAAAGAAAAAGTGTCAAATAAAGGTTTTTAGTGACTTATGCATATATAAAGCATGTGCATATAGCGTTAGGTTATCAAAGAGGCTGTTTAAGGCCGAGACCTCTCCTTTAACCCTGGGCCCATCAAGCTAGGTGCTGCATTGCATCTGTCAAACTAGACTTTTGGCACAGAAACCTGCGGTGTGAACCACAACTGATGTCTGCAAGAGAAATTTAAGTCAGTTACTAATAGAGTCCTAATACTATCTGTTATCAGGAAGAGAAACTGTTTGGCAGGGCACAAAGAGAGCAGAACTATCCATCCTTGATCCTTGCAGTATGCTGAGACTAGACACATGTGTAGATAAATGATCTGTGTAAGAATAGAACAACTCTTTAATAAAACATCAGGGTTTCACATGTAGTGCTGGCTTGTTCCTCATGTGTAGCCCTGACTGTTTCATCTCAGACATCCCATGATAATGACTCATCCTTCTATATTTGATTGCATTTGCTAGACCCGTTTAATAAAAACGTTTCTTGTAATGTGACAAAAGATGTGGTTGGAAAGTCTTATGGTCAGGTTGCTTGTAGTAAGAGATCAGAGACAAACAGACGAGACAGTGGAAAGAAACAGCCCATCTCAAACGCAAATCTTGTCGAATGTGTTGATTTCGCGATTTTTATCAACAAGTTTAAGAACATCATGCTGACAGTCTATGCTCACTCGGATTGTAAGCAACTGTTTTTATTTGATGTACTTCATTAAATACAACATCAATTATTATATTCAAAACGACCCGTTTTGTAACCTTGTATATAAGAGCTATCACATGGTTTGAAAAACCATTGCTTAAGCTAAGAATAGCAATTGTCCAATAAATAGAATATATAAAATTGTCTGTAATATGATCAAAACAGAAACTAAAGAGGCAGTCTACAAAGTATCGCTCAGAGAAGACCTACACGACTTTAGCCGCAGACAAACAAGAAAATGTAAAGAAAAACAGATACAAGGACATTGTACCATGTGAGTATGACACTGTACTGGATCACATTAAACATTAAAACTAAAATGTAATAAGAGGCTGTTGGCAAAAAATAATTTACTAAAATACAAAAGTGACATGTCTACTGGATGTGTGATTTATACTTAAATGCTTCAATGTGATTTATATTTTAATGCTATATTTTAATGTATTTAAATTTTTTTAATGCAAAGTTGATCATAGCAGAGTAAAGCTCTCCCTCATTACATCCGAACATGACTCAGACTACATCAATGCTAGTTTCATTAAGGTAAGTTCTGTTTTTATTCTGTTAACATAAAGCATTTAATAAAAATTGTAAATTGCCAAAAGATTCCACAAACTTTAAAGACTTTTCAAGATCATGAAGATATCTCAGTTGAAAGGTGTATGCATGAATGCGAAAGTTTTGTAGACAAATATGACAATGTCTTTATAGTTGAAAGCAAATAAAAAAATGGTGTTAAAGATCTTCTTAAATTGTCACCAAAACCAGTTTACATTTACAAAAAAGGTTACGACTTTCAAAGACTCATTGATGTATATAATTAAGTAAATCCAACAACCCATTTTTTCAGTGCACACTTTAATATTATAAATATGAGTAGGTCTACAAACCTGTGATTTCTCCTATATAGCACTTTATAAAATGTAAAATAAAAATGGGTTTTATGCAAGCATCAATACAAAGTTTATATTATTGAAATGTATTTATGTGGACTGCGTGCTTATATTTTTTTGCAGGGGGTCATGGGCCATAGGGCATATATCGCCACACAGGGTCCACTTCCGAATACAGTACCTGACTTCTGGAGAATGCTATGGGAGTACAATGTGCAGGTGAGCGTTTGACTACTAGAACATGACCATTTTACACAAATGCCACTTCCTGTTTTATTTTATAAATGTCTCTTAAAACCAGCGAGCTGTTTAAATCTCAAAAATAACTTTCTGCAGGTTGTGGTGATGTCTTGCAGAGAGTTCGAGATGGGACGGGTGAGTTGTCACAGAGATAACATTTTGTTATAGAAACATTTTGAAATTCACAGTTTCTAAAAAGGAAAAGTTTTAATAACCACATCCTTCTGTCTTCAAAGGGCTGAAGCAACTTATCAAGCACAAAGTGCTTCTATCTCCTTTTAAACTGGGGCTTGCAACCTTTCCCAACTTGCTATACGATGTGTTGCGCTGTTGTTTCTGCATTTATTTTTATTTATAACAGAGATGCATCTAAACAGTGTGGTTTAAGGCCTTGTATATGCTGCTTTTCTTATAGAAAAAATGTGAGCGGTATTGGCCGGAGTCAATGGCAGATGTCTTTGCATGTGAGCCCTTTACCATATATTGTGTAAGAGATTCTTCCACGAAACTCACACTACACTTATATTCTTGTGTTTGAATGTGGTGATGTCTCTATGTATTTGGTATGTTTCAAACACAAAAATTCTAAACAATAGCTTGCAAATGAATTAATTTTTCTAAAACATATTTTTTTTGTTTTTTGTGAAGAAAATGAATTTGAAATTAAAATGATGGACATTTTACAGTTAGAGTCAAGCTGTTCAGATATTCATTATTATCCCCCAAAACTGAACACTCATTTTTACCAGCCACCCTAGTCAAACCCATGTGACTTTCTTTCCTCCATAGAAGATATTTTGAAGAATGTTTGGAATAGGTACACATTTACTTGTGTTGGTAGGAGTAGACGCGCTGTTCAGTTACCAATTTTTTTTCAAAACATCCTCTGTTATACTCACACAGGTTTGAAGTAAGGTAGAGTAAATAATGCAACAACCTTTTTTGGGAGGAATATCACTTTAATATGTTATTGACCACCAAAACTAAATCTAAATTACTAAAATGATCCAAAAGGATTTCAGCACATGTACAATTTCAGTCATGCTTGTGTATGATCTTCTCTAGGAGTCAGAGCACAATAAAGAAGGATATATCACAAGGATGCTTAAAGTGACGTTTAAAAATGTAAGTACACCTACTCATGGAGGTTCCTTTTGTAATAGAAAAAAAAACGTTTTCGCTAATTCAAAAGTGCAAATACAACATTTAAAGGAGTCTCGGACACTGAAGCAGCTTCACTACGTGAACTGGCCAGATCATGGAGTACCAGACTCCATCCCTGCCATACTGGAGCTGCTGCAGGACATGCGCATCTACCAAGATCACGAGGATGTCCCAATCTGCATTCACTGCAGGTAAATTCCTTATTCTGATTTCATATGAGATTAAAGTCTGTAATAAAGGACAAGATCAGACGTGTTATTGTGGTTTTAAATAAGGCCTATAATACTGTGTGTTCCTATTCACATAAGAAAAGGTTCTCGCCGTGTGCTTTCTGTTATAAAGAAACTTTATTCTCAGACCCCCATGCAACCTCCACAACACTTTGTCACAGGAAATGTGTAGGTGGTTGACCAACAACAGACAAACACATACACACAATTTCTTCTGTTAGTCTTATCAAGACAACCAATGCTACGGTATAGTCACTGTCGCTTTGGTTTAAGTCAAGAGAAGGGGTGAAACTAATACTCTCTATTTGGTTAACATGAGTGGGTGGGATACTGGCCTTTTGTTGTGATTTTGATTTAATTTTAATAAAATATTATGATTATGATGAATATGATTATCTTGAAATCTCTTTGCCAACCAACCGCACATAAACAGGTTTCAGACTGTTATGAATCCAAGTTCATTCTCGTAGGTCAAATGGACTTAAACATGATAATGATCAGTTATTTGAGAAAATGTTATTAGGCTTTCTGAAAAGTTATGTGTTAGTTGATACTGTTTTCTCTCTGTCTATATTTTTAAGTGTGCTGACAGTCTTGAGTTATTTTAGTGATAACAAAGCTCTGTGTTTCACTTACATGTATCTTTTTGTGACTCTTTGTGGATTTGCAGCGCAGGCTGTGGAAGAACAGGTGCATTGTGTGTGATCGACTACACCTGGAATCTACTGAAGAGACAGGTACAAACCATCCTCAAAAAAACATTCAAAGCATACTTTCTGGTATTGAAACAAGCAGGGTATTAATCGCATGTACTCTCTTATTTAGATGATACCAGAAAATTTTAATATCTTTGACCTGGTAAAGGAAATGCGTTCACAGCGGCCTTCTGTGGTTCAGACCCAGGTATCTTCCTGGAATGCATAAATAGAAACAGTACACGAAAATGTTTTGTAGTGTTTACTTCATTGGATCTCTCTCTCTCTCTCTCTGTCTCTCTCTGTCTCTCCCATAGGAGCAATATGAACTTGTTTACAGAACTATTAAACTGCTGTTTGAGAGATATCTGGAAGCAATGGATGAATCAAACCCAAAGGTACACACATGCACGCACGCACGCACGCACGCACGCTCGCACAAACACACAGACAGACACAGACAGACAGACACACACAGACAGACACAGACAGACACACACAGACAGACACAGACACACAGACAGACAGACACAGACAGACAGACACAGACAGACAGACACAGACAGACAGACAGACACACACACACACACACAGACAGAAAGACAGACAGACAGACAGACAGACACAGACACAGACACACACACACACACACACACACACAGTAATGATTGAGTAAATTAATAAATATGAATCATTTTCCTTCCATCAGGTTCCAGCTTTAAAATCACCTGTTCACACATCCAGTGAAAGTGAATTTTCAGATTTCAGTGAACCAGAGTCAGAGACAGGACAGGACTTCAGAGCATTGATTCAGAGGTAGAGGAGACCTTGCCATGCTTTTTATGCACCAAGAACTTAAAGCTGAAGAGTGACATTTCTGCATAACTCTTAAAATCAATGAATTAATGTTTTTTACTTCAAGTCGTCTTTGGTCACTGTCATCTTTTACTTACAATCTTGTCATTTTAAACCAGAATGACTTTCTTTCTTCTGCAAAACTCAAAAGAAGACATTCTGAAGAATGTTGTTGCCTGGCACAAATTCACTTGAATTGGGGCCACTGCTCATTTTTTTCTTCAAATATCTTTTTGCGTGTTCTGTGGAAGAAATTAAGTAAGGTATACAGTGACAAGATTGTAAGTTAATAATGACAGAATTGTTTGAGGTGGTAAACTTGCAATAGTCACCACTGTTTACATTAAGCCGTATACAATAGTCTACCATTTGATGCCAGCACATTTGTGTTTATATTTGACGCATTGTACAGAAGTCTCAGTTTAATGTCTAATTGTGTCTTTGTGATTATGCCTCATAACAAAACCGATTGTTTTTACCCTTCTGACAGGAGTGATGAGGCAAACATTTTAAAGGATGACTTTGATTATGTTACACCTGACATCAACTCTAGGCCACAGTTTCATGCATCACCATACTGCCTAGACGATAAATCTACCGAACAGTCTTCTTCTAACATGCCAAATTCAATGAGTGAATGGACAAAGCAGTTCTTAAAAGAGAATCCTCACAAAGACATTACAACATGTGCATCTAAAAGATCAGAGCCATCATTCAGCGTTACAACTCATATGGAAGCTTCTTGTTCAAATTACAACCAAGATCAAGAGCTCAAACCAAGTTCCAAACATGCTGAGCTGTCAGAGAACCAAAAGTCAAGTCTAGTTTTGAGACCCAGCACCCTCTGTGTCAGTGTGGAAGATCCCTATTTTGATCCCGGGTCTCCACCAACTAAAGACCGATGCAGTGTTACACCAGAAATCTGGATTGAGGACACATGCTTAGAGCTACGTAAACAAACTTTAGAACTGCCGAAAAATGACAACAATGATAAAAGTATAAAAAGCAAGTCAAGAAAATAAAGTACAGGAATTCAGAAACACTTCTTAAACAATTATTTTGTGTTTTTATATATAGGAGCGAGTTCACCTACATCTGATGAAGAGACGCCGCCTCCTTTACCAGAGAGAACTCCAGAGTCTTTTATTCTGGCGGATGACATTAATGGTTTGTTGAAATCCTAAAAAGTGCTGAAATTTGTATCGTTAATACAATGTTTAATGTCTTAGAAGTCCCCTTGATAGATATAATTAACACCAAGACATGTTAATAACTCCTTGACTTCTGTTTCAAGATATAAGTAAAGGCAATGAACTGTTGACATTGAACTTGCCAACCAGCTCAACATCCCATCCAGACTCAAATTCTGTAAACACTGGTAAGTACGTCACAGGCCTAACAATCACAGACTGATACTGAAAGTGAAGTGTACTTATATATATATATTGTTTTTTTGCCTAAAGGAAGCCCTCCTTCGCCTGTGCCACCACTGCCTGAAAGAACTCCAGAGTCCTTTGAAATGGGACCAGACGGGGGTACAGCTTTTCTATATGATGAAATGTCAAAACACAATTATTTTATCTTTATTAAATGTTATCCTCTTTTCAAACAGATTTGGTACAAAACACAATACTGGAAAAGCCACAGAAAGTTGTATTAAGAGTTGGGAGATCTTTAGAATGGTCTGGAAAACCAAATGAGTTTCAGACGGACATCAGTCGATCCTGGTCTAGGAGCAAGGTAATATTTATATGATCTCTATCGCCAAACACAGTTTACCTAAACAGCCATGGAAAATGTGAGAGTCCACTTAAAGTAATTATTGATTTGCTCCCCATTTTTTCCAGACCTTAAATATATTGCAAATGTATATTGACGTATTGTGGTCGTTCTAGTCTAGTTTCTGTTCATTTTGAAAGTTTCCCTTCTAAATACATGTACAAATATTGCTGTTGCTTTGCTTAAAAGTGAATGTAAACTCTTTGCAATATATATGAGGTCTGAAAACTACAGAAAAAATAAAAGCAAATGGAAAAAATATTTGTGGAAACAATACAACAATTAATGTTGTAAGAAATGAAATTATTATTACCTATACGTTTAGCTATAAATGGTCAAATCAGAAAACCTGAAAATGTTCTTCAAAGTTGTCTCTCATTTTGTCATGGCATTAAAAATATATATTGAATATATAAGTCATATATACTTATACACTATATACTATATACTATATATACACGCACGCACGTACACACACACAATTACATGATAATTTCAGTATTTTACTAGTGAATAAGTCAAAGAACGATTGCATTTAATTTTGGATGTATCAATATGAAGTTATAAACCTATGGGTTTTACTACACATTAAAAAAGAGACGTTGGAATCGCTCAATTTAATCACTGGTTCCACACATAATTACACTTTTTAACAGAACTTCTTTAATATTAAGTCAAAAAATAATGTTGGTCCGAACCACACGGTTAAATTTAGTAATTCCAACTCTTTTTTCACTGTACACCAATCTTAGACAAGCCACAAATGAACCATAATTCATCAATGGCACTTGTAAAATCCAAAATATATAGTTTAACCTTTGAATTTGTAAAACTACATTGAAAATTAGATTGTTGGAATTACTTTATTTGATCAAGTAAATTGGTTTGGTCGTTTCAACATGTTTAAAATCTGAAAAAAGTCAACTACTGTTAAAACTATGTTAAAAAATGAGAACTAACGTCACTTTTTCTTATTTTCAGAGCTTAAAACTTAGAATGTCACTTCCTGGTAAGTCAGACTAATATGTCAAGGTCTCTATTTATAAAAACTATGAAGAATAAGCATCATGGCAAACCTATTCTTATCAAACCATTTTCAGTACCGCCATCTACTTCGTTCAGTCCTGTTCCAATCACAAGTCACAGCCCTCCTCCTCAACTTTACACAAAGTCACACGGTAAGACTCACAGGAAGATTTTAAGCGGATTCTTGCTTTTATATTCATTTCTTTGCTTTAAAAGCAACTCAAGCTTAATACTTCCCACCCCCTCGGGTAATACTCAATACTGTACAGAGGTTACAACAGTTAAGAACGCACAAGAGGAAGTTGGAAATTCAAGCAATGTCCTTCTAGGTCAATAATATATAGTAAACTCTACTTCTCCCTTTTTACTTTAGAATCTGCTTCATTTCTCAACCAAACACCACCTGATCAAGCCACTTCTAACTTTGTATCAGATAAAGGTACAAGATGATTCTGTTTTAACTACAGAAAATTATATGTAGCCTTTTTGGAACTCGGTATTTAACTGTTCTTCTTTTTTGACGCAGAATATGAAAAGACTCCTCCTCTTCCCGAAAGAACACCAGAATCTTTCCTTTTTCCCACCGAGGAAGGTGCAGTACCACAATCAATTCCAGTTGAAATAAAAGCTGTGTGTCTCCCTTCTTTAATGGCAATGTTCTGTTTTAATTCAAGTGTGCATCAGTCACACCCCCTGTCTGTCAAAAGAAACAGAGAAGCAGAGACTGAGAGTGGGAACATCTTCCGAATGGTCAGGAAGCTCTCGGCCCAGGTCATTCCAGGATCATTCATGGAGCCGAAGCAAGGTTACTCAACACTGACCTTTGTATTATCTATAATTATATTAATATACAGAATTATTGAAGAACCAATGCCTACTATAAAGATTTAAAAGAATGCTTCAAAATCTCTTAATTCTATAGAACATAATGATATTCTTGAGAATGTGCTTTTGATTCTGTCCCAATGGTTTGGGCCCTTTTGTATGTAAACATACACGAAGAAAGAATCAAAGATGAATCCATCGATACAGTCTATTGTGAAAGAAACTGACTGGTCAGAATAAAAACAAGTCCTGAACACATCTTAAACTAACACTGATGGTACATTCATTTCAGAAGAGAACAAAGCCTTTCCAAGACGGCTGCAACAGAAAACAATTTTTGAATAGTGCTATAAAGTGTTATTATTTATGTTGTCAACTAATATATGATATCATTTTCCAATAGAGCGTCAGATCGAAAAGTTCAAACCAAGGTAGGCTGATGATTCCACTGTGTACTATCTCATCTCAAGTACTACTGTTATTACTATATTATCTTACGAAATACAAAAAAAAACACTGTATAAATGATCTTAGATATAAATTCTGGAACAGACCATTTGTTGAATAGAGCATACCTATAAAGATAATCATAGAATTAGACATACTTAAGAGTATCATCCTAGAATAGAATAGACCCTAGAATCTCAGAAAACAATCCTAAATAGAACATATCTCGGAAGACAACCCAAGAATAGAACAGATCTCACATGGTAATTCTAGAATACACCACACCTAATAAGATGATCCTAGAATTTGACATTTCCTAGAGTATGGTCCTTGAATAGACCATATTTTACAGTTTTATCCTAGAAAATATTATTTATGCAGAAATGATCAAATTAATGCAAAATATTTTCAATGTTTTTTTGGAGTGTAGTGTGTGTCTTCTATTAGATCTTTTTATTGTACAGCTGTGTTTAATTTTACAGAGTCTTTATCTGTGGCGCAGTTGACTCCACAAGGCCCCGTTGCGATGACAACTAAAGGGCAAAGTGAGTGGCAACTTAGATCTTTTGACACTTATTTACATCAGTTCTGAAAAGTGCATAACCAAGATTACCTTTTTGTAATCGAGCCTGCCCTCTTCCCAACGCAGGAGGGCTTCAGGTGGCACACAGTGGCATGCAAGCTGCAACCGGACCGGCAGGTGATCTGTCAGATAGAGAAGAGAAAAGTTCACTGGTCACCAAAGCCAGAACCAAGGTTCAACTGACAATGACACAATAAACATCCTTTTTAATTCATGTATAACGAAACACCACTTTTGGATAGACTTACAGACAAATCATCTTCCTGTGTTTGTCTTTTCTTAAAGAGCATTAAGTTTCTGAAAGGAAAACAGAAAGGTATGTAGAAATTAATCAGAAACGTATTTGAGGGAGTTATTCTATTCAATTTAATTCGAAAAAGTGTTTGTCTCAGACTGAACAATGTTAATTAAAAACTTAAAGACAATCAATAAATGCAGCAATTCTTAAAATAAAAAGAACATTACTGTCCTCTAAAGGAAAAATGGCCCCGCCCACAGCCCCACCCACTGGTCCATCTCCAGCCCTGCATCAGTCTGCACCTCCACCCTATGGTGCCACAGCTGGATTCCTATTTTGTAAGCAATTTAAAACAGTCATATTTAATATTTTTACATAGATTATTTAGAACAATTAGTTTTAGACTTAGAATAACATTGCTCATAGAAAAAAAATACAAATTTAACTAGTTTTCACGTTATACTTGTAACTCAAACTTAACCTAAGCACACGAATAAGAATATGAAAGATTTGATAAATGAAAGTGTAAACAATAACCAAATTGATTACCTGTTAGTTTTTATTTAAAAGCTAAATATTTTACTAACAGTTAAGGAATAAGTTATAAGCTGGTATTAATTACACAGCTTTATTTTCCTATTTCATGTTGACACCTTAAAATATGACAACCTGACAACTCTTTTCCGTTTATGGTCTTGTCTTACTTCCCAGCCTTTGGACTGCGTTTTGGAAGGCCTAAGGGGCCACGGAAAAAGCCAGAAACGTGGGTCTAGTGCAAGAAACAGTAACCAGTTCCTCCACAAGAAGTTTAAATTTAGTCCCACAGAAGATGAGGAAAGCTGAAAGTTGATTAACAGCAGCCCAAGTAGAAATGTAAAAACATTGTGCCTTTATAAATAAATATATCCTCTTGTAAAGGTATTATGCATAATGGGCTTATTTAATTCTGTACTATTGCACATAAAATTGCATTTATGCTATCTGTTAAAATGTACTGTATATGCATCGATATTGTACTTAACGAGTGTATTGAGAAATACAAATAAAAGTAAACAAAGTTACACGAAATGACACATGCATTCAGTTGCAATTCTTTTAAAGCAAAATTGTAATAAAATTACAAATTCTCAATAACATAGTTTATGATCTGAACACAGTTTTACCTATGTCTGCTCATTTTGCATTTTTTTCAATTTCTAGACTCGCTTTAAGAACGGCTTCACTTTGTACACTCATAAAATTTATTTAAAAAAATACAGAAAAGGTCTATGCATTCCATTGCATTTATACACAATCGAAAAGATCCACATGACAGTTTCTATTAAGTGTAACGTAGCATTTACAAAACATTACTCCAACTATCATAATTGACCATCTATTTGTCCTTAAAAACCAGTGAAATTAAAAACTTGAATACAAATATCAAACAGAGCAAAGAATGAATCAAACTCACACAGAGCATGCCTTGATCCCTAAGTGGATTTTGTCCTATATCACAAATAACTATTAAAAACCTGATCAACACAAAGGTTCTAGCTGCCAAAATATTTCAGAAGAAATGTTTAACATGTTAATCTTCAGTATACCATAATATCTTGAAAGCTATGAAAGCATAGCTAATAACATAAATGTGTAGCTTTAAAGTAAATTAAAAAGTTACAGTCATTAATTTTAAATCTATTGGGGGGGGGGTTGTCATTTTTATTTATAATACAACAGTTGGCAAAATAAATGCATCTATATTGCACAAATTTCTATATCTATAGGTCAGTCTGCGCCAATTTATTCCTCATGCACTCTTTTCTTTGAGTGGCAAATTCTGGATGAACTTGTGACATCGAGTTGGGTTCTGAAGTCCCACCTATGCATTTTCTATACATTTTTAATAAACACCCAATCCTTACTTATTGCCAGACTTTAAGAAATTCCATCACAAGAAATTCTGTTCAAACTGGTATAGCATCAGACAATTAAAGGCACTACACTGGATACATTTGATTCCATTTTGTTAAAACCATAATCCTCAGACTGATTGGGTTTGCTGGTGTGAAATTACATTCAGATCCCTAGAATTACTTGGTGCCAGAAGCAGAACCAACCTTTTCAGATCAAGGACACAACCTCATAAACGTGTGCAACAAAATTATAGATTACAACTACATTTAAAAAGTTGAACATAAATTGCACAAAATAACTTGGATAGCCCAGTAACCATAGAAAGCCAGTCATAGATTAGTTGAAATACAGTGTTTTGTAAAAGCACATATTCATTCTACTAGAAATATGAAATGCTTTTTAGGAGAATAAACGGTTTTCATTAACAAAATGACGACAAAAATGTATTCATACCTTGTTGATGTATATCGAAGTTTATCAATTGTTGGCAGAGGCAAAAGGATTAATCATTTTGGAGTTAAAAAAATGACATGAGAAAGACAGAAAAGGAAAGAAAAGTACAGTTTAAAATTTCTGTTCTCTAAAACAACTGCATGAGTAGTCTGTTTTAGAACTTATAAATTAAGGGCTTGTTAGAAAATTCACAGGTTGGATTATTATTGAGCTCCATAAAAGTTTTAACAACTCCCAATGAACTGCATGTGTCAAATAAGGATGACATGTAAGCAAATACAGTAAACAAGGAGACTTAATCGAATTAAAAGGCATAGCTATTTCACCCCTGAGAGCAGGTTTGGTTTTGATGTTTTCAATCTATGTTCCGATAACATAACCACATACATGACATGTCTGGCTTCTATGACATGAAGTGACAACAAAGCACAATAGTTTTTAAATTTAAAACAGACAGAAAACATGATGAAAGAATGAGCATTAAAAGACTTGTCACGAAGAAAAAAATAAATAATTAAAACAAACAAATGAAAAACCCTCCTGCAGAGGCCAAATCCTTAAGTCCTGCATCCATGAGAGGTAATAGAATCACAGGTTCCTCATGACTATTTGCTGCGATTTATTCATAATTTCAGATCAGACCGAAAAGAATGATTTTTCTTTCGTGCCGAGCCATATAATAAAAAGGGCAAATCTCTTTCCTTGTAAATGATTTCTACGCTGTAGTTTAAGCCTTAAATATGTCAAATACTCGAGTAAGCAATGGAAAAAATAAGACTATATTCCTCTTTAAAACAAGATTGCTGTTCTCCACTTGTGACAGGCACTTTTTGTAAAAAACCAATTCGCAGATCAATGTGATAAACATGAAAGCCCAGGAAACGACATGAAGTCTCTGGAGACATAATTCATCTCATCTATATAATATATAAACAAATATAAAACAATACTGAGTAATCAGCAAAAATATATTTCAAATTAAATACTTTGGCTGAGAAAAACCTAAAAAGTACTCGCCCGGTCATTTCCTAACCAAAATCTAAACGAGAAAAATATACAGTTCTCATTATTTAAGTCCAGATATTCCTTTTTATACTGTGGAATGTCAGTCAAGTCTGTTAGGCTAAAGAAACGTCCTCCCCTTGTCGCAAGAAAGGATTCGGAAGTCAGTTCGGGAAATCTGTGGACCGGCACTGTGTGGTGTCGCCGATGCCGAGTGAGGAATCGGTATCGGGTTCGTGTTGAACCCGTGGAAGCATTGGCTCTGGTGTTGGAGGGGAACGAGGGTGGGAAACGGGACCAGCGTTGACCTGTGAACAGGGAGAGTGAGCGGATTTAGCTGGTTGCGGAGGGGCCGGCTGAAAATTTCTGGGAGGCGTCGCGGGCCGCTGGAAAACTAGCTCATCCGTTTTTGTGACCCCGCCTTGCGCGGTGTCCGTTTGTAGCTGCGCGCACGAGGTGACTTTGGAGTCAGGATGAGTGGGGGAGGAAGATTGGGAAGGGCAGGATGTGGAGCACAGGTCTGTGGTCTTTCCTTCATTTGTATCCACCTCATCAGTGTAGTACTGCTTCAGGCGGATGTGCCATGCGAGGCTGCACACGGCTGAGACGGTTTTGAACTGGTGTATGACGTTACGGGGGATGAAGTAGATGTCGTCGTCGCAGAGCTGCAAACGAACATAGCGGATGCCTTCCCTTCGCAACTGGTTGAGTTTGGCATCGTCCACCCATTGGACACACTATAGAGACAAAGTGGCATTATGGGATTGCGGATCTTTAGTAGAGTATCACATTAGGGTTATCCAGAGACTGATTACAATTGTAACTTTTGATGGATTTTTATGAAATAAAATTAGAAAGCTCTATTGAGCGCTATTACCTCATTATGAGATAATTTTCTTCTGTTATTTAATCGTGTTATTGCTTAACAACCAACAACACAATAAAACATTCTCAGCATCAATATAATATCCAAAACAAAATTCAGACAAAAAATCCTATAAACCAATTCTAACAAATCTATAAGGCATTTTTAGGAAGTCAACAACGCCTACCTGTGACACAGGTGGTTCATATAGATCAAGCTGTAGCCTTTGAACGACTTCATTAAAGTCCTCAGCGTGAAAACAGACCACATCTTTGGTTATCCGAGGCTGGTCACTCCTAAAGAAGAAACCCGTATCAAAGGTCAATTGATATTTTTGTACATGTGCGTATCAGATGGTTCAACCTACTCACCATTCCCCAAACTGCACAGCTTTCAGAACACCCACAGCTGCTGTACTCTGCCAGTCAAAGCCCTGGCCAACGTGATCAGCATGGGCTCTTGTCCGATCCTCGAACAGAACTTCACGTGGTTCGTTGGCTCTAGGTAAGTAATGCAAATTCTTGACCTCATTCATAGATCTAAAGAAAAAGAAAGAAAGAAAAGCATTTGGTCAGCTCAGTTGGTGTTACTATGATCCAGACCATACATAGCTGAATGTAAAATGAGAGCACAGTTTTACGAGAACCTACCTTCTCCTTTTGAATGGAGATTTGGGCATGTCAGCCGTAGGAACCATTTGCTCTCCAGGTCTTACCCACATAATGGGACCATCGTCACTTTGGGACCTGCAGTCAAGCTTTAGACTGGATAGAGTTCCCCATGGCAAAGTCATCTATGTAGACAAGTCAGGTTATACATTTGTGAATTAGATAAGCAATTTAGATACCAAACATGGACCTAAACGAGAAAAATCACACCACCAAAAATTCTGGCATTTACTCACCTTTGAGTTTTAAATGTGTATTAATTTCTTAGTTCTGAAGAACAAATAGAAAGATCTTGAGAAGAATGCTTATAACCAGTTCTTGGAATCCATGGACTACGATAGTAAGAAAATTCTTCAAGTTGTTTTTTTCTGTTATAATAATAAACAGAATAAGATAAGAATAAGATATTATGAAAAATATAGGACAGCAAGAAGTTCAGGGGTAGTTTTGAGTACCATTTTACTTATTTTCTACCATGGTAGTGAATGGGGTCAGAGAACTGTTGAGCTACAAGCATTCAATCAAATATCTTTCCTTCGTGTTCAACCAAACGTAAATATATATATAAAGGTTTGCCACTTATGCGGGATGAGTAATTAATGACAGAATTTTCATTTAAGGTCTCTTTAAGACCAAACCAAAAAGTCCCCATTTAAGATCATGTATTCAAATACAACATCATTGACAAAATTTTAGAAAATCCCTTGACAAATCATGACATGACACAGCAGCCTTTGCACTGTGAAACACCATGAGCACATGGCCTTTATTCTGTGAGAAAACATTTTCTAACCTTTAGAAATGGAGACTCCTCAAGCATGTCTAAGAACTCTGGGAAAAAGTCGCCCACTTCCTCATCCACTGCACCGACCAGACTGATCTGCCTCATGGGACCCGCTCTGTATGTGCCCGAGCAGTACGTCCGGCTCACCTGCAACATGAAAACATCATCATTTGCATCTTTGGTTTTACAGTTAAGACTTTTAAGTCCCTCAATCGGGTCAAATGTGGATTAAAGTAAATTACAAGGATTGGCCAATCATCACTGCAGAGCAAATTGGGGTAAGATGTCTTGCTCAAGTGCAAACTTCTGTTTATAAGTCCAACTCTGTGATCACGAGACCGCAATTGACTCCCATTGCTATTTACATTATATTATTCAATATTGAATGTTTAGATTTTACGACGTAGCTGCTTCACAGAAACATTAAACATCAAAAAACTTGAATGTAAAATCTTTTAATAAACAATAATAATCTAATTTACAAAATTAAGGTGAATAATTGACAATTATGATTTTTTTTCAAGCCCTAATATAAAGTATTAATGCAATGTCTTTTTGGATAAAAGAATTTGCCAAATGCGTAAACAACATTAATGTAAATGGACAGATTTACTTCCAATTTAGCTGCTGAATGAAAGACGCTTACAGACATTTCTGAAACATTTATAATTATAGTATATTTAAGTTGTCTACCTTAGATTCTAATTTATTCTACATTTTAGAGAGAAAAATCTTAGTCTAGATTTGGCTAACAGAGAAGGACTATAACGAAAGACAAAGACTATGACGAAAAATGAAAAGCAAATAAAAAGTAAATAAAAAGTCAGACATGATGACAAAGATGAAATTTAACTGACAATTTAGTCAACGATTAAGATTGAGAGGAAAATGTTGGGGCGGAACTAATGCAGAAGAGAACCAATAAGAACTACCCTTTTGTGGGGAAATCCAATCAGAGCGAATCTTTTAGGGCCTGTACAAAGTTTTGGTTATTTTAAATGGACTTTTCTAACTAGCAACGCGTTAAAATTTTGTGCACACGGTCGGAGGGCAGCGGTACGTCTCATGAACAGACAGACGGACAGAAATGTCAGATTTAAGGACTATTTCTTTGGCATTGTGTGGCATTGCAGCCAATACATCTTCTGTTCTACATAAAAGAATTACACTAATTTTTCTGTTCAAAATCTTGTTGATTTTACAGATAAAAAGGCATTGTGTCTTAGCAGTTATTTAACTTCTCTTGAAGTACATGAACATTTACAGTAGTGATATTTATTTTTGTATTTAGATAACTTTTGAAGTGGCATTACAATCAGTTATTTTATTTTTGAGAATTGCACCTTATATTTCTTAATGCTAAGACTGTATGAGACAGGAAGTTATTCATTTCAATAATGCTGTATTTCATCTTGAAAGTATGTCATATAATTCAGGGACAATGCATATCTTTTTCAGGGAGCATGTATATTGTTCAGGGAGAGCAGGTCTTATGGTTATATTTGTGAAAAAGACTCAGGTGACTTAAATAGGACTAAAAACTAAATGGTGTATTATTCTAGATAAGACTAAATCATAATTTGCTGTCTAAATTAACAATGGCCACGTGTCATGTCGTGGCTGTCTTATTCGGTGTCATCCTCAGTTCAACGCAAACTAATCTTGTATTTAATGAAAATGTTTTAAATAACTGTAACTAAATGACTTCATGTGCTTTTCAAAATGATACACGTGAGAGAAAAAAAGCCTGAGTGCGGGGTCATGTGAAACCAATTACATTCATTTTTCACATTTAAATTTAGCACTATGTAAGCTTAAAATATACATTTTCAAAGGCATTTCAGAAGATGTTTATCCATTAAATTATTAAAAAAATATTAAGTTAAATAATAAAAACTGTCTTTTAAGGCAGATAATTAAAATTCTGGTTACACAGACAAGGCTTACCTTTAGTCTATAGTTACAAGTTTCAATTGCTTAGCTAAATTAGGTTGAAAAATCTTCTCCTCATACCTCTGTGTGCATCTTGAGAGAAAACAATGGCACTGGGATATTTTAAGATATGTCAGGGCTAGTTATTTATGGATAAGACATTCATTAAAATCTGGAACTAGCCTCAAGCCGGGTCTGTGTATTAAACACATTATGACTCATTTTGTGTTTCATAAACATAAATAAACAGACATGACATGAATAGACAGGAGGGGAATTATCATTTTTGGGTAAACTTTCTCTTTCAGTTTACATATGTTGTTTTTATTGGTAGGGTTATTAGTGTACTTTTTTAATAGAATGAATATTTCTAGTGTATGTTTCAAGTTTTAACATTTGGAGGATCATATCATATCAGACAACATGACTTTTAATAAAATGACATTAAAAATGACGATAAAATGTTTTAATATAAAGGTTTGTGTTAATATAACTGGTTTGTGTTCACCTGAAGAATAAAAGTATATTTTAAGCTTTTATTTTTATGTTACCTACTCTTTAAAGACCGGTAATGTACATTGAACTGTCACTTTCGGAAGCACATGACTTAAGTAATAAATGTTGTTGCTATCACAGCTCACAAACAGTGAGAATGACAAATGCATTTAATAAATGCATAAATGTGTTGCCAACCCTCTGCAAACATGTGCCAACTTTACAAATATTCCATATCTTGCATTAAAGTTCAACTCAAGCCAACACCTGAAGGTCCCAAATGTCCTTTATATGTCCAAAATAAAAGCAGCTTACCTGTGAGTGGAAGTTAGCAATCGTGGTGGTCTCGATGTCCTTCTTGCCGAGGATCTCCATCTTGACCGGCGTATTGGGAAAATTGAACGCAAAGTAATCCAAGAAATCCGGCAGGTAGGCAGCAGCTCCGTGCACCACGGCGAGAGCATAACGTGCAGCTCCTTTAGGATATTCAGCAAAAGCATTATCCAGAAACTCATGGGCAAACTTCTCCATGTCTCCAGGACCCAACATGGACAGTTCATCGACGTAAGCATGTAGTACCGAAGCCCCTCCGTTGGGCTGCCTTTCCTCATGTATGAGTCCACTGAAACAGGAGTTGGTCTGAAGACACGAGCTTCGGATGAATTGGTCGTGATGCGTGAGGAAGGACATCCCGACACCTTTGGGACTGTGGTACTCACCTACACCAGGGTGACATTGCTTTTCATCTTTGAGGTACTTTAGCCCCGCAGGGTCTTCAGAAGTCGGAGGATCACCCGTCAGTCCTGCACACACTGTCTGAACCTCTTTATTGTGCACGCGGAGCGTCTTGCCACGCTCGTCTTCGCGGTGACGCTTCTTCTTCTTCTTTTTCTTGAGGAGGTATTCCTCAAGGGTCTTGTTTTTGCCATTTTCAATATGAGGTTCTGATAAGAATAAAAGATTGGAAGTTGTGTCATCATTTTGGTAGACATGCTGACAGACTTTAAGCTAACCTCGCTTTCTACTTCAAAACAAGAAAAAATGGGTGATTACAAAGAAACACTGCAATTGAGGATATTTGATAAATTAAGAAGAACATAGAATGTAATAAAGTAATGTAGACTTTTTAACTATTTTAACAAAAATAGCAACTCTCTGGGAAGGTGAATATATCAGATTATAACTAAATTAATTAAACATTATGTAAGTCAATGAGGTTACACTTCAAAGTACAAAAATGAAAAACCTTTATGCTATAGAATTAAAAAACGGTACAAGGCTTAGGTTTAAGACTTAGTTTAAAGTTGTCAAAGTATTAACTGCAATTATTCACATCCAGAATAAAAGTTTGAGTTTATATGTACTGTGCACATTTGTTTTGTCTTCACAGACATAAATACACAGACACATTTCGGTAAATATAAAAATCAATAAACATGCACTTTTAAATTACTGGAAAATATAAATGAATTAATCTAAAATTTACCTATACATAAATGTTTGTTAATACTTTTTAAAATAAATATTTAAATATAATTATGATTAGATTATAAATATTATAATCTAATCATAATATGCAGCTCTTTATGTAACATAAAAAAATACTATTCTAGTATGTTTATGTGCGAAATGTAGCGTTTATTAATTATATTCATTATAATGCTGACATCTGTGCTACAAGTATCAAGTATGTTTATGATCATGTTGACATCTGTGCTACAAGTTTACAGATACGTTCATGATCATGTTGACATCGGTGCTACAAGTATTAAGTATATTCATGATCATGTTGACATCTGAGCTACAGGTATCAAGTGTGTTCATGATCATGTTGACATCTGTGCTACAAGTTTACAGATACGTTCATGATCATGTTGACATCGGTGCTACAAGTATTAAGTATATTCATGATCATGTTGACATCTGAGCTACAGGTATCAAGTGTGTTCATGATCATGTTGACATCTGTGCTACAAGTATCAAGTGTGTTCATGATCATGTTGACATCTGTGCTACAAGTATCAAGTGTCTTCATGATCATGTTGACATCTGTGCTACAAGTATCAAGTGTGTTCATGATCATGTTGACATCTGTGCTACAAGTATCAAGTGTGTTAGTGATCATGTTGACATCTGTGCTACAAGTATACAAGTGTGTTCACGATCATGCTGACATCTGTGCTACAAGTATCAAGTGTGTTAGTGATCATGTTGACATCTGTGCTACAAGTATACAAGTGTGTTCACGATCATGCTGACATCTGTGCTACAAGTATCAAGTGTGTTCATGATCATGTTGACATCTGTGCTACAAGTATCAAGTGTGTTCACGATCATGCTGACATCTGTGCTACAAGTATCAAGTATGTTCATGATAATATTTACGACACACACACACACACACACACACACACACACACACACACACACACACACACACACTGAACACACACACACTGAACACACACACACTGAACACACACACACTGAACACACACACTGAACACACACACACACACACACACACACACACACACAGAATGAACACAGAATGAACACACACACACTGAACACACACACACTGAACACACACACACTGAACACACACACACTGAACACACACACTGAACACACACACACACACACACACACACACACACACACACACACACACACACACACACACACAGAATGAACACAGAATGAACACACACTGAACACACACTGAACACACACTGAACACACACACACACACACACTGAACACACACACTGAACACACACACACACACACACACACACACACACACACACACACACACACACACACACACACACACACACTGAACTCACACACACACACACACACACACACACACACACTGAACTCACACACACACACACACACACACACTGAACTCACACACACACACACACACACACACACACACACACACACACACACACACACACACACACACACACACACACACACACACACACACACACACACACACACACACACACACACAATGAACACACAATGAACACACACACACACACACACACACACACACACACACACACACACAATGAACACACACACACACACAATGAACACACACACACACACACACACACACACACACACACACACACAATGAACACACACACACACACACACACACACAATGAACACACACACACACACACAATGAACACACAATGAACACACACACACACACACACACACACACACACACACACACACACTGAACACACACACTGAACACACACACTGAACACACACACACACACACACACACACACACACACACACACAATGAACACACACACACACACACACACACACACACACAATGAACACACAATGAACACACAATGAACACACAATGAACACACACACACACACACACACACTGAACACACACACTGAACACACACACTGAACACACACACTGAACACACACACTGACACTGAACACACACACACACACACACACACACACACACACACACACACACACACACACACACACACACACACACACACACACACTGAACACACACACTGAACACACACACTGAACACACACACTGAACTCACACACACACACACACTGAACACACACACACACACACAATGAACACACACACACACACACACACACACACACACACACACACACACAATGAACACACACCTTTAATCTTCACGCTCTCCGTCTTGTTCTCCTTCTTCGTCTTGAGTTTCGCGTCTTTCTCGGCGAGTTTCGCTCTGTTGTTGGGCTCTTTAGGCTCTTTGGGCTCTTTGGCCTTCGCTACTTTGAGCGGCGTGAAAGTGAACAGCGGGCTCGGCGGCAGGACGGCGGAAACCTTCTGCGTGACGTGCGCCGCCGGGGGCACCTTCCGCGGGGGCCAACCGGGGGGCAGTTCCTTTTTGGAGCCGTTGTTATGGTGATTGTTGGCATGGCGCTGCTGCACAGGTGCTTGATGTTTGCCGCTGAAGTCGCGCGCTGGAGTGTTGAGCTGTTGGTGCGGCGGCGGATGTGCGCGTTCCTGCTTGAGTTGATGGTGATGTAGCTTTATTTTCTTCGCTTCCTTCTCTTGCTTGTCGCTCGACGGCGAACATTCGCGCTTTTTCTTCTTTTTCTTGTCTTTGTCGAAGCTCTCTTTGCTCTTCTCGTCTACTTTGACGCGCATCAGATCGACCTGTGCAGCCATTTTGCACGTACATTTAAAAGGCTGGCGGAGGGCTTCCGCGCATGCGTGATGGGAGTTGTAGTTCGGCGCGCAGCAGCCAATCAGCGCGCACTCAGCGCTCACCCGTTTGTAGTTCTAAAGGAGTCCGGATCTTTTGAAAGGTTCGGCTCTTCTGGCTCGGCTCTGTTAGAAGAATCGGTTCTAATTGCCCCCTAATGGCTTTATTATAGATGGAATCACTTTTTAATTAGAAATATTGCACATTCGTTTTTTCCAAAATTAATAAAAAATATATATTTAAATAAATTAAAAAAAGAAATTTTTTTTTAAAAATGTCTGTGTTCAACAAAAATTATGAACATTTTATGTTTTGTCTATCATGATAATCCAAAATGTATAAATTTGGAAGACTACATAAAGGCATCAGATATAAAATTCTAACAGTTGTCACCGGTTACCTTTAATTCATAGAATTCTGTATACAACAATATTTGGAAAAATTACAATTCGAAAACACTATATAACACAGACATAAAGAAACGACAAAAATTATGACCCTTATACTTGTTGTCTATCAAGATAATCTATAGAAGTTATCCAAACGTAAACACTTTAAAGCCTAAATAAAGGCATCAGATATAAAACGGTAGGCTATAAACAGACTACAGAACACCATGGTTCACCCTCATTATCACATGGGATGTGTATGAACCACTGATATATCTATATTATAGATCGGGGAAATCAACACTTATCCACTTTTTAATAAGGAAAATATTGCACATTTGTTTTTGAAAATTGTTAAAAAAATTTTTTGTTAATTCGACGACTTGTGGTTGCATCTTGGGAAAAAACAAAACACAATTGTCAAACTTAAGGTCTTTCCACAGAAATAAAGAACTGGCAACCGGTTATCTTAATATCACAGAATTCTGTATACAGCAATATTTGGAAAAATTCGAAAACAAATTACAATTACAATTCAATTACAATTCGAAAACACTATATAAAACAGAAATAAAGAACTGGCAATTGGTCATCTTAATTCAACTGAAATTCAATTTTTTTTCGGTGTTCAACAAAAATGATGACCCTAATATGTTTTGTCTTTCTTGATAGTCTATAGTAGTTATTCCAAATGTAAACACTTTAAAGCCTAAATAAAGATATAAAATGCTGACGGTAGGCTATAAACGGACTACAGAACACCATGGTCAACATCATCATCAAGCTTCCTCAACCTTTAATTAAAAATCACGCTCATTAGGATCTAGGCTGTGTATGGAATTAACACATTTCATTAGAAATATGTCCTATTCGTCTTTTTCCAAAAATGTTTGAAAGAAAATATTTCATTGGACGACTTGTAGTTGCATCTCAAGACAAAACAAAACACAAATGTCGACCAATGGTCTTTCCACAGAAATAAAGAACTGGCAATCAGTTACCTTAATATCACAGAAATCTGTGTAGAATAATATTTGGAAAAACTACAATTTGGAAAAACTACAATTTGAAAAGACGTTATGGCGTCATTCGGGGTCTGGAGGTTATAGAGAGTTGGACTTGTAAGCAGAAGGTTGTTGGTTTGAATCCCAGCGCCCGCAGACAATAACTGAAGTGTCCTTGAGCAAGACACCTTAACCCTGTTTACTCTGCAGTGATGATTGACAACTGAATTACACTATATAGTCGCTTTGTATAAAAGCGTCTGCCAAATGAATAAATGTAAATGTAACGTTATGTTTGTTAACTAAAAGGTAAACTATTCTAAGAGCTACAACTATTCTATTCTAACTATTCTATTCACATTCTAAGAATGTGAGGCTGAAACGGGCTAGTGACAGATTTTATATTTGTCATGATGATGTCTAAAGTCCATGTGTAAGGATGTAGTCCCATTTAGCAACTTATAAGCAACCAAGTTTTACACAATAAAGTACAAAAATCACAAGGTTATAACTGGTCTATCAAGTTGTATTGTTTACATAATGCAGAACGTTCACACTCTGTGTTTAGTGTTTAATGTCTAGTGCTTGATGTATGTTTGTACACACTGTGTTGAATGTGTGTGTCCAATAGTACACTGTGTGTGCTGATTATATGTCTTATGTCGTAGTCTGTATTATACGTTACACGTTAACTTTTCAGCAATTTTCTGGAGCAAGGTCCCAAGATTTTCACTCACCAGGGCACATGTGCCGTGGTGATGCGACAATAAAAGTGAATTGAAATTAAATTGAAATTGTTTTGTTTTATGTCATGGATCATAATATTTAGAGGCTTTGTTAACCACAGACCTTATTTCAGGCAAATTAGCAAAAACCCATTAAAAAAAACAGACTTTAGGGCGAGGGAACGGGAAGTTCTAAAATGCTAACTCACTTCCGTGATTTGGCCTACAAAGTGACGTCAGAACTTCGGCACTCGATTACATCCAAATTTAGCTACTGCAAATGATTTGTGTATTGTTTTCATTTTTTGTACCTTTTTTTTCATAAAATACTTACAAATACATACAAAAAGATAGATAAAAAAATGATACTCCAAATAAGAAATTAAATTTAAATAACTGAACAGACGCTGCTTTTTATTTTTTCGCTAATTTTACTTAAATACGTCTCTTCCGTCTTTCTCCGGCACTCGCTATTATAACGTTATGTGCATAACATAACGAATAAAATAATTAAATATATGTATACACCTAACCCACTTAAACCTTTTTTTCTAAGCTTCTCACTCTTAATAAAATATTTTTTTGGGGGGGGGGTAAAGCATCTGCTAAATGCCTAAATGTAAATGTAAATGATTTTTTTGGGGGGGTAAAGCGTCTGCTAAATGCCTAAATGTAAATGCAAATGTTCTATTAACAAATGACTGAAAAAAACTAAACACATATTTCACATAATGGTATGATGTTAATCCCTCTTTCTATGCATTGAGTGCCATCCAAATACAATCCTGTCAATACCTGCAGATAAAGATTCGGCTCTTCTCGTTCACTACAAAGAGTCGACTCTCAGAGTCGGCTCGTTCGCGAATGAATCACCAGCGCGCATGCGCAGACTCGCAACGTTCGTGGATTATGACGTAACAGTCGGGTTTTGGTTCAAGGGGCGCGTGCTCGACTGCACGCACCTTATCCAGCAGCTGACGTCATGCTGTAACCAGGGGTAGGGCGGATCCGTAGCCTCTTATAGAGCACTAGAGGAAACATCCCATAATTGCATTGATAATAAAGCAACTTTCCGGTGTGCCCAATTGTCTCTGCTACACGGAGTGTGATTGTTAACACAAATATCATGATTAAACTATAGGATTACTGAAGTAGCATTCTAATAACATTATTGAGCTTTTAAGGATTATAAAAACATCACTTTTAACTAAAACACACAAAAACACTTACATTGAATTAAAATTGTATGACCACCATGGCTTATTTATTTATCTTTTGCAGAATTAAAAGGATAGTCTACCCTTAATGACAGTAATTGACAGTTATTCTGTCATGAATTGATCACCTTTTAGTTTTATACCTTTCTTTTGATTCTGCTGAAAAAGGAGATGATATTTAGAAGAATGCCGGCACTTGAAATTTAAGCACCATTAACTACCACAGTAGATATCTGAAATCGTTTGCTAAATTCTACATAATACTTTCTCTTGATACAAAAAATATACAACATTTTCTATTATATTTCATATAATTATATGATATAATTTATACTTTCTAATCGTCTATTATTTAGTGACATACTAGAGAGATGCTTACATTCTTCGAAATATCTTTAATTGTGTTCAACACAACAAAGACATGTATATAGGTTTGAAACAACATAAGGTTTATTAATTCATAACAGAATATTCATTTTTTGGGTGGACTATCCCTTTAAGTAATTAAAGAATACATTAATAAAACTGTGGTTAATTGGCAAAAGGAATAGTGCTTGAATTATGTGAGCTCCAGGACCCCCATAAGGCATTAGGGCCTAAAAAACACATGATTGGGATTCAAGCACTGAAAAACATGCAAGGAGACACTGACTTCAAATCAGTAAACCTTTATTTATCAGTTCATGAACAGAGTAAGACCGTCACGACCAGAATTTTTTCCACGCTATATATACTCTCGATTACTTAAAAAAATAATGGAGCGATTTATAGATTTTTTTCCCCTCACGAAGGCAGGTTTTATACAGGTGCTGTACATTGTTTTATAAACATTTACAACTACCACAATGTAAAGACCAAAAAGGCTTTTGTGTGAGATAAAGCAATGCAAGGCCACCATATCATCCATACAACCTCATGAAATGCACAAGAGAAACAAGCTACAAGAACAGCAGAATTGTATGATCGAGAAGCCATCGGTTTGAGAAAGTATTCACATTTTTAAATGGTGACAAACTTTTGAGTCACTCAGCCATTGTAGCGTATGTAACGTTTGACTGATGCATATATGACTTAAAGATACTCACTGTTTTCTCAAAAATACTGTTATGGGAAAAACATATCAGACACCAGATATTTACGAATCAATGAATTACATCTACCATGTTTAAGACACGACATAATTAGACTTACATGACCAAGCTACATTTCCTTTGGGTGTAAGATGAGCATCTTGACATCTAGGATCTCCTGTAAGGTACAGATGTGAGAAGACACTTCAAATAATAACTCCCCATATTGAGAGAACAATGTCATACATTTGTCAGAAAGTGAAATGTGCTTAAGAGAATAAGAAAATAATATATGTTATCGGATAGTATGCAAAAATATATCAGATTTTCTCCCATCGTGTTTTAATGATATGAAATACCCCAAATGTACACACCTTGCTTAATGGTCTACCGTGAATAAGCACTGGAAAAATACATACCTTTACTTGTTAGGAAGCCTAAAGTATTATCAGCAAGTGATCTGGCTCAGAATGGATGCAAATATCTATATCTCTATACACTTTTATGTTTATAATGTAATATTAATTTCAATAAATTACATATGCGTCTTCATAAACACACACAGAGTAAACAACATACTTAACCACAAGTGTCTGGTCTTTTTATGATGGATGTGTCGATAAAAAAAAAAGATCAAATATTCAGTGCAAAACTGATTAAGTGAACAATCTGTCTAGACTGGATTTTGAAAAAGTATCATAAAAAAATCACATGGATATGCGGCAAAACAAATGTTGGAGAATTAATACGGAGTAATAGACTGTACAACACATTTAAAACCTTCGCCCCCCAAAAAACATCCTTCATTGTTTCCAGACATTTTACCACAACCCCCGGATGTTCACAGAAACGGACGTAGCTGCAGTCCGATTGGCACAAAACAAAACTGGTGGCTCTTATGTTGTAAGTGGAACAGTCCTTTCAGAACACTGAATTAAAGAATGCATGTTAACAGTGAAGATACTATCTGATAGAAATCATACAAAAAAATCGAAAGTTGCACAGTGATTCACAGGAAAAAAACACCTTTCATTTCTACCATCAATTCCAAAACACATCAGACTCCATGCACAGGAGGCTGAACCCTGGCCGAGCTGGGCACTTTCCAGGGTCCCGGGGTAATAGGGGCTTTCTTGGTTAAGTCCTCTTGTGTGGACCCTTTAGGCCTGCTCTCCCTCGGGTCCTTTCTGGTGAGGGTACCACTCTGAAATCTCTGAGGTTCTGCAACCTGGTCTCTCTGGTGACTGTCACTGCTTGCTTGTGTGACATCAGGTTTGGTCTCTCCTGTTTCTATGTCCTGTCTGTGCGTCTCTTCTTCCTTGAACCTCCGATCTTTGTTCGTTCCAGAGCTGGATTTCTGTCCACTAGTTCCCTTTGGAGCCCCTTCCTGTCTGATCCCGACTTCCCCCTTTTTTTTCCTAGGACTAGGGGATCGATCTTTTCTTTCCATGTGCCCGTAAGGGTTTCTTTCCTTTATAACCTCAAGATTCTGTAAAGCGCAATTGTCAATCCTGTTCTCCACATGGGAGGTGTTTTTCTTCGGACTGCGTGAACGTTGGTTTACATCCGAACGGGATCTGTCCAGCGTTTGGGTGGTGGCAAAATTTTCATTGTTGTCACGAAGCATGCTTGAGTCACTCTTTGTTCTAGCTTGGTGTTGGGTGTCTCTGTAAAGTTGACGAGAAGCAGTCAACGGGTCGAGGAAGTTTTCGGATGTATAGGGGTTGATCTCAGCTGAGCGAGCGATGGAGTGTGGAAATGCTGGTGCTGGTGGCTCACTGGATGCAGAATATCTCGTAGAGTTGGCAGATGGACCTGTCATCATATCCTTAACATCTGAAACAAAACAATTTAAAGAAAAGTTAACAAGATAAAGTTTTCCAGTGCAAAAGTAAACCACAGGATGTGCTCATAAATTATTTTATAACCAATTCAGATTTGGCAAGCAGACTGAACGTAATGAACCTGTCGTCCAAAAGGCTTTCCAGCAGAGATATACACAATTAAACTGTCACGCAAGTTGTCAGCCTTCAATGGCTTTTGTCCTCCTGATACCGACGCACATCAGTGATGAAAAATAGTTGGGCAGAGAATGCAGTATTTACACCAATAAGAAACCAGAGAATGGAACAATGTCACATGGGCTCCAATTTCTCCAAGGTATTTTTTAGGTGTAAAATGACACTCAACTGTATTGTGACAAGTTTATATTTAACTTCACTTGCCCAAAGAATGTACCTCACTTTATTCCCAATGCATAACTCTAATACAAAATGAACAAAGAAAGGCAGAACTGCACGAAAACAGAAAAGCGTTGAGGAGGAATGCAAAGTTTACCAAAGTTATTATGGACAGACCAAGAAAAGCAGAGAAGCCTTTAGTGATGTTCTTGTTTCATGTGGAAGCACAGTGTGGAGGAGGAAGAGTTCAGACCTGAATGAGGAAGAAAGAGAGAGAGAGGTGCGTGGACCAGTGGCCCGACAGAAAGCAAGAGTGAAAGCATTTGTGTCAAAAGAGGAAAATCTATCTCAACACACATACAGACACCAAAATCATTCACTGACCACACAGAAAATTTCAACATGTATTGTAAGCCATACTGAAATATGTGTGAATCTTTGCATTATAAAAAATGATCTCCTCTTTTAACCAAAACGCAGAACAAATTATTGTTTGAAATTGATTGATGTCATTCATCCACTAAAAATACAACTGATAGTTTGTTTGTACAACCACCATTATCTATTGTAGAATTAAAGAATGTCCATCCAAAAACCACAGTAATTCGGTCATGAATTACTCTACAGCAATTGAGATTTTGGGAGCACCATTAACACACTGGATAAAAATTGAAAAAGGTTTGCTTTAAGAACTGTTTGCTTTTCTAAATTGTTCAAAATATTTTCTGGATACAAAAAACGTGCACTGTGTTTTTTCTTATAAAGTATTTAATGATGCCCCAAAATTCTCAGATTTTAATATACTTCCAAATATTTTTAATTGTGTTCAACCAAACAAAAATATTCAAACATAGTTTGAAACAACAAGAGGACAAGTAATTAATGACAATTCAAGGACTATCCCTTTAAAACAATGTCATTTCTTTAATTTGCTTTTGTAATTAGTTATCAATATTCAAGCTAAGTTTTGATAAAGCTAAGTATTATTATTATTTTTAGCTAAGTAAACTTCAGATTTCTTTGTGGCAGAAGCAACGTCAACCAATTTGTTTTAATAATAGCATTAATGTAGCATTAATGGCTATTTGACTCATATCTTACAAAAGCCCGCACATTACATTCCACAATAGCATCTTGAGGGAACTGATTTTTTTTGCTCTATGAAGCGGACAGAAAGTTAACACAAACTTGAATTATTGGTTGAGAAATTGTATTTGATTGCAGTGCTGTTATTAAAGGTGGAATCTGCAGTTAGTTCCTGGTAATATGTAGACATACTATGATCAGGCACACGACCCAGTCCAGGCCTCAGAAGCAGCAACACTTTATTTCCTCCAGCCTGGATGAGCTCAATAGCTCGGGTGTGTGTGATGCCCTGCGTAGGTTCACCGTTGATCTCTACGATCTGATCTCCCACCTGTGAGGAAACGAACAGATTCATTGTCATTTTTGGAAATTTAACAGAATTAAGTTTTCTGCGTACACAAGTGCTTCTCAAAATTTCTTGTTGTAATGCCCCCTTTGAGTAGGGTGTATCGCTTTGCAGGTCTCAAAATACAGACTTATCAACATAAACAAAAAGCATGATCAGTTCTAAAAAGCTTTACAATAATTAAGTGGTTTTATTTTGTGATATTTTAATGCGTACAATTTATGATACATTTCTGTATTTCATAAAATGCCAATCTAGGCCTCCTTGGATCCGGTAAATGATTTCCACATTAAAGAATAATAATTAAGCAATAAGATTCGAGAGGCCCGCTGAAGGGCAACCATTTTATAATACACTCATAAACATTAATATTTGTAATCTTCAGTGTAATCATGATATGATCATTTTCTTATCATTTTATCCAACAGCTTCTTAAGACCTCGCCAGGAGGCCTTTTAAAGAATTTAAGGAGTCCCCATCCATGCTGTGCTCCAAATGGCGGCTCTTTCTTTAATGTTCAAAGCTATTCATTTAAAAAAATAAATACAAATAAAATGTAAGTTTTGTCTTTAAAAAATTGGTATTTAGACATTTAGGGATACACTTTCACATCAAAAGATCTTCAAGGTACTCTGAAACATAACACTCAAGTGACCCAAAAACTCTTGACCGGTAGTTTACTCAGAATATTTTATCACATGGCCTTTTATTAGAGGCTTTGTAAAGAACTCACATGTATTCTGCCATCTTTTAGAGCAGGACCATCTTCAGCCAATCTGAGGATAAAGAGACCCATGTTATATTCCTTCCCTCCCCGCAGACTGAAGCCAAAACCTCTTGTCCCTCTCTCCAACTCCACGGGAAAACAGCCCTGAGAAACAAGAGGTTGAAAAAGTTTTATAACCTTCCAACAGTTCACACAATATAAAACTGTGCATTACGTAGCAGGCGCTAAACTATGCAAATGTATCATCAACACTTTCTTGCTTAAAACACCCAAATGTTCCATAACGTTCTATTCTGCGTGAGACTGCAAACTATTCTACAGCACCTATCCACGCTAATGAGAAACCACACTTGATTTGCATATCTCAGCTCTGTCATTACTATTAGATGTGGCTTATTCTGCATAAAACGTCTTTCCTGACTCATAAGTACACGACGGCCTGTAGTACGAAATCTTGAGGTGACAAACGTTCCTTCTGAAACTTAAAATTTATATTAACCTCAGCAGGACGCGGACTGCATAAAAATCAGACCCTTGCCGGAGACGCATAATAATCAGTGAACTCTATTACTCTGAGCTTAACACGAATCTTTGCTTGCCGAACGGCGGCTGTCTCCTGTAAATCTCACCTGCTTCGGCCCTGAGGTGATGACAGGTCCCATCTCACCCTGAGGCGGGGATTTGTACTCGGCTCGGGCCACTGTGTCCTTCCTGTCCTCTGTCTCCATTCCGTTCCTACATCAGTAAATGATTAAACGTTGCTTTAGGAAACAAACTCGAATTGTGTACCAATTAAAAGCGTCACAGAAAAGCTAAGAGCACTTTTGCTCATAAGAATGCGCACTTTCGGCTTTGACAACATGTATTTGAACATTTTAACATGGGAAAATATTTTTTCTTGCCTTAGAATAATGTTACTTTATACCTTAGTTTTATTAATTATATGTAGGGACATAAATAAGCCCCAATCAATCACACTGCGGTTTCAGACGCTACTAAAACTGAAAGCAAAACTGAGAGCTGACAACAGTACAGCGATTGTTTCAGCCCGCTATATTTGCATATTAATGCATTAAAAGGCTGATCATCAGGGTCAAATAAGTTGATGTGATTGGTAGCAGGTTTATGACATCATTCATTATTTCAAACCACTTTTTAAAAAAAATCTGTCTATGGTAACCTGGGGAGAAAAAACTCTATAAAATGATAAATGTGTACATAGTTGCCATACTAAAAACATAAACATAAAAACCAAATACAAAAATTAACAAAAACAATCTAATTATAAACTGTCCCTTAGAAAAGAAGAAATGCAGATTTGGTACATCCCTCTAATACACTCATTTTCCTCCAATAGAGAATATAGCAGGTAGTATGTGTGTGTGTTACAATGATTGAATGGGCTGCTGGGATGGAGCTTGTACCTGTCATCTCGGCTGACAGGCTGCTGTCCCACAGCTCTGTGTTGAGCGGCTGGGCTCTGCTTTGCTGAACTGGTGCCTGACGGAGGGCCGCTGTGTTCTGAAAAATAAATAGGATTATCAGACGCACATACACACTTCTTTCAAAACTCCATCCGGAACTTGGTTTTCAATCCTTGTGAAATGCTTGAACAGCATTTCTGTCAGGGCCTAAAAGAAATACGCAATTTACTGCTTCCTTACACCGGCTAAACTGGGCACAAAAATAATGAAAACTCCCAAAGCTTACCCTCCTCGGGGACCACCGTGAGCGTGACGGCGTTTCCGGCGTCTTTGATGAGCTGCACAATATCGTTGTGGGACAGCTCGATAATCGACTGGCCATTAACGGCAGAGATGCGGTCCCCCACTTTTAGCCGACCGCACCGGTCGGTGGGACTGCCGTCTATGATGCGACCAATCTTGTGGGGGATAACTGGAGGGAAAAAGAGAGAGAGAAATTAGTAAATATTTAAGCGGGCTTACACAGGTTAGTAGAGCACAAAAATGTGATTAAGAGTAAAAATGTTATTGACATTTATTATGAATATATTTTTCACACAATTCTATTGTTATGACTTTTATGACATAATTTTAACAATAATTCTTCCAAACGTCCTATTTCTAACGGCCTCAAGCATGAGTGTTCCACAGTATATTTTTTATAAAATTGTAGTGATTATTATTTCTTTTACTTCACAGCTAGGCTAGCCTTTATGTAATTGTGCAAATAAATGTCTGTAGTTAACATCTAAAACAAGGCAGAACAAAGTGTGTTGTCTGAAGATGATGGCAAAGCAGCAGAAATCAAAGAAGGGAAGAGAGAAAAACAGATTGGGTAACTCTTCGAAAAGATCGTCTGACCTCCCGGCGGAGGCTTGTTTTTAGATGTGAGGATGACGAATCCGAAGCCTTCGTTGTCTCTGCGCTGTAGGGCGACGTCGTAGGGTTGAGGGTGGCTGGGTATCTCGATGTGGGGCGGCTTGGGCGAGCCATTCACTAGTGTGGGAGCTTGAGGTTGTGCCATATTTTCTTCCTCTTTATCTGCTGGAAAATGTCAAAGACTCAATTGAGCACAGATTTATGCGGATACATATTCAGAGTAGCACAGAAAATGCCAACAAGTATGTATCAGAATACTTACAAAGTGACCTAAATCCTCTTGAAACAAAACAAGAGTTGAATAATAGGCTGACGTTAAACTTTATAATGGCGTCATAAATAAATGTGTTTATTGGTTTCTCTGTGCTCTTAAATAAATTCTAATAACACATAAAGAGTCTTGTGCATTGAATAAAACCCCCAGCCATTAAATTTTGCTTTTGTGGTTATTTTTTATAGCTCAACTCGCCTCTTCACTCAGAATTAATGGATCGAAACGTTATCCAGACATAAGATCTGGATATAAATGAATCCCCCGGAGGTCTTAAAACAGACAACATGCATGCATTCTCAGCCGTACACACCTGGATACATGAGCTTTCTGCGCACCGTCAGCATCACCTGTCCGTTGCGGGCAGCGTTGGTCATTAGCTCCAGGACTTGTTTGTGAGATTTGCCTTTGACAGGAACGCCATCGATACAGATGAGCTCATCGCCGGCCCTCAGCCGCCCGTCTTTCTCTGCGGCGCCCAGGGGTACGATGGCACCAATGTAGACCTTAAGACATGAATGCCGGTCACAACTGAACTACATACATTCATATTGCACTATTATATTCTTTGCAATTTTCTTTCTGCCCAAATTCCGAGATAATTTAACATATTTTTGAAATATTACAAAACTCACTGGTTGATCCGGCCCTTCTCCACCCAGTACTCTGAACCCAAATCCAGTCTCCTGATTCCGCTTGATAAACACGTCCAGGTCTTTAGTGTTGGCAGCTGAAGGTCACAAAAAAGTATTTGTTTATTTGTTTGTACGCAATTTGCACCAACTGACTTCAAAATAGGCCGAACTTACGCTTGCTGTCCAGAAGAGCTTTAGATTTGAGGTAGAGCTCAGACGGGTCCAATTTTGGTGAGCTTGAGCGGACTGCATGAGGGGGGAAGGGGAGGGACTGAGGCGCGGGCTCGGCTGGACTGGAGGATTCGGCACTGATGGAGCTGGTGGGAATGTCCTGCTTATGAGATGTGGGAAGGTCCTGTTTGTGGTTTGAGGGAATGTCCTGTTTCTGGATGGTGGGAATGTCTTGCTTCTGGGGGATTGCAGGAGTTATCTAAAGCAACAGACAGACAGTTTAGAATGGATTAGAATTTTAAAGTCTCCATGTTTTATATTTTTATACTGAAAGGAGTTAATACGTTAAGTGGTCAATGCCCATGCCAAGCATTGCATGCTTTATATTTGACCCTGTCCGTGAAAACCCAGATAAAGTCTTTTTAGGTGTTCACTTTATTTATCCATAAAATCTTTCTTAAATATTTTAAGGACAATTTGCGAGAATATAAGATTGATATTTTTAATATTCACAGAGTAAGACCCAACCAAAGATTGAAATCAAAGTGAACTGAATAGGTAAAATCAAACTGTAACGATCTCTCAGAATTTGGGGTCGCACATGTACCCATCATGTACACATCTTCATTATTCCGTCAACAGACATGTCCTTTGGTAGCCCGGAGCACTTAAATAAAGATCAAAGCATGTCTTTATGACTCACATATTTAAGCGAGCGTGTAAAACCCGTCAAAAATAATAGGATAAAATAACATATGAAGATCAGCATGTGATGAAAGAAGGTCCTGAGGGTCCTGTTGATGGCAGGGATGTTCAGATGTTCATGTCTTCCTTGAGGTTATTCACCACATCTAGGTCTTAAAACAACATAAAAGAGTTTGGCGTCGGCTTCGTGAATAATGTACGACCACGAGAACCTGCCGAGGAGGAAGGCCAGCGAGGCTGATAAATAATCCCCCGTTTCATCTTCGTTTCGCACCGCTTCATTAAATCATAATTCCTTAATGTGTGTCTGAATTTAATCCCAGAGATCGAGTAATTAAAAGACATTTAGCTGAACTCACCGGTTTCAGAGACTTCACAGGAGATGTTTGACCTGCAGGAGAGAACAGAAAAAAGAGATGAGGAGGTACAAATGTAATAAGAAAAGCTGACCGTGGACATTACATTTATAATCTTAAATGGAAATATAAAAGGTTTGCCAGCTTTTGTCATTTCAATTACAGGGTTTTATAGAAAACGGAGCTAAATCAAACTCTTAAAAGTTCTAGATGTGAAACCTGTACACAAATCATCATGAAATCTAATTATAATTATTATATTCCTCTTCATGTTGTTGGAATCTAAATGCTGCAACACTTTCTGAAAAATCTGTATTCTGCTAGTGCTAGTATAACAGTCTTTCCCTAAAAAACACTTTTGTGTCAAGTATAAAGCAATATTTTTAGATTCGAAACCTACGCAACAAATTAAAATCAACAGTGTCCCCTGGATGGCAGTATGATCCACATTGCATTTAGACACACTGGACATATAAAATATGTTGGGGAGCTATTTGTGTATTTATGTATTTATCTCTTCTTCAGGTGTTCATAACCGTCTTCGCATATGTGTTTGCAAAAGCCTGGTTTACAAACATGTTTGACCTTTGTAACCAGTCTGGCAAAGCCGAAGTGACAGCTAAACCTGAAGCTGATATTTTACCTGAGCTCCAGACACACCGCAGACTAGAAGTAATATAGATCGATGTGTACAGTCTATATGCCCGCTGCTGTGCATGCTAATCCAACCTCCAGTTCAATAAAAACCCGGACTGAAGTTGAGAAGTGATCTTAGATGTTTAAGAAGTTATATAAACTATTGATAAGTGTCTACAAACCAACACAAACTCAAATGAGTGTCTTGGAATACAAATGAAAAAGCAAAACAGGAATGACATCACTTCTTCTCTATTACTTAACTAATGAACTGAGGTTAAGCAATTCTTTTCAGTGTTACAGCATGAACGTGTCGATGCTCTTTCCTTCAGGCGTTAATGATTTTATAATGATATATGTTTAAAGGTGTATAACTTTACTTTAACATCTCGATTCCCTGATGGCATGCTGTTTCTTTTGAACTTCAAGCACAAACAACCATCTAAGTTTTGGCTATTTCCTCCTCTAACCCTTCATGCATAAAAATAAATCGATAGTGTGTATCGATTTATTTTTCACTTAATGTCATTTCCAAAAGTTACCCTTTATCGTACAACCACTTGGGTTCTTTCTCTTACTCATGTGCATGACATCACAACTAAATGAAATGTTTTTTTCACAATAAATGTTGGGGATTTTATATACAGATGCACTGTAATGGAATACATTTACATAAAAAATTAAGCATTTAAAGAGACTGTGCGCTTGATATAAATTATCACTATTTATTCACCCTAATTTAGTTCCAAACCTTCAAATGACTTTTCCGTGGAAAAAAGGTTTGTGTCCAAATAATGGACATATATGGCCTCATTTTGTTTGGACACAAATATTCTTCAAAATATCATTTGTTGTCTGCAGAAAAAAGGTCATACGATGTTGGGATGACACAAGTGAGTATTTTTTTGGGTAAACCGTCTCTTTTAAAAAACTTTGAAAGAATCAACAAATGATTTATTAAAAAGGAACTAAATGAGAACTTTAAGAACTAAATAATCCACAAATAGATTTTGTAAGAATTTTCAATTTTGGTTGAACTCTCCCTTTAAGATAAATGACTCTTCATTGTTAAGGAATTGTGTTTTCTGTTCTAAGACTGATTTTTCAGTGTTTTCTGTTTTAAGATTATTTGTCTCTATCATTATGCAGTTTAAATTATGATAAAAAAATATATAAATAATAAAATACTAATATATATCTATACATTCCTTTTTTCTCTATAGAGTTATGTAATGATTAATAGAGATCTGAATATGCATGTATTCTACCTCTCCTTAATAAGATATTTCCGAAAAATATAAATATTTATGCTTGTATGTATTTACACAAATTAACTGTATTTTTTTGCTCACTGTAATAATATTGAGGAATATCAATACGATACACTGTATTATTGAATGCTGACAGTCTGGTATCAAGTACTAAATAGTACCTTTCCATAGACATTACTTTGAAACTATCAACCTATTATAAATGTTTTTTTTTCATATTCTGTATTGACATTTTCTGCTCATCTTTCCGGATTTGTCAGTTAGAAAATGTCTGCTCTGGGAGTTCACAGCCAAAGCTGGTTATTAGCTCCGGAGATTTCAAAGTTTAACCGATCAATAAACACTTGACAGTAATGTAAATGAGAAGGAAGCAGTTTTGCTATGCAACTTTGTTCTTAAAGCTTTCATAATAACATCAACTGACCTCTAAAAAAGTCACTGTATCACTCGGAACATGTTATTGTAGGTTCACTGTGTGTGCAAATCATCAATTTGATGCACTCACCTCCTCTAAGCACCAGCAAGTTGACCTCGCTCCCCACAGGTAAATCCTTAAGGATGTCCACTACTTGTGCATGACTTAGGGTCTGCACATTCTGCCTATTAATCTCCTTTATCACATCCCCCTTCAGCAGACCCCGACACCATTGTGCATCCAGAATCATCTTCACCTTCTGTCCCAGAGGACAATCCGCGATAGCAAAGCCAAATCCGCTCGGCCCTTTTACCAGAGGCACGCTGACCAGCTCGGGCTGCAGCAGGGTGCTTTCTCCCGCCTCCGGGAAGCGACCATTGGCCATCGGCGGACCTGGGTGTCTGCCATCAGTGTTCATGTAATGGATGTCCTGCGGGGAGGGGGTGCCATCTGAATGCATTGGCAGACCGTTCACCCCGGGCATCGCGTCCCCTGCACCGTCCTCGCTGGAGTTGGTGTCCTCTGGCAGCGGGTATCCACGGCACAGCACCATGTCGACGTACTGATTCACCGGAATGGACTGGAACATCTGCACCACGTCTGCGTGGGTCTTGCCCAGCACGCATGTGCCGTTGATGTCCACGATGACATCACCTGTACAAAGGTCAAAAATATTTACTTTTCTTGAATATTCAATGCAAGTCAATAATTGTATCAAATATTTAAACTGTTGTTATTCAGCAAGTGTTTCAGAGAAGTATGTGTTACTATGAATTGCAATGATAAAGAGCCAGTGCCCCATAACCATTAGTGGAGCTCAAGTCAATGATCCGGCCTGTTGGTTCAGTCTATCTAATGGTAAGTGTGTCTATTGATCTAAGCGGAGGGCGTTAAGGGATTCCTGCATCCCTTTAAAACTCGAACAGATCAATGGCATCCTTCCAGACTTGCCTCACTGCATGGATTGTTAGCTCAGCAAGCAATATGATCAATGCAGAGCGGGACTACAGGTACAGTACCACTCACTCTGTGAACAGCATCTTATTTCTTTCCACTAGACCTGCTTTCTCTTACAAAAAGTCATCGTTCCATCCGTATATTGGTATTTAGTTCAAATCCTGTCAGTGGCACAGCAGTCGAGATATCATGCACCAGAAGACAGCTGTTTCAGCACACTTACCGACCACCCACAGTTTGTTTCTTGCTAAGTTACACAAAAACTGGCATGTGCCGACTGAAATCTTCAGCTCTAATTTGAAATCTGTCCATCTTCAAGGACTAACACTATGTTTACGAGGTCAGTTTGTTTATCAGAATGGAATTTAATCTGAATAATTCACAATCCACATTATGTATTTCAATTGTAGAGATGTGATTCACTTTTGAAATCCTAAAATGGTTGACAGAGGGCAAAGATGTTTTGATGTTTGTTTGTTTTTTGCCGAAGGAAATTCTATGCAAGGGGAGCCGTGCTGTATATAGACAGAAATAGGTATAAAAACACATAATGTTCTCTCTGAAGACATTAAAATATCATCCTTAATATTACACATCACCTTTTAAATATGGCAATGCAGAGCCTTGGGACGATGGCACATGAACAATTTCTGATGTGTTTATAGTTTTTCAAAAAAATGTTTACAAGCTGTGAGAATGTAATATAAGCAAAAAACCTACACATACTTAAACAAACTTTCAGTAATTTAATTTACATAGAATTCTAAACGTCGTATGAACGTATTTTGAAATACGTTGGCAAAAATATAAAAAAATATACTTAAAAAAAATGAAGATTGAAGATAAGAAAACTGTTTGCCTTTAGTAGCAAATCAGCAAATATTAACCTAATACTAAATGTACATACGAGTATGTATATGCTTTAAAATGTGTTGAAGACATCTGAACTCATTCTTCAATAAACATTATATAATAATGTATAAAAGCACAAATAAAAAAGTACAGTGTTGTAATGTCAAATAAAGGGCAATGCCTGATAAACATCCACATATGGCTTAATGGCTTGTTGATAGATTATACACATTTGCGTAAGGAAATTGGTTGCTGCTGAATTTATTTTCTAAGCATAAGTTGGCCTAAGCATGTGTACACGCTGTCCTCTATTTTAAAATAAAATCTATACATCTTGGGTAAGATATTGAAGTCTCCAGGGAGCTCAAGCATGGAGGTAGTTGTTTCCTCACATTGTAATAGTGTTAGTCAAAGCTCCGCAATTATTACAAGGAGCGACACGGCAGGACCACCAGTTCCCTGATGCTCACCCACAGATTCTGATTTATTTACCACTTTCCACGCATTCACTCTGTAAGTATGTTTCACAGGATTATTTAAATAGGATCTGGCAACCCGGCAACGCTCCAAGCAATGGAGTCCGGCCAAAAAGTGTCCCGCGATGCACCACACGTCGTTCAATTAAACATTTCGGGGACAAACATGAATGGGGCGATGTGTTGATGTGGTTAAACCTACTTAGATCCAATTAATGAGCTGCCTGCTTGAAGGATGGCTTATCAATATTCAAAAAATAAGCACAGGCCGCCTTGGAACTAAATGAATAAGAGCCGAGAGGAATTACCCGAAGCGATTTTGTTATCTTGAGCAGCCGGTCCATCTCTCAGGACGTTCTTCACTTGCAGGAACTCGTCCACTCGATCTCCACCGATGATGGTGAAGCCGAAGCCCTGAGGACTTTTCCTCAGCGTTGTGCGTAAGATAGCCCCTTGCAACTGAGACGGGTCGCGTGTAAATCCTCTTAAACCGGCTTCATCTAAAAAAGAGAAAATAATAATGTTAGAACAGCCACAATTGAAGCAGTCAAAACCAAGTTTTAAATGTTTCAGTTTGAAAAAGTGCTACGGTTGGCTCCCTTTTGCTCCTAACTTGAATTTTTTAAGAGTCAAAAGTTGACAAAAAGACAAGAGCACTCAAAAGACTTCAGAGGCTCAGGAGGTCTGAACTCTATTAGTCATTCATATTTAATAATGAAACAAAGAGAGCGAAGGCATGTGAGAGAACTGTTATTCAGTAAGGGAAATTATAAACACATATAGCTCAATTCATCATTATAGTTAATTTATGACTCACTTTCTAAATTGCTGCTCACCATTTAAAACCCACCAACATATTAACAGGATTGTTCTGCTTAAGAACTCTGATAATTAATAACAGGCCAATAAATACAACATTCAGCAACAGTGTTTTCCTCTGATGAAATACCCTCTGATGAGCCAATAATGATCTCATTTTTTTCTTAAGCCAATTTTGTGGGGTTTAGTGATAGTGTATGCAAACTGCAGAGATTAAGTCGCTATGGTGACCCCTTCACATTGAACTTGAACTAAATGTGTATAGCTAAAAGAGTTGATTTTAGCCACATGTATGATGCAATTATTTTTCTTTTGTTGGACTGACATGTCCAACTAAAGACATACGTCTGTCATTACAGGAAGTGTATATGGACAGGTATATATATAGTCCGGCCAAAAAGAATATATATATATATATAAATATATATATATAAAAAAAAAACTGAAACTGTGCGTTAGTATAAATTTTTGGTTCAATGACGACGCTTTCTATTTTCTAATGGGAATACAGCAATTCTTGATATTTAATCAACTCGTAGGACAAACACACAGACTGTGTTTTCAACAGGTTGTGTGAAACTCAACAGCACTCAACAGTTACATCAGAAACAATATTGTCAGTATAAGTATTCTAACACACACACAAACAACAAAGAGTATTGAATCGGGGGTAACCGATTTCTGAAAATGGTTGTTTGTTATATGAAATCTGTAAAATATCACACTACTATGCAAAAGGAACATACTTCCACCCACATTGCTCCACCCTGCTTACTTATTGCTGATTGGCTACAAGTGTTTTGGTACTGAGCCTGACTTAAGTGTTTTCAGAACAATGGTTTATCTCTTAAAACTAATCTTTGACAGACAAAATGACACATTTGAATTTCGATCTATTTGTTTATATTTTATTGGCCTTAAAATAGCTGTACATCTCAGCTTTATTTAATATATGCATACAACTGAATATATAAATTGGCCCTATCTCTACTCAGTCCCACTTGGCAGTGCCAGACGCTCCTAAAACTGAAAGTGAAACTAAGAGCTGGCACAACAGTGAAATTATCATTGGATAAAAAATTTTGAAAAGTCCAAGCAACATAATTCACACTTACATTAGACTAGTCTTGACCTTTTCCTGTAATTGTTTTTTTATGATGAAGATGTTCAACACGCTGATTCTGGATCAGCCGCAAATGGCATCTCGTTGGCTAATTACAGCCATTTATAACTCAAATAACGCAGCGGTATGATTTATTCTTGGCTCATTTGAGAGTGCCAACAGCATCAGATGAGACCATATCAATCTCATTAGGAGAGCAGGAATGGATATCTCACCATGTGTCGTGGGAATTGGATTTGCATAATATCCACATTGATGACTTGGACTAGCCCAGGGAAAAGGGGCTTATGTTGATTGTAATAACCGTGATACTTATTTGGACTGAATACCATAGCACACATGAGAGCGTCTCAGTTTGTTGTGTCTTGATGACACACATGCACCATCCCTGAATACTTAATTTACGCCTCTTTATCTCTTGACCTGTTTGCACATCTGATGGGTAAAGTAATTGTTAAAAGGGGTGGAAGGGTTGGGTTTGTGTTTATGTTATTATCAATGTCATACATCAATAGATTTCAGGGAGCACAACGATGTCAGAAAATAATATAAAAGTAGTATGAAGTGGCATGATCAGGCATGTAAAAAAATCCAAAATGCATGATTAATTTTAATATAATTGTGACTAAATAACATTTACGATTGCCATATCTCACTAGATGTATGCACTATAGTTGCCGAAACCCTCGCTTCCCATCTCAAACTCCCATGCCTACAGCGAGCTGATCAAATCTGTAAAGCAAAACAGTGCAGTCATTCCTGGCCTTTTCTCATTAAACTGTGCTGGCCAGCTAACAGAGCATAGCATAGCATAGCGGGGCGGCGCGTGCTTCCACTAATGAGACAGAATAGACATCCACCGGCATCGTTCCGGAGGGAATAGGACAAAATCAGTGTTCGGAGGACACGGGAGACAAAGAGTCGCAGGGAGTCCAGACAACAAACGGGCAGATTCCGCTTCTAACCGCTTTACCCTTGAACAACCTGAATCTGAACTCAGTCATGTGTTAAGGTAGACCGACGGAGGCCAATGCGCCGTTCAGGTCGGTCTGGAAATTATGCCAGAGTTGAATGAATGACAGGGCATGGCTTTTCATCCTTTTAATGGCTTGCAGTTGTGGTTTAAATAGGACACGTTCTCCTCAAAAGGGATAGTTCACCCAAAATGAAAATTGCTCATAATCATTCTTTCACTGGCTTGTCATTTTAATGCTTGTATGCAGAGGACAGAACATTTTGAAGAAAGACTGTAATTGAAGAGCAGGGGTACCCATTGACCTTTATTTTAGGGACACGTATGCAATTCAAGTGAATGGGTGCCAATTGGAGACATAAGCCTATAGAATCTTTGTTTGTCAAATCTATGCAATCAAAAGTATTGTATTGATTGATAAGGGACACAATTATTCCCACGTCACACCACCTATTGTAATGCCGCGTTCACACCAGAAGTGAATTAAGTGATTTGCACAAATCAATTGTATACGAAGTCATCATTCGCGTCCTGCTATTTCAACTTTAGGGAGAACTTCGCACAAAGAGCTCATTGAAAACTATTGTTCAAAGGGTTCAAATGGGGGAAAGACAATCCAAGTTGCGTGACGCTTTTTTGCGTGTCAATTTTCCTAGTGTTGAACGTGATAGTTCATTTGGTGTGAACACGGCATAACTTCTTAATGTCACATGAGAAGACAGTTCAAGGAAGTTTAATGTAAAAGCAACAGTTAAACACCAGCGATATGAGGGTAAATATACACAGATCAGGTAAGGGAACTAAACAAGCACACGATCATGTGTAAACACACACGCAACGGCAGCTGACAGCATTGCTGAATGTGAAAAAACGGATCACTGGGATTAGCCAAGATCATATCAAGCACAGATGTTGCTTGAGTTGCATGTTCATGGAAATGTGGTGCACACTTGATGTCGCTCACTTCATGAATCCAATTCACACGGTGCACTAGATGCAAAAAGGATAGCGGTTAAAAATGTGTTTAAACGCTATGACAGAAATCTCACTTTAAAATCAAAAATGCTGCGTTATTGCAACCCATGACCAAACCCAAACACTGGTATAAATTATTATATATAGCACTTGCTACTCTAAAAATACTAAGTTGTGTCGTGCCATTCCCAGATCAATTACGTCCTATTGAAAATTCTGTCAAAACAGACCCAGCTACTTGAACCTGACATTTTATTTTGATGAGGACCAGAGGATTCCAAATGTTTAAGGCACTCTTTGCGATAACACAAAACGGCATGTTGATTCTTGGATGTGAAATTCTGTTTGGTTTATTCAATGAATAATATAATAGGCTCCAAGACTGGCATTAAAGGAGAATACAGTATCATTAGCTCTACACCAAAATTCATCCTGTTAAAACGTTCGGGCCCTTAAACCTTCACATGGTTTCATCCATCTGCGTTTTTTTACAAGTAGTTTGACCTGGTCATGAACAATGAATAGAGCTCTTTTGTTCAACTGCAAATCCATTCAGGTTGAGATTAAAAGCACTCGCTGAGCACTTAGAGTCGATCGTTTAATTCTGCTACTGATACAGCTCATACTATTCACAAAGAGTGCAATAATTTTGTAGCCCTGAACGTTCCTCATGACTTCTGGATACCATCATATTATACCGTCACAAAACCAATGCAAGTCAATGGGTATCACTGTTGTTCATTCATAAAGATTCTTCAAAATACCCTCTTTTGTGTTCTGCGGACTAAGTCCTAATTGATTGCAATGGCAGGAGAATGACTATTTAATGAGATAAGTTATATTTTTGGGTAAACCATCCCTTAAATGTCAACTTTTCTTTTCTTATTATGTCACATGCTCTTAATAGTTGACTAATATACCAACCATTTTGGCATTTTAAACCTGCATGACTTTCTTTGTTCCACAGAATACAAAAGAAGATATTTAGAAATATGTTGGTAACTGGCACCCATTCACTTGCATTGGTTACCGACTTTCTTATAGATATTTTGTTTTGTGTTTTGCAGAAGAAAGAAAGTCCTACAGGTTTGCAGTGACTTACGATGTGACTTAAACCCACTAATCATTACCCGATGTCATCTTGTTTGCTATTGTTCTCCGTCACCATAGCAAAGAACAAACCTTAGCTTGTTCTGGATCTCAAGCTGAAATTTTGTTCAGTTTTTTCTCCATAACACCAGTTTGGTGTTGGAAAAGAGCAGCATGAAAGAATACTTGAGAGGAAAGTTAGGTTATGTTTTTACTTAAGGGCGTTGGTTCTGCAGCTGCTGCTGTTGGCTGACTGGATGGAGAGTCCTGGACGACTTTCTTCTTGGCCTCCAGCACCGGATTCTCAAACTGAGTCTTCTGATTTATGTGGCTGAAAGAAACAGTGAGAGCCAGTGTAAAGAACTCGACATGGCAGATAAAATGACACACTCCCTTACACAAACACACGCTGAGGACGGAACATTAGAGATGCCTATCTGTTTATGCAAACGACCAGGGTGAATGAGAGACATAACCATATCGGAGCCAGAAGGTAAAGCCCTGTGCGCATGCGTCTCTTCAGGATTTGACGTCTGCAAAGCAATAGTCAACCAGACGGTCAGTTTTTCCTTCACCACAAATATTCGGTAAACGAACAGGAAAAATAAACACACTGAGATGGAAAGTTCGAAACATGACTTCAGAATGTTTGGTAACCATGTGGCAAATAAACCCAGTAAACGTTTGCCTTAAGCAACACTTACAAACAGTAAAAAAAAGGTTTACATTATTTTCCTTGTTTGTTTTTTAGTTTATGCTTTAAATTAAAAGTTATCATTGCAAATTTGTTAATCAAGTATAATTTATATATGTGGCAACTAGTGACGTCAAATCGATTTATTGTGATTAATCTATTCCAAAGTAAATGTTTGTGTTTTTACAGTCGGTATGTGGTGTGCCTTATATTATATGTATATACAAATGCACACACATACATGTGTATACATAATCAATTTGCATAAGCAAATATGTCTTTAAATACTTTTATTTATTAATTATGAATTGTTCATGAAATTTATATTAAATACATAACACATTATTTAAACATACACATGTATGTTTGTGTAGATATTTATACACATAAATATTCATAATTGATCGATTTAAAAATGTTTACACTTAGTCCAAAGATAGTCAATTCAGAATATTTAATAAATCTTTTTATAAAATCATAAAAGGTACCAAAGAAAGCCATCCGTTACTTTTCCTCCATAACGTCGTACACATCGACTCTCCTCTGCCACATGTGTTTGCTTGTTTATAGGCTTCTAAAGTCCATCAATATCACTTCAGTAAGAATGGTCAAAGATAAGCTTCACACACTCGCGCTTCCTACAGTTTGTGCTCTACTGTGTTGTTTTATCCAGGGCTTAATGTAAAGTAAGGTCTGCAGCTCTGTCTGTGTTATGGCTTTGCTTTATCTTTTGTACTTGCTGTTCATGAGTGAACTTCAGGAAAGCTTTTAACATTCAGTATACTGCGAATCTGAAGAAGAAAGTTGCCCTTTAGCGATTTCGCTACATATGACTCATGCTGAGATTTATTCAGCCAATCCACAGACAGCGAGTGGACTGCTAAAGTTTTGGCTTTTGATCCTTGGAGTGCATAATGAGATGTTGTGTCACGCCATACACACTAGACAACAATATGAAGGAATGTTTCGTTGACCTTCTTGCCAAAACTGGACTGGCGGTTATGACCTTACACGAATTGCATTAGAATTGAACGCTGTTTATTGGCTCTTTGTTTTGACACTCCTCGGGTATCCTGTCAGCCTACTTCATTTGATATCCCACAATGTCTTGAAAGAACAAAATAAGCACTGCTAATATGATCGATGATCAATAGGTGAAATTGATCAGTCGGGTGTTTTATCACAATTATGAATCAAAATGCATTGATTTATGTTTCTCCCAGTTATATACAAACTATTAAGACGATTAATCGATTCCCGAATCAAAATTTGTGTTTATATACTATATGTTTGTGTTCTGTGCATATTGATTCTTATTTATAAACACATACATGTGTATATATTTAAAACATATTTTTTGTTATTATTTAAATAAAAAAATATTTTTTAGGAAAATAATTAATTTATAACCATTTATTATTTTTGTTAAATATATGCATGTTAATGTGTCCATTTAAGAATAGAAAATGAATATCCATAGACGTACATTATGTAAACAAACTTTATTCTGAATGCAAGCGATCGCGGTTAATCTTTTCGCCAGCTCTACTAATCTATATTTTATTTTCCAAACAGGGGCTGGATTTTCATTTAATTGTGCATCCAAACAAAATGACAGATGCAGACTTACAACAAAAAACACTAGCGTAAAGTAAACCAAGATGTTGTGGACAGAAACCTGCCATCCATCACTCTTACAAGGCCATAAATAATACAAGCATACTCACTCCACGTAATAAGTCCCATACTGCGGGTCTTCAATCTTCTCCCAACCATATGGAAGCTCTACAGAGAAGCAGTCAGGCACGTCAGACGCAGCTATAACAGATGCAAATCACACAAATGCTAAACTCTAGGGGGTTTGATTTTCTGACAGTCAATTTATGAGATGCCAAACACCACGTAAGTAAAGATGTCTGCCTGTGTTTGCACGTGTTTTTGGACACTGAAGACATCAGAAACAGACTAAAATGATTCCCTGTGATGGTGGAGGTGTACGTTGCACTATCATGACATGTTTCACTGATATGCTTTTATTATCTTTCAGTAAGCTATCAGTTAGATGGGACTGATTATGCCGAGGGTCTGGTTCTGTTTGATTCATAACAGAAAGCTGTCTTACCTCCATCATCGCATTTTTCTGGAGGCTTGGCTTTCTTTGCCAGTCGAGGATCGAGCCAGGTCGTGGTCTTGGAATTGTGACTGCACAGAAAACATTAGCAAAATAAACACCTGAAAGGCATAATAATCCGTTTTTTCTATTACATTAGACAAAACTGAAGGAGACGTTCAAGCTGTTTTTGTTGTTGTTGAGAAAACAAACACTAGGAAATTATTATTAACTGCTTTCAAAACATTACAAGACATTTATAAATACCACAAACCTTTTATCTTGTGACGTATTTCATTTGTATATATTATTAAACAATACCCTTTAATAATAATAATAATAATAATAAAAAGTAATAATCACCTTCTTATATATACTTTCAAAGTAAAATGTAATAATAAAATAAATAATAAATATGTACTACAGTCTCATGCCAACAACCATACATTTAGTATTACACTTGTAGTAAAACTATTTAAAACCATCTGCTGAAAATACTATGGTACTGTAATAATAACATAATCAAAAGAGCAGTGTTCTGTAGAATGAAAATTCTGTCATGTGATTTCTTCTGCAGAACATAACAGACGATATTTTGAAGATATAGTTGCTAAATGAACAACAGCAGTCCCCATTGACTTTTGGTTTTGCATCCATACAATAGAAATTGAATGGGTATGCCAATGTTCGATTACCATCATTCGCCAAAATATCTTCTTTTGTGTTCTGCAGACAAATAGTCATGCAGGTTAAAATGGATGAGTAAACGATGACAAATTGTCACTTTTGGAATGAAAGATCACTTCAATATTCCTAGAGTCTTCTATATTTGTAACTGTAATGCACGCTGCTCAGTGACTGTTTACAAACAGATGGTCAGTTTTTCCTCGGTGGAAATGTGCGGTGTTTCATATTTTTAAGATAAAAATGCCATCCATCACATTAGAACGTTAGCCAGTTCTTTTCAAACCCACTTCAGTTGTTCTTTGGAGGGATGGATCGTCTACTTAAAAAACGAAAACCTGAAATATTTATGATAAGGTGCAGCCTTTCCTCTGAGACTCGTGCACACAGACAGTCTCATGGAAGCAAGGCCTGCTGGGAGGGCTTCACTTAGCCGATTGGTTTGTGCCGCTCTGAGCATAAAGTATTGATCTGAGGCTCTCTCTCTTTTGTGTGAACAGCAGAGATGCTCGGCTGTGACCACAGACACAGGTAATGTACACTGAAAGAAAGATGTCGGGGGGAAAACAAGCTAGAGGAGCATCCTGAGTGTCGTTTGGACCAGATGCTTTAATTTCCAACAGAGTCTCGTGTGAGGAGTTCCCTAGGTCTGTCCAGTGACTGGGTTCGGTTATATTACATCACAAGAAAAAAGCCAAGACGGACCCACAAAGCGTTCTTGATTCTCTGATCCATAACAATCTTGATTAATAGTTACAAGTAGGTTTAAAGGAAATTGACTAAAAAGTCTCAATCTCTACCCAATTGAACAAAACTCAAACTCACTCGATAAAGTAGACCATGCCCGTCTCCGTGTAGGCCATCTCCCAACTCTTGGGTAAAGGTTCTTGACTTTCATCACGTGGCAGACTGTTCCAGGTGCGAAAGTCCATACCGCTGCTGGACTGTGTGTAGCTGGGCACTGCCCTCCTCCACTCGGGTCCCTCCTTGTGTTCTGTGTGTGGAAAAAAAACGAATGAGTGAGCGAGACAGAGCGAGAGAGAAAGAGGTGGAGAAAACATGCATGAGTAATACAGCAATTCTGTCCAGCCGAATGAGGTTTCCAACCTTCTTGTGTGAGACAGAATCAGACAACAAGAGCCACAGGATTTGCATGTTAGAGGCTGCTTGTCGGGCAGGGCCAGAGCCGACCGATGCTTCCGTGAAGCTGATATCTGAGACAAATGTGTGTTTTTGTTCGTGTGTGTATATGAGACGTGCATGCATGTAGTGTTGGCCAAACAGGCGGGGCTGAAATAAAGGGGAGGAGATGGAGAGGAATGGGAGAAACCAGACCATTCAGGAAGTGGCTTCTTTGATAGTGTTTACTCTAGAACGCAGGTGCGTTTGAACCAAACCAGACCGAAATACCATCCTCTTTTTTTATTAAAGGGATGCAATAATGTAAAATAGGTCAACCTTTATGACTTTCTTTTGCAGAACGCAAAAGAAGATACTTTGAAGAATGTCAGTAACCAAACAACAGCGGTAAACAAATTGCATATGCTTTGTGGTCATACAAAAGAAGTGAAAGAGTAGCACCATTAAACATTCCTCAAAATATATTTTTTAATGTTCTGTGGAGGTATTAGTCATACACACAAGAGGGTGCGTAAACAATGAAAGAATTCTCATTTTCTCCATCTCTTAAACGTTTTTTTCTGCTCATACCAAAACAAGAAAATCGCACATATTGCCAAGAGATGTCTTATTCGTGATCAAAGCCCGCTTATCTGAATGATTTCCTGCCGACGACGGGACGCCAGCATGCGTACCATATGAATCAGCAATTGTTGTTTCTGTGCCGTAACCATGGCGGCATCATTTATGACACAAGCGTTGACACAAGCACTGGCATTCAAATGTGCGCACCAAAGCAAATATCATATGAGGCCTTTTGTGCTAGAGAGGGTGAGCGGAGAAAGACGATTAGATCAATGAAAAACACAGAAAAGAGAGGAGATAAAAAGGAACTGTGTTCACTAAAAACTGTGTACAAGAAACACAATGTGTTGCTGTGTTAAAAGTCCCCTGAAATGATGGAAAAAACATGCATTCAGGTTCCACAGCAGCCTTCTTCCCACACATTTTTTTTTATCCTGAGGTTATATGAGTGTATAGATTCGTGTAGTAGGAGGCTTCATATATACCATACCATGAATATGCTTACATATGAAAAATTACATTATAAAACACAATTCATGTGGTCGGCTGTAAAGCACCGCTGTTAACACGACTAGCTATTTAAGTGAGGCCAACTTTATTCTGTAAAAACACATAATAGGCAAAAAATTGAAATGCCCTAGATGGCCAGCCTGCAGCAGCGTACGGGTTGCGAAAATTTGCACTTGGTAAAACGTAGAAATTGTTGCCATTTTCTTTTTGTCCTTGTGAATCGGTTGTGCCAGAGGGTTTATAAAACTATGCGGGCGTAATGTAGAACAGCTGTGAGGCATCTGGTCCAAATGGTTATACAGAGACTAACACAGCCAACAAAGCCTCTGTCAACACAAACATAAACTTATTTTAGCCGTAGTGGTGAAATGAATTTGCTGTTGACCCTTTGAAACACAAAGATTATAAAGGTTTTCCAGAGCTTTCAATATAATAAAGATTTGAATAGTGTTGGCATGGATGCAATGTTAAAATATGAATAAGAATAGTACTTATATAGTCCATCCGAAAATGAAACAGTGTCATCATTTTATCAACCTCTTGTTATTTTGAATCATAAAATAAGATATTTTGAAGAATGTTTGACACTGGCATTCATTCACTCGCATTGGTTTTGTGTCGATCATTTGGTGTTTCGGTGCCAACTTTATTCAAAATATTCTCCTTTGACTTCTGCATAAAAATAGTCATACAGGTCTGAAATGAGAATAGGGAAGGTAAACAATGACACAATCTCTTTAAATCCCAGACCAAGATTTCTTACCAGGATGACAGGTTCACTTTTTATCCATCAGTTTTCATGTCAACTTTACAAACATTATAATTTGAGATTTTGGCCATTGCCTTGCATTGAAACTTTACAAAATGGACTTATTAATAAAAAAGAAAATCTGGAGGAAACTTGTTCAAAAACAACATCAAGAGTGCAAAAGGAAGCCACGTATTATGGGATGCGAAAGTAGTTGCCATGGTGATCAATCATACTAACACACAGGGCTGGATCTCAGATTTCCTACCGGAACATGAGCTGACGTGGGAAAAAGTCACAAGTTTAAATCTTGCTCAGTTGACAACTCTATAAATCAAAATTGAATATCACCAACTGTGGTTGTGTTTTATTTTGTGGATTCACTGGAACAGGCCGTTTTCCGATAAAAGCACAACTGTTTTATATTGCCTATGATGTAGCCATTTTTAAACAACTAGTGTTTAAAAATTTAGTTGAATAACTTCATATGGGAAATCACATACATTTAAAGATACAGACGGCTAAGATAAGCTAAAGCCCCCCATCATGGTCTACGCCACCACAAACAGAGCATTAATAGTAACTTAAATAAATTCCTTTTCTTAGCCAAAAACAAAATAAAAAAACAAAGTAATATTTCTAATGGCTTGTTTCCCTTCTTTTTATTTTCACCTACTGGAGTTGAAGAATTTAAAGGCTTACCTCTATATTTGACGGATTTATGGGATAAAAACCTTCCCTGCATTTGCACAGCACATCAGTAAATTCAACCTGCTTTCAGTGTTAAACCAACCTCTCCCCGCAGGCATCAGACTTGCAGACAGGATATTATTATATACGGGTTATGCTTTGAAGAACTAGCTCTATATCTATAAAGCTTTAATGCAAGTGAAACAGTTTAATCTTTATTCCGCTTTGATAAGATCATCAGAGTCCTTTATTAAGAATTTTCATTCAAAGTCAAAAAGGAAAATTCTCTCATGAATCATCCTCACGGTGTTCCAAACCTGTATAGTACTTTTATTTAATTGAAAACAAAGGAAGATATTTGGAAGAATGTTATCAACTGAGATGTCTTGGGCATAGGTTTTTTTTCAAATATTTTTGGTTCTGTTGATTGCAATTTTAAAGAATCTAGGAAAGCAAACAGTTCTTGGCCACCTTTAGACTTAAATGTTTTTTAACTATGGTAGTCAGTGTTGCATCAAAAATCTCAGTTGGTTACATTCTTCCAAATATCTCCCTTAGTGTTCGAGGAATTTATACAGGTTTGGTGAGGTTGAGTAATTTATGAGAGAATTTAATTTTCGTTTGGATTGTCCTTTTAATAATGTTCTATTTATGGTGCAAGCTATCTGAAAAATGGTTGAAGATTATCTCTACATTAACAAATACACTTCAAATTGAATTTCAAAAGGTAATAATAAATAAGTAATAAAGATAATTTACATTAAAGCTCCCATTCTTCGTGATCCCATGTTTCACATTTTAGTTAGTGTGTAATGTTGTTGTTAAGAGTATAAATAATATCTGTAAAATTATATAAAAGTTTATGATTGTCGCATGTCATCAAAACGCTATTATATTTATCCAGGGATGCTGTACATAGAAGGTCAATTGTTACATTTTATGTTTAATTGGGCTCATGAAAATTTTATTTGGAATTAGACAAAGATAATTCTTGAAAGATGGAGCATTCCCCTCTTTGTCATGGACCAGAACTGGAAAGTGTATTTTATTATTTAAGTTGGTGCATTTAATAGTTTGTGTAACTTGTTACATAAAGGGCAATGCTCTTTGGCTTTGTTAACTGGATGATAATTGAAACTAATCCGACAAAACATTTAAAAAGCGAAACATTAACACATGTTATATTGTATACTGTAAATGAAAAATCAGGAAAAATGCAACATTTAATACTCTATATAAACAGTAGTACTGAAGGTGGGCGGCAGAGAAGAACACTAGAGTATTCATCATGCAATCTAAATCCATCTAAATCATTAATACCGAACAGAAATGACTGTAAGACAAATAATAAGCCTAAGGTATGTTTTTAATGAGAAGATAGAAAAGCTCAGGGGTTGGCAATATGTCAGAAACACTTTTATGTCTCACAGTAAACAACGCCCTCTTCAACATGCTCATTTATTGAAGTGATACCAGGCGTACGCTCATTTATTTAACATGATTTTTACTCCATAGGTTTACAGCTGCTGTAACTCAGGTTGACAAGCTCTGCTGTCTACTTTAAAGGAGTATCATCTGGAATTTGTCATTATTTACTAACCCTAATGATCTTCCAAACCCATTAGCAGCAAAAAAAGATTTCTTCTGTGTAACACAAGATGGGAATGTTGATGCGGTTTGTTAATTTTTATACAATGAAAGGGCATGGTGACTGAGGCTGCAGGTCACAAACATTTTGCCTAATATCATATTTTGTGTTCCATGTCATGATAAATGCAGAAAAAGTTTGAAACAACATTTCTGTGAGTGTTATGTAAACTTAAAAGTGATAACTTTTGAAAACTGTTGGTCCCTGATGACTTTCACTGTTTGGACAGAAAACTAATCCCAGTCAACTGGAACCATTGTTTTGTCTCCCAACATTTCCCAAACTATCTTATTTTTTGTTTTTGGGTGAACTTCTTCCTTTCAGACAACTTTCTTGATTCCAGTTTACCAAAATTCAGCCAAGTTTGATTTCATAACTGCCTTCAGAAGTTATGACGATGACCCGAAGGACTTGTTCTGACCTCCAAACCCCAAAAAATGCCAACGAGCACTTTGCTTACCGGGGTCAACAATATTGAACTCCTCTGTGGACTTTCCCGTCCTCCATTTAACACCATTACACCATAGCTGTTTAAAAGCAAGCCTTTCCAACCACCTCTCCTGACCCGATCCACCAAAAGATAATTGACTTCATGAGTGATAGGAAAACAGTATGTGTGGGGAGCCACAGAGCTGTGTGCTCGACCCACTTCTCATAATTTACTGCACATCTATTCAACTCACAGAGAAGCTCTTCAAACAGTCCTCATAGTGAACAGCATCGGAACTGCTTTACTTATGCACTATACACTGAATCTGTGTGTTCTAGCCATTAACCACCTATATAAAATTGTTGCAAAAATTAATCATAGTTTTCAACTGTATATCAATAAAACTTGAAAGTTACACATTGGAAAACATATTTAAAACCGTTTTATAGAATGTAAAAAAAATTACAACACTTTGCAATCGTGGCTTAGAAAAGTTACAAATCTTTCAGCTATGCTGAGTCCCAGTATACAGTATAGATTTTTTTATTCCCTTCCATAAAGTTTATAATGCGCAGTACATTGCAATACTGAAACTACATACATTACTTTATAAACGTATTGAGTTAATGTACTTGATGGCTGGTTTCACCGTCTCACCTGTCAGGCCGTTTACTGTAGGTGATCTCTCTTCCTCCTCCTCTTCCTCCGGAGCTGCGCTGTCCTTCCTATCCATTTTACTGACAGATGTGGTGCGCTTGCGCTGGACTTCTGAGTCAAACTCCTCGTCAAACAGAACCTGATCCACAAGGTCTGGCTGCACTGGACTGGGTTCAGCTGGTGGCTTTGGTGTGCCATAATAATTTCCTGCAGGCGAAATGAAATAAAAAATATTGAAATAAAATAAAATGTAACACTTGATATTATTTGAGAAAATAAACATTGGAATGCACCCCAAAGTCTAGTTTGTGTATTTATTGACTTTTAATTTATTGTTATTCTGAAAATGTTGAAAAATTGATCAATAAAATAAACAAAAAAGAAAGAAAAAGTAAACATAAATTTAAGATGTAGTAAAATGAAACAAAACATAGATGATTTGAAATCATCAATTTAAATTTATTTCGAATAATAAATTGCAATATAAAATAAAATGTCATAAGCAAGCAACATAAGCACTAGGCAATAAAATGACCAATAAAAAGATCATTTGAAATATCAATAAAACTACAGTAAAACTCACATATTGAAAACCTTAACAGATTGTTCTTTAATGACATGCAGTCCACAATAAATATATCAAGATTATATTTTTACAAAATGTTCTTTGTTATGCTGACTAATTTTATGTAGAAAAGGACTTTGGCTGGGTTTTTGAGGCAGGGTCACATTTGTATATTTTACATTTGTGTGGCGATATAACATACATTCATTTTTTAGTATGGCTCTTCATTCACTTTATATTGTGATGATAATATTCATAATAATAATAAGTGACAACATAATAGTACTGTAAGTAAATATTAAATTAAGATTAAATATTAAAATAAAGCAAAATAAATTGAAATTACAAATAAATATGATGGTGAAAGTTATAGATGACAGGTCAGATTTGAATCATTTGGATGGCAACACAACTCAACGTGTGACAGCACGAATTAACGCTTGTTAAAAGTTCTTCTGTTGTTTCCAAGCCATGCTTCTCCGATCTGTCATATGCAGTGTGTGGGCATAAATAACCAAACCCAAACCTCAGGCACACTTAAAGATCCTCCTATAACACTCTGTCTTCAAGACTCGCCAGTTGCTGAACTTGCAGAACAGCATCGTAATGCCATTGAACTTGCAGTATATCCTGCGGCCTCACACTCTTCAGGATCATAAGTCTTGTTTGTTATACGTCAACACTGCGGCTCGGCACCCTGTGGTGCTCTACTGGACCAAGATGCAGCACTCTGCTATTTTACTGTTATTTAGTGGATATGCTCCCTCGCTGGAGATTAAAAGTGTGATCTTAGTCACAGTCTCTACAGTATGTAGTTTTCAGGGACATCTTCAGCACTTGGCAACATTTGTTTTCCTATATACACAAATAAATACACCTCGGTTTGGCTTCTTTTGAGAATCTGTCTTAAAAGTTTTATTGTCCCGAGCCCTGGATGCCCGCCCGAGGAAAAAAGGCACCGTGAGACCATATGCGATTTTAAACGAATGCACCATTTAATGTCATTCTCTAGTGAAAGCCCCTGACCTACTTTCTCAACAATTCACAAAACACAGACTACTCGACCGAATGAGAACGAAGGACAGGAAAAGCGAGATCTCAGAGAATTATTGATTCATTTGTCGTTCTCGACAGCTTTGGGATCTGGAGAGCTGAACATGCACTAACATTACACTGTCAAATATATGATTTCACTATCTACTCCATCTACTCAAGCGCTGTCACATTTTAGGACTTAAATAAATAAAAATGGTTATTGAGCAAAACTCTCGACTGGACAATGCTAGATAAGAATGCTGACGGGCACTTTTGTCTAAAATGATAAAATCGTAGCCAGACATCCTCACAAAGAAACACTAAAAGAACACAAAAGACTTTATTTAATATGATTTATACACTTGTTTGACACATTGAACTATTGGTCTTGGCTCGCATGAAGCATAAAAAAGTGTCCTTTCTTTCAAATCTATTAGGTAATATAAGGATATGTCTTTAATGCATCCCTACAAGAAAATTTTATTTGATTTAGTTGCATCTTTATTGCATTAATAATTCACCCAAAGCTGTGTTTGTTATAAGAGAGAACACCAGATTTATTAAAGGAGCCCTATTAATAACCAAGTTAACTTTTGAAGCAGTGGAATGCAAATGATTTCGCATGAAAAAAAATCTAGTAAGCATTGTAAGGCGAGTGTATTCTAAGTGCACAAGATGAACAGTACTTGAAAAGAAGTGTATACTGTAAATATCTCATATCGTTTCTGTCAACAGTCGATAGGTCATGCGGGTTATAAACCTGTAAACAGTTCAGTGGAGTGACCTCTCCAGATTTCTCAAATGCAGCGAAACCTTCATAACAACAAGGACACAAGTATCCCTAAACCGAGGGCTTTGAGCAAAACAATGAAGTGCAATAAAATAAAAGATTATTGTGTCATGCCTGACTCTCTTTCCAGTCGGATGCCAGAATTCCATTGGATGAGCTACACATTACAAAGCCAGAAGAAAGGGACGTGACTCCCTCTGCCTTTATTATGGTGGCTGTGTAGAGTTTTTTCTATATTGCTTCCAACGAACAAGGTTTATCACGAAAGCTTTGAATCTACACTTGCCTGGCAAATCGATTTTAATTTGATTCCATGCATCTTGTACTCCCATTCAAAATAAGATCAATGAAACAAACACTTAAAACTTTCAGGTAGTGCTGTGAAATGTGCTCAGTTTTGACATGCCGCTTTGACAAGATGCCCTCTTGATGATGCAAGTCGAGTGCTTGTAAGCCACACAGTGTGGCGTTATTTGCCAACAAACTTTCAACAGAGAGGAAAAGAGAAAGAGATTTGGTACATAAGCAATTTCACATGTCTGTGGTAACAAGAATAACATTTGCATCTTAAATATCCACAAATAAGCTATATTTTCCCACTTTAGAGTTAAATGTGTATAGTTTCAATTGATATACATTTATTGAAGAGAAAAAAACTACTTTTTAAAAGTTATTATTTGATGACTTGTGTGCCTCCCCCAGTTTGACGTGTCACAATGAATTGTTTCATCTATAAACAATGTACCGTTGCTGTAGATGACATCACAAGACAGTAAAAGTCAGTAAAGTTTGAAACATCATCCTGTTACTTAAAAATAGATAGAAAAAAAGTTAATTTTCATACATTATTAATTCAAAGACAACCATATTTCAGATTGACTGCATATGTCCTAGCTGAAGACCACATGGGAGATCTGCAGCCATTTTTAGATTAAATTGACACCCCTTCTCTTTTTATCGTGACATGGTAATAACCGTGACACCGTGTTAAAATATCATTTTGTGCCTGGGGTGGGAAATTGTGTTATTTTGGAGGATTAACATGTCTGTCAAGTTGTAGTTATTTTTTAAGTTTGTTCTGAAATGAAAATTGCAAAGTGGACATAGCCCTTGTTTTGTAGATTGACTCACCTACTGTTTGCCAGGAAGGCATTGTTTTTCGCGTCACTTATGAATCTCACAAAAACGAATCCAGTGACTAATATAAAGCGAGGAACGTTTGGTGTAAACACAACATTATAAGCAATGGATGTAAATTACATCACAGGCAAATCTGCAGATCAGAGGCTAAATAATTACTTTGGGAGAAATACGCCTTCAAACCTCTACATCAGGAAGCAACGATGAAGACATTTTTCAAGCTTCGACTTAATTATACCTGTGCATGGCACGCAGTAGAAAAGAGCGATCAAATCATGACCACAATCATGGCATGTCACAGCCGTCAGGGTTTCCTGTCAAACAGCGGTCACAGCATGATGGATCGCTCACAAACAGCGCAATGCACCATCCCTGATTAATGAGCATAAAAACACACAGGCCGCGCAGCGGAGGGGACGCTCGCCCGGCCAGATCCCTGATATTTGTTAGCATTAATCTGTGGGTAATGGCTGGCCGCTGTCAGAGGGAGAGGAGTGATTTGAAACCATTTTCCTTTCACATCAAATAGCACACAGGAGAAATGAGAAAGACGTGCCGATAGCAGGTAGTTATTTAAAATGTGAGTGTTTCACGTCGAATAAATAACATCATGTCGCCGTCCCAGATGAACTGACGAGGACGACGATTCACCCGTGACGATCAACTTGCACAACAAGTAAAGACCTGTCACTGAAATGCTCCCTGAATGATGTTTACTCTTGCAGTACGCACAAACACAACAGACACAATCCTAACTTGCGTTAAATGCAAGCTGACTCGTCTCTTACCTTTAACCACACGGAGCAGAGCACAGTAAATGCAAGTCTTCCTTTGGCTAAAACTGGTTTATATATACTATGGATTATTAAGTACATTAAAGGTCATAGAGGTCAAGTCAGCCAGCTTTGTATTTGAAACTGAATGAGAGGTGTTTAGTATACATTATAAAATGGCATAGTTCACACAAAGATAAAAATGTGTCATCATTTATTCTCTTTCATCATTACAAACCTGTATTACTCTTTATTTTGAAGAATGTTTGTAACTGGCACCCATTTACCTGCATTTGTTTTGTGTCCATTCAATAGAAGTAAACAGGTCACACTGCTGTTCAGTTATTTAACATTTTTCTAAATATCTCCTTTTGTGAAGAAAGAAAGCAGAGAAATGACAAAAGGGGGAGTAAACAAGGAAACAATTTTCATCTTTTCCCTTTCACACCGTAGACTTGAATATGTTTGAATGTTCTGTGCGATCACAGACAATACAGAACAATTGAGATGTTTTACATGTGATTTTCTGGAAAACAAGTAAAATTTAAGATATAATAATGGGTACCATTTGTCAACCTTATCCTTGAAAAGCCTCAAAAACCACTTATAGGAAACATGTGGGAAATTTGCACGTTCTCATATTTAAGCCAGTGTGGTCCAAAAAATAAGCAAGGCCCAACACTGAAATACGACACTGAAACTTTACACCATAAAACTTTAGTGATGTCAACGGAGAGGTGAGCAAACCAGTTACTGTTTGTTACATCATGTTGAAATACTGGTCAATTATTTCCCAACAAAAACTTTACAATCAAAATGCAGTCTATGTCCGAGTTGTTGCTGGACCATGACCTTAATGTGAATGGTAGATGGTGAAGACTGCTGGAGTCCACTGAGAATACGGTCAGATGTTTGAAATCATGACTATCACTGATCAAAAAGACTGAGGATGAACTTCCAGCCTGTACAACACTAAATAACTGGAGTCTTGTCTTCTGCCTGTGAGGCAAGAGATGGTATGAAACATCCAAAGTGTTTGCAACGGTCAAACTCTGGAACAGGAAAAGCTTCTGATATAAAACTGCTCATGGTGATAGACATCTAAGGGGGTATAAACAAATGTGAGACCTTTAGTTCTTTCCTATATATATGTAAAAACATTGCTGTTGTTTTGTTTGAGAACCTAACAATATTAAAGGTCTGAAATATTATTTTGTTCTGATAGTTTGACCTGTTTTTTCATTTTCTGCAAATTAATACAAATACAAATTTCTGTTTGCAATTTGGTAGAAATATTGTTAGTAGTCCACAGAAAAATATATAGATTGGATTTAAAAACATATCTATAAACAGTAAATAAAAGGCTTAAAAAGGCTTTTAAAAATGACTTGTGCAGCGGTATGAGTTTAATAATTGGATCTATTTATAAATGTATTATTTATTTATTTTTTATTTATACAGTTATTTAATTTTCCTTATAAGTAGGCCTGTTTAATTTCTTAATAAATACTACTTTGTTTTATAATAAATGCTGCGATTAGGTTTTTTTTTTCATGCTGATCGGACCGTATGCAGATTCTGATGCTTCAAGTTTATATAACTGATATGTAAGCTCTCTGATCACTGTTGACCTTTTTCAGATTAAGAAATACTTTAGAAGTTGCCTTTCTTATATTTTTATATTTTCATTACATATTTACAGCAAATATGTAATGAAAGTAATGTAACTATTGTTTTAACAGAGTACTAAATGATTACAGAAAAGTAAAAAGTACTCATCATGTACTTTCTTACACTTTAACGTCATCGATTGACAAGAGTTCATACAATCTGCCAAGTTTTGCGAGAACCGAGTCATAGAATGTGATTATCAGCCGATACCGATCTCAGAACGATCAGAGCATCGCTAATCATACATACACTATTAAACACATTTGAAAGTGAAACTCATCTATATGTCTTTCTACATATTTTGATTCTGTCCTCCCAAAACCTTGGATGTCCAAATTAACTTTGATTTATTAAATGGAACAACGCTGCTTTTTAAATAATTAAATACTGTCTCATTCACGTTGAAAACACAATTTAATACTTTCTATTATTTAAATCTTTGCAAACCCAATGACAAACATAAAGGGTGACGAAAAACAACGATACGGCAATAAAAATAATCCAAAGTGTCCAAAGAAAAGCAGTAAAATACCAAACCCACGATTATAACATGTATTTGCCCACATACGTCCTATGATTCTCTTTGACTAGGCCTGTATACAAATACACTCTCTATAAATGACTTGTTTCAAGCATCATATTCTTTTGCAACTCTACGTGCGAGAGGACAAGATCAGAACGGATGAGCGTAAAACACTATGTGTCACAAAAACAAGCATGTACAAGAAAGCGCCGAAGCCCTTCACCGTGACATCTACATGCACGTGCGTTAATTTTACCCTGGGAACTACATCTGAACCTTCCCATTAAACAAGGCCACCCCGGTGACTCACCCAGGGATCATTAACCAAACCTGCCACCTTCCCACGCGCCCAAAGGCCGCAAGCTTCCAGTTCTGCGTTTATCAGCGAGAAGCTGCGACAGTAATAACTCAGACCTTTACATATTCGCAGAAGAATCGTGAATCGGGCGTTTTTGAACACCCTCAGCTACTTAAAGCTGTTTGCAAAATCAAATAAACGCCCAATAGCACTGATCAGCACGCTTGTCTTTCTTCATTATCATATAAACACGTTGTGAATCGGTAACTGATTGCTGCGACTGCACGGTAATGTAACCCACATGAACGTCTGCTATGTTAATGCACGAAATTAGACAGCAATACATCAAGAATGAAAGACAGCAATGTTTTAACATCAACAGGGATGACCTAGTTACAGCGTTGGTAAGGCGGTACTTTGTTATTCCTCCTCTTTCATCTCCTTTGCTTCTCTTTCAGCCGCCTTCTCCTGCTCTCTCTGCTCGAGTCGCTCTGTCTAAACCTCATATTAAATTCAAGACTAAAGTTCGAAAATGTCCCACTGACTTTCGTTTACAGACTGCCAGTACCACTTGTGATAATGTCACTGTGATCCTTCATGCATTTATTTGCATACTAAACTGTGATCCGTCTTCTTCTTTAGTATATAATAAAACCTAAATCCCACACTTCAAACTTTCCCCTACAATAACTGCTGTACAAGTGTAGTCCTTGTGAAAATGTGAAGTCAAGCATTTGTTTCTGAACAGCGACTGTAGCACATCATGCCCACTGAAATGAACCTTGACTCTGTTCCTACACAGTTTTGCCTACCATCATAGGTTCCACTCTCCAGCAGCAGCCCGCTCTCCTCCAGCACACGGAATTCCCCCACACTGATGAAATTGTAGTCCACTCCTGGAACCTCCCCTTCTCTGGGTTGCCTTGTGGTACCTAGGGAAACAAACACGACAAAGGGTTAAAATTGTCCGATGAAAATTCTGGCCTGGATCCAGAGGGAGGAGGTGTAAATATAACAAATATTAAATACATCATGTTAAGTTAGCAAATGACGTTACAAGCCATATTGGAGGACATTTGGACCATTTTAGGGGAACATCCGAAACATTGTGTTATCAGGACTTTTCATTTTTAACCCGGATGGCTTTCTTTCTTTGGTTGACGTTGAGAAATGTTGGTCCTCGTTGACCTCTAATGGGCACAAAAGCTGTACAAGTAAATGAGGACCACCGTTTTCTTTAACCAACATTCTTTAAAATATCTTATTTTGTGTTCTGAAAAATTAAATATATTTATACAAGTTTGAAATATCAAGAGGGTGAGTATTTTATGAGGTTTTTGTAAAAATCTCACTGCAAGATGAACTGCGACCTGTAGACTGCTTTCAACTTTTTTACTTAAGCACACAAGAATATGAATTTAAAATAAAGATGAAACTGTAAATGTTATTTCTGGGTGAACTATTACGTTACTAGCTTTTATCATGGTTAACATGCATTCGACCTTTATGAGTGTCACATTACAGACAGTGGAATTGTTTTACTGTGGAACTCATAAGGACAGAGGTTTGTGGAAGTACTTCCAAGGTTACGTTTGCTGAAAATTACTAAATAAATGTCAAGTGATTCAATGTTTAAAGTGAACTCGTTAAACCAAAAAACAGAATCACATACAGATCTTAGTTTTGTCAAGTTAATTTGTAAAATTATATCTGATCGTAGTCAACAAATACAATAATAAGAAATGTAAACAGGAATATTTCTGAAACTAAATTTTTTCCCTTTTGAAAACAAGGCATTGATTTTCTAAAAACAATTATCTATAATGTAAAAACCATCAAATCCAAAACCTGAACTTAATATTTCAAATGTTCTAAAATGCATCAAAAATGAGCTTGAAACCTAAACCAAGTCTCCCCTGACCAACCAAACATATTTGTTTTATTTAACCACAGCTGCATTTATTACAAAGAAAATAAATATCTTTAATAAAAAACATGCTTTTCTTCTGATGTCTAATCTATTTCTCCAGAAGGAAGTGCAGAAAGTCTCTCTTTGAACAACCAAGCAGCACGACTGACCCAGGTTAACCTCCGCTGTCCACTGTGTGCACCTTAAAAACACAACACAATGAAAGCACACAACCCAAACAATGCTGAACCGATTCCAACTCTCCACAGGACGTTCAGTGCTCTTGTGAAAGTCTCCTTTTCCAATCATATACACATTTTACACTTTGCTTGTTCCATCACTAAAGTTTGTCTGAATGACAATTACACACAGACTCTTATGGCACACAAACACAGATGCCAGTTTCTCAGCTGGAGGAGGATAAAAAAACAATTAGCTGTGGAGTTCTACACAAAACCACATAAAACACTGACAGCTGCTTAAGTACATAACCAACCAGCCCTGGCACGCTTCAACACGCTGCGCTGCAGAATACCATGAATCATTTGTTTATTATTTGTGTTAAATTATTTACCAATGCACAATCCCATTGCAAGTATTATTTTGCTGTAAATGCTTATGCTGAATATGAGTCTAGTCACAATTTAAAGTTTTAATTCCTTTTCTTGTTATTTCGAAAATGTTTGACTGCAAAATAAGATATTTCGAAGAATGTTGGCAAACGAACAATGGCAGCTCCTCTTGGCTTGTTGAAAGCGAATTGTTTGCTTACAAACGTTCTTTAAAATATCTTCTTTTTAAAAAGAATCCAGCCTTGAAGATTAATGACCTAAGCACTTTTTTATTTCTGCCTCTATTGTGTTATCTGTGGTTGAGGTGGAGAGAGGTTAGCGTGAGGCTATACCGGATATTAATGCTTGAAGCAGAAGGGACGGGAGGTGGAGGGTTCAGCTGAGCTTCAAGGATTATGTGGCAATTTGGACTCTGTGCGCTCTCATTTACCCTTTATTTCTAAGGATGCGGCTTTCATGACTCCTCTGTCCTTGTGTTCAGAGGGACAAATGGGATGCTGCTGTTCCATATCAGTTCATTTGAACAAAGGCTGGGGCAGGATAGACAATTCATAAAGATCCACATTCATGTTAAGGGTGAAATGTGACTATTGTTATGCAGCTACAATGCAAAATAAATTTCAGGTTTACCCTTGTCACACTTTTGGTCACAATATATTTTCATAAAAAACAGAGAACCAAAAACCTATCCTGGGAACATCAAAAACCTATCCTGGGAACATCCAGAAACCTATCCTGGGAACATCCAGAAAGCTGGGATGGGAACATTTTCATATCGAAGAATCAGACACTTCAGCTTTAAAGGGATAGTTCACACAAAAAACTCCTTTTAATGACATGAATTACTAATCTCTGTATAAACCGTTCGGTTGAACACAGAGAAAGATATTTGGATGAATACTTGTTACTAAACAGTTCTTGGATCCAACGATTGCATAGAAGGAAATATGACAATTCAAGTCAAAAGTGCACCAGAATTTTTGCTTTCCAACATTCTTCAAAACATCTCATTTTGTGTTTAACAGAAATGAAAAGTATTAAGTTACTTTCCAAGTTAGGTTCCATCCAAACAAAGAAAAATACAGATTTGAAACACAAAAGTAAGTAAATAATGACTTTTTATTTTTTTGGGTGAACTATCACTTTAAACATATTTAAGGCTGTTAATTAAAATAGTATAGATTTTAGAATTTTGTGAAATATCACTGCCCTTAAAACCTAGCAACACTGATGGCAAAACAAACATGTATTCTCACTGTCATTCAGCTTTATCGTGATTAATAACCTGCATTTAAATCATAATTTGATTATTTTACCAGACTATATTCTGACGGCTGGCTCTGACAAACCTGCTACTACCGGCACTATTAAATATAATTAGATCTGTCCGTCATCTAGCTCTAAGCCAGTTGTGAATGGTTAGACTGAAGTGAAAAAGCATCAATGAAGAATAGTGAGTCATGAGTGCGGATGGCCAGTCATAAGGACAGCGGATGTTAATGACGGTACAGATTACAGGTCAGCCCACACCCTGAGATCGTGTTTTATGCAATTCAGATCCAGAGAGAGACTTTAACATCTGCCAAAGTCTGGTCTTCATTAAAGTCCCCAGGTGCAGGACTTTTAATCAAAACTGTGCTAACTCCACCAGCATTCTCCTAAACACCTGGGCAGAGCGAATAAAATTAAAAGATTAAGCTGCAACCAAAGAGAGAAAGCTGTAATTAAAGATGTGTGAGTAATAAAAACACATGTTTCACTTATTCACTGGTTATAGGCCAGACCACAAATTCAACAACGAAAGAGAAAAGAGCATTTGTAATTATATAGTGGTGTGCTGGCAATGTTGCCAGCAGGTAAGAGATGGTTGGCGTTTGTTCCAGTGGATTTATGAGAAAATGTGGCTTTCAATTACTAAATGGTATTAGCAGGCCTAAATAAACACTTTAAGACGTCAAATCCTTTAAAAAATCATATTCTATTTACCCTCATGTCTTTCAAGGATTGTATGACTTTTTTCTGTGGAACACCAAAGAAAGTTTTTTGAGAAATAAAGTCCATAGAATGGAAGTCAATGTGGCCAATGTTGTTTGGTTTTTAAAATTTTTCAAAATATCATCACAAATATCCACAGAAAAAAGCTTACATTTCTTTAACTCAAACCTTCTGTCTAACCGCTGTATGGTATATTATTGTATGGGATTATTGGAGAACATATTTTCCAAAAAGTAAAGGTAAGACAAAAATTAAAACAAAATACATTTTTGAGTGAACTTCTCCTTAGTCGGCAAGTCTTGGCCTAGTGGTTAGGGTCAGACTGTTGATCACTAGGTCGCCGGTTGTATTCCCTGGAACGGAAGGTCATGGCTGACGTGACCTTGAGCAAGGCATCTAACCCCCATTTGCTCTCTGAGCGATACAATAATAGCTACCCACTGCTACGGGTGTGTGTGTTCACGACTTGCAGTGCACAGAGTAAACGTGTAAGACTCACAGGGAATGGTGCGCAGGTAGAGGTTATCTCTGATCACTTGCTGAAGCTTGTGGTCCAAGGAGCCTTTCTGGAACTGCAGGCTGAGGTAGTGACGCAGATCCGTGTTCAACACCTTACCTTCAAAGGCAAAAGTCATTTTGGTTAGTTTGGGCAATTTAAAAGTGCAATGTGTGAAATTAAAACCGTTTTATTGACAAAACTGCCATATAAAATAAGCAAAACTATGTTTTCAGAAGTGTATAAAGACCTTACATAATGAAGTGGAATGTTTTGTAACCGAGGTGCTGCTTTTTTTACAAATTGGGCCTTTGAGTAGGCATATAGCAGATATACAGTAGGATGCCATGTTACAAACCATTAAAAAAGGTAGGTCGGAAGGGTTTAAAATGTCTTAATGTAACTGATATTGAGATTGATGGATCACTTTTCATGAAAATATTCCATAATTTTCATCAAATTATTCCAAACCAGAACACAAAAGATATTTTGAAGAATGTTGTCAATAAAACATTTGGGTCCCCATCAACTTCCAATCAATGGACTCAAAATCACCAATAAGTTTCTCAATTGGACTTTTCCTTTGAGAATGTAACCAGAATCATTTAGTTCATTAGAAACCCCAGTTGGAAGTTGTACGTTCATTCTGTTGCATAAAAATATCTCTCTAATTCTGTGGGTTGGATTTAAACCCAGAAGAGTGTGTTAAAGAGAGTACTCTTATAAGTATTCAAAAGCATACTTATATAAGCTAAAAAAGAAACAAACACACTAGAGGCAGGGGATTCAGGGATTTTAGGAATGATGGGCGTTCCAACTGCGCAGAAACTTTCCGCCAAGTTCCACGAGCTCGGATTCTGTGTAGACCCGATCATTAGAGACAGCGTGAGGATGACACACAAAACACGCTGTCAATTTCAAATGAGGTGAATATGACTAAATCATGCTAAACTCGTAAAAAACCTCCCACTCTTCCTTCAAAATAAATGACAACCCTGTGATGTTGCAGCCGGTGAGATCCCGGCAGGAGGTCCAGCTGTTTCGAACACTCCGAAACATAAATTACTGGCTTCCTTCCACAAAACTCCAGATGTATGAATGCACGATGAGCATTTAAAAACAATGCGGTTTCTATTGTTTCGAAGAGCCAGGCGTTCTGGCAGAGTTCATGCGAGGGTGTAGGCGGTGCAAGGAAAGGAGGGGATGAGAAACACTTCCAGCTGAGAGAGCGGGAGTTGAGTCTCCCCTGGGCCTGCACACAGAAGGGAGGGGTAGAAGGCAGCACCTATCCCAGCAGTGCCGGTTTCCAGCTGTTGGTAACGTTGAGCTCGTGATGTTGCACCACGCTCCCTCCGAAGGGTGTGGAGGATGTGCTTTGAAACGGCGCCAGTCACATGGCTGCTGCATCAATAAGCATTGTTCTGGCCCTGCAGCTGCGAGCTTCATAGACCCGTATAATGAGAGCAGAGCTCCCGACACACACATGCTGGCACTCCTTTGTAATTATCCACTAAGAGGTTCTAGGGGACACAAAAGACGATGTTTCGAGAAATGTCACTGTGATTTGGACTGCATTGACTTCATTATACGCAAAATGTTGCTTGGTTCCCGACATTCTTCAAAATATCTTCTTTTGTGTTGTGCAGAAGAAATGCCCTAATGTTGTCTTCTCTATGCCATTCGTGTCTCAAGACAGAATAAACACAAACATGTTGTGATATCTCCAGCTAATTCGGAACGCGGTGTAATCACAACAAGTCTCTCCCCGAGCGATTCTCTCTCTCACGGGGAGCGAAATGAAAGGCCCGCTGTGATCGTAGATCAGCATCATCTCATTGGTCGACTCGACGCATGCTAATTTGCTCCAATCTAAATGTGCTCAGGAGGCCCATAATTCTCATTTAGAGTTCTGGTATTAATTCCACCTCTATGGATGTTTAGGAAGACATTACAGCTTGTCTGCGGCATTCATTTTGCACATCACACACTTCTCATTTCCAGTGTAAGACTTGATTTATTATCAGCATCCTGGTTCAGCTTGTTGGGCCGCCGCTGTTGAGCTCCAGCTGGAACCACTAGCTGCTCTCTGTGACTCATACTGTGTGACCCCAAAAGGGTCAAGAAGCCCCCCGGACTCCACTGATATCACTGCGTTTGGCCACCAACATCTGGAAATCATAAGCTGCTTAAAGTCACTGTGAAATTAAAACTGACATTTTGAGCTTTTAGTGGGAAAGTTGGCCCTATGGATAGCTCTCACTCCTAATGAAATCGTTCACTTATTATTCTGAACTAGCTCCTAGTTAAAGTGGTAGTTCACCCGGCATTTCTCAAGTCATTTTTAAGGTGCATACGTTTTCCCCCCGCAAAACACCTAAGAGGATATTTTGAAGAATAATGCAAACTGCCATCCATTCACTTGGTTTTGGCATTGGTTTTGTGTCCATACAATAGAAGTGAATGGGTGTACCTTCTCTTCGGTAAGAAACATTCTTTAAAATGTATTTTGTATTTTGTAAAAGAAAGAAAGTCATACAGGTTTGAAGCGACAAGAGGGCGAGTCGATCATGACAGCGTTTCCCGTTTTGGGTAATCTATCACTTAAGCTGATACAAACAACCGGGTGCTGCTGCTGTTTTGGTAACCACATTCTTTAAAATATCTACTTTTGTATTTTTTGTAAGAAAGAAAGTCACAAAGGTTTAAAACGACAAGTGGACGAGTCAATCATGATGGAATTTCCAGTTTTGGGTAAACTATCACTTTAACTAATACACTGCTGGATGCTGCTGCTGTTAGGGTGTCAACATTATTCGAAATATCTAATAGAAAGAAAGTCATAGAGGTTTGATAGAATCATGATATAATTTTCGGTTATGGGTGAACTATCACTTTAACTATACAATGCCATTGGATACTCTAAAAAGGGAAGGAACCATCCACAACATCCGTCATGATCCAACCCTAATTCCCTGTCTCAGTATGAACAACATGAACTCATCAGACAAAATAACAAAAACTTGTATTCACACAATGTTGCTAGTCCTAGTTGGCAAAAGTATTAAACAAACAATTAAACAATAGTCCACAGCAGCTTAAAGCAGTTTCTCACATAAGCTACTTTTGATTGTTATGCAAATGTAAAGTTTATATTGTGTTATTCGTAAATGGTATGTTGTATTTGTAACAAAAGGCTCTTTATTTGGGGAACACTTGTCTTGCGTCTTTCATAGCTAGGAATGGGTCTCGAATCAGCTTGCATGACAAGGTCCAAGAGCTACATTGTGTAATTCTTTGGATGCTGTAAAAGCAGAATGAATGGAAAGAATTTAGGTCAGGCCACAATGGCCTTGCTTCATGGTCCATCCAAACGTGTAGCACACAGGAATGCGACCCGTGTTCCCTAGCAAAATTATACACGCTTGCAATTCATAAAAACCTGACCAAATTTTTATAACTAGCTGAAAATTCTGTTAATTACGTATGAATAATGCCAGGCGGACCTCACAACAAAAATGTTCAATGACTGCAAAATCATTAATGTGTTAAACGGTGTAAAACACACATACACAATCTATCCGCCTGGCTCTTTGTTTACAGAACAAGGCGCTCTTTGTAGCAACGCTGTCAGGTAGTATTAGTGGGCCGTGTCATATCTCTATGGTGTCACCCTCTATGACTCTCACTAGGCTTCACCAAATGCCTGTTACTGTCCCACCACAATGTCCATAGGACACAATAGCTTCTTTTGTGCCTCATCAAAGCATTACAGCTATTTCGATGAAGGTGAAAGAGGTCGGCCATGGAAAGGGTGGGCGGACACACAAAACATGACACAATCCTGCAGCACTGGTCTCATTGGAGACTCTTTGCTTCTTTATTTAACCTCTTACTCACAGTTTCTTGTACAAGATCTGGCATCATGTCCTTGATTTTTACTACACCTCTGCTTCTTCGGGTTCCTATCCTCGCCTTTGACAAACTCTCTTTGTACACGTTACAAAAGCCCAGCTCTCATCCTCTTGGCTAAATTACACAAGTCATGAGGGGAGGTAATATCTCACAAGGAAAAATGTGGGGGGATAGTGGTCAATGGACGTCACTGAGGTTGGACAGATATTAAATTTGAAGTGTCTGAAGATGAGGTTGGGAGAAAGTTCAGCCCGTCTTACAGAAATTGAATTGTTTTTGCCATTTTACAAAATGTTCTTTTCGGCTGTTCACAAAATTTCTTGGGAAAGTTGTAATATCTATTGTGTGAATGAATTCTGTTTAACCTACAGTTCTTTTAGAGAACTTTTCGAACATATAAGAACTGATGATTCTGCCGTCATTTGTGATTTTAAAATGTCTTTGCTCCACGGAACACAAACAAGATATTAAGAAAAATGTTGGTTAAAAAACTGTTGGTCCCTATTGACCTGCACTGGTTTTGCGTCCATTCAGTAGAGGTCAATGGGGACGAGCCCTGCTCGATTATTATTCCAATCACGATTAACTTGGTCTATATTGTCATTATGATTATTAAACACAATTACACATTAACTTTGATACAAGTTAATAAATAATGATTAGTAAAATAATCAATGAAAACAAACGATCAACTTAATAATCAACTTTTAAAAATGAATGGAAAAAATAAGAATACAAAGATGCAAATAAGAAATGAAAAAATTGAATGTAGAAAAAGATTTTTAAAAATAAGACGTGACTTGTTAAACTAAATGAATAATTATTTTAACTTGATTATTATTTTTAATGATTGATGGAACCCAATTATGATTAATTGCATGGGGACCGACATTCTTTAAAATATCTCTTTTTGTGTTTGGCAGTAGAAAACATTAATGGCATTAAGACAAGTTTTACTGCTAGAAAATAATGCAGCAATGAACATACTTTAGTAGACTGTTTTGTATATGTCATCGTCATAAACAACCGAGCAAGATGACTAGATACACCAACAATAACTGCATGCTTAGACATGTGAACCCGGAAAAAACAAAGGTTCTAGATTCAATCAACACACCGAAACACTGTACACCAGCACACCGCCTATTCTTTGTGTATTTTGAGGGAACAGCAAACTGAGAAAGCACGATCTACACACATCTGCACGTTCCACAGCCCCTCCGAGCACACCTTCAGGCACAGCTCCTGTAATATTTGCCAATATTAAACAACAGAAACACAAATAAAGTGTGCCTTTCACATGACTGTAAATTAGAATACATCTACATAGTAGCCACCCACCTCAGGGTCAAAGAGGAAACCAGTTACACAACACTGCTCTAATACAAGTCACATCTAAAACTTTTACAATTAGTGGATGGGCAATATAAATGGCACAGATAAAATATCACTAGGACCTAACAAGGCCGGTGTTATGACAGCGGTGGAGCGGAGATTCACTGGAATTCTAGTGGAGAGATAATTAACAGCCAGAAAGAGCAGCTTGGCAACTTGAGTCCTGTTGCCTTGGCTTGTTAACTTACAAGTGCAAACGTGTTCACCAGCAAACTGGAAAGTTTGGTTTGGAATTTAAGAAAAAGCAGACTTTGTTCATATTTGAAAGAAAAACAAAAAGTCCCAATGTGATTTTTAGTGTTGTCTTATGGTCCATTTCTGTTTACATTCGTGTCCAAGGCATTAAAACATAGATGTAGTTTATCAGATGCTGGAATCTGTTAGTTTTGCTTATCTATTGTACTTATCTTTCTGACATTATTTGGAAAATCCGACCTGACAGCTCCAACAATGAATTACGGTTGTGATTCATAGACACGCAGGGACAAAGTTTATACACTTGCTTGGAATCAATTTTTATGATTTATTTATTTTGACAATAGACATGTTCCAATCAGTTTGACCATGACCTTGAGAAAGTTTTCAAAAACGCTCATCTTTCCAAACACTATATCTAATCTGCAATAAATTTAAAAGGCAACGTTTTTCGTGTTTAAAAGTGTATCATTTAATGCTAAAAGACAGTCTTACAAATAACTTCAGATGAGATCTTTATAGAAGATTGGTTTTTGGTGCATATTCATTTCACTCAAACATCTTAAAGTGTACACAATTCTTAGTCACCAGGCCTGTCACAAAACGTTTTTTAAGTAGTGTATTGCAAATCTACAATGTAAAAAACTTAATAATGACCACACTTTTTAACTACACTAACATTAAAGGGATGTATGATTGGTAAAACATAAAACAACTTATTCTGATGAATGTAAGCAATGAGATTTCTGGCACATTATTGACTACCATAGTAGAAAATAGTAATTATTTTATGCTTAACTGTTAAAAATATTTTTGACGAGGGGTATCACATGCAGTTTGTGTCAGTCTTATATGTCGTGATCTGCATTGTCTGATTGGTGTGTGGGCGGAATATTTTGAATAGGCGATAGGTTTAATATTTGAAAGAACCTTTCTGAAACCTTTGGCTGTATTTGGGGAGTTAATTGAGCACAGAAATAATACGACATGTGCCGAACTTGGTCTTCAACAAATGGACCACATTGAACACAACAACTTAACATGTTAAACAGTCTTAACCACTTATAATTCATGATACAGCGTGATGTCCATTATTTAAAGAATTTAAGAAAACAAATTTGGGGCAACTATTAATATAGATTTTTTTTGTACTACCATTGAAGTTAATGATGCCCCAGAACTGTCCAGCTGAAAACATTTTTACAAAAATCATTCTTTATAGAATTTCAAAGTTTTGGGTGAGCTATCCCTTTTATTGTGGAATTCACCTCAATGCAGTGCATAAATAAAAATACAGATAAAACTGCAGCAAAACATTTACTCATTTACAAAAAAATTCCATTCCCAAAACAGACGTCCAAAACTTTTTGGTGGTAGCTTGAGCTTTAAATCTTTCCAAAACAGCACAGACATCAAGCTTGGGATAAAACATCACCAATGTATCACTCTTTATTATAGACACTTAAAACAACATCACCCTTGTGTGACAGTATCAGAGTGAAATACCAGTGTGCCAATGAGTGCCAGCAAAATTCACTGACCAAATTGCGAAAAACAGAGAAGGTAGACTAGTCACCGTCTGTAACCAAAACTGAAAAGTGATGCATGCAAAGTAACATATTGAGTTCAGAAGATGGCACATCGAAAGGCCTGTTGACTTGAATTCTTTCATCTGGCAAGCCATCCAGAAAGATAAATCGTTTGCTGTATTGCTTATTTCTGTAGTTAACTGCATTTGGTCGAGATCCTTAAATGCGACTCTGTGCTTTTGAACCTCGTGCATAGAAACCAAAGCTGTCAGACACTTTTTTCCTTTACATCCATCTCCTCTCATCCTGCACTATCCTCTACAACCTCCCTTCTGTCTTGAGTTTATAACACTGATAACTGCACTGCGAATTTTATAACCCTGCCCTAGAAAGCCACAGATGAAAGGAACAAGCATCACATGAGGTGACAAGAGGAACAGAAAGATCTCCAGCCTCCTCTCTCCAGCTTTGTAGTGCACCACCGCATCCCGGACGGCTTTCCCATCAGCTCTGTGATAGCAGAACATTCAGGAGCTTCTGAGGGTTCTGCATGTATCATTGAGGAGACAGGATGACTGAAATGGCATAGATAGGTGGAGAAGAATCAAAGCAGGGTTTGAAGATATGCAAGAGCCCCTGCTGCGCCTGGGAAATTATTTTTTAACCTGCTTCTGAAATGGGGGAAATGTATTTTATTTTGCGGAGGGCTAGATTTCGCTCTCAAGACAGACAGTGTCACTCAAAAATACTGGAAAACAGAAGATATGAAGTCATTTATTCATTGCTTACATATGTAGGCATCTATTTTGTATGGAAATACCTAACTTTTTACTTCTTTATTTTACTTGTGTAAAAACTTGTTTTAATCTACATTTATTTGTTGATATTTATATACAGAAACTATAAAAACTTACGTTGTTTTACGTGAAATAATTAACAATCACCACAATTTTTTTTAAAATGAATTAAATAGACTGTTTTAATTGTGTACATGCAAGCAAAAACTGATTAACTCAGATATTTCTCGTTGAATATATTTTCGTAAAATAAATACTTAATTGAACTTAATTTTGGAGAAATCAAAATTTTGTTTTTTGTTTTAGGTTATTATAACCATATTTAACTTTATTTTTGTGATATTTAAGCCACGTTTAATATTTTTACAGTGAACATTTAAATTATATAAAGATTAAATAATTTTTATATTGTTCTTAAGTACATGACTGTGTGTGTGTCTGTACATAAAAAATAAATACGCACAGCACACAGACATATATCTCGTAAACTTTTTCCCTGATGTAATGTGTAATTCATCGCAAATTCCTAAATTAGGGAAATATTTATTTTTTAAAAATGGTTTAGTCTCATTTTGCACTTAAACTTTCATTGGTAATAATGTAGAATATTTGGTAGAATATTTGGTGATCCTCGACAGAACATCGAAAAGATATTTTGAAGAAAGTTTTAAAGGACAATGTCGGTTCTCAGACTTTGTTTAGATTCAATTTGGGGAGTGAAATGTCCTTTAACGCAGTTATGTTAAGCCATGACTCAGCTGTCCTCCTGGCCTGTTTTAATGCAATCCTCATGCTGTCTACTTGTCTGTCCTCTCTCAGTCTGTTCTGAATAAGCTCTGAAATGCCATTGGGCCGTCTCAAGTGTCTCTCTGAACGTCTTCACCAGACTGATTTGCATAAGTAGGTCTATGTATTCCAGGGCTCTTTTATTATCGACACACGTCACAGTGCAGGAAATGAACGAAATGTGATTCCTCACACAATCCTGTGTCCGTGCTTATATTTGACCTCCCCGAGTGTGCACAACCATCGTATTAATCTCAAAACCACAGTCTATTCTTTGTGGCACCGCGCCATGTTGTTCTCCAATACGCCTCGGTGAGGAACAGGAATGTTTTCCACTGTCAGACCGACTGAATCTCGCAGTCGCAAATCTCGGCTGGGATGAGGCAGTTCTCTTAAGGGCTTCTCAGATTCATTAAAGCCATCCATCACCGCCCTGGCACGGTAACTGCACACAAGAGAAACGGACCAGTTGGCTGCTGTGAAGCCATCAGGGCGGCTAAGCAATGGAGCTGGATGTCCAGCTCACATCAGTCTTGTGCTCCTGGGATACACAGAAGTTCAGAGGCCGTTGAGGGGTGGTTCCCTCTCACCAGAGTAAATTAAAGAGTTCAGACAAGAATCCAGCATCCAGGCCAATACTACAGAAAAAAACGGACTGTGCTTCTGTAGTGTAAACCATTGCTGAAATCCAAATTGTGAAACCTTAAAGCTAGGGAGCTTAAGTAAGTTGTTCACACTAACAAAAGTATGTCATTGTTTGTGCACACATATGTGTATGCACCCTGTGGGACACCAAAGATATTTTGAGAAATGCCTCAGTGGTTTACAGTCTATACAATGTAACTCAAAGAGGTCCAATGATGTTTGGCTTTCAACATTCTTCAAATATCTTCTTTCGTGTTCTGCCATGAGGGGTAGTAAATCTAAAAGAAGAGGCAACAAAATTACAAGTCTCGATCAACTGTCATCTGTTAGATAGAAGCTTTTGTGAGAAGTACAGATGTCTAAATCGTCATCTTGCGATATTCAACCTCTTCTTTGTTAAAAAGTAATACATGATAGAAATAATTTCCAGCTGTTCCAGGATTAGATCTTAAACGCCCAAACAGCATCTGTTACTGTGAACCTTTTCATGACTGTGAAGTCATACCAATGAGTCAGAGACCTTAATAAGAGAAAAAAGCGATGTAGGCTTTAGTCCGTCAGCACCTTACTAACAACAGCTGTGTAGATCAATCACCAGAAAGAACAAGTTCAGAGGAACAACAGGGCGCACTTGAAGTTTTTGGTAAATCTTAAAAATTAAAGACCGCATGGAACAAAACCTGACCTCAAGATCCTTGTCTTGAAGTTTAAAAATTTTCACAGCATATTATTCCAAAGAAATTGAAATTGGTAATCTTTCATCAAAATAACAAATATAATAAAACAGAACACATTAAAAACAACTTTTTAAATTTTTCTAAACTCCAAACTCCAAACGTGCGCATATGCATATAAAAACCCTACTTGTTGCAATAGAATGAATGTCAATATGATGCTAATAACATGTATGAAAACACTTTCTATATGAAATTGCATTGTATGTGTAACCCTGCCTGTGATTTGTGATGTGTAAAGCATCAAAGTTTCTAAGCCATAAAAATAACACCATGCAATTTGTGCTCATAGCTGTAAATGACAGATAACCTAAGCTTCGAGATATAAAATTTAAATTTTTTTATTTAAAATGAATGATGTTATATTACATTTTCATGGATCAAAAAAATACAGAAACCGGACTTCCTAAACATACATTTCCATGGTCTCTTTATTGACTTTATGCGCTGAAATGTCTAATGATTGTTGTATAATTCATTATAGGAACTACATTGTTACCATTACCAAGTTAAACAGACCATAATATTAAATTGCAGGAGCAAACATCAGGTCAGAGTGATGCAAGGCAAGAAACTTGCCTAAGGTTGCCCTTTCTCAGCAAATATGTTCCGCATCATCACACATTTCATAAAAATAACTTTAACTCGGCTTTTACAGCCAGGGTCACGTTTGTTTATATCCAAATCTAATTTCCAGTTGGCATGAAAGAGTGAACCAATAACACAGTATGGCAATAAAATAATATTTATGCATGAATATGCATTTTATATATACACATTATTATAATGTTAAAATGATGTTAAGATAACCATCCTTAAAAAAAAGGAGAGTAGATATGTGGTATATTACATGTAATTTAACTTTTTTCCTGCGTTTCAAAATTTTCATCCAATAAAAGAGGAAAATGAATCACATCACTACACCCTTATTCCCTGCTATATACTATCTCACAAAAGATAATATTCTTCATCCTGAAGACAGGGCAAAGTCCCAAATTGACAGAAGAAAATGATCAGAGCTGTATATTGAAATACTGGAAGGAACATTGCGAATCGGACTGCTGGAAAATGAAAGGTGAGTCATTAAATGGTTGGATCAATGAATGACAAGAATTAAATCAATACAGGGCCTGACGTGTCCTTTCCTAAAAGCTCTATTTCTGTCACATTTATCTCTTTAAAACTACATGTTATTTAACATATCGTTAAATGTATGTTCCTAATTGTAAATTTTGCAGTTTTACTGTTGATTATTATGGAAGCGATACACACAGTGTGTGGGGGGACACATTATAAACCTTATCAGCTGTCTCATGAATATTAATAAGGTAATCTTCCCCCACTGGATAAGGCACATTTCATTTAGCTCACATCCAAATAGACCGATTTGCAAGAATTTTAGCATAAGCTTTCCCCCATGCTGTTCAACATTCTTAAAACTTATTATTTCCCAAAAGCAATTTTAAAAGCAAATCACATATTTTAAAAAGATGTGCATTCATGTACAAGGTCACAGATATCGCTTTGAGACATTCAGTTATCCGTATGTGGGCAATTCCGCAAAACCCTGCCACGAATATATCGAGTTTTAATAAACTTAAAGCATAGCTGTCCATATTTTTTTGTTAAAACTACCCATGTTATGTCTCTCTTTAAGTTTTTAAAGCATTATTTTTACTTTTCCTTCATAATTTTTCACAGTCAAATAAGAGCTACTTTGAGGATTTTCACATCCATAACGCTATATTTTTCTCATAACAGGACACAGAAAAAGAATATATAGTAATAATATTATGTTCTTTAAAGACATTTCCCTTGATCAGTTTTTGTTGATATTTTTAACTATGGTTTGTACATTTTATTTCGCAGACATTTTAATAAATGTGTTGCTTCCTAAAACCGATGTCGTTTGTTTGTCCTATTGTTGTCACATCCGTATCCCGGATTTATTTACCATTTTTAATATAGAAAACTTAGAAATAGACAGACATTTTCCTGATCATTAAACACTACTAAAAAGGGTTTTGCATACTATAAACAGTTGGCTCAGTTTACTTGTCAGAATTATATTCTATATAAGAGTATATACAGTGTTTTATTGTCACCACCATAACACAAATGTCACATCCTTAAGGCTGGGATTGCCCATGTTCCAATTATTCCTTAACACTATCTGAAAAAAACATGATGATAGAGAAAAATTGTATCACGTTATGGACAACTTCCATCACAGGAGCTGTGTGAGTGCAATTTAACCAATGAGACAAAAAATGACACCATACTTTCATCTTCCTAATACACTGTGATATCAAGGACCTGATGATGTTTCTACACACCTGCGATCTAATAGTTTAATAGTGGCTCTATAGATTCTCAGAAAGTGTGGGCTGATTCTTGAGCTTATATACGTTCTGTTTTGCAGGTTGTTCTCCTTATATGCGGGTTATGAAATATAGATTTTGATATACTTTTACTCACACGAATCATAAAACACGCTTCGGTAGTAACACTTGGAATGGGAATAGAAAAAGTCCCAGGTGAGAAGAACCCATTAGGCTTAAATTACAGCACGTTGGATTTTATTAAAGAACACGTCCCAGAGAGAAGAATGCAAGCCTTTAGGAGACAATGATGAATTTAATTAACTGTGAGTGAACGCCGGCGAAATTCATAGCCGACTACAACATAATCCTCTTACCCTGAAAATATTACCAAACAGGATTAACTGTGGGAACCATCTGAAGCTTAAAGACACAGAAAAGGATGTAAAAAGAAGCAAACTTCTTTCCCTCAAGTGTCTTCGTCCTTCTTTGAATTTTGTATCCAAGGAGACAGTTTAAGGGAATAGGGTGTTAAAGAATTCAAAGTGATCCTCATCAAACTTTCTATATGACATTTCTATTTTATATGTTCATGTTATTCCAAATTCTCAATTTGCAGGAGAGTGAAAGAGAGAGAGAAAAGTAAAAGAGACAAAGGGAGAAATAAAGATCACAGCATTGGCTGATAATAAAAGGGGTTTTGCATGGACAAATAAAGAAATCTCAATTTTAACTTAATTTCAAGAAATAAACAGCATCGCAAAAAAGAATTTCAAATGTTTTTTTCGTTTTGTAAAAATACACAGCCTAATTATGCCCTAATTAATTAAGTTATTTTTTTGTTTACCCAAAATAGTTACCAAAAATCATATAAAAAATAACATTATTTTTTCAGCTAGGGAAACGTAAAATCAACATTTAAATGACATTAAAAACTTTTAAAAAAGTGTTTCAGTTAAAAAACTTCTTAGATCTGTGGTTTACTTCTGCTATATTTCTGTGTTTTAAAATGTCACAAAAATTTCAAGAAATAAACAAGTTACATCACGGAATGTTGAATTTAAAGAAATTAAACGGCATCACACAACAATAGAAATATATAGGTTTGTTAGTTTTGTGACGACAAAAAGAAATATTATTCCTTAATTTATTCCAAGCTATATATTAAGTTTACCCAAAAACACACAAAAATCCTGTCCAAAATTGTTAAATACTCTCAGCATGGGCACCAGAAAAACATTAAATTTCCATTAAAATATTGTGTCAACCCTCATAACTTAAAAATACATTTTTAAATCTGTGTTTTCGTTCTGCAAAATAACTGATTAAAATTTTTTGATATTGCATCAAATATTTGTAAAATGATATAAATAATTTGTTGTTGAGCCTTATTTCCACTTCAATTCTAATACAACTAAACCATAATGTGAAGAAGCATCTCATCCAAATTAGAATGCTGCAAACCTCCAACACAAATCAGTCCAGAGCTGAATTCTGTTATTGGGTTTAAAGGTGAAAATGTAATCTTGCAAAAAGCACCTTCAATACTAAACAACGCCATATTATCTCTGGCAAAAGAAGATAACCTTGCCCTGAAAGGCCTTGCTGGACCTTCTGGATGCCCTCCAATGTCTCAGATTTATAGCTGCATGAACCTGGTGTCCTCAGAAGAATACCCACTATATCTCACTTTTCCAGCCACACCACCTTACACAGGTTGCTGAGAATTTATAGAGGCCACAATAGCAAGGTCTATCTCGCTCGCTTTTCCTATAAGACAACAGGCAGTTTGAGAAAGAGGTCGATGCCCTCAAAGACATTAATGAAAAGTAAAGTGCTACTTCTATTTGGCACAGCATCACAGAGATGGAAACGAAGCAGAAATAACTGCTGATGCAGTAAATCAAGCCAGCAAACTTCAAGCTCATGCGGGTTTAATGTTGCCTCCAAGCTTTTAAATAATATCAAGCTGAAACACAGCGAGGGGATGAAATGCGGCTGCAAGAATCGGCATGTGCGAAACGGCATTCAGAATATTATAACTTTCACCTGAACCGGCTGTTTAATGCCGTCACAGATGGTGGGAATCGTTGTAAGTGCTGAGAAACAACGTGCTCTGGCAACATACAGGTGGTGTTTCAAATTTGGGAGTTACGAGAGTGTAAACAGCCATCTGTGGACCTAAGCTTTGGTTTAGAGATGTTTGGAACATTCTACACATGTCATATTTATTTTACAGCATGAGTAAGCAGTCCTTACCCAAGCGTTGAAGGATAGTTCACCCAAGAATGACAATTCTGTCACCTTTTACTTATCCTCTTGTCATTTCAAAGACAAGAGCACAGAAAGATATTCTGAAGAACGTTGGAAACTGAAAACCAGTGTCACCTGTTGACCTTCATTGGTTTTGTGTCCATTTAAAAATGCTATATAGGTGTCGCCTCTCTTTATAATATCTTCTTTCTACTAAAGAAAGAAAGTCATACAAGTTTAAAATGAAAAGTAAATAATAAGTAAATGATGACAAGTTTTTGGGTGAACTTCCAATATAAACCCGTTTAAATTTTCGATATTAAACTTTTTTGTTATTTGAATAAATTACTTATCACAAAAATGTTGTTATATTTTACTCATCCTGTTTTCTTTTCAAAACTGAATAACTGTTTATTACAAAAATATATTTTGAAGAATGTCGGTAAAGAAAAGCCTCTATTGACGTTCGTTGGAGTTCATTAAATACTAGTGACTAGTTGTTGCTGCCGTTCAGTTAAAAACATCTATTAAATTATCTTTCTGCGGAAGAAGGAAAGTCATAGAGGTTTAAAATGACAAAAGCAAATGATGGCAAAGTTGTCAGTGAAGTGTTTTGGTTTCATGACCAATCCGTCCAATAAAAGACAAACCGGCCACACAGAAAGCAAGGAACAGATAAAAAGCAAGGCACAGCAATAACAGAACAGGTTGAATATATACTACTCGCAGAACGTGAAGCTTCTGAGATGAGGTTTATAACCAGAAACACCATTACTGCTGTTCCTAACATCAGATAGAATGAACCCATCAGAGATGATCACAGGTTTTCAAAAGAGCCGTGAAGTCTCACACATTCACAGATCTGAGCTATAATGTGTCCTGACCTGCAGCTGTGTCTTCTAAATGCCCTTGAAATAGGTGCTTGTCTTGCACTGTACAAAAGCACAGGCACATTTTGCCCCGAAACATCAATTGTGAGTGACGCCTCGGCATAATGTACATGAATAATGTCCGGTATAAATCTGCAGAAGATTCTTTTAAAAGCAGGTCAGACCACTAAGACATCCCAGTAAAGCCCTCAGGCAGCTATTCCAAGTTCGGCTCCTATCTACAGTGCCTGGATGGAGAACACCTAAACCTTTGGTTTGCTTCTTATCTCGTATCAGGCTTAAACAAAAGCATTTGAATTTCCTTTAGCGAACCTAAAAGCCCTTTTCAAGTTTAGTTTTACCTGTTCTGGCCGCAAAGCCTGAGCGCTTTATCACTGTCTCGTCTATCAGGCTGCACGTCTCAGGGCCCAGACGACAGGGCAAGGCGAAAACTACAAATCAGCAGGGCCACGGGCATCCTCCGGGCCCATCTTGATCGATTCTGCCAAAATCACGGAGGTAAGCGAGGGCTCCCCCTCTCTCATCCAGATTAATCACCATGGAGACGAACGGGCAGGCGAGCGCACAGACAGGGCAAATGGAAGACCTTGAGAGCTATTTAGATCAGGAAGACAAACACTTACAGCCAATATTCCTAATAGGCATGGTGGGAGACTGGCAACATGAAGCTCATCATGAGGAATTTGCAAATTTTTGGACAACTTTTACCCCTGGGGGTAATGTTTGTTCACAGTTTGGTAAAAATCGTGGACAGTGGTTAAAGGGTCACAGATTTCGAGCTTTATTGCAGTGGGAGAAAATGTAGCAACTATCAGCCTTGCAGAATTGGATTTGAAAGCCAAATGTGAGCTTTCTTGTTCTGCAGCGGCACGAGCAAACTAAATGTTTCGGTATCCTCTGTGCACGCTCTAGAGAATGACTAAACAACAGCCAGCTCTCGCTGATAATAATCCAGACCTGAAAGCTACCTCTGCTTACTGCTATTAATAACCATTCATAGCTCACCTGAGGATAAAGAATAAAGCCTAGTGTGACATCACTGTGTGACATCATTACTCAGTGAGTTAAAGAGATTAAACATGTAATATTTCAACCCTCAACAGAGAACCAAAGAGTTTGCATGCTGTTATCCTCATTGTTTCTTTTTAATTTTGCTCAATGTTCTTAATATGTGTTCTGTATTTCTGGCTTCTTGTTTTAGAAAAACATCAGCCAATTTTCCCTTATTTCAATTGTGTCATCATCTACCTCTTGTCATTATAAACCTTTATATCTCTTTTTCTGCAGATCACAAAGATATTTTGAAGAATGATGGGATTGCATTGGTTTTGTGTCCGTACAATTGACGTGAACGGGTGCCACTGCTATACTTTCTTCAAAATATCTCCTCTAGAGTTCTGCTCAAGGAAGACAAGTCAAGATGACGTTATCAAGTCAACTTTCAATTTACGATTTATTTGTGTTTCTTTTTTTTAACATGGCATTGACCTTCAAACACTTTGCTGACCTTTAATGACAGTAATAAACATTACCAGCAACTTAAGCAGAACAGAGAGCCAATTTCAGTGTATCACACCCTTTAAACCTGTATCTGCATATTCAATTTCTTCTTAAATTATTAAAGAAACTTGTTACCCAGGCTGTAAGAATACTTTGTTTGGAGTACCTTCAACCAAGAAATAAATATTAAAAAAACAAAGAGGTGAAAACATAATCTGTCAAATCCTCGGGGTCTTTATAAACCTCAAGTCTACTGGGAAAACAAGTCTCTGTACTCGATGTTATTCAGAGCAGTCGTGAGAGACTTTAAAACCAGCTTTGTTTTAATATTAATGATGATGATTAGATTGGAATTGTGATAATGCACATGTACCCTGTTGTTACGTGACATGTTTGGCCCCAAGATAGAAGAAATCACAAAGAACCGAGCGACGTCTTCTGCTAAAAGAGTTGTACGTCTGTTTAATTGAGAAATGATACACTCCAACTCTGTCAAGAGAGAATAGACACCATCAGATTCAGATTAGCATCTGAATGCCTCCTCCAGTACTGTTTTCACGGTAAAATTCAGCTCCCATTAGGATTCTGGGAGAACGATAAGAGTTAACACTAGATGAAGAGGTAGAAAAGCAATCAAAGAGGTGAGGAAAATCAATCCGATAAGTATGTGTACGTGAGAGAGACTGCTGAAGTTCCTACCTCTATAGGAGCAAGGTTTTAAAAAAAGTGTCTGCCAATATCAAAAACAACACGTCTACAGAATCTACAGAATCTTCAGAGTGCTATGTATGAACTGAACTGAGAGAGATGTCAATTTTTTGCATAATATGACAACATTGATTAATGCCACAATATGTGAAATAGGATTTGTTACATCATAACTAAAAGAAAACAAACGAGAAACAATGAGTGAGATCTAATATTTATCACTTAAACCGTGTAATGATGACCCAATTCGATCAACTAAATCACTTTCAAAATATATACATTTCAATTCATAATTCATAAATTGTAACATTATAGTTATTGTAAACAGCTTGTGTAATGGGTCATGTAATTTTGTCGCATTTAAAGGAGAAGCAACACTCCCACTTTCTGCCGTTACTATGATCCTCCTCTTGAGGACCTGTTGTGTAGAATTGCGTTTTTAATACATCGGAAAAGTATTTATTTTTCCTCGCATTTATATAAGACGGATACTCCTGATTTCATGACGTCTGCAAGTTGAATATTAAAAAACAACTTAAGAAGCCTTTTGGCTGTATGGAGGGAGTTCTCATGTTGAACGGTTTGTTCGCGATCACTTTCTGGAGGCGGCCCACATGAACAGTGTCCAAGACCACCAAATAATACAATAAAAAATTCTGTTTTTATTTATTTTGCTTACCCTGTTACAATAAATAATCTAGGAACTCTAGTAATAATCTAGTTTCTGCGGTACGAGAAGTTAATATTTGTATATTGTTATAAATATTTTAATTTCATGTAATTTAAAACCTTCATGATGTACTTTTTTATCTGCAGGACACAAAAGAAGATATTTTTAAAAAGTGGGTTCACTTCTTATGAAAGGAAACAGAACCAACGAAAGTGAAAAGATGCCAGTTACCAATATTCTTCAAAGTATCTTCTTTTGTTAAAGACAAGTGAATAAACGACAACACACTTATTTTGGGGTTTGTTATCACATTTAGCTTGAGTCACAGAAGTGTGTAGAAACGTTTGCTTGAATTATTCCCAGTAAAGCTATCTATAAAACACGTCGGCAACCGTTAACAAGGCTAGATCAAAGTTGATGTAGAGGTACGTCCTGTTTGCGGTTTTTAACATCGCACATAACCAACACAAGATCTCTAACTGAATCAAAACATAAACCTATATCTTACAGATTTAATTATGGTCCGATCTAAATAAAAAATGTGCTGCTGAACCAGCATTTCCATCTTTAAAACTGTCCTATTGGGCTCACAGATCAAAAGAAATTCAACATTTAAAGTCTATACACTACAGACTCTTGGAGCTCATTTTCAGGCTGCTCATGCATACCGGGTCAGTAAAAAATACACCAACAACAAACATAACGTGATTCCAACACTTTAGTGAATCTTGTAACAGGAACAGAATGTAAATGATAAGAGAATGCGCTCCAGCGAAGAACAACACAACAGATGCTTAGAAAATCTTATTAGACACATTTCAGATCATCTCTCCTTCATAGTCCTGAACAGGTACGTCATGTCTGTCTGAGATGGCTGGCCGCAGACCTGATCTCAAGGGAGATTGTGTCACGAGATGTTCGGTCCGGAGAGGATCTCTGAGCTCATGTGTAGGTTTGTCTGACAGCAGAGCTTCTCCAGGCCCCGGAGAGACAAAATCACAAACTGAGATTCCTCTCTAGGGACGCGGGTAAAAAAAGACTAAAGAGGGTGATGTGAGCTGTTTCTTCCATAGGAGAGAGTTACATGCAGATCACCCAAAATAAATTTTAAAAAGATTCAATAAGAAAAAGACAATTTAAAAGGCTGCTACTTTCTGGGTCTGCGAATGAAAGCAGTGAGTGTTTAATTCTTTATTTCTAAAGATCTCAATTATTCCCTTAATAGCTCTCGCAAAAAGTATATTAACCATTTTTCAATTCACAAGACAAAAGGCTTCAGCCCTTGGTTTTGGTAATTTACATACATTGTTTGTATGTCTGATGAAGACATTGTCAAATAAATAATAAACAAAATCCAATTACCTGCAGGATGGACATCGGCAATCCATGTGTGTGCATGAAAGAGAGGAAAAAAGTCACTATTAGATCAATGGTTATAAAATACTCAGAGATAATGCATTAAAATTATATTACATTCAATTCATTTAAATGACATTCATTGTCAGATATTCAGTGATTCATACTGACAGATTCAGACTTAAAAGGAATGGAAAACTATTGAAGCTCCGGGTCTAAAGCTGTAGCGCTGCTTTATTTCCAGTTACATTTCCTAAAAAAAAGCACCTGAGACACAGATCACAGGTTCACATTTTTCAGATTTCCCAAAAGTGACTCTGCCTTCAATCTGATAAGTTATCAGCATAGATCTGAATGTTGAAAGCGTGTCTTCAGGTCGTTTTGACTTGTGCTTTGAGTATCACACTGCTTTAAGAACAGAATGTGTCATTTTTAACAAAAAAAAGGAATAAATTGTCGATACCCAGCTTGTGAAAACACAGCTAAGCTATATTTTTATGACTTCCTTTTATTCTACACAATACAAAGAGCATTCTGTGAGCATACAACATTGATAGCTTTGATATTTATTGAGTGAAACCGGGTCAAAGATTGAAGTCATGTGAAATTAATAGGTAAAATCAAAATTTAATGCTTGTTTTGTCAGAATTTGATTTCCCAACATAAGCCTGCTTTTTACAGGCAGGGTCGTAGTAATAGAATTTTTTTTTTTTTTTTTACATTTTTTAAAAAAAAAACAGTTGGATATATTATTTGTCATTTTTTTAAGGTAAACCACTTTCAGTTAATGTAAATGGGTTTCACCTTCTTAGAATCTACACCTATTAGGCCGGGATGGTAATACAGTCATATGTTAAACCACTTGATCTAAAATAAATAAACGGTATCATTTTTAAGACCCTTGTACCGTCATAAAAAGACACAATTACATAAAGGAGAGAAAGATTAAATATAATTTATTTAATGTCTAAAAATGTGAACGCGTGGCTGTGGTCATGCGACAGCATGGAGGAGAAAAAGAGATACATATACATATATAACCGTTCTTTTTGAATTTCTGAAAATCTGATCCACAAAGTTCCATTTAATACTGTACTTCTCAAATGTTTTATTCTAAAAAAACACATGGCATCAACAACCACAACACAACCTGTTCAATCACGTCCGGTAGTACTGAAACAAATAGCAAAATTACGGGAGAAAATGGATTTGTAGGCTTGCAGCTAATGTTCGTACATTAACAACAGAATAATGTTTAGGTCACTTATTTCCTTATCACAGACTCAGCCGTGTCTCCTCAGGGCGTAAACGCGAGATATCACAAGAATGTAATTCAGTTTAGATTTCACTATTTGTCTATTCTGGCAGCGCTTTTGAAACAGCCAATGATGGCTGCACAGAAATTGAGTCCCACAGAGGAAACAAAAGCCCGTCATGCAGAGCATATAAAACTCACATTATGGAATGGAGTTTATATACCATTCATAGTGACCTCTGCTATGATGGGAGGACTGTTCTTCTTCATATATTTCTTAATGTCCACGTAGATATCAAACACAGAAATACATTATGCATTCAAAGTATTATATTGCCAAAAGTGATTTTTCGTCCAAAGTATAGACGGTGTCATCATTTAGTAACTCTTATGATGTTTTACTCATGCATGACTTTCTATCTTTTACAAAACACAAAAGAAGATATTTTGAAGCATCCAATTAACAACATAACCCACTGACTGTGTGCATACAATTAAGGTTTATAGGTACCCCCACTGTTCGGACAACAGCATTCTTCAAAATATCTTCTTGAGTGTATGGAAGACGAAAGTCATAGAGGTTTGAAATGACAAGATTGTGAAGAATTTGGAATAAACTATTCCTTTTATGCCTTTATTTGAGGTGTATCGGACACCGGTGTAAAAATTTTTTTTAAAGTATACATCAATATAGAGAACAAAACTTGAAGTTTTTAATACATGTGACCCTGCTTTTGGTATTTGATTTTTATACATGAGATCACTCAGTTTTCACACGCAGGGTCATATTTTTTAAGGACAAGACGTCAATAGTTGAACATCACTTTGGCAACAATAGTTCTAAATGCACCAGAAAACGTTATAAACATTATGGCAGGTCCAAATACGAGCGTCCCTAATCGTAAATGCCATTAGCTTAAAACTATAAGCTCCTATAAAAAAGCAATAATAAAATTGCACATTAAAACATTAAAATGTTCATTGCAAAGGTAGAAAAATAAGCACAAGTGAAATGACTTTCACCAGCTGTATAAGGTGGCAATTCAGTCGGCCGTGGAACATTTAGTAACACTAATTACTCTGGAGGGAGATGGAAGGCCTTCTGCTGGACGGCCAACAGCTGCAATCACAGAGCAAGGACAGATAACACAACCTCAACAACTCATTACCACTCCTGAACACTGAGAAATTACACCCCACCGCCGCATGTATTAACATGTGTTTTGGGCGGCCGACTAGTTTGTGTGGCATCAGAAGGAGATTATCTGTATCAGAAAGATTAAATACATGATATTTGTTGCTACAAAGGACCAGACGTTGGACACTAATAAAGCACATTGTGTGATTATTTATTTGGATTAAATATTGCAAATCACGTGTCTGTTTTTAAACCCTGGTGGACCGAGCATCACTCAAAAGAGCTCTCCAGACGCCTTAAACCAAACCTCATTCAGATACAGAGATAACGCTGCCATTGCAATGACTCTCTGTCAATCACTCTTCTGCCCTCATCATCGACAAAGCGAGAGATACACATTGAGTTTAGATGTCCACTGGGTTTGTAAGATGTAACAGGTGTGACCTGGGCCTGTCTCAGATGCTCTTCGAAAACCACTTGTAACATCATTACCCGAGACAATCCGAAGCTCCTTCTCAAAACTGCCATTAAAGATGACATTACACATGACAGGACTTGGTTCAGGATTGAGAAGATGTCGTGTCAATCCTGAACCAATCTTGAACCTTCGTCGGTCGTGGTCTGGTGGTGAGAGAGTTGGATTTGTGAACAGAAGGTTGCAGGTATGAATCCCAATACCAGCAGACAATGACTGAAGTGTCCTTGAGTAAGGCACCTCACCCCAGTTTGCTCTGAAGTGATAGATGTCCACGCAGAATACTTTAAGTAACTTTTGATGAAAGCGTCTGCCAACTGAATAATTGTCAATGTAATTGTACAATGTCATGCACAGCTAAAGGAAAGGGAAACAAGTAACCCGACTGCAACATTGGATATGAAACTCGCTCTATAAAAGATGCTGTATTGTGTTTTATGCCGCATTCACGGACTGTTACGTTTTCAGACCTGGCATATGGTGTCTACTGTGGCTAAATACTAGAAATGCTTTATGGCTGTAAATTGGAACAGATGAAATAGCAAATTTGACTGACGCTTATGGAGTGCACTAGCTTTTGTTTTTGAAAACATATTTAACACATATATATTGAAAAAAAAAGTGAAGAAGTGGCATACAGCAAGTGTATGGTTACTCATACTCAGAATTCGTGCCCTGCGTTTAACCCATCCAGAGTGCACACACACAGTAGTGAATACAGTCACAGTAGTGAACACAGACACAGTAGTGACCACAGACACAGTAGTGAACACAGACACAGTAGTGAACACACACGCCTGCACGCACGCACGCACACACATAAAATGTACACTGTTTACTTACATTTTCAAAACCTTTAAAATGTACTAATAAACAAAGTAATAATAATCAAAACTAAATCTAAAAAGCTCCATGAAAATGAAAACAGAAACAAGTATTTGTTAAAGTATTTGTTAAAATGAAATACAAACAGGTTGCCCTACCCAAACTACATGTTATTACATCAAGGTTTTTATGTTAAAATACCCAAACTAACGTCAAACATCTGCAACGATGCATAAATTTGCATTAGGGGAGAGGGAGTTGATCAAGGAAATTATGTCTCACGTTAAACATTAAAAGCATCAAAAAGCAATATCAACTTAAATGAGAAGTAGTGTTTGTAGTGTCCTTGTTATAAAATATTGAATCTATCTGCACGTGTTTGTGCGAGTTCAGCAGATTCAGGAAAGATGAAATCTGCTGATTAATTAAGCAAACAGTGACTCAGCCGCTCGACAAGTGAAAACAGACATCCACAAACCCTCATTACAGTTTATAACTGCTGTTCGACTCCATACGTGATACATCAAGTATGCACGTCATTTATTTAATTTCCCACAAGAGCTTCGCTATCAGCAGAGGAGAAACTGTAGACTCCAGAAACCCCAACTATTATTTAACCTATTGCCTTTTGCTTTTGGCATGCATATGTTTCTAATTTCATGATATTGCTGTATTCTTTCCTGATGGGAGAGTGAATATAAACCAAAGGCCTTATGCAATGTTTTAATAATGCCACAGAGTCCCTGCATTTAGGGAAATCGACCCATGAACAGGTTCTCCCGGGTCCAACTGTGATTTAAGAAAATATGCTTTATTGTTACTGATTCTTATGTCTAGAAAGGTTTAAATGTTTTAGAATATAAGCACAGAGATGAAAAGAAGATGCCAGACATCGATTAAGCAATCTTAAACACAATTCAATGTTGAGAGATATTATCAATGCACCCTGGCGCTTTGATTTAAATGATCAGTCTGCAAAATTTAGAAGCATCTCGAAGTTTTATTTACAAACCGAGACGAAAGTGACCAGGCCTTTCAAGACAACGTTCGCTTGTTAGGCGAGCTTGCTATCAACTAGACCATGATGAATGATGGCCATTAAACACACATCATCGGTCTTTTTAATGAATGCCTTAAGCGCAAAGAAAGAAAACTAGACACATTTCTGTGAACATCTGGAACGTCACATTCACATGAATATGGCTCTTTGTGTTGTAGCTTCGGCAAAAGACAAATCAGATCTTGTGCCTAGAGCTTCACATGAATAGCTCTGTGATTTCAAATGCATTCAGGTTCAGCTCAAAAAACGTTTTGATAAAGAGGTAAAAAACGTTTCATGAAGCAGAAAGTTATAAGAGAACCAAAAAAAGAGTTTTTCCCCGACGAGCAAAGCATTCAGCCACTTATTGAATACACTGACATTCAGCCTCTGTTTAGCCATGAATAATTGTTTTGTGGAACACAAGAGACGATGTTTGTCAGCAAACGAAACTGGCCCAAATTAGGTTCAAGTGTATGACACAAAACCACAGAGACGTTTCTCAAAATATCTTCTTTAGGGTTTCACAGAAGAACGACTCATATATCGGTTTCAACTTAAGGGGGAGAATAAATGACAGAATGTTCATTTTGGGGTAAGGTATCACCTTAAATGGTGTAAAAATGGCTTAATTCATTCATTCATTGTCTTTTCCAGTGTACAAACAAAAAACACAAAGATATTTCTCAAAATATCTTCTTTTGGGTTGCACAGAAGAAAGAGTGATATGTGGATTTCGAACAACATGAGGGTTAAATAATAGACAGAAAATAGTAGAAATAGTGCAATAGTATAGTAGTAAAAAATGCATTATACCCACACCCAATCTTTTCCTGTAAAACAGTTGGTCTGGTTATTTAAGCACCATTAACCATGTGTGTAAACGTGCGGCCGACAAAGAAAAGACCTTGTGGAATACTTAAAATTGGATTGTTAGGGACATTACAACCAGATAGGGAATAACTCTGCCACTGGCCTTCAATAGCCATTCGTTTATTGCAACCCATTTTCATTTTGAGCCACCCTTTCACCCCTGCAGGTGATCATAACCATACACCGAGATATCAAAGTGTCATTATCGTTCTGCCTTTCATAAGCAAACCTCACACTATATCACACTATTCTCATTCCAAGAATAGAGTTTATGCTCCCTATATTGGTCTCTAAAGAGAACAAGAGCACAAAAGCAGCAGGATAGCAAATACAGTATGCATTGTTTCAAAACCACATCTCGCCTGAAAAGTGCTCTGTTGTTCATAAGTAATCGAATAATCATCTGTATTACATGCGTCACGGGTATGAGAACAATGCCTTTCATTCTTAAAGAAAGCTTTTTTGCATAGTCTTTGTATTGCTCAATTTCTCATGTGACCGAAGATGCTCTCGTTCCATCAGGAACTCGCAATGTGACAAAGCCTTATTGAATGTTTGTCTCCAGTCGCTCACCTGCTGAGATAAATTTCATATAACTCTGTGGACGCCTGGGGAAAAGGTAATCAGAGGACTGGAGCTCCCGCATACAAATAAAAGATCAGCCTGTCTCTGTGTCTCTCTCTGCCGACAGAGAGCAAGAGTATGGAAATAGGTTGGATTTTAAGGCCGGGACTGAATAGGTTGAAACTCTATCCTGCACACAGAGGGTGGAGCGGGTACAGTCTATGGAAATGGTTCAGGGCAACAATAGCACTTCTCGGGATATACCTCAATTTATTTGTGTACATTTAAAGAGGAATATAGTGATTTATAAAATTATTGACGATTTCAAAAAGTTGTATTTTAGTATTACTAAATGTATTGACTATACGAAGGTTTCTTTAATTCAAAACCAATAACTTAAATGACTGTAATATGTCAGAATGTGTATTCCGGTATATACATTCAAATACATCAATTTTGAAAATGGTGTTACCGTATAACCGTATAAAATAAGGTAATAAGATAAAAATGTGAATAAATAAATACAAATAATTCAAATAACAAAAAAGTAAAGCTAAGAGTTTAGCCAAAGGCTTAAAGTACAAATAAACAAATGCTTTCAAATAAAAACTAATAAAAACTATTAGAAAATACTACAAACATTTACAGAAACAAAACTTGTGAAAATAAATGTATAAATTAAATATTATAATTAAATTATTGTAATTATACAAATCTATATCTCAAAAGGTAAATTAAATTGTCAAGTAAACAAAAAAAATTGTAAAGCAATTTTAAAATATTAACAAAACAACAAAACTAAAATTTAAAATATTTAAAAAGTGCCATTTCAAAATATTAACAAACTACTAAAAGTTACAAAAAAACTAAAAATATAAAAATTAAAGCAACTTGAAAATATTATCAAAACATCAAAACAAAACTAATAAAATATATTGACTTAAAACTAAATTGAAATATCAAGTTAACTAAAATAAAGAAAAAGTGTGTTTCAAAATATTAGCAAATAGAAGTAAAAATACAAAACAATATCTTAAAATTCCTCTAAAATCAAGTAAAAGAATGTAAATGTTAACTTGAAATAAACATTTTAAAAATAAAATAAAAATGTAAACTAAAAATAAATAATTCAAATAAGAATATAAACATTTCAAAATATTATCAAACTACAATAAACTGTTAGCTTTGAGTTCTCTTTTTCTTCTGCTGGACATAGCCCATTTAAATGTTTACACACAGTGTAGACGTTCTCACAAGCCCAGATGACCTGGTGTCTCTGTCAAGTTCCTTATGCTCTGATGAGCCCTAATCAGCTCTCAAAGATCAGGTCTTTGTGGCCAAGCTAAAAATAACACCAACAATAGAGCAGTGTGCCTCGGGGGCCGTGACCTGTGCTGCAAGGGTCCTGTCCGTGATGGAGCCCAGCGTTCCTCATGTGAAACCTTGCAGCTCAGTTTCGGATTTGACACCGACCCCTGCGGACTGTTAGTAATAAAATGCTGGGCGAGCGTAAACAGAGATTTGAAATAAGCCTTTTTTACTATGATCACTGATCCGCTTACACTGGAAAAGACTCAAGAATGCCCCATGCAAGACTTCAGAATTATATGAAAACAGGTACTTGTATAATATCCATACAACATTATTTCAGTCTTACTTTAAAATAATCTTAATAAAAATTGCTAAATGAGTCTAACAGCTTGGTTTGCTTGCCCTGGAGATATGAAAAAACAGATATCAATCCACATCTGACATTTTCTGAAAAAAATGATCTAATGGAGATGGTACAAAACCAAAAGCCATCGCGCCTCCGCACATGCCAGACCTTCATTAGCGCAGTACGGAAAAAGGGAAATTGATCTAAAGTGGTACCTCATAAGGCCACTTGCCCATTCACTTTCCCATAAACATCTGACCCACAGAATCCCATCATTTTAATTACCTGAGCTGGTTCAATTTTGCAGTTATGTGTTGAGTTCTAAACACTTACTCCTCTTACGTACTCCTGAGAGCCGGATTTCTGATGATGATGGGAAATACAGCGTGATGTAATAAGTCTATGCTCTGGGAAACAACACTGCAATACGGGAGACGTGATTCTGTGACCTCTGCTGTCAGATCATGATGTCACACAGGAGGGAATAAAAGAGGTCCCACAGCAGGAGCCACGATGCGGAGCTGCTACCCTTTGTCTGGTGGGACATCTGGGGGCATGTTTACAAGAACGTCAGCGTGGGCTGTTCAACAAGCTGTCTAACGACAGAGAGGAAGCTGGGGAGGCGAAGCCCTGCATTAACATCTTATGGAAATTTAACAGGCAAAAACTCTTCGTCCTGTTGTTTTAAACTAGCTTGACTTTTTTTTGCAGAACCCCAAAAGAAAATATTTAAAGAAAGTGTAACCAAACATTCTTCAAAATATCTTCTCCTGCGTTTTGCACCAGAGAGAATGTCATACAGGTTTCAAATGACACGATGGTAAAAAGACGGAGTTAATAAGAAAAGTTGGTATAAAAAATATGATTCACCGAAAAATGACATTTGTCAGTACCAACCTATATGAATTTCTTCCACAGAACACAAAAGAAGTTATGTTAAAGAAAGTTGGTAGGCCAAAACCAACTGTACCCATTCATTCATTTTGTGTGGACACAAAACCAATTCAAATCAATGGGTGCCAGTTCCCAACATACTTCAAAATACTTATTGTGTTCTGCGGATATAAGACATTGCACATCCTAAGTTACTGACATTCCAGCAGAGCTGCATGCTGGACATGAGGGTCAGTGTCATGCTGCAGTGCATAAAGCGAGTCCATAAGGCTTGGTATAAATTAAGACTCGGGCCAGCAGAACTCCAGAGGCCTGCCAGAGAAACGATATACTTAATTAACTTGCGTCTGCAGAGATAGGTCCTCTTTAAAAGGCCTTTAATTGAAAAAAGATACCTGTAAAGAACGACAAAAACCTGCAGAGATATAAGTGATGTGGCAAAAGCGGCTTGGAGTGTCACCGCACTACGCTGGTAAGACGTGAGGCTTAGGTAACCCCAGAGCACGTGGGTCAATTACACCTCAGCCCATGTCCTGGCGTAACAATGAAATCCAGGCAGATCTAATAGCTGTGTATGAGGAGTAACCTCAAGAGCGATATCCTTTAAGTGATTGAGGTTCGATGAGATGAGTGTAGCGACTTACATGATAGAAAAAAACAGTACAACCTTCGGAATTCATTTGAATCAATGTGTTAAGTAAATAAATCAAGTGACTTATAGTGATAGTTAACCCAAATTTTGTTTTCAATTATTTTGTTATTTTAAACCTGGATGACTTAGGAAGATATTTTGAAAAACGTTGGCAACCAAACAGCAGTAACATCAAATCACTTCTATTGTATGGACACATAACCAATGCAAATGAATAAGTGCCGGTTCCAGACATCATTTGTTCTGCAGATGAAAGAACATCTTACAGCTGGGCCGGAAAAGATTGATAGAATTTTCATTTCTGGGTGAACTATCACATTAAGAAGGCTTGGAATGTAATGCAAGTCACATCTGACATGACTCCTGACTCTTTAAAGTAAGGGTATAGAACAACACTTCTGTTATCAGTCTTTAACCATTCTGTTGTACTAAACATATATGACTGTATTTCTGTAGAACACCAAAGAAAATGTTTCAAGAAACATCTGCTTTTTGTCTAAACCATGGAAGTCAACAAGGGTCTATGTTGTTTGGTAACCAACATTCTTTACAATATCTTCTTTGGTGTTCTGCATAAGAAACAAGGCCATCCAGGCTTGAAATGTCATAAGGGCGAGTAAACATTTAAAGATTTATTTTTATTTTTGGATGAACTATCACATCAAATCGACTTGGAATGTAATATATGCAATATGGATGACTTGACTCCCAAAAGTTTACCCCAAAGCAACATTTCTGTCATCATTCATTCACCGACTTTTCTGTGGAACACAAATGAAGATATTTAAGAAATGTCTTAGTTGTTTTGTGTACATACATTGGAAGTGTTTGCTTTCCAACATTCTTCAGAATATCTTCTTGTGTGTTCTGCAGAATGTTCGAAACTTTAACTATCGTCCGTACACAAATAAAGTTCAAGTTTCTTGCTTGAATAAAACATTTACAATAGCAGCCTAACCATCCAGCATTTCTAAACTGAATTAAATTAAAATGACCCGCACAGCTCAACTAAATATCCAGAGCCCGCTCCGTGTCACACAGAAAGCCTCATTACTTGGCGCTTGTGGGAAATTTGCCTTGCTTGTTCACACACCCTTCATGCGCTCCAGATGGACCGTATTCAAATGAAACAAACCTCCACATGCCACTAACACACACTTAAATAACAAACTCTCTCTCTCGCAGATATCCTCATTGTCTTCCTTCTCTGGTGCCGGGTACATATCGCCGCACTTTTTCACGTTACATATTTGTAATTGTTGTGCTGCAGTGGCAATTTGCCATCAACCGTCGGAGTGTTTCGTGCGATGAATCCGTCGCACATTCTTTCAATTCCATTACTGTTCGCTTCGATTAATCATGGAGAACATTACAGTCTACTACCGCTTCAATCCTAGTGACAGAATGAATAATTCCCATCCCTGGGGGAAATAAAACATTATAGATCACTGAAAAGAGGAGGAGCAGACACGGAGGAAAGATCAAGGTCACTTTTATGGCATATTGGCTCAAAAAAGTGTAATAACTCTCAAAGATCTTTTACATGACAGCGTTCTACACACATACGGACGAATAAATACAAACCCATGTGTAAACACGGGCCAGACGGCTTCCTCTCCTTTAAACCTCTGGCTGAACATAACTCATGTTCAAGGTACAGGGTGTTACAAAAGCACCGGGAAAACAAAAAGAGGCCCATGACAAAACTTCCTTTGTTTTGTGTAGTTAAGACATGGGTGGATTTACAGTAAATCACTCGCACAAAATCATTTATTGTACAATGTAAACATAAATCCATTTAGAAAATGCATGTTGATGTGGGCTTAACCAATAAGTAACACTCTCATCAAATCAAACCTGCAAGACTTTCATTCTTCTTCGAAACACAAAGGTATTTTGAAGAATGTGCATAATCAATTAACTTCTATTGTATGAACAAAAAACCAATGGGTATTCAGTTGCCAACATTCTTCAAAATATCTTCTTTTTTGTTTTTTCTTCATAAACAGACTATTGAACTGACATAAGTGATCCATTCAAAGCAAAACATACGGACCAAACATATATTTAACACTCTGTTTCTTGAAACTTAAATTTACAGAAACACAAAGGTATTTTGAAGAATGTGCATAATCAATTAACTTCTATTGTATGAACAAAAAACCAATGGGTATTCAGTTGCCAACATTCTTCAAAATATCTTCTTTTTTGTTGTGCACAAACTGCAGTGATTTATTCAAAGGGGAAAATCATGCATTCTATAATCTAAACTAAACATAAAAAATGAATCTTACTGTCCGCTTAACAGATCAGTAACTCACTCTCGTCACTTCAAACATGTAAGACCTTGTTTCTTGTGAGAAACACAAATGTGATAATTTGCAGAATGTGCAGTATCCGTTTCCTTCTATTTTATGGACACATAACCAGTGCAAGTCAATGGTTACCATTGTACAGGCGCCAACATTCTTCATAATAACTTACTTTGTGCTGTGCTGAAGAAAGAAAGGAAGTCAAATGGGTATGAAATTGCAAGGTGAATAAAACACAGCAGTTGTATGAACTAAAGCAAATATAATACAAAAGCTTACAACTGCTGTTCTCATTAAGCATAGGAGCTGACTTTAGTGAGATTAACATGCCCAAAACGGCTTCAATCAATTCAGTCATTCAGAGCATGAATCTGTCGTGAATAATCCCTATAATATAAAAGAATACTTGCTAGCTATTGGTGCAGGATTAGTCAAGGTGTAAGACAAGGTCATTTGGTCATCACCGTGAGTAGATATGTAATGTTTAACAATGCTCAACATAAGTTTCGAGATATTAAGCTTCAAAGTTTTTGCATTTCATACAGCAAAAATTAGACAAGGAATATATCTCTTTATATGTATATCTCTTGTCCCCATTGCCTTTCAATGTATGAACACAAAACCACTGAGACATTTGTCAAAATATCTTCTTCCACAAAAAAGTGAACTGAAGTGAATGGCTGCCACTACTTCAAAATATCTTCTTTGTGCTCTGCAAAGAAAGTATGCCATAGAGGTTTAGAGTGTCAGAGTGAGTAAACAAGGACATCCTTTTCATTTCTAAGGGGTTAAAAAGCTGTACCAGGCCTCAATCCTAATGTCAAAGTTAAGCCCAGGCATTTCTCTTTCCCCCCTGTGCCATGAATCATCAGTGTGACTGATTAAGAAGGTATGTTTTCATCACGCTTCTCACGCTGGCTGTTAAGGACCGTCACCCATCACATTAATGAGGCCGGTCACCACACCACGTCATTCTGAACAGCTGCATGTAAATGTGTACTCTGACTCTACAAAAACAAGGAGGTTGGTTCACAGACCCATTTCTCACGCTGTCTCTCAAGGTCACAAATGCGAAGGAATGCGCAAGAATGCTGCAAAACAGAGAGAACCTGAAGGGAAAGGTTTCAAGAAGCTTTCCCACCAGCGATCAATACGGTAAATTTCCCTGACATACATTTCAGAGGGCATTAATGCATTTCTATGGTTTTTGCAGATGTCAGACATTTCGCCCTGACGCATTTAATGCAGTACGGATCTGCACGTGCAGGCCATTCATATACCGCAAGTCAATGCGTTTATGTAAGAGTCACCATTTATCCTGTGTTGCAAACCATTTTATATCATGAGAACCTGATGCCATGGCAGGTTCATGTGCTGTTCCTGAGCAAGCTGCTTGTGTGTAGAACACTGTTGATCTGCAAAAGTGAATGGTCTAACATCAAGGTCAAGGGTCAAAAAAGAAGAAAGTGTGCTTAACACATTCTGAGGGCATCACATGGAACTGAAGACTGTTATGCCAGAGAGCTTTCAAACAGGCCTGCAGAAAGTATTGACATGGGAGAGGAAGTGACATCACAGAAACCAATGCTAGAGGACAAACTTTATGGTAACGAAACATAAAGGTAATACACATTACTGGGATTATAATGTGCGTGTTGATGGGCTATTATAACAGTTATGAAACTAATATTTTCAAAAGAGTATGAATTTCTTCTTCAGAACACAAAAGAAGATATTTTGAAAAATGTTGACAAATTGGTAACACTGATATCAGGTTTTTCAGAATGCTTTCTTTTGTGTTCTGCACAAGAATTAAAGGCATACAGGTTTAAACTGACAAAATAGTGGGTAAATGATCCCAAGACTTACTGTTTTGGGTGAACTTTAAAAGAACAGTTTGTTATTAATATTCTGTATTTTATATTCTGCACTCTCTTATATGCATTTCCATTTTTGCAGGAATGCAAAAGACACAACTCACTGTTCTTCAACATAAAAAGTTCATAGTGAGCACCAAATTTCAATAAACATCCCACACAACTTTAATTTAACTCAATTTAAACCATACTGTGTTAAGCGGTTAACATATAGGTGCTAGAATAAAAAAAGTTTACTTTCTTTTAATATTCCATCTAATGCATATTGATTTATGCACTCTTTAAAATCCCTTTGATGCACTTTCAACTTCAACACATTTGGCTCAAACATTAAACTGTATAATAAGCACTTGAAATAAACTAAAATATTAATATTTCAACATGAGAGATTTCCAAAGTGAAGATAAAAGCCAACTGGTTCGCTAAATTGTATTCACATCGTAAATCAGAACAAAGACAACAAGAGATCTCAGGGATTCTACGGCCTATATCAGAAACTGAGGCAATGAATGACTCTAGAGACAGGCATATTCTTCTGCAGATTTCCACAGAAGGCAAACAAAACCCGGAAGGAAAAGTTCCTTAACAACAAGAGGCACTCCCAGGTTACCCCCCGTGGTTTCTCAGAATAACAATGGCGTAGAGCTTCATGTCATCAGGCCAATGAAGAACATTTGGAATCTGATGGATTACATTTCTCTTTTTTTGTTTGTGTAATAACACAAAGGTCATGGGTTAGAATACAAGGAAACAAACAGCGCTTCAGACGATTTCATCAGAAACATGTGTCTACTGTCAACTCAACTTCTGGTCGGTGTTTATGAATCAGTTTATCCAGTGGCTAGTAAAATATAATTTGGTAATATAAATATATTTAATGTATATTATTTATATATATCATTTTTTGTATAATAATTGCATTAAATTAATCATTTGTTTGAATGTTCATATATGAATCATATATGAATTTTATTAAATAAACAATTGATGAATGGCCAAGTAATTGCTCTTCTGCAACCCAAAACAATACTGCCATTTTAGACATTTTCTAGACAAATTGCAATTTTGTTCGCTGTTATAACATGTGATTTCTTTTCTTTTCTAACAATGAATTTACAGAACAGTTAAACCAACTAATTTGTAAAAAAGCCAAATGCATGACATATATTTTAATTAGATTACTCTATTTAATCTAACTTACCCTATTCAACCAAAGTGGCATTTTATATTTAAAAGGAGGATTCTGCAAGTAAAAAGGTTCTGTGTTCTGGTAAGTTTATGGCCCGTTTTGCAGCGCAACAGTTTTTGGCACATCTTTAATCCAAGCTTGCAACTTTCCAATATACCCAAGCCAGCGGTCCTCTAAATGATGCAATTTCCACCCGAGACGCAGTCCTGCCAGTCGCAAAATGACATCAACACAAGCCCACACATTTAAATCCCAACAATCTCATCAGCTCTTAAATTAATGAGGGTCATACAAAGATGAGCTGGATAATGAGACAATTAACTCAACCGCTGACATTTACACTAGTGCTCCTTGCAAACAAAATTCTCCTGCAGAGCAAGACGTAAAAAACCAGCCCGGACCTTTACCTCTTCACCAGGAATGAAAGACAGGGGTGCTGAATGAGTTTGAGCTCCCAGAAACGGCTGGAGAATACGATTCAGAGAGCATCAGGGGTTGGCAACTAGTCTTGGAGAAAGATGAATGCATGGGGACAGTGATGAGTTCCGTACAGGAGGGAAGACATCGGGAAGCGGGAGGTCACAGCAGCAGTACAATTACCTTTCCCAAACTCTTCTTCTGCTGGCATGTGGGACGGTCTGATTGGGTCTGCAGGGGCTCTGAGTCAGTGCCACCCAGACCTCAGCACTACACACATGGAGTCTTAACAGATGTTTTTATATCTTAATGACAAACAAAACCTAGGTGATGATGTCATAAACATGTAACCAATCACATCAACTCAAGGCACAATAAGATTCGGACCAACACAATGTGTACGGCTGTGTCAGCTCTCAGTTTTACTTTCAGTTTCAGCAGCGTTCAAAACAGAGCATGGTTGCGTGGAGACGGGGATAATTTGCATATTAATGTGTCTGAGCATCCTTAATGAGGTCGAGATGTACAGTGACATTCAACAACAGATTAGTTGTTAAGGAATACAACCAACAACCACATAGGGACTTTCATTGATCCAGAGTCATTCATGCAGAAAAATAGCTGAATAAATCATTGTGTGGGAAAAAGTGAACCATCACCTCAACACTGCATCTCTCTGATGTCACAAACATCTCATTTAACCCAGTGACGGTCTTATCACATTTCACCGTCACACAGACGGACGGTCTGTTACCTTGGTAGCGCTTGTTTGAGGGTGGCAGAAGCAGGCTCAATTGTAATACTGACAATGAAAAGCTAATCCGGTTCTGTAAGAAGTGTCATCAATCAATAATCAAATCACTGACTTAAAAAAAATGATTTTTAATTTATAATAATGTTTGCACGTGCGCTGGAAAAGACGTGAGCCTTAATCCGGCACACAATAAACCACAGTGGAGGTATTAATACAGGGCAAATAGGTGCTGAGATTACATCATTGATCTGTAAAGGATCAAAACAAAGATACAGAAGAGTGTTGTCACAATGATTTGCATTAACACGCATATCTAAAAACAAGAAAAAAACAATAAGGAGATCGCGATGTTGAGTTCATACATAATGTCACATCCATAATTTTTAAACCGAAATTGCTTTTTATTTCCTTGGTTTACAAGTGTGGGTTTTAAGTCTGGTGATGGTATATAATGTGTTTTTATTTCTAATATGCTGATTGTGAAAAAGTATAATAACTGTTTTTTGACCATGATTATCATTATCATATTTTGAATCATGATTATTTAACACAAATATTTTACTCAATTGACTTTGTAAACATCAGTATAAATATATATTAAATAACTAAGCACCAGATTTAATAACATATATAATAAATAATAATAATACTTTATTTACAAATTTTATCAGATTTTACATTCAGTTAGCATATCTAAATAAATAATGCAAAAACAAAACAATATAAATTATGTAAGCAGAAGAAAAATGAGAAGCAGAATGCTAAGAAAAAATGATCGTACCTTTGTTTTCATTATTGTCGAAATTCTGTTTTATATGAGTTATTGTTGACATTTGACATTTACTTCCATTCACCCAACGTAAACGAATGTCCAAAGACATACATCCGAAACAAATACAGCATTATGTAAACAGTATGTAAGACTTATTCCAGCAGTTCATTTTCGAAAATGTTGACCTTGAATGACATTGAATAAATTATACGACAATACAGATGTTATTACATCTTAAATTGGATTAAAGTAAAAACACCAATGTCATGCTTGATTTTAAAGCGATGGTTCTCCTCAAATAGCACAAAGCCCCTCGTGTGACGCTTTCCTGTGATGATGAGCCAAATCACATCATGATTATGATCTCTATAAACTGGTGGTGACTGGGAAATCTAAACTGCTCGAGGTTATGAAACCCTTTGGTCTTAGTTTCAAAAGTGATCTGATTTGGTTAAACCTACATACTGAGAACTCACTGAACCAAATGTCCTGGCCAGATTGCAGCTTTCAGAATCTGCATGACCCGAAAATGTGTCCTGCAGAATTAATGTAATCCAGTTCAAAATTGGCTTTGCTCCCATTTGTTTTTTTACTCCAAAAGAAAATCGATGGGCAGCTAACACGCCAAATGTTTTTATCAATGTGCAAGCCTGTATTGTCCATCATGGGCCTAGGGTCTAAATCAGACCATCTAAAAATTATACCAAACACAACAGGGCGGCTGACAAAAGCAAAATACATTTTTTCTAATGCAGTACGGCTTTGACAAACAAATTGGATTTGTGTTCTCTGTGAGCAAATCAATCTTCACAATTGAGTTGTCATTTTCAGAGCTGCGTTCTATGTATCTACAACGGTTGCTATGGTAATTATGTTAGCGTCAGCCCGATGCCACTCTACAGAATAAGAAGAGACAGAAACCTCAAACACAAACTGAAGGCCTAAAGCGACAAAGCAGAAAATAGAAGCGACAGAAAAAATTTCACAAAATTCCTCTTAATCCAAACTTGTTGTTTTCTTCCTTAGAAAACAAAAGAAGATATTTTTAAAGAATGTTGGTAACTGACAACGGTTGACCAGCTCTGTTGGGTTCCCAACTTTCTTCAAAATATCTTCTTTCGTGTTCTGCAGAGGTAAAAAAGTCAAACAGTGCATCACTGCATAAATAATCTACATTTTCTACAAATCAGCAAACGCTGTAATTTATAATCTGACCAATTATAAATTGATGGCAGAATAAAGATTTGTGTTTATATTACGAATTTAAATGAAATATAAAATATTTGTTCATTTTATTTTTAATTACTTTAAAGTATGGAGGTATTAACAAACACATTCACATGCAAAACCATTTATTCACAGTACACAGACAAATATTAAGTTAACACAATCCTGAGCTTTTCCTAAATCGATTAATCATGCAATCGATTGAAGATTCCCTAAAATCATCACAATTTTAATATCCAGGGGTCACTAAGAAGGCACAAGGCACTTACTTTTAATCCAAAAACTGCCGTTTATCCCTCTTTAAAGTAACATATTGTGTGTGTCCTGCGCCTATTAGTCTGGGCCAATTAGACAAAGACTCTAAAGCTCCTAACCTAAACAGATCTGAACATATGCTGTGTGTCTAAAGAGCAAATGTGAGGGCTTATTAGATTCTGATTCTCTATAAAGAGGATAAAAATTGTATAATGCATCTCCTATTATATACAAGAGCCATTAGAACCAATTTATTACCTGTTAGCAAATATGACAAGGCCAGGACTCTTAAATTCTGTGTCGACCAAGCTATGACCTCATTATGTGATATTAAGCATTTTTTTCACTACAAACTACATTTGAGAAAAATGCAATAACATCTGCAAAGCCGCTACTAGTCTTGAAATCAAAAGGCACCTTCTCTGCCTTGGTCTGCTTTGAACATTCATTCCTAGGTTGTCTATCTACCTGAGACAGTCGGCACTCATCCAAGATCAATAGACCCAATGATAGAAATGTCAAGACGGAGATCTAAGGGCACATGCATTCTCCACAGACTTGGCCTCAATAGTATCACTCAGACGGAGATTACAGATGGTGCACTGGAAGATCATGACCACAGATATTGACCATTCAAGGCCTTCATTGGATCAGAAGCAAGACCCAAGCGTTTCAACACATGAAGTGTTGTTTGAGATCTGCTGAGTGAGCAGCAGGCTTTACTGCAGGGCTGGCTGGCATCTTCTCCTCTGGGATAAGGATAACATTAAGCCAAGCCCAGCTGCATCAGTGGTGGAACAGTTGCATCCCGCTGTGACCGAGCAGTCAGAGACCTTCCAAAGCCACGGATGCCTTTAAATGATGCTGTTGCTGTGGCAACCTGAACCTGTTGTTTTTCAGCTTCAACCTTCTCAGGTTTAGTATCTAGCCTATGTCCATGCCTAAAAGGATATTGGGAAAGGCACCTCTCAATCCATCAAAGGCTTCGCAAATTCACCTTTAAAGCAAATCATCATTATTCCATATTCATGACGTCCATGGTTATTAGCAAGCAGACATCAAAAAGACCCTAGAACTTGTTTGGTCCGCCGATGGACCTGATAAATCTAACATTACGTGCTCTAAGAAAGTTCTCAATCTCGACACGTACATATTGTCTTCTTGATGGTTGGAAATGAAAGTATCATTTCTTATCAAGTTTTATCTGGAATATATAGATAGAAATATTTCTATACTAAACCAAAACAAACAAGCTGGTATGATGGTTTGAGAAGTTTTGGACATTAAACATGCGACACTATTTTGGCCTAAAACATTAGGAAATAATACAAAAAATGCACACAAACAGCTTTTTACGTTACTAATAACATAAATCATCTTTGAATCTTATGACATTAATTTATTAAATTTTGCCGTATGAAGAAAAATGATTATTTTAGTTAAATGTTAATAAATTTACATTTGTTGGAATTGGAGGAGTCCATTCATTGCTTTCTGTTTATATTTTCACTTAACAAAAGCAACAAAACCTTTCTTTATAATTAAATTTTTTATATTAATGCACTTTATATTCATTTTTACATTGAACTAGCTTGTAATTCATACCTTTTTTCTTTCAAAATTATATGTTACAATAATGTTAAATGTCTCTTATTTGTATTTAAAAAAAAAATATTTTCAACCCATTATCACATTGTTTTTACTGTGTTTTAACTGTATTTCAAAGACCTGCACACCAGCTCATGCTTAGTTTTTTCATCAAAAAATACCTACAGCAACCAACAGTGATATTTACTAGACTTCCTTAAGTTCTGCTTCAGTAGTTACCCAGTACCAAAACTGATGGAAGTACAGAATCTTAAAGGGTGAGTAAGTGTAAAGTACGCACAGGTTGAGGTCATCCATAGCTTCTAAATTGCTTGTTGGATACTGCTTACCAGCTGCAACCTAAGATTTATAGATTTGTTTCCTTCCCTAGACAGTTTGTGCCCAGAACTGCAACTTGGAAAAAGGCCAATTAAAAACACAATCAATGGCTCAACAATTGATTATTACATGTACCTGTCGTGCTTTATTTATCATGGGTCGAATAGAAGTCAGAGGTGTACTGAACAGTCCCCTGAGGTCAGGGTACATCTCCATTTCCTACCAAGCCAAACGTGAACAGGTTGTAGTGCTCGAATAGATAAATACGGCAAGTGATCCATACCAAATTATAATTGAATACAACCCTAAAATGGATTTCTGTCAACGAGCTGTTCCATAAAATTGAAGCACACATACACCACATGCTCACATGTGTGATAAGGACTATCACAAAGCCCTCCACTTAAATCAATATTGAGCTTGTACCTTCCCTCGAAGAACTAGGTCCCTCTATTTTCCCATAATGAATCCCATCATAAACGAAGACGTTGAATCCGGTATATCGATCGCTAATGGCCACTACATCCAGAGGACAATGTGTTGCACTTACACACCTTAATTTCGCCAAATACAACAGGTCTTCGTTTTCGCCAATTAGAAAAATGACATGATGGTTCATTGGTCCAGCACAAAATAAAGCACTCTTGTAAATCTACGTGCGTATATTGAAAATCAGTGAGCTTATAACCTCAGGTAGCTATTCTTTACAGGATAAACCTGCAGATTTTCAGGTGACGGGTTGGTGCGTGACCCAAAACTGATTACAGTCAAACCTAGCGTTCTATTACGACATCCTGGTTAAAACCCAAATAGTACACAATGTGCGTATATGAATAGCCATGCATGTTTGTCCAACTTCCTGTGTGTGCAGAAACAATCTAAAACCGTGATGCTTGAAGGTTAAACAAACCTAACCAGAGGTGAACAAAGAGGGGCTGTGATGCCTCTAACTGCACTCCGTTCACTGCGTCCCGATTTCCTGTTACATGAGAAAAAACATTAAACACAACAGCTTTTGTTCTGAAGAATGCGCTTGTCTTTGCAAAAGGTTTAGAGATATCTAACAACTAAACACATAATTAAAATCGGCCTTATCAAACATTAACCCAAAGGTAATCTGACACATACGCAAATCTCCTACACGCATGTTATCTCACGGTGCTTAATCACAGAATGTTTCCCTAAGAGCCGCTTGACCCATGTTTAAACCCTCAATCAAAATTCCACAATCTTTTGTCAGCAATAACACAAACACAACAACATCATGTGCTGTGTTCGGCCCAGCGGGGCGGTTTTCTCTCTCTGAAAACTAGAACCAGACCAGCAGGTGACCATACTATAATTACCATACGGGTTTGTCCTTCAACACAAGTGCGCCACTTGGGAATGTAGAGTTAAAACTTTATTGTAGTATCGACCGGCACCATGCTGCAGCCTGGCATAATAGGAATAAAGTCTGGAATCAGCAAAGCTGCAGGTGCAACACATCACCTTTATATGTATCTTTTCTAGGCCTGAAATATAAATAAATTCGGGTGGTTAAATGGATTAATTGATTCCAAAATGTATGTTTGTGTTAGTATAAAATGTTTAGAATAAATACATACATGTATATAATATACTACATAGTACCCTTACTAATATTTAGTTTATGCATTGTAAGTGTTTTATTTTATTTATGCATTTGTTAAGATTCTTTATAGACTGTAAATCTTTTTTATATTTTGTCCATTGTGTTAAATGTTTGTACTAGAAGCTTCCAAAGCCAAAGAAAATTACTTTTGTGTGCAAACAATAAAGCAATAAAGCTCTGATTCTAATTTGGTTTCTAAATAAAGACATAAAATCTTTATTCAATGAAGTACTATACATATTTTTGTGTACACAAAAACAGCTTTTACAATACACAATTATTTACGATTAGCCAAACGAATTAATTGCAATTAATCAAGTTGGCACTCAAATTAAAAATTTTTTTTTTATTTATTTAAATAAAAACAAACATACGCACACATATAGAACTACATATTAGAGTGATTCAAAAATAACGGGTTCTACATTTATCATAATAAATATTAATAAAAAAACGTTTATTGATTGAAGTCCACTTATGTAAATAAAAGTGGTATTCACAATGCTTGAATATACATTCCCTGCAAAATGATCACTCATTTCTGTCCAGCTCTAAGCCTCAAAAACACTGCTGACTATTTCACAAACACTGCTGAAAACCACAGGAGATCCCCACAATTTCAGACAGTGCTCATACCTTTTGCTCTGTTTGCCAATTTAACACTTCTAACTGCGCTATTGGAAGCCCCGAGTAGCATAATAGGATCTGGTCTTATCTGTAAACACATGCCCAATTGAAGGACAGACTGGAAGAATGAGATTTAGGTACGGCCTGCCCAGACAAACAACCATGTCCAGGGCCCAGAAAACCCTTTCTGTAAAAGCTCCCGTATAGAATCCGAAGCAATGAGGAAGCGGGTTCAAACATCGACCGGATGGGGGGGTTGTGAATAATGCATCCACAAATCCAACGACAAACAAAACCTTGTGGGAAGGGAAGGAAGCTTTAATAGTTTTTCCAGAAATGCATTCCTACCATTCCTCAATATCTGTTTCGGCAGCACACCTGTCGGATATTACAAGAACAGTTGTGAAGGCTTTGTGGTAGCAATTTGTGTTTGTGCAAGTCAGTTTATGTTAAAACTAGACAGCTCAATAACAACCATTTAGTAGAAAAGTGTTATTTTTAAGATGAAATAAAGCTTTAAGAGCAACCCATTCACATAAGCAACTACTTTCATCTAATGCCCACGCAGTTGCATACTCTTCACGATACTGAAGGCGTATTATAAAGACTGAATATGAAAGTCAATTTCAGGTTGCCACCATTAAATAAAATCAAGTAAAGGATTAAACAGCTCCATCAAAAACCAATGTAGGTTCATTATGTCAAAGATGATCAACTCACAGTAGAATCTACTGGATAATTGTGACTGTATTCAAAACACTCAAGGGTCTCCAACTGTTATGAAACTAAAATCATCCTCTGTTCTTATAAAGACTAAAAAACTATTTCTTAGGCCCAAGAACACATCTCGCCCCGTCTTTAAAAACATCCTTCACAAATACCAAGCTTCAGAACCACGATCTGCATTTAAATGGCACATGGCACATGTTGTAAACATCGACGCATTGTCTTTTAGAAAAGGTAAATATAGCCAAGGCAGCTGTCAGTGAATGCTTTTCTGTCCACTGCACATCCTTAACAAAGAGATAGCCCACTTCATTGTGCGCCCTGGGGACGAAACGACAGCGCAATAAACAGCGGCAGCCATTCATGAGTCAGTTTTCATGAGCCAAAACTGCAACAGCAGGGAAGGTAGTAAAATGACTCATTTTGGACTAAAAGCCACACGGCTGCTTGGCACGGCGAGACGCATTTACTATAAATGAAACACAATGGGCAGAAAAAAAGTGCGAATTGATCCGATTCAAACGGTGAACGCAACGGATTGTCATAATGAACTCTCAGAGGATTTACCAGAACCAAAGCTGTTGAAAAGTAGCTTGTGCGTAGATATTCACAAGGTCACCGCTGGTTAATAATTCGAACTTCAAATACTTTTTGTAATAACTAACCAAACATATTTAAACATTCTGGTAACAGCACATGGCCTTGATCTGTGAGTGTGTGAACTGTTTTGTTAAATCGATAGCCAGAAGTCACAATTTGTGGACTGACTTTACAAGGTTACGCATCGGCATTAAAGGCAAGGATGACCAAAAATCCATGGCTGGATTTGTAGAGCTGTGCCCTGCCACCAGTCAGGGCGGTTTTAAGTAAGTTACACCTTAATATAAGAGAAGAACACAACGAAGATAAGTGGCTTGTCTTGAAAGATATATGAACAGATGGAGAGCATTAAACAAAGCCCTACGTGGCTCAAATACTCATCTAGACTGTAACCGTATTATTACTAGAGCTGTCAAAAGATGAAATCACATGCAGAATAAAAGATTGAGATTGCATATTTTTCTGAGTAATGTGCATATTAATATTGTATTCATAAAAAACATTCATGCATATATTTAGGTATAATTATAGGGTTGTTAAAATGATAATTATAGATAATGCTTGCAAAATAAAAGTTTGTGTTTATATAAAATACATCTGTGTACTGTGCTTTGAATAAATAAGCACATACATGAACACATGGTTGTGAACATATAAGGTAAATATTCAAATGTATTTATTTTGATTGGACCACTATTGAAATAATATATACAAATATAATTCTTTCAAGCAAAAATAGTGTAAATATGGGTCCCGGAAAACAAGTCAAAAATGTATAACGCATGCTGGTCTACTATTTAATGACGTCACTTTGTAGCAAAACACTATAGACTTTAACTGCATGGTTGTCACCTACATTTACATTTATTCATTTGGCAATCACTTTTATTCAAAGCGTCTTACAAGTATTTTGCAGTTGCCAATCATCCCTACAGAGCAAAGAGGGGTGAGCTGCCTTATTCAAGGGCACTTCAGTCTTTGTCTGCTGGGAGTGGGATTCAAACCTGCAACCTTCTGCTTACAAGTCCAACTCTTGTGGTTTAAGAGACAAAAATTGTAACCAGCCCCCTACTACAACACATCGGTCAAACAATTGATAACTCAGTCCTTGTAAATATGTATATTTTTTATTCTTATTCACATGCTTATGCCGAAGTTGAAATAAAGTCAAATTAAATGGCCCAGCGGAAACAGTTGCCCGCATATTACACTGCGGTTCTACATAAAACTAACAGGTTGAAGTTGTTGATCGGTTAACATAGTTCTTTTCCTGAAAAAGATAAGGATTGTATTTAATTCCTTTAGAATGGTTAAACCAACCCTTTATGCAAACACAATTATCTCCCTTTCTATCAAGTGTAAAAGGAATGATGTTGCTTTGTTGAAGACCATGGAGAGATCTGGTAATACAGGCTTCAAACAGTAACACAATACTTACAGTTACTCCCCGAAACCCACAAACTGGAGCAGCTAGTTTTCAGCCCCAGTCATTCCTCATCCATCACTCAAAACAGGATGGTATCTTTGTAGACAACACCACTAGGAACTAGGACGACCCCTTAACCTTTAGACATTCGCCTGTTAGATCAAACTACATACTAGACACTTCTAAGCTTCTGAAGTACAATAATGGTTTGTGAAATAATCTAAACAATTTGGTGAAATGGGATTTTCTATATAAAGTTACTAAACAATGTACATAACAACCATCTCATGTACAACCTTGATATTTTTAATATTGACTTTGGACCTTAATGTTTAGGAAGTCTAAATCCATCACTTGTTAGCCCCTCCAGAAATTCAAACCTCTTTGACTTTCTTCCTTCTGAAGAACACAAAGAGGATATTCTGAAGAACTTTGGTGACAGAAAACCTTTGGCCCCCATTGACATGATATGAAAGTAAACCAACGTATTTTGGCCTAACAGTTTTGCTTTAGAATCTAATTGTAACCTCATGACCCAAAACAACACAGCAAGGCATCAAAAGATTGACACAATTAGAGAAAAGTAGTAGGGTGTTTTCTCCCAAATGACAATCTCTCTCTTCCCATCAACATAAAATCCTCCATTATATTAACAGCCCCCGTCAACTCCTGAAACAATGGCCCAATTTATGCCGCTTCCTGTCTTTCCCACATCACAGGACAATAAACAATAGTGAAATAAACACGAGAGAAAGAGAGAAAGAACCAAGTCAAAGAAATAAAAGGAGGGTAAAAGAAGAGTGGTCAAAGAAGCAAAGTGTGAAAATGAGGAAGAACAAATGAAAAGACAGGGGGAAGAGCAGATAGAAAGGGAAGAATAGAAATGGAAAAAATAGAGCCGACGATGCTCATCCGCCCTGCCACTTCACATCGCAGGCCGAAGGTTGATGAATAAATGGAGGAGCATCCCAATAATCCAACCGACCGGAGCGCTTGAGGTGATCACCGTGGAGTAATGACTGCGGGATCCATGAGAAGAGGGGAGGTCAGGGTCCTGACCCCGGTCAACCCGCTCTGGACTCATTTAGAAGGGTCAAGCCAAAACAACAGAGGAAAGGATGAAAAACACATGCATTCCGAAAGACGTGTGTCAAACCAAACTAAAATCTGAACAAAACAAACAGCGGAGTTTGAAATGAGAGAGAAATGCTCAGTGTGTTTACATCCCTCGTTCGACAATTCTGAACGCAACCTCTTCCAACAACTGTGAGTTGGAACACCAAAGCCGAGCATATATTTGAATATCACGGAGCCGGCAATAAAACGCGTCCACAAATTTGGAAAAACAATAGGAAGGCTGGTTGCACGCAGGTACGGTGAGAGAGGGCTGCGGGTACAAGGGATAAAGGTGCGTCTCCAGTCTTTTCAAGCTAATCTAATCAGTGTTAAGTATAATGAAGCATAAGCGGTAAGCAAGCCGGCAGGTCTGGATGATAGCGTGACACTTCATAAATCTGGTGAAAGAAGTTTCCCTTGGAGACAGGTATTTCTTTGTTGTTCTGATTTTGTTAGGATAAAACCTCTGGTATAATTAGCCAGCAGACAAGCAGCACACCATGTTGTGAGCTACATCATTAACACATTTCTCATTATGGATTTTGGAGAGTCGTGGGGATGCAAAGTGTATGAGCTCACTTTAACAAGTCGATCTCACACAGAGCAATACTGTTTATCCATACTTAAAGAAATAAATACGTCTGTTATACGAATAAATAAAATATTAAAATTGTTCATACATTGTTCATATATTTCTAAATATTGAATAAATAGATTAATATTAATATATTAAAATAAATAGGCTTGGCCACACTTAAACTTATAAACTTTTACAAATATTTCCCCTGAAAGGAGTCTGGTGCCGTCAGCCACAGTCGGCCCATTGACGTTCAGAAATCAGACTCTGGAATTCTTGTTCTTCGACAGAAGACAGAAGCAGAGCCAGCTAAGTTCTGTTCCAGCTGCACAAAAACTCTCTGCCAGCGAGACACAAGCTGCCGTGAATCTGCTTGAGAACAAGAGGGCAGCTGGAGTCAGATTCACAGTGGGCTATTCAAGGCCTAAAACACACAGAGCCAGGATTAACACAGCCCTACCCTTTGAATTTAGGATTCATTAATAAGATGATATGTGTTCACAGAGGGGAACTAGAAGGATAAGGACCATACTTTTCAAGAATATTATTGATAAATTGATTTGGAGACATAGGGATTCGAGAGTCTCGAATTTCCCACCCAAACCCTGCCATTTAAGGTTTTATACGGTCAATTAAAAACATAAAAAAGGTTTCTGATTCAATCGGAATATTAATGGAATTATTAATTGAATGGACAATAATAATAATAATAATAATAATAATAATAATAATAATAGTTCATTAATAATTATTAGAGGACAAGATTGACAATAGGCATATTTGGTCAAATCTATATTATATAAACAATAGAAAATAACAAAGTGTGAAAAGGAAAGATCATTTGTAAATTTTTACTGACAAATAATATTTTCACTAGAAAGGGAAATCGTAGAAGAGTTTTTTGGAATAGACAAGCAATCGTAATATAAATCGATTCCATACATTTTAGAATCTAACAGCTTTATACTAGTAACTTTGGGTCGCTGTATAGCAATTCTCACCTAAAAAACATTATTTTCCACAACTAGTGTTGTATTCCTCAATATTCAAGCAGCGGCCATCGTTTTTCTTAAGTGCCAGATGTTCAAAACCCTTCTCATTCCCCTTTGGATCTGGGTCAGACAGGTTGCAGTTCTCGAGGGGGGGTGGCTGTCAACAACTATCTCAACTTTATCCATCATCTGGGAGGTGCTTGCAAATCTATAGCGCTCGGATTAAAAAAGTGTTAAATCGGTGAGAGGCCTAATTTCGTGACCCTCCCCCAAGGAGCTCATTTGCAGTCTTGATGTTGGTTCCCTTGATGTTTGCAGCCTGTGAGCGATGGCAGCTCATGAGCCGGTGCTTAAAACAGCTAATCGAACACATTTCCATCCAAGAAAGACGGAATGCTTTTTTTACCCTCCTATGCGGGCTTGAGCATGTTTTTGGAATTCAGCTTGGGCCGCAAGGTCATAGCGAGAATGTTTTAGTTCAAAGATGACCTGTGCTGTGGGCCCACGCCGCAGCTGACATTTAAAACAACATTACATACGGTTCCTTCCTATAGTCAAGAGTATAAACAAAGGGAGTGTGCGCAAATTCCCGTCTCTCTTGTGAAAGGTCGACATTCTTACGTGATGACACCACAGTAGCGGTTCGACCAGATTCTCATCATATTTTCAAAACACGACAGAAAGCCAAAAAGAAGTGTTCAGAAGGGCGAAACAAAGAAAAGTAGCCTCTTAAGATTTGAGCTCAGATGTGCACTGAAATAAAATTGTTTCACGTGGCTTGGTAAATATCATTAAAATAAACACATAGTTGTTTGTTAAAATCTTTTTAAAACATTAAATAGTTTTTAGGTTAAATGTAAGAATTTTGTTTGTAAATATTTCTGTGTGTATTTAAAAAACAAGTATTAATTTAACAAATATATATTTGTAATATCATTACACAATGATAAACAGTGAAATCAAGTAAACACAAGGGCGCTCGGTGACCCATTTACAAACATTACGAAGACCCAGAGAAGCCAGCCTGGAGTAAACCTGACTAAACCAAAGAAATTCTGTCTGCGACTTCCAATGAAAACAATGAACAAGTAGCAACGTTGTAACCGGGTCTGAATCCACACTGAGGAATGCAGTGCTGTATGACACAGCCAGAGCAAACACCTGTTAACAATATTCCATTGTGAGCTGGAACAGTGTGTACACAAACATTTCGCACATTTCTTTGTTATTTTCATCTCGCTATTCACACAAACATTAGATATATGCAGATAGATGCTGACAGAATAAATCTGAAGTCTCTAAATGTGAGTCAATGAATACTCTTTATGTTGTCGTAAAGACTTCAATATGTGCATTCCTACGTATAAGGCCTTTTGTAAAATCAGCAAATCTCTCAATACTTAACAAATACTCACAAAACAATAACAAGTTTGAAATCTGCAGATGCAAACACATTGGGTAAAAATCCAACCCACTTCTGTAAAGTGGTGGTAAAGTTCCTTTAAGATGCAGCATTCTCCCATTTAAGTACCATCTAAATATATTTCATATATTTTTTGCTTTTCCTATGAAAATTGAATTTTAAAACAATTTAAAACTGTATTTTCACGCATTGAATGGATTGCAAAAAAAGTTGAATGTTTTAACCTACAAATAATTCATAGTTTTTGATATTTGACCCAATAATTTAAACATGCTTGCAACAGGCCTTGGACCATTTAGAAGGAAAATTACTTTATAGTTTTTTGTTCTGTTAAAGACAGAATTAAATATTTCGAAGAATGTACTAAGTTTTGGGTTTTATTAACCCCCACTACTATGGTAATCAAAGGGTCCAAAAACGGTTACAAGCATTCGACTAAATAATGTCCCTGGGTTTGACCAAACAAAGAAATGTGAATAATAAAAGTAGTCTAAAGAATATAATAAAAACAGCACATATAAACATTCAAAACTTCACATCTCGACCAAGTACAGATCAATTCTTTTTACGACACTAATCTAATCTGCCGTTCTGCTTCTGATATTTCTGTTCAATCATCAGCTCCCTAAAATCTAGCCTATCCCCACTATTTGCTCATTTAAAACACAATGATTCGTTCGATATATATTTCTTGTTTCAGAAGATTTTACTCAATGCTTCTAACAGATCCCCAGATTCAAGACACTAGGGCTTTTAATACCAGACAAATAAGCATCTACTTTATAAATCACATCATCTGCTTTCAGAACTGAAAAACCAGAAAGTCGATAGACTGCTAATAGACCAGAAAGACGAGAAAATCTGGACCTGTGCTTTTTCAAGCATTTGGAGCATATGAAGAAGTCTCAGTCAAGAGATTCTTCTGTCTGCTTTAAAGAGGATGAGGGCCCAGGGAGGTGAACAAGGGCTCGTTTCAAGTCAAGAGCTGATGGACGCCGAGCGCAGAACGAACACAAAAAACATGCTATTGAAACCCAGATAGAATGACACAACATCAAATGAAATCTTATTTTATATGCTGCGATACCTTTTAAAATCTTGAAATGTTGATCTGCAAATTGAAGGATGTGCATGTAAAGCAGGATTTGACAGTAGTCAGAAAATGTGTGTTTAAAGAAGTGATCCAATAAAAATACATAATCACTTCATTATTGTGACTATGGAATTGAAAGCATGTCTCATTTAGTCAAAATAGGATCAATTCAAATAAATCACTAAACAAAAACCACTTCTGTGATCATCAAAAGTGGTAGCTCACACCAAAATGAAAAGTGTGTTATCATTTACTCGGCGTAATGATTTTACCATCACTTTTGACCTATCTACCCTTCAATAGGAAAGATATTTAGAAGAATGTTGTTAACTGATCAATTACAGCCCCTTTTTTCCTGCATTGGTTACTTTCTCTACCATAGAACTAAACGGGTGATGCTACCGTTCGATTACCAACATTCATCAAAATATCTTCTTTTGTGTTTTGAGTTAGAAATGGATAAAAGAAGCACAAAGGGTCCCCAAGGCCTCATGTGAACATGTCAAGTTTTACATAACTCCACCAAAACTAACACAGTAAGTAGTGATTCATGGCTCAACAGGTTATCAAGTAAAGACCGAAATGAAAAAGTAAAGATGTCATTATCGAAGTGCAAACACATCCACATGCTGCACAGCTACAAAGGAAACGCTGAAAACAGGAGACTCGATCTCATTGAACTTTAAGGGATTGTTCACAACATCAAAGTGCTGCATTGAGCATTCTCAGCCATTTTACTTTGATGATATTCATGCTAATAAGTGACATCGAAGTGGGCCGCCTACACATGTTGTCTAAAGCTTCATGTACAAAAGCCATTCGCACTCATCTTTAACAACATTCAGTACGGAATACAAAAAGGCCTGGTCGCACTTCACCCGACCCTTGGACTTCAAAGCTTGGGTTTAAAGGCTGACGCCTGAGAACAAGGCTAGCTAGATCAATAAGCCGTTAACAGATCTTACCATCTCGGCTATCCCAGCAGCCTTTGCAGAGATCACGCCGGACGTGAAGTCTGATGAGGAAGCCGGGTATTAATCTTATGCGTGCGTGAAAAAGGAAAACTTCTCCTCTCGTCTATATAGCCATAACTGTTTGAAACCGAAAATTGCCGAATGCTATTTACATTTCATGAGTCGAAAACAAGTTTTGCGAAGCTGACAATTCTCAGCTTAAAGCAGAAAACATAACAATTATTATTAACTTATAGTAAAAACAACTTGCTTATGTTTATTTTATACTAGTATTCCTTGCATGATGTTACGGACATAAATAATAATAGTAAAACAGTACAATTATTATCATTAACATTATAAACAATAGTGATGAATAACAATAGATTAGTTTTATTTTGTTATTCATTGTTATTGTTTTTATTGTCATTGCTACTACTACTAATAAATTATAATGTAACGCTAATAATACAAATACTGGTGATAATAATAGTATAAACAGTAAAAAGTTAATACTAATAGTAATCATCCATCTGAATCTGTTCTTTTCATATAAAATGTACAAATAATAAAAATACTAATACTATACAACATTTAATTTGTAATAATATTAATTAATTATTGTCAATATTGTAAATTGTCAGTTTAATTATTATTATTATTTTTCACAAAAATGTACCTAATCAAATCTGTATTAGTACATACTCATGCCATTAACAGCAAATTCTTTTCTAACACGTTCCAAAGGATGCTGTGATGTCAAAGCTTTGGGAAAAAGCCGCAATCAAGTTCACAAAATAATCACTCCATGCGTAGACCTCAGAAGCTGACGCTTCAATGAAACCATATAGGGAAGATGTGTTTAAAACATCCTCTTTATCCCCTAAACATCCGGCTGAGACAGACTTCATCTACCTTAAGATTGCAGTTTCACATCAAATGCCGTGTTGAGACTAGCACTGATAACGGTCGCTCAGTCGGTTCAAGCTGAACATGAATTTAGATTCCCATGCTGTCTCCACTGCATTCCAACAAACCTGGCACAGGGATGGGGGGCAGGTGGGAGATGATATCAGCTGTAAAACTAACAAAATCATTTCAAATATGCCAGAGAAATGGCAAGAAAGCCTTGTATAAATCAAGTCAAATAAAGCACCTGTGCAAACGGCAGGAAACATCTGAGGACGTCCGAATGCCCAAGGAAAGCAAACAAATAGCTGCTGTCTACACAACCCTCAGGACCACACAAATCCTATCAGTGTAATTACTTCTCATCTCGAAAGGCCACTAGAGAGGAACGATCCATATCCCTGTCCTAATTTCTCATCTTCATGCAAAAGCATGCATACGCACAAACCGAGGGCTCAAGAGAAGGGCAAGTTCTTTGTGGGCATTAAGATTTCAAAAGGCCATCACTTTTCATCCCTCGGTGTTGTGTGCCACATGTCAGCGTGGGCGTAATAAAGACCCGTGAAAACTCAGAAATAACTCAATTAGCTGGACAGCTCAACATTAAGTCAACCATCATGAAATCAACCCTTGAAATCATTCACTGTCATTTTCATTGGCCATGGGATCTTGACCAAGTCAATGTCGAAAAGACAGTGGCTTATGATGGGATTCATTCCCAAAGGTGCTTTCCCATGTCCATGTCATCACTCGTCATTAAGACTTTGACAGGCAAACAGTGCCGGATGCTGGAATGTTCCACCACATCACAGGCAGAGACAAGTGCAACAGTAGCAGTCCTCCGCCTACTTCGGCCTGCTGACAGGAAAGCTGATAAGAGGAGTCGAGAGCGGGAGGCTGTTTCTGCCGGCAGAGGAGGGAGATATGCTTTAATATTCCAAGCAGATGCTCCTATCTTGGATACTGGCGTGCACATCCCCCACGGACAGGCGGCTGGGTGCGTGTGACTGGATTTAAGAATGATTCCACACGGAGTGCAAAAGGAAAGCGCCCAATGTCAGTGTACTTTAGTCGTATATCATGTCATTTAAAGAATGATGTCAGACAAACACAGACAGACAAAATGACAGATTCAATAAGTGCAGACTGGATTCAAAGGCACTGGTGTGGATCGGTTGATGTGAAATGCACATTTTAAAAATGATATTTTAGGCCATGAATGCCACTGCCAATTACGAGGAACCCTGGTCCATACGCAGGATGAAAGAATGGATCATAGCAGCTGAGGCTTGAAACCCAAAAGAAGGTACTTTGAAGAATGTTGGCATTGAAATGCTCAATTATGACAAAACAATCATGATTACTTTCTCCATTGTTAAGATCACGATTATTTAATAAGAATACACATGTACCTTTGAATGTGAAAGATTAATGAAAAAATGTTATATTGATAATTTATTCAAAACGAAGCATCACTTAAATATTCACATTCATTACAAATAAATGTAAAATAAATACAAATAAAAATACAAAGATGCAAATAAATAATGTCAAGAAATGAGACACACTTGCAAAATGTTTTCCTAATTGTTGGAAGCCAAAATTAAAATCAATTATTGATTATGATTAATTGCACAGCCCTTGGTTGGTCAATACCGGTACCCATTCGCTTGATGTGATTTTATGGCCACACAGTAAAAGTGAACAGTTACCACTGTTTTTCAGTATCCGACATTCTTCAAAATATCTTCTTTTGTGTTCTGCAGCAGAAAGTAGGTCATGCAGGAATAAAATGACGAGAGTGTGTGTAAATGACGGAATTTGCATTTTGGTTGATCTTTCCACGACAAACTGGTAAGCTTGTCCTGAAATTGTGATCCACAGGACAAAAGCCCCGACTGAGTTTTAAAATGTGAACGATTTAAATGTAATAAATCTTAATGTTCAAATCCATATCTGTATGTATTAAACAGTGTGTTCTATGCAAATGTGAAATGTGAATATTGTTTGGTGACTAAACAAAACATTGATCCTACGACTTAAAGGATCACAGACTTCAGCAGATTGTTAAAACAGCTGTGATACGATTTTCTGGGTATATGTAAAAAACAACGTGTACATTTAACAGCCACAGCAGCTGGTTGTAACAGACCGCACATAAACTGTGAACATTTTAAAGAACAGTGGTGACATTTACTACAAGCATATAAAATAGACCCTGTCGACTCTATAAACCAACCAGCGAAAGATGAGATCTTTCACAACTTAAACAAGAGTAACAGGGGAAACACTTGTCAAGCTGAAAAATCACGTTCTTATATTACGATAAGCCACACAACAGTCACGTAACTGCTTAGACAATAAGACCAACAAGTATAGACGCAATGACAACCCAACAACATGATATAACGATTCAAACATTTGGTGTTTGTTAATGCCACACAGCATCCTGACAGAAGGCCTAATGTAAGTCAGTCTCTGACTCAGTAAAATGATCCACTCATTCACCCTTCCTCCGCACATTAACACAATGTGTGGAAATTGCGCTGTTGCGGTTAATCAAGGCCACACTCAGACAATGCCTTCGGGCGCAATTTCGCAGATGTAGGACCACAATCCTTCATCTGGTCAGGATGAGTGACATCAGTGTTGCTCAGTTCTAAAGCAAAACCACGGTTATGAAATTCATATTCATGGTTATGACTGCATTGGACAGCGTTGAGTTGTGATTTACCCAAGTTATCCTTTGTGGACTTTTACGTAGTTTTACGTAGAAAAAGTGAAACGGGACCAAATTCAATCAAGCTAAAAGGCAACATAAAAGCATCAATGAAGTATATTAGATCATTCAACAATAAAGTCAAATAAAAATATTTTGAGGAATGTCTCAATAGAGGTCGATGGGGCCCAATGAGATTTTTTACCAACATTCTTCAAAATATCTTCTGTTGTGTTCTGCAAAGGAAAGTTGTATCCAAATAAGAATGGTTAGGGTAGGTCAATTATTTTATGTGTTCAAGTGCTTAACTTCTTGTTTACAGTTTTCATAGCCCACTTTGCCAACCGCTTATGCACAAAGTGTGTATGAGCACCACAGCTGACAGAAAAGGTGTGGGGGAGAAGAGCAGGAACACCGAGGAGGATATGACAGGTCCAAGAGAATACGTAGGAGGGCAAGAAGCTCCACACATCGAGACAGATGACTCTGGTAAAGAAGAGATGACCATGAACAACACATTTACTGGCCGGAAGAGAAGTTGAATGAAATTTGATTTTATCAGCATTTAGGCCACAAAATAAAGCTAAAACTCATAAATGTTTTCCAAAATCAGCAAAAACACAATAATGTTTGCACATGACAAAACTTTCATTTCAACTACCACTTCAAATGGGACCACAGAGTCCATGAGCCTTAGGATACTATAGAGTGCAGAATCTATAAATAACAAATTATAAGACACATTATTTTATGCATCCTCATGAAAAAATCCTTGTACTCTACAGGTGTTCTCTTACAGAACCAAACAATACGAAATCAAGACCATAGGGTCAGTTCATAAGACTCAGGAACTAAGCCATCCGTCTCCTGGTAATGCTCTGCTTCCTTCTACAATTTCCATCTGTTGTTTTCTAGAGGCTGTAGCACCACTTGACTGTCTCTTAAAACTTCACGCCATGGTTCCAATTATTTCGAACCTTTGCTGATTTTTTCACAAAGATGCCAGCAACAACTCAAGCCCTGCATCTGTCTGACCACTAGGGCCCATAAGAAACGCATTAGTTCAAATAGTCACTGCCTTTGTTTCATCCCTACCCTGTAAACTTTGGGGAAGGGGATCGGGACCTGGAACAAAAAGAAGCCCCCCGAAGAAGTTAGGTGTTGTACAGGACGTGTCTGAATGCTTTGTAAATTTAATGACAAATTTTCCCGATATCGTATCCCACCCAAAGGTGCATGTGTCACCTGATCAATTTTTAAGATTCTTAAGCTTCATATCAGTTGTGTGGTGCGCTGTGGTGGTGTTACCAGGGGCTCAAATTTAAGCTTAAGCTGTCTCCTGGTAACACATGATCCCTTGAGTTTCTTGTATGAAGCACAGTGAACTCATCAATGATTGAGACGATATGAATTAAACATAAACTGAGGAAGTGTAAGAAAATACCCACCCACACACAGACACGCATCGCACACATCGCCATCAGAAGCAAAGACCTTCTGCCTTTAATTTATCAAAAACCAATCATCTGATTTGAAACGCAACTTACAAAGTCTTGAACTGGAAAAAAGTTCGAAATAATTATAAAAAGATCTTAATGAGATTGACTTTCTGATTCATCCTTTTCTGATTCATAGTTTACCTAGAAGAAACATATTTAAAAACTATGGTTGACTAATATGTGACTCTGCTTGTGAAACTGAGCTAAAGTCATTATGTTATTAACGTCATTACAAATAAAATCAGTAAACACATCATGTGAGAATTTAATACATACATTAATACATTCAAATCTTTATTACTGACTGAGTTTGACCAAGTTGAAGATTGAGATCATAGTAAAATGAATGGCAAAATAGAACTTTAATGCTAGTTTTCTCAAAATTTGATTTTCCGACATTAGTTTGGTTTTCACAAGCAGGGCCATATGGTGTACATATAAATATATGTAAATGTACACATTTATATAACATAACAACATGACATCAATAGGTAAATATTAGATATAAATGTATATTTATATTTATTTTTGTAGTAATGAACACATACACTTTTGTACGTATGAAATGCATAGAACTGTATGAAATAGTAAATGTTTACATTTACATATTTTCTAAATAAAATATACATATTTATCATTTTTCTTAACTAAATATAATTATGTTTGTGTTCATGAATACAAAAGGTATATGCACAAAACAAACATATTTTATAAACATTTTTTATTCTGTAAGCAATAAATCACAATTACAATGGCTTTGCCAACGGCTTGACCACCTGCTTATCTAAACTCCAAGTTCTCCAGACATACAAGGCTAATTCCACTTGTTTTGGTGACAACTTGGATTGGAAACTTGGTCTTTATTTGCTTTAGGACTTCTATATAAGACAAGATTTCAGGTGTCCACTATTCTCTTGCTGAGTCAGGAGCCAGACAGCACCCAACACAATAATCGAATCAATTAGACTTGGATTCAGTTCAAAGCAACAAGTTTTGGCAGATTTAACACACTCGCACTACCTCACAATAATCAGCTGGAGACATCTAATACTAACCCTTGAACTAATGCCAATTCACAGCCATTATGAAATGCAAGAACTACTTAACTTTCAAATGAATAATTATAATCCACTCCACAGATGTAAGTGTTCATAACGACAACATGCTTTAATTACAAACATATTCAAACAGCATTGTAATGGCCAAATGTTGATAATGGTGATCCTTCAGGCAGGCTAAAATGTTAAATGAGGTGGACAGCGGGCACTAAGGGGGGTAGAGAAGTCAGACGACATCTGTGCTGCAAGCAAAGAGGATTACAAATGGCAAGTTCATAACACAATGTTTAAAGAGTTAACAAAGATGCCAGTTGAATTTTTAGATACCTATAACATGATGATGCTTTGCCTGCAAGGAGCTAGTGGGGTAGTGACCCCAACATACCCCGAAACTTGGTACCCGTAAATGCCTATCTGCATTGTATGATTTGTTTCGGGCCTTGTGTTCATTTTGGTACCCATCCATCCAACAACTCAACACGTCACCCAAAATAACCATTACACTTTGGTAGAATAATCTCCTGAAACAAGCAGTATGAATAATGCAAGTTTATATTACATTTTTCCAAATACATTTTTGAGCAGACCTCTACAGAAAAGCGATCGTGTTTCTCTCACATGGGTTTTAATCTACATGCTGATGTAGTTTCAACTATTTCTTTATATGCTATAATAGGAAATGAGGGTCCAGTAAGCGGAGAAAGCATTTTACTTATTCATCTCCCAAATCTCATTTAAGCATAAAACATGCTGGGGGTTGTGGTTTTAAAGAAAGTGATTTTGGGAAAATCTTTCTCATGGGATATAAATCCCAACAGACATCTAATAGATGTTTTACATTCACATTTACATTTATTCATTACAAGTATTATGCAGTGGTCAATGATCACTGCAGAGCAAACAGGGGTAAGGTGTCTTGCTCAAGCATACTTCAGTCATCGTCTGCTTGGAGTGGGATTCAAACCCACAACCTTCTGCTTACAAGTCCAACTCTCTAACCACAACTGACCCTAATGTCAAAACTAGCTGAATTAAGATTTGCATTTACATGATATAGGTATGTATTTAGCGCATAATATAACATATTAATACACATATATTCCTTAAAATAATTACATTAGATTTACCATTTCTATAAATATTTTCAAATACACATACATTTATATTCTCTTAAATATATGTATGTATATAAATGTGTTACAAATACAATATGTGTATGCACAGTACACAACCAAAAAACAATTAATCCATCAAACCAGCCGTGACAAAAACCAAAACATACACAATTTCAGGTCTCTGTTGTGTAATTGTCTTTTCAGCGTGGTGATCACAAAACAAACCGTTCTCTTCTACAAAGAAACCAGAGAGGATACACCCACAGAACAAGATCTCATTCTCTCTCTTCACTTTTTATTTATAAGCATGTCCACACCTGATCCCTGCACAGGTGTACGCTACACCTGTCCCAAATCTCCTGCCTTCCCATCCTCCCTGTGTCCAACCTAACACAACACAACCCTGCACTACACAACTACACAACAACACTAAACAAATACACAACAACACTACACAACTACAAAGTAACACTACACAACATAACTACACAACAACACTACACAAATACACAGCAACACTATACAAATACACAACAACACTATACAAATACACAACAACACAACACAACTACACAGCAACACTATACAAATACACAACAACACAACACAACTACGCAAATACACAGCGACACAACACAACTACACAACAACACTAAACAAATACACAACAACACTACACAACTACAAAGCAACACTACACAACATAACTACACAACATAACTACACAACATAACTACACAAATACACAGCAACACTATACAAATACACAACAACACAACTACGCAAATACACAGCGACACAACACAACTACGCAACTACACAGCAACACAACACAACTACGCAAATACACAGCGACACAACACAACTACGCAACTACACAGCGACACAACACAACTACGCAACTACACAGCGACACAACACAACTACGCAGCTACGCAGCTACACAACACAACTACGCAAATACACAGCGACACAACACAACTACGCAGCTACACAGCAACACAACAACACTACACAACAACACTAAACAAATATACAGCAACACAACTACACAACAACACTACACAACATAATAACACTACACAACAACACTAAACAAATATACAGCAACACAACTACACAACAACACTACACAACATAATAACACTACACAACAACACTACACAACTACACCACAACACAACACAACAACACTAAACAAATATACAGCAACACTACACAACTACACAGCAACACTACACAACAACACAACTACACAACAACACAACACAACACAACTACACAACAACACAACACAACTACACAACAACACAACACAACAACACAACAACACAACACTACACAACTGCATACTCAGCATTACCCCATTAACATCTCAACACAAGGTAGGAAGTACTCATAGAAAGGTGGAGGTCAAAGGGTGCCCATGATGGACGGGCTCTTGCAGAAACTTTGAGAAATGGCACAGATTGGCACTGGCACATGATCAACGAACCTGGCTTCACAGTCTTGAGACGGACGGGCTCCCGAAAGTGCCGGATGACGGCGAGGGTGTCCCGGTTCGTGAGTCCGCTGACGGGGGTGCCGTTCACCTCCAGCAGCACCTCTCCGGGGCAGGGCAACCTGCCCACATGGCACACGAGGGCATCCGACAACACCTGCCCCAGGTGCGGGAAGTCTCCGCGCTCGGCACCGCCGCAGATCTCCAGAACCGAGCCGAGCTCCCCAGTGCTTCCCCAAGACACGGAGCATTCCTGGACTTTACCGGACCAGTGCTTCTTCTTCTTCAGGGTTTTGGACATCTTCAGTCCTTGGGTGTTTCAAACACAACCGGTCCTTGGAGTTCCCTTCAGAGCGCAATGCAGAGCAGTCCCAGATCTTGGAAAACCATCGGGAATGAGAACAAGGAAATGCGCACCAACTGGACTTTATCCCAAAATGCGATCCGTTAGACGCATCCCAACTTTGGGTTGGCAGCAGGATCCGCGCACCTGTTTTAATGACATCAGCGAGCGCCGCTTTCCCGGGAAACGAGGAACAACTGGATCGGGAATGCCCGACAAACAAGGAGAAGCTCCAGCGACCTTTGAGCTCCGCGCGACCGTTCTCTTGGCAACGCAGAGGTGTGACGTTATCACGCACTGATGTTGAACAACTTCACGCACGTTACGCAATCACCCGACGCGGCCGCCGCGAGACGATCAGTGGCGCAAAGTGACGTCGATGCGGAGTGGACGAACCCGCGACAGCCAATCAGAGAGAGGGGGCGGAGTTCGCGCCAAACGTAATGAGACGCATGGGGGTTACTTTGGGCACTTTTGAGGCTGGATTTGTTTTTCATGTTTTAAAATTATTAGTGTTATTTTCATTGGTCAAGATTATTGGAAATATTGATTGGAGGAAAGTTTGGGGTTTTACCCAATGATTGTATTTTTATAAATACAAATAAAGTGATTTCACATAGTTTACAAGTTTACCCTGCCAAGCATTTCTTTTACAAACTTGTTGAAGAAATGTAAATCATTGATTTTTGTACATCACATTTAAGTATACAAAGAGAGAAGTTTCTAGATTTATAAATGGCAAAGTGCTGTCCAATTTCTTCATACTATACCAACGTGTGTGATTTAGTTTTATTTTATTTTATTTTATTTTATTTTTATATTTAATAAATGGAAAATGATCATACTGGTTAAGTTTAATATTCATCTTTGTAAATCTTGTGAAAAACGTATTTTTTCTGTTGTACTTGTCTAGCTGGTAGATACATAGATAGATAGATAGATAGATAGATAGATAGATAGATAGATAGATAGATAGATAGATAGATAGATAGATAGATAGATAGATAGATAGATAGATAGATAGATAGATGTTTTGTTTTATAAGTTTATTTATACATTTATTTTTTTTAATCTGCAGTTTATGTACTTATTTTCATAGTACATCTTACTACTTGTTATATTTTTATGTACACACTCTGCATTTTTTGTATGTGTTATTAAATTTATATAAAAAAACTTTCATGAAAAAAAATCATCAATAAAAAAAACTTTTAAAAACAATAAAAGTGAAGGTATAACAGTGTTCGCTTTGTATTAATGTTGACAAAAACACAGGTGGGATTTTATGCATCTGTCATGAACTGTATGATTTACACCACCTGTTGCACAAATGTTTGCTGAACATTTATATTTGCATAACTGTGGTGTTTCATAATATTAATGTATGCAATGTATCACCAAACATTCTCCTTAGTGCAGGATAAATATTTTCTGTATGTGACAAAACATTATAAAATAAAACAACATTCATTTCCGGATGTAAAAATGATTTGATGTAGTATGATGGTGCCATCTGCTGTTATAATCTATACTAGAACATTGTTTATTACTCTTTCTATGGCATGTTACCTGTTGATAGAATACACCTGAATCAGTAGGAAATTAAAAACATGATTTTTCGAAAAATTCTAAATAAAATAGTTGTTGCCGGTTTATAGTTTGTGTTGTGATTGGATTTCACCAAGCTGTTACACAAATGTTTGCAGAATTTTTACAAACATCACACCGTGGGTCAAAAGTTTGGTGACAATTGAGTCAAATGTTTCTCAAAAACTGCTGTTGGTCTGAATGTGTATGCCTCATTTTAATCATATTAAATAATATTAAAGAGAGGAAAAAAGCATCTCGGTATAAGAGCTTAAGAAACTATTTGATATATGATAAGAAAACATTTCTGCACATTCAAGTCAAAAGTTGATCAAAAATGTGTTCATAAATTGTTGGTCATATTCCCATGCTTCCTTTTGTTTTAATTCAGAATAAGTTAATAAGAGATGATGTTTCCAAACTTGACCGGTGACCTGTACTAGTCTAAATGGTGTGCTGTGTATTGTGCTATTTGTATGCATTACATTTTTAACAATATGTAAGAAGAATCCCCTCTCTCCCCACACACACTTAAACCAACAACTACTCTCAATAGTTAAAAAGGTTCATAACACAATGCTCATGTCAAAAGTTTAGTGCTTTGTTCGAGTCAATCATTAACTGAAGCGAGCAGTCACCCTCACGGTCATTGTTCTGAAAGTCAAAATAAATCCAGTTAGGATTCAACATAGAAGTGGAGATATGGAACTCACCAGTAGTGCTCACAAAAGGAGGAATCCTTTTGCCATCTTCATCCTATAAGGAAAGAAAGGTAAGGATGCTCTGTGTGTTGATGTCTTCTCACACAACATAGAAGGCCTGCAAGTTTATTGTACTTAATAGTTGGAATGTGAAGAATGCTTTGAACAAAATTCACCTATTGAATTGATGTGTAAAGAGTATAATAGATAAAAGCATGTATGTTTGTACTGTACAACAATGTTAAAATGAGAATAATAACATATGATGGACTTTCTGATTCAGTTCTTGTCTTTTGTCAGTTGGAAATGGGAAAGTTACACATGGCAGTACAGGTCCAATGCAACAGCTCCTCTGAGACATTCTGTTGTACGTCTAAGTCTGCTTTTCGCTCAGTGATACCTAAAACAAGTGCAATTTAAAATTCCATGTCTAGAGACAAAGAAATTGAAGCCTGACCTTTCAAATACATGTTCACATTTTCCATAGCATTAAATGATATATTAAGTGTATTGTGTTCATTTTGTGTGTGTGTGTGTGATGGATAGATGAGGAAGGGACAGGTCCGCTTGCCCTCATCATTATTCCAAGCTTGCTTGCTCTGAGCACGCTGATACTTGTGTCTCTAATAATACGGAGCTTTGTGAGAAAAAGATATCAGACCAGATCTGACCCTCCAAGGGAAAATGGTACGAGGGAAAAGTCTCTACTGATTTTTTTTATGTGGTTTGATAAATACAAAAAGACAGTTATGTTAACTTGATAAAATCTTTTAAAAATATTAAAAAGGTTATTTAAATATTGCAAAACTCATTATTTTCTCTTGAATGTACAAATATTTTTATTTGATAATTATTCATTATTTATTTGGGAAATGTATATTTGTAACATGCACCAATATTTTGGTAAATTCTAATATATATTTGCGTGAATTCATTTTTTTTCTTACTTACACATACACAAAATTTAAACAGTATATTTACTTTGTTACAAATGTTTAACTTCTTTGTATAGATTGTTTCACGTTAAAACACAATAATTTTTTGCAGTGGATTGTCTTTAAGTAACCTTGATCACAAAAAATTTTGTTTTATTGTTTTGTGTAGCTCTTGCTGTTTCTTTGTTGTATAACATCTGTTGTATAACTCTCTCACAAGGGGAGCCTGTAACCTTGAACACAGAATCTAGGACTCCACAACCTGTTCAGGATGCACTGGGTCCATGGGAGATTCCTGCTCAGTGCGTCCTGGAGGAGGTAGAGGTCTTTCAAATGGGCCGCTATGGACCGATCTGCAGGGGTCAGCTGAGACAAGAAAACTTATCCACTGCTGTAGTGATCAAAACTCTAAAAGGTAAAGAAAAAAAAGGTTTTCAGACAAATAATCTCTCACTATTTAGTGCATTAAAAAAAATTTTTCTAAAATGTTTCCACCAAGGAAATGGCTCCCATAAATCTTCTACCACATACTTTGATTTTTTAATATACTACACACTACCTGTCAAAAGTTTCAGAATACTTCCTCACCAAGCACCTTCTTAAGGTCCTAAACCATAAGATACTTTTTAAAGAGTTTTAAAGGACTCCCCATCTATTTGATGCTCATATAAACTGTTCTTTCTTTACTATTCAATTGTAAAATTCTATGTCAAATAAAATCTTGCTAATTTATTTTTATCTCTTGAAAATATTTTAATATAATTCAAAATATATCACTTAACCAGTAGTGTAGTTAATGCAGATTTTGTTCTTTCTAAAGTAAATATTTAGTTTAGTCAATTTAGTCAATTTAAAAAGATCATCAATTTAAATGATTTTAAAAGAACTATAAGTATATATGTATATTATAGTATATTTTCAAGTTGACTGTTTTTCCTTATAAGCACAAAATAGCATTTTTAATTGAAAATGTAAAGGGATGGTTCGCCCACAAATGAAAATTTTATGATATATTTAATTGATTTCGCATATATTTGTCTGATTGAACACAAAGAGTATACAGAATTTATGAAAACATGCAGATCCAGGCCCCTTTGACTACCATTTTATTTTTTTCTACTACAGTCATCAATGGTACCCCAGAAATATCAATTGTTAACATTCTTCCAAATATCTTACTTTGTGTCCAACCGAATAAAAAAGGACATTTATAACAGAATTTTCAGATTCTACGAACTATCAGTCTAAGAATTGCAGATTGTGGTGATGCTGAATGCAATTTTAACATTTCAGACAGGTCTCTTCAACATGAATCTAAAGAGTTTGTGGACATGGTTCTGTTCCATGCATCTATAAGCAAACATGAGAACATAGTGAAAATGTTATTCTGCCAAACACATCGGACACCCATGTACCTTATTTTGGAGGCCATCATTCCAGGGAACCTTTTGTATTTCCTTTGGAGTCTACGAGAGGTAAAATAATTACAGAGGGTTTGCACATTCCAAAAGTCTGATCTATGACATCTGATTCTTATTAAACAGGGCAGACCTGATAACCTGCAGGATTTCTCCGAGAGATCTGTTTATACGGTAGCTAAACAGGTAGCAGCAGGTCTGGTGAGTCACCTGTGAATTGACCATGTTAACTGAACATATATAACATATATATGAAGTCATACAGATTATGCATTTTCTTTCATTCAGGACTACCTTCACTCATATCACAGAATTCTACATGGGGATGTCGCAGCCAGGAATATTTTAATTGGATCGGGGTTCTCTGTAAAAGTCTCTGGATTGAGCCTAGCTTTTAGGAGCCGGCTTAAACAAACCACAGATGAAGATAATGTGCCATTAAAATGGCAAGCTCCAGAGCGAATGATGAGGCTTCCCCTAACAGACAGGAGTGATGTGTAATTATATCACCTTGTTATATCTAATACGAAAGTCTAATATTGAATTATTGGACCAATATTGAATGTCCACCCAAAAGATGTTCTCTTGCTCTTCCAGATGGTCCTTCGGAATCTTGCTATATGAGTTGATAACTCTTGGTAATATTATTTTTAACATTAGACTTACACAAGCATTCCCATATTACACATAACTTCCTTTTGCTTTAAAAGGTTCTCCTCCCTATCCTGATCTGGAACCATCAGAAATCCTTCCCCACAAGTTAGCCCATTACAGAATAAAACGACCTGAAAACTGTGGGGCTGCATTGTAAGCTTTCTTTCTTATTTGTCAATTCATTCCCAGACGCTGATGATAAAATAACAAACTCATCCAAACATTTCTTGCAGATATGACCTTATAAAGTATTGCTGCATGTGGAACTTCAAGGACCGGCCTGTGTACTCGGACATTATAAGACTTCTGGATTCTTATGCTTACATCGCAGACACAAAAGCTCTTTCTTCTGCACAGCCTATAGACATCTTTCAATACAGGAGGAAAGCAGGCTTGCCACTTAATATATCAAAATAATACTCATTAAGATCTATTAACTCTATCATCATTTAATCTCCTGTGACATTATTGGAGGCCTGTGTTGGATGCCTTATTCTGTGGAAAAGAAAAGATGTTTAATCAATGAGGCCAATGGGATAATTTCTCTGTTTAAAAAGTGTTTTGTTGATATTTTTGTTTTTATAATAAACATTATAACAAATATCAAAGTTCATATTTGGGTGAACACATATTTAAAAGCACCAATAGATGTCGACATATTCCCTGAAACTATTAAAGGAAACCAATAAAAAGTATTAAACAGCAGCCACTAGGGTGACTTTTAATTAACTTTTAACTTTTTAATGAATCTTTTATCTACTGCTTAGTATTCGTACTGTACTAGAAAAAATATTATATTTTAATTATATTAAAAAATTATATATTTTTGCATGTTAACAAAGCAGTTTAAACCTTTCCTAAATATAAGCAAAAATTATATATTAATAATAACAATAACAATAATAGTAATAATAATAATAATAATAACAATAATAATAATAATAATAATAACAATTATAATTATAATAATGATAAAAATTCACTTTCCACGACATCAACCTTTGATTTTCCAATTTTTGGAACATATTTATTTATTTATTGACATTTGAGCCTGAATTTTACAGATCTAATGTTGACTTCATACATTCTTCATACATATTTTATTCATCGTGGTGCAGCAAAAAATAAAGTTCATTTTATAAAGCGTTATACTGGGACATTACAAAATAAAATGCATTTTTATTTATAAAAATTAACCTCAAGTGGTGCACATAAAGAAAACAATGCCTCAATATTGTTACATTGTTTCTATTTTCTCTTTAAACCCAGAAACGTGTTTAAAAACAACTAAAATTACTCAATAAATCCGTTTTTATTATATTCTCTGTATTTTTCGGAATTGGGAGTCACCTATTAGAAGTGTTACGGTACAAGATAAATGGTTCACAATGGAAGAATGGAAAGCCAACGAAACAGAAACTGCGCCGCCATTTTGTAGTTTCTTCTTAATACGCCTACACTGTAACGCAGTTAAAAAGAACTACAAGACCCAGAAGCCATCGGTGTTGCTATAGGGGCTCCCCGCCGGAATTTAAAGAGCAAAGATGGAGGGAGCCAACAATGTCGAAAAATTATTTACAAGTCAGAAGGAATGACCATAAAGTTCACAGAACTAGTCGGAAAGTTGGAAATATGAATGAAGTTTATGAGAGCAGAACGTGACACAGCAATATTAAATGGTTAACATGTTAATTGAAATAACTGTTGAATAAAATGCAGCTTTATGTGCTGTTTGGGTTCACTCGTGTCAAAAAATCCTTTTAGAAATTTAGTTTATCCCACGTGATCCTTTTTGATTCTTAAAATTCTGTGGGAAATGTATGTTTATATATGTGTTATGAAAATCATATAGAAAGGATTTCAAAAGTTTTTTTTTATAAACCATATTTCTAAATACTCTTATTTTTTTTTTTAATTCTTATAAGAATCCAGAACAAAATTTTTATAAGAATCCAGAACAGAATTCTTATTAGAATCCAGTAAAAAATTCTTATTAGAATCCAGAACAAATTTCTTATTAGAATCCAGAACAAAATTCTTATTAGAATCCAGAAAAAAATTCTTATAAGACTCCAGAACAAAATTCTTATTAGAATCGAGTTCAAAATTCTTTTTAGAATCCAGTACAAAATTCTTATTAGAATAGAGTACAAAATTCTTATTAAAATCCTATAGGAATGGTTCCAGAATATGATAGAAATTCTTTTAACAATCCGAAACAAATTTCATATAACAATCCAGTAGGACTTTTTGACAAGTGTCTTCCTATTGTAGGCATTATGTGAACTATGAACTGTTTTGATTTTATTTATTGGTCTCCGGACCATCTATAAACAGAATTTTAAACTCAAATTCAAAGTTCATTACTTAAAAACTAAATGAAGAAAAAAAAATCTAGGAGCGAGAGTGGTTTTAAACGGGATCGGGATGGGACAGGATCATTTTTAAACATTGGTCTTGGAGTGGGACTGGACATCAGTGTAAATCCACTTCCGTCTCCTCTACTCTAAATCTACCTCATGGAGTAGAAGTTATAACTCATACAGAGTTGACTGTCTTTAAAAGTTGTCATTGTTCTCATAAAGAGACATAGTGAGACAAACTAGTGGACTGGATCTAAACCTTACATTTGTAGGATTTCACATTTTTTAGGCATAGTCACAGTTGGATCAATCAAATCTTAATACTTCGGGGCAATTGAGATTTTCAGATTACACCATGTGATATTTTCTTGATAATGACAATTGCCGTTTATTTGAAAGGCCCATGAAATTGGTGTAACATTAGTGTGATATATGAGTATTTTATAGAGGTCACATATTAACCAGCATTAAATAAACAAAAATGATGGTGACCGCTACCTTAATGTGTATTGTAAGTAATCTTTTTTATATATAAAACGATTCAAATTATTACAGTTTATTAAATGCAATGTTTGGAAAGGCAGATGGTTTGATTATTTTAAGCTTTAATATGGGTCAATAGCTAACCGGTTTAGAATTTTCTTTTTTTAATCAATAATCCAGGAATTAGATGTCTCCAGTATGCACATAAAACACTTAAAACTTGTTCTGATCTACTTCAACAAAAACCAAAAGCAGCAATTTTACAAAAATATAAATTCCACAGCAAATATCTGTCTTTCATGCCTCTTCGGATTTGATTCAGTGCAGACAAACTTACATTCATAGCACCCTGCAACCCAGTCAACCTCTGTTTCATGAGACATGATAACTTTCAAACAGATGTCAATATGTGTACAGAGGTTATTCCCTCTTTCTTTTCCTTATTGAATAAACAACAGCAGCTAAAGATCCATTTATTAGGGCATGAGATACTGTATACCACCCCAAACTAAAATAATTTCAATAAAAAGATGTTTCCAAATCAGTTTGATTTTCAAACACACCGTGGGTTCCAAAAAGCTGCCCAGTCTTCCTCAGCTGAGTTTTCCTTTAGAAAGCGCTGTTTCAGGCCACACATCTTCACACTTTAGAGCTCCACAGAGTTGTTGGAAACAAAAGGTAGGAAACGGACCATAACAAGTAGTAAACACATGCTGGGGGGAAGGAGGAGCAAAACACCATGGCAATTCCTGTGGTACGAGAATAAAAAGAGACATATTTTATTGGTTCAGTTATCAAAATATACCATTCTGCATACTAATAAATATTTCACTTGGCATCGGGTACACAAGGATATCTCCTATCTTGGGTCAAAGGTTGATAAGACCTGACACAATCAGATATCATACAGCATGTTGTTAAACATCTTAAATCTTCCTTCACAATTGACCGACAACAGACAAAAGAAAGGCATCTTTCTCAAAGTTTTCTGTGAATAAATCTATAGACAGCTTTAGAAATTTTTTAGAAAAAGTTTTTTAGAAACATTTTTAGGGCCCTTTAGGGTTTGTTGCCAAAGTTCTTATTTTGTACAGTATATTCAACCAAAACCCCCAAAAAGTATGCCTTTAGGGAAATGAAACCGGTTGGGCCTAAATTCTAACTTGCGGTTTTGTTCGCCAAAAAATGTATCATCTCTGCTGTACTGTGTCAAAGGAATAGTTCACACAAAAACAAATATTCCGTCATCATTTCCTCTCCTTTGAGTTCAAAGATCATAAACTTCATTGTTTTGATGAACACAGAAAAATATATTTGGAAGAATGCCTGTTAAAACAGTTTTTGGACCCCATTGACTTTATTTGTTCTGTTTAACACAAATGAGATATTGTGAAGATGAAAGGACATCAAAATGTTATTTTGATTTTTATATGACATGGCCGTCAGTAGGGTCCAAGAGCTGTTTGTAAGCATTTGTCCAAATATATGTCTCTGTGTTCAACAAAGAAGAAACTAGGGAGTGAGCAAATTCATGTTCAGTTTTCATATTTGGTTGAACTATCCCTTTAAACAATCCTCAGAGTATTTTTTACCTCCAATGTAGACCACCTTCTTCCAGGCCTGAGACTCCAGTACTCGATCATGAGGGTAGAAGGTCTGGCTTACCATGAACGGAATCATAGCTATTGCTATGATTCTCAACACCACCATATTTCCTCCAGTTAACAAAGAAACACAAGCTAGAATGGCAGATGAGTAGATGCATGGTAGACCACGATACATAAAGGGAATTCCTGGGAAAAACAGACACACTTCTAGACAAATTCAGCTAATATGACATTTCTATTGTATGTTCTTGAACTTATATTTATTACATATATATAACATGTTTGTAGTGTGCATGTATTTCAAAGAATACCAGTATAAGTTTCTCACCACTAGAGAAGAAGCAGAGACGAACAAACACCGACAGCACGTAAAACATGCACAGGATATTATCCAGCAGACTTGGTGTCCTTAAAAGTAATGATGTTGCTATTCCAAATGTTGTAAAATCAGCAAAGTCATCCAATTTTGCACCTGGGATACACAACAAATAAACACACAAGATTATCCCCAGTGAGGTGGGGAGGTATGTTTTCATTGGCTTGTGGGTGTTTGGCTGTGGGCCTGGAATGTCAACAGCATGGTGAAAAATGAGAACAATGTCAGATATGCAGGAGGTTCAAAACATTGGGATTAAACAGACAATCGATGTGTGAGCCACTGCATTAGGCCGCTCATCATAAAATGACTGTTCAGTTGACACAACACGGACCGGGAGAAAAATAACACCTGGCGGTGAGGTCATGCAGAACAATGGAGTGGCAAACAAAGCTCAGGAGGACAAATGACATGGCATTCTAATAGCTATTTGAGGCAGCTGGTTGGACTTGAGTATCAGCACACAATCACATGATTTCACAGACTAGAGAGTTAGATGGTTTGTTTGTTCAATTTCGAAAGAAAAAAAAGCTTTTTTTCAGCTGAACAAAAATGAAGATATTTTTAAAAATGTGTCTCTGGGGTTTGGTGTCCATATAATGAAAACCAATTTTCATTTCATTATTCTTCGGTTACCAGCATTCTTCAAAATATCTGATTTGTGTTCCGCAGTAGAAAGTAAGTTATACAGGTTTAAGGTTGTGTACATTTAAATGTAGTACTGTTCTAAAGTCTGAGACTTTTTAATCCCCAATAGGTCAGTTCATATTATTTTGAGTAGTGTGTCATTATAAAATATGAGTTTACATTCCTTAACATTCATTTAAGCACTTTTTGGATTTTTTTTAAATCCAGTGGGTTTTTTTATGCGCACCAGCTGTGGGACAAAAGTCATGATGTGGGGTAATCATTTTATTCATTTATTATTACAGGATAAAAACAGCAAAAAAAACTTCAAAAAAATCAGACACCTACCAGGTTTGCAACAATACTTTGGCTCTCACCGCAAAGTACTGCAAAATCACATTCTCGCTGGATTTTTATAAATAATGGCAAATAGATATCTCGAAATGTAAACTCATACTTTAATGTTTAACAGTTTCTATTGAAACACCTATTTTAACAATTAAAAGAATCTAAGGACACTTTTTTGTTTTTAAACTGTGTTCAAGACTCAGTTTTGTCTCCATTTGATCTTCAGAACACTCAGTGTTACTCACCCAGTGCAGAGCAGGCATTAAGTTGCCTAGCAACGGCTCCATCTGCCAAATCCAGTAGGTACCCGATCAGGACCAGCCAGCATGCGGTGTGATGATGCCTGCAGATAACATTATTGATGAGATGGTAACTTACAAAACCAAATTTCTTACAAAATGTGTAAGAAAATAAGCTTAAATTGCATTAAGAGCACATTCAGTCACACAAGTTCTACATTTTCAGATGAATTTCTAAAGTCACAACTATCAGATAAATACCCGTTGAGACTGCAAAGAATTGAGGCCATTCCCATGACCAGGTTGGAAACAGAGAGAGCATTGGCAGCATTTCTGCGAGCAAACTCCTTTAGATGTACCCAGTTAGCTTTTTCATTCAGGAGCAGTTTGTTTGCATCTTGGAAAAACGCTGGAACCGAGAAGAAACATCCGCAATTACACAAGAGTTTCCATTGTGTCAGTACATAGCCTGGAGAGTTCGGGCTATGTGACAGTAATATAAAGAAACTACTGACTACTGGATTAAAGATATTCCAACCTGCTACACTTACACAAAAAAATTAAAACTAAATTCAATTTCGGGAATATAACATGAGAAACTATAAAGTCATATACATTATATACAGAAAACATAACCTGCGGATATAAACTCTGTTTCAAGCTTCCCTAAAAGTAAATAACAACAAACACAAACAAATAGAAAACGGTACAGATATTTCATATGGAATAATAATTGAACAACTAAAGTAATTTTTTATTAATAATACTATTCCAAAACCCCACACAAATTTAACTGCTATCTTTAACTATTTCATTCATAGCAAATGTAAAACATTTATGTACACTATAGATAATAAAAACTATTTAACTAGATGCTATTTTTGTCCATTAAAAAAGCTCAAAACATCCTGGTGTAAGAAGTCCGCTTTTACCAAAAGAACACAATACTCACCCTTTAACCGTTATATTCGAAACAGTTCAATATCATTGCAAATAACATCCTTATATAACAACGTCATTTTAAATCGTACAGAGATCTCCGGTAAAGGGCTGTTATTCATTCACAAAGTAGAAGTCACATTGATCTACAACTATTAGAGCAGATCTGTAAACTCACAACCAGGTCACTAGGAAAAACATGTTTACACCGACACAATTCCTGTTTGTTTCTATCCCATTCAAATCGGATCTTTGGGATGCATTGTCCACACTCTTATTTGTGAATTTTGAGCATGGTTGTGATTTTTACACTGTATCTAGTTCGGTTGTAATAGTAGTGGCATGGGAATCTGCTTGTTGCCAAATGACACTTTGATCCAACAAGTGAATTGCCCTCTGTTCCTTTGCACATGTGACATCTAACAGAGCTTTACTCTTTAGAACACTGACCCAGCATTAAGTGTGATTTGTATTATTAGTAAGTGCTATAATTAAGTTATACTAAGGGAAAGTTCACCCAAAATAAAAATTCACCCTCTTGTCATTTCAAACCTGTATGATTACTTATATAACACAAAATATTTCCAACCTGATATATAAAGTAGATATTTTGAAAAATGTTGGTAACTACAACCTATTTGCATTTGTTTTCATAGAGAACAAATGAATAGCTGCCAATGATCTTCGCTTACCAACTTTCTTTAAAGTACCTTCTTTTGTGAATGAAAGTCATACAGGTTTGTAATGAAAAGGCAATATTTGGAATAAAATAGATGTAATGTTTTGTAAAACAATTAACAAGGATAAAAAGTGCTTAATTTTGAAGATTTTTAATTAAGTAAATATGCTGTACATTTTGTGTTTATGCAAGTAAAAAAAATAAATCTGATTTACTTTCAAAAATGTGGGAGTATTTTACAAATATACACTTAATATACAGTATATTGTTACATTTTACTTGCATAAACATACAAAATATTTGTACATTTTAAAGAAATTAACTGTCAGATTTTTAATATTTTCCACAGTTTTTAAAAGATTTTATCAAGTTAATATTTTTTTGATATTTACTTAACCCCATTAACTATTTTTTTACAGTGTAGACTATGACTTCAACGGCGCAGGAACACACCTAAGATAAGCCCGGTGGCCATAAAGTGATCTTCAGAAAATGCCAGGCAATCATGAAATCCTTTATTTTACAATTAATGCATCTGTCTTTGTCCCTTCCATAAGAAGTCATGTTTTTATAAACATCCTGTCCTATTTTTAAAGAGCATATAGAAAATGTTGGGAGACTAAGCATTACATGTCATTAAAACACAACGCTAGGATGTTTTGTTAAAATTCAAGTGCTTGAGATTGTTGCTTCTGAAACGCTGCAGAGATTTTCAATGAAGTAAGACAAAGAAGTAATTGTCTTGGGATACACCAGTGAGCATCACTCTGGAGACAATCAAACAGTGTAATTTATGTTATATTCATTCAATAAACTCTCCAATCTGTATTCAAATTCTTGCTTGAAGATATTTAAACATTTTGATTTTCAAAGGATACTTTGTTATTAGTGTGTATGACACGTCCACCGTTTGTTCTTCTTGTTCACTGTGAAATAAGCATACTGTACTTTTAACCCTGGTCATGTGCTGCTTTTCTTTTAGGTCAGGGGAGCATGCAAGAAAACCGTGCACAATGTTTTTCACTTATGCAAATTAAGCTTACTACTAGAATATTTTATTATTGCCGAGCATTTACATAGACATGAAAAAAGTTCAAGTCAAAGTTGGAGTTCCTACTATTGCGCTTTGTACCCTGAACTTGATGTGATTCCAAAGCCGGTCGATTTCAAGCCATTCTTCATCTGAAAGAAAACAGTAAATGAGACACAGCACATGCCAACACACATTACATTATTCTTTCAGGGGAACTTTCTTTTTACAGTAGATTAGGTTATGTTTGTTCCTAAAGGTATAGATGTGCAAACAACGGTTTCGGGGGTAGAAGTCAGGATGGCAAATTATGTGTATAAAACATATTAAACCTGTCACACACTTACTAGTCGATAACACTAGTAGTAGAGTTCAAAATACATTTTACTTTGTCCAAAGCGTAAGAGAATGAAGTGACAGAATTCAGGTGAACTTTGGAAACACCTGCTTTGCTGGGGGACAGCAAGTATCGACGGGAAGTTTCTTGTATTTTATAAAAAATGGCGCATCCAATAAATTTTCCATCTGTTCCACATGACAGAAGCCCAGACTGACAAGATTGTCTTTCTGAAACAAGGTTTAAATACATTGGAAACATAGATGCTCAAGTTGTATAACCTGTTTAGAGAAGATCAAAGAAATAATGTATGGAACGTATAATGCCACAATAGTTACAGTGGCCAATTTTTTTTAAATATCTACAAGACAGCCCTATACTACTTTAAAAATCACTTTAAATCAGTATATCATGTTAATTCTACTATTAAACTTACAACTACAATAAAAAAAATTGTATAGACATTTTAAACACTACTTCTAACTGACACATGAAAAACTACTACTGTATGAGGAGAAACAGCAGCATAGAAATCTATAATAGAAGTTTGACTTTTGATCTACATACCAGTTGTTGGAGTAAGGAAGATCATGTTGGTCTCCGAATGTCTTCAAGAATAACAGCACTGCAACTAAATCAATATAAAACTAAAATTTACAAAAGGCCATCAGAATAATAAAATGCAATTGTAATTATTGATTTTCAAACCATAATGCAAAATATTACTTTTTTATAATAGTTTCTGTGTTTTAATTTACCATCTTTATCTTAGTAAGATAGAAAAAATATAGTAAATTACACGTTGCCTTTGTATTTTTATGTAGAAAACCCAATAATAATCAATAATAATCAATCAGCCTAAAAATAATAATAACATTATTCAAATTTTAATCATAAGGGACCATAGTACGTAATTTCCTATTTTAATAGTGGATAATGGGTTTGGAGGGTCAATTAAAGCATTTTTTAAAACTTGATATTTTTAAGGCATATTCTCACACTTACTATTTATCTAACTTAGTTTAAATGCTTCTTAATCATCTATATATATATATATATATATATATATATATATATATATATATATATATATATATATATATATATATATATATATATATATATATAGTCATGTACAGTACATAATGTAAGTTGGACATGTATTTTGTCAAGGATGTCCTATTCGGGGTCCATCATATTTGGGGTCCATCATATTTGGGGTCAAACATATTTGGGGGTCCATCATATTTAGGGGTCCATCATATTTGGGGGTCCATCATATTTGAGGGTCCATCATATTTGAGGGTCCATCATATTTAGGGGTCCATCATATTTAGGGGTCCATCATATTTGAGGGTCCATCATATTTAGGGGTCCATCATATTTGAGGGTCCATCATATTTGAGGGTCCACCATATTTGAGGGTCCATCATATTTGGGGGTCCATCATATTTGGGGGTCCATCATATTTAGGGGTCCATCATATTTAGGGGTCCATCATATTTGGGGGTCCATCATATTTGGGGGTCCATCATATTTGGGGGTCCATCATATTTGGGGGTCCATCATATTTGGAGGTCCATCATATTTGGGGTCAAACATATTTGGGGGTCCATCATATTCGGGGGTCCATCATATTTGGGGGTCCATCATATTTGGGGGTCCATCATATTTGGGGGTCCATCATATTCGGGGGTCCATCATATTTGAGGGTCCATCATATTTGGGGGTCCATCATATTTGGGGGGTCCATCATATTCAGGGGTCCATCATATTTGAGGGTCCATCATATTTGGGGGTCCATCATATTTAGGGGTCCATCATATTTGAGGGTCCATCATATTTGGGGGTCCATCATGGTCCATCATATTTGGGGGTCCATCATATTTGGAGGTCCATCATATTTGGGGTCAAACATATTTGGGGGTCCATCATATTCGGGGGTCCATCATATTTGGGCGTCCATCATATTCGGGGGTCCATCATATTTGGGGGTCCATCATATTTGGGGGTCCCTCATATTTGGGGGTCCCTCATATTTAAGGGTCCATCATATTTAGGGGTCCATCATATTTGAGGGTCCATCATATTTGGGGGTCCATCATATTTAGGGGTCCATCATATTTGAGGGTCCATCATATTTGGGGGTCCATCATATTTGGGGGTCCATCATATTTGGGTTCAAACATATTTGGGGATCCACCATATTTGGGGGTCCATCATATTTGGGGGTCCATCATATTTGGGTTCAAACATATTTGGGGGTCCATCATATTTAGGGGTCCATCATATTTGGGGGTCCATCATATTTGGGGGTCCATCATATTTGGGTTCAAACATATTTGGGGGTCCATCATATTTAGGGGTCCATCATATTTGGGGGTCCATCATATTTGGGGGTCCATCATATTTGGGGTCAAACATATTTGGGGGTCCATCATATTTGGGGGTCCATCATATTTGGGGTCAAACATATTTGGGGGTCCAACATATTTGGGGGGTCAAACATATTTGGGGGTACAATTTAAAACCCCCTGTTGTAAGTCAATCAGTATTTCCTAAACATATTCTAATCCCAATTTAAAAAGAAATTAAATTACAAAATTAATTTTAGCATTAACACAAAATGCAGCTCTGGACTGGATCCCAGGTATCGAGAATAATAAGTATAATATCAACTTGGCATAGCATCTTCAAACGCAACCAACGCAAACGTTCGACGCATGGAACTGCGCAGAGGAAATACAGCATGACATCACAGCTCCGCGATAACCAACGAGAGTCTCGTTTCGAACACTCCCACTGCCTCAGCACCACTATTACGTCACGCAGCCAGTGACGAACCTGCTATTATGAAGTCATATCAACAATACACACTTTCTAAAGATGCAAAAACTCAACAGAGAGGAATAACCACAGAACTGTTGTGAAGCTGCTCACAACATATTTTAACTCATATATTTAAAAAAATAAACAAATAAATGTCCTTCAATTCTGCAATATAAAGTCTCATTAAACATCATAAGTGCTTAACATTCGTGTGATTGGTCTATAAATGTCCACGCACTTACACGAACGCATGAGCAGAAGTGCCTACGCACCTGCTATCTTCACTTATTATAGACACACATTATATACAGTATGGATTTAATGCATGCACTTTATCACACTACATGACATTTTCTTTACTATGGAGCACACAATGGACATATTTTCTTAAAAAAATAAAATAAAAAAAATGATAAAACATAAATGCATGCTTAAAAGTCAAACTCACCTTCTTTTATAACAACAAGCTCTTCGAGTCAAAATAAACGCAGACAGTTTGCCAAACTTCCCCTCACAGACACAATATCTCGTCCTAGTGCTTGGCCAAACCAAAAACCTTCATAGAAGAGAACACTGATCCCAGAGCGGCTGTCAGTCATACACAATGCACGCACTTACCATTTTCAGCGCGTCTCTTTTTAAAGGCGCAGCTTGATTCGCTGGAATTTTCTACCGGAAATGACGCCGACGCACTTCTAGGTCCTTCCATCTGCATCTCATTGTTGTTCATCTTAGACTGTGTGCACGTCGCATGTGACGATGCTGCAACCATTGCAAAAAAATCTGCCATCTCACTTTTTGTGTGGTAAGATAGTTGGAAGAATGCTTGTCACAGTTCTAGAGTACCGTAGAAAGGACAATAAAAGTGGTTGCAAATTACTCCCAGTTGTCCTGCATTCTTCAAAATATCTTATTTTGTTTTCAAAAGAAAGATGCCAAATATTTCCTAATATGCTTTGAAGGATTCATTCTAATTTTCATAAGGGATCCTTATAGGTAACATATTTAAACAGTGTATAATGGGGTTTGAGGGTCATTAACTATAAATAGTGATTCACCCACTCATTGTGATAGTCCTGCCCAAAAATCTGCCAATCTCACTTTAGTGGTAAGAGAAAGATAGTTGGAAGAACGTTGTGATGCATTCTTTAAAATATCTTATTTTGTTTTCAAAAGAAAGATGCAACATTTTTCTTAATATACTTTGAAGAATGAGTTCTAATTTTCATAAGGAATCATTATAAGTAATATCATATTTAAACAGTGTATAATGGGGTTTGAGGGTCATAAACTATAAATAGTGATTCACCCACTCATTGTGATAGTCCTCCCCAAAAATCTGCCAATCTCACTTTAGTGGTAAGAGAAAGATAGTTGGAAGAATGCTTTTTACAGTTCTTGGACCGCAGGGAGTACCGTAGATAGGACAATAAAGTGGTTGCAGATTACTCCACGCTGTGCTACATTCTTCAAAATATCTCATTTTGTTTTCAAAAGAAAGATACACAAATTTTCCTACTATATTTTTAAGAATTCGTTCTAATGTTCATTAGGTATCATTATAAGTAATATCATATTTAAACAGTGTATAATGGGGTTTGAGGGTCATAAACTATAAATAGTGATTCACCCACTAATTGTGATAGTCCTCCCCAAAAATCTGCCAATCTCACTTTAGTGGTAAGAGAAAGATAGTTGGAAGAACGTTGTGATGCATTCTTTAAAATATCTTATTTTATTTTCAATCGAACGATTGATCATTTTTACTACTATATTTTGAAGAATTCATTCTAATTTCCATTATATATCATTATCAGTAATATCATATTTAAACAGTGGATAACGGGTTTGAGGGTCATAAACCACAAAAAGTGATTTACCTCATATTTGTGATAGTCCTCCCCAAAACCCTGCGATCTCACTGTTTAATGGTAAGAGAAAGATAGTTGGAAGAATGCTTGTCACAGTTCTTGGACCGCAGGGAGTACCGTAGAAAGGACAATAAAGTGGTTGCAAATTACTCCACGTTGTGCTGCATTCTACAAAATATCTTATTTTATTTTCAATTGAATGATACATCATTTTTCCTACTATATTTTGAAGAATGAATTCTTATATTCATAAGGGATCCTTAAAAGTAATATTATATTTTTATAGTGGATAATGGGTCTGAGGGTCATAAACCACAAATAGTGGTTAACCACATATTTGTGAAAATCCTGCCCAAAAACCTGCCATCTCAATTAAGTGGTAAGAGAAAGATAGTTGGAAGTTTTGAAGAATGAATTATAATTTTCATAAGGGATCAATACAAGTAACATCAAATTTAAAAAGTGGATAATGGGGTTTGAGGGTCATAAACCATAAATAGTGGATTACCCTATATTTGTGATAGTCCTCCCCAAAAATCTGCCATCTCACTGTACTTTGAAGAATGCTTGTAACAGTTCTTAGACCACAGGGAGTACCGCAGAAAGGAAAATAAAAGTGGTTGCAAATTTCTCCCCGTTGTCCTGCATTCTTCAAAGTATCTTATTTTATTTTCAACAGAGCGATACATTATTTTCCTGTCATAGAAGTTGGTGGGGTCAGAGAGCTGTTTGGTTATTTGGTAATTTGTCTGAATATATTTCTCTTTATTCATGTGTGCGTAAAGGTCTGATTTGTAACAATGCAATGTATTGTGTGCTATTTATTCTTTTATAGTTGCTTTGAGGCCAGTGTAAACTAAAAGCATGTGTTGATGTTTTTCAATTTCAAAACATAGCTTGTACCACATTGCAAATTTAGGAAACACATTGCATTGCAAATAAATGTTTATTCAAAAACAGTATTTGCATTCTTTATAACAAAAGGTTCCAGCTAAAATTGAAAGCATTTGGGATGCTTGTGATTACAGGGTTTAGCAGAAACTCATTGGACATGTGAAACGGACCTTGTAGTCCTGACAGCCCCCTATCTGCTGTTCGTTCCTACAGCCAAAACCATTTAAAGGGTCATATCTGCAAAAATAAGAGCAAAGTATGGTTTTTTATAAACGAGTCATTATACTTTTGCATAATTAACAAAACATCATTGTTTTAGGTATACCATACATTTGGGGTATGAACTCTTAAAAACATCTGCATGATTTTAAATGAAAAGTACATGCTATATTTAAATTCCAATAAATTCCAATAACCATACATTTCAAAAACGTTTTCAGTCGGCATCATCGGGGTCCCGCTTAAAGTTGTGACCTCTATTGCGATGGGCTGGGGACAGGCCAGTTGTGGGCTTTCAACCAAAATATGTGCCAGGGTCTCATAGTCTCCAACACCTCCAGGGCTATCTCGGTCTATCCAGGGTTTTCTACAGGCTAATGCACATGTCAGCTTTCTCATATAAGGTCAAACATTAGTGTTACAATCACATTATGTGACTTGAGCAAACATGAACGAATCACTTACTTGAGCAAAACGCATCTGGGCACAGAAAGCGCACCTTATAATCGGCACACTGCGTTCCTCCTTGGTTGGCATTTACACAAGCGAACCCAGCGGTAGGGTTATACCTGCAAGAGTACAAACAATGACTTTTGACACTATGAAACATGACAAATCTTCATTCGGGACTCTTGGGCCTTACACTTACACTTGAAAAACGTTTCCTGTTTGGGAAGCTGGTTGGCCAGAGATGGTCTGAACCTCTATTCCGATTGGATTAGGACATATTAACCCAGGATACGTAGTAAGAAGATCCGACAAATACTCATAATCTCCACTTCCACCAGGGTTGTCACGGTCAAACCACCGAGTTATACACTCTGAGAAATGTCATGAAATACAAATGTAAAACAAAGAAATGGACCTTAATAAACTTGTAAAACTATATTTGAAGTTTCTTACTTGGGAGGCAAAAACTCTGTGGACATGTAAAACGGACCTTGTAGTCCAGACATGACTGAATCCCATTGACACAGGCAAAGCCCTGCAGAGGGTCAAATCTACAGAAGAGAAAAATCTTAAACGTTAAATGAAAAGGTTAAAAGTAGCTTAAAGATAAAAAACTTTACTATTCTGTAAATACTTTAAAAAATTTTTTTGGGGATGGTTAAATTGTTCGAAGTTGTGTTAAACGCTGTATTAAAAATGACCTGTTCATTTTCTGTTTTATTATACGGATATTTATTTTAAAGATTGAATTTAATTTAGTTCTAGGCAGAATGTTAAATAAAAAAGTAATAATACATACAGAAAAAAGATTATATTATATTATAAATTACTTCAAATTAAAATAATTTTTATAGCATGCTTTTCGGTATTTTATACCAACAGATTTTTTTATAATAATTTAAACATACACTTGAAAAATGCTTGAAGTCTGCTGTATTTGGTTCCCACTGAGGGTTGTGACCTCGATAGCAATGGGATTACGACAGACCAGAAGTGGGTATTCAAACTGAATGTGACCAAGGGTTTCAAAGTCTCCAACACCTCCAGGGTTATCTCGATCTATCCAGGATGACCGACAACCTGATGCAGAGGACAACAGATTTCTTCCTTTCATATGAATTCACTTTAAGACACATTTATTAAAATTGAGCAACAGAACCTTTTGGGTGTTGGGTTTTGTTGATAAATGTATGGTTTGATAAATAGTCGCACATCTATAACTTTAAAGAGTTATTTGTGACTGTCGTTCGTACAGTAAGAGTAGTCACTCACTTGAACAAAATGCTTCTGGGCAGATGAAGCGGACCTTATAGTCAGCACAAACTCCTCCGGCTTGTGCTGCATTAACACAAGCTAAACCCTGGGTGGCAGAATATCTATAAAAGAAACAATAAGGTGAGAATAAAGAACTGTGAACAATTCCTATTTTTGACTATGCTGCAGCATATTAAATGCACTTACACTTGAAATACGTTTGATGCTGAAACACCTGAAACTGTCTGAACCTCAATGTCGATTGGAATAGGACAAATTAACCCTGGATAGAAAATGAGCAGGTCAGCCAAAAGCTCATAGTCTCCCAATCCACCTGGATCATCACGGTCGAACCACCGGCTTGTACATTCTGATAAAACAGCAAAAAAAATATTAGTTGAGTGACAGCAAATTGTTATGAATATTAAGAGGAATTTATCTAAATATATACGATTAAAATTTGTTTTAGAACAAAAATAGCACTTACTTTCAGTGGACACTGAGATATATGCAACTGTGTGTTCAGTAATAAAAAAACAAAGACAGAAATTTACTCAGTAGCTTACAAAGCATCAAAAAATGTAACCTGCTTTTCTAACTTACCTGTAGCAAGAATAGACCAGCTTGCAAACATCTTGAAATATAAAAACAATACATATTCTTTATTGCATTTATTGTTCCAGAATCTTAAATAGAACCTTAAATAGTTAATCAAATAAAGCAGAATAAATAATAGAAAAATAAATGACATTAAAAGATACCAGTAACATACCTTGTTGAACATTATTCAGGTTTTCATTAGTTTTGAGTTGCTAAAAATGAAATCAAATCTGAGATTTTACAAAGAGACAGAATAAGACAGGTTCAATCCATTAGAGCTATGGCTGCATCTTTGAGATGATTGAACAACCTACCTGTGACCTATGTGTGGATATAAGATGAAAGCAAGCTGTTTTAAAGGCTTATGTTGGGCTTTCCCCCAAAAATCTTTTCAGTAAGATTGACCCACTTTCTCAACTTTATGCATTTACCTTCAGCACTCCACCCATCTCTAGCTCACATCTCACCTGTTATGCCCACTCTTTGTATGTGACCTATTAGAGGTTCAGCAATGGATATCAGAATATGACAAACACTTGTTAAAACAGTTGGAAATGTTTAGACAAAAGTATGAATTACTGTTACTTTATGAGTGTGAATATAACTCAGCATATTTAATATTGTATTGCTGAGTTAATTATATTTCTGTAAATGCAGTAATTGTTGTTTGGTATAACACAAATAAATATATTTAAAAGAATGTATTTTATACTTCCATAGTAGAACATTTTTTAAAATGGTAGTCATGTTTTTTGTTCTCCAACATTTCTTTTGAGTTCAACAGAAGAAAAAACACAATATGTTCTAACACAGTAGTCATTGTTGCCCAGAAATATCAGTAACTCTTAAAAGAATTTTCACTTTTGGCAATCCTCTTTCAAGTCAGGTTGTAATGATGATCTAGAACATGTTATAGTTTTCATTCTGTATGCACAAAAGTCACTAGATTTTTTCAAAACTATAAAGTTAAATCTAAGCAGAGAGTACACAATAGAGCTTTTGTAATCCCACATGTTATGCATTACAAAGCAAAAACAGGCCACAGACACACACAAAGACTTTTTCAAGCTATTCTGTTTGGCCCATTTTGAAGGCATTTATTAATGTATGCATTCCTATCATCTTTCACTTTTTAATAAAGGTACAACAGGAAAAAACACGTTAAAATATTGGGAATTCAATCTAGTGCCCTGCTTACTATATAAATATGATATTTGCACAAAGATGTTAGTAGGACACTAGATTGAATTCCCAATATTTTAACGTGTTTTTTCCTGTTATATATATATAAATAATATAAGTATATGCACACAGCCTAATTATCCAACCATGATGAAATGCATAACCTTAATATGCAAGTACGAATACTCTCCGATAGTGATCCAGCATCCTGTTTTGATTCAAAAATTTGACAGTAGTTTATAGAACTAGACCAGACACCAGTTTTAAAAATGCTTTATTCAAATCTGTGTTATCCCAAAACTAATCATAGATTAAAAAAATCTCTAATTCAGGCAAAAGATCGCAAACATTGATAGGACAGTGTATGGACAGAGATTACATACAGTATAATTTGATAATAGCATGAGAGTTTCCATGGAGAAGATTTGATTGTTTAACGGTTCATTGGTTTACAAACGGTATGACTCACTTTCTTTTGTAGAACCCAAAAGAGGATATTGTAAATAAACAATAACAACACATGACATTTTGACTTCTGTTGTACAGACACATGACACATTTTTCAAAATATCTTTTGTGTTCTACAGACTAAAGAGTAGAATGCACATTTTAAATGACATGAGTGAAGCTTGGTGAATATATGAATTTCACCCTTTAAACTAATCACACCCGAAATATAAGGAAGTATAACAGGACAACAGTCAACTTGTCACCATTATAGATCATAATATCAAGATTAATCGTGCAAGTAAATGTCAGTTGTAATTATATTTATTCCCTGTAATATATTCTTCATTCACTGGATGTATTGATGTATTGTTTAGGAGATGGAACATTACTAGCAAAATGTCTGAGGACATGTGAAGCGGACCATATAGTCTTCACAAGGCAGGCCTTGCTGTTGCTCATTGACACAGGAAAAGCCTCGGATTGGGTCATTCCTGCCAAAAAACATCAAATGTCTGTATGTTCTATAGGTAAACACACTTTACGTTGTGTATTTGACATCACATCAGTTATGCTTAAAAATGCAACTATAGTTATTAATACAAACAAATAAAATACAACATAGATAACCATACACTTAAAGGGTTTCAAAATAAATAAAATTACCCTATACAATATAATCAAATAAATATATGTACCAAATTAAATCACTTTTGTATTTATGGACTTTCTTAAATACTCTGTATTGCAATTGTTTTACTTACACTTGGAAGATGTTTCCAGTTTTGTAAGCCGATTTTCCAGAGATGGTCTGAACCTCAATTCCAGTTGGATCAGGACATATCGATCCAGGATTCTCCCTTCGAAGATCCAACAACAGCTCATAATCTCCATTTCCACTGGGATCATCACGATCAAACCACTGGGTGTTACATGCTGAAATATCATCAAAAAAATCATAACACATCATATAAAACTTGTGGTAGTCTCTTTCCTCCGCACAAAACAGAAGATATTTTGGAAAATGTTGGAAACTGGCACCCTTTTACTTACACTGATTTTGCATCCGTACAATAGCTGTGCCACTACTATCTTTTAAAACAGAACATTTACTTCTATAACGTAACTTGGTAACTCGTTAGAGCACTTTTTGCCTGTTATCTCTTCTATTTAGAATTTCATCGTCTTCTGGATTCTTTGTGTGTTGCTTTGGATAACAGCGTCTGCTAAATGACTAAATGTAAATGTTAATGCTGTTAACTTGTATCAGTGATTATTCCAGTTTGTGTATTCATGACCAATTAATTGACAATAGTAGTGAATCAACCCAAAGGTTAGTTTCATTCATTAAAGATAGTTGGTGTTTATTAACATCACTTACGTAAACAAAATGTCTCTGGGCAAGTGAAGCGCACTTCATAGTCAGCACACGGCTGCTCTTTTTGATCTGCATTCACACATGAAAACCCTTTAGTGGCATCATTCCTTTAAAGAAACAAGAAACATTATACAACACAACTGAATTAAACCATTTCTAAATAAAATAATATTTGTGGAATTTCATGTTGCCCACTCTGCAAAAATGTCTGTAAATTAAATTAAATTTTGAAAAACTACAGAATCAAACCGTAGTTCATAAAACATGAACAACCAGTACAATTTACTATAGAAAAGGAGTTCATTTTACACAGTAAGACCGTAAATTTAACTCCGATTAACAGAACACAATACTGTAAAAAAATCTGTAATTTAAAAGAAAAATGTATGCTGAAAATTTGTAATTAGATTAGTTTATGGAATAAGACCTTAATTTTAACAGGAAAAACATAGAAATACGTATTGCGGTAAAATTAAAATTACTTCATTTTATTTGCCATAAAAAGAAACAGTTTTGAACCCTGGAATTAGACAGGTATAACCTGTTTTTTATAACAACAAAGAAAAATAAAACACAATTGTAGAGAAAACAATAATTAACCATATAATATACATTGTAGTGGTTGCAATTCTTTACATCCACATCAGCTTTTTTTTACCATAACATTTTCTGTTTATTCTTTACGTGCAGTTTTGCGATTGTTTTACTTACACTTGGAAGATGTTTCCAGTTTGGGAAGCTGGTTTGCCAGAGACGGTCCGAACCTCAATTCCAGTTGGATTAGAACAGATCAGCCCAGGATTCTCCATTTGAAGATCCAACAACAGCTCATAATCTCCTTTTCCACTGGGATCATCACGATCAAACCACTGGGTGATACATGCTGAAACGTCAATGAAAAATCATAAAATATAATAAAACACACACCCTATAAAAGAATAAGAAACACATTAGTAGAGATGTACTTCTGAATAATTAAAGCCATTATTTACTCACCCTCTTTAAATTTCAAACCTATATGACCTAATTTCCCCCTCGGAACAAAAAGGAAGACATTTTGAATTATGTTGGGAACTGGCACTCATTCACTTGCATTGGTTTTGTTTCATACAATAGAAATGAATGGGCGCCACTAATGTCTTCTAAACCTTCTTCAAAATATCTTTTATTTTCAGGAAAATAACGAAAGTCAAAGAGGTTTGAAGGTAAAAGATGGTGAGTTAATGATGACATTATTTAGATTTTTGGGTGAACTATCCCTTTATACGCAAGTTAATTTGGTATAGCAAAAGAAATCCCAAGGTTTGTTTTCTTTCATTAAAGATAGTTGGTGTTTATTAACGTCACTTACTTGAACAAAATGTCTCTGGGCAAGTGAAGCGCACTTCATAGTCAGCACACTGCTGCTCTTTTTGATCTGCATTTACACATACTAACCCTTTAGTGGCATCATTCCTTTAAAAGGAACAAGAAACATTATACAACACAACTGAATTAAACCAAACCATGTACCTGTATTAATATTCTCGAGCTAATAAACCTTCTAAAAAGCTTGTTGTTATTAAAAGCTTGTTGCCTGTAAAACCCTGCATTCAAGGGCGTAGATTTGCTCTGGACATTGGTGGGGACGTTTGACTCGACAAATCTACAACACCATCCCCTGCAAAACCCAACCAAACTTGATAAATGGAATGCATGTTTTTTTAATATGCAGCAAAATCCAAAATCACATTACATTAATACTAAGAATGCTTCGAGTGATATTAATATTCTCAATGCAATTCATCATGTAAAATTAAGAAATAGTGTAATGTTAATGGAATGTTTAATAACTGACAAAAAGACTTCTTTATTTAGCCTTAGTAATGAAACGTCTCAAACATCAGTATGTATGTATGTATGTATGTATGCATGCATGCATGCATAAAAGTAGATCAGTTTGATGTGGATATAAGTCCAAAAAACTAACAAAATAACAGGAAAAAGAGTATCTTCTGGAAAATACAATGAAACTACAAACCTGATTCCAAAAGTTGGGACACTGTACAAATTTCATTTTATTTACTATTTGTACAGTGTCCCACACTTTTTTGGATTCAGGTTTGTAGAAGACATATTTCAGCTAGAGAGTGTTGCCCCTTTCAGGACTAATTGTAAGCGAGTTTACACCTAAAGACAAATCATAATAGATCCAGCTCAAACATGAGCATTATTTAAAGGAGCTTTGCATAACCTTTGACCTTTCCTCTTCACCTGAACTACAACATGGTTGATCTGCTTCTGTCCCCTATCAAAACACATTAAGGCATTCCTTATGAAAATTGAACGAGAATGCCTCTGCCTATTTTCGGTAACGATGTTAAATCTCAGGACAACTGGATACAAAAATATCAAGTCATCATTCATTCAACATCACCTTTGACCCTTTTCTATCCATCATTGTCCTATATACAGTAGTTTATCTGACAAAACATGATAAACATATGGCATTTAAATAGTAATTATTCTATAAATTTTTTCGAGTCTAAGTGTGCAAATCTCAAATTAAATCATTAATGTTTATCAAGTCAGTTAATGTATTTTAAAAAACAATGTCTGTGTTGTAGATTATCTAATGGTGAACGGTCAACAAAATTCTTCCGATGGCATAATTAGTATGAAGCATATCAATATCTTTCACAAGACTGATTTAGGACAAAAATTTGACATTATATTAGGAGACCTGACAGGGATTATATTTATACCATTACAATAACCTGTTTAATCTGCTGTTAGTTTTAAATCTGTGTTGACAGACTATAGCTACCCTGCTATAATAATAAATGTGCGTCAAAGCAATGAAAAAACCCCACTAGTATTAATATAAACCGTTGTCATTACCGTGATGGACTCATTCACTAGCAAACTTGAAGTGACTTACACTTTTCTTTAATGAAAAGGGTTTGTGTTAGGGGTCAGGGTGGGTGTCAGTCACACATCATTTCACAAGTGATAAACTCCACTTATTTCGCGCTGCTTGTATCCGAACACAGCCACAGCCAATCACATGAGAGCAGGGAAAGGCTCAGCCAATCAAAAAGTACAGATGTATTTTGGTGGCGGGAGGACTCAAGAACAGAACTTGATTGAACACTTTCTGTGTGTCTGTTTATGTTGACAGCAAGTGGATTTAATTATTGGTGGGGACATTTCAATGGTCGGGGGATTTTGGTGGGACACATCCCCACCGTCCACCCCAAGTCTACGCCCCTGCCTGTATTGCGATTGTTTTACTTACACTTGGAAGATGTTTTCAGTTTGGGGAGCTGGTTTGCCAGGGACGGTCCGAACCTCAATTCCAGTTGGATTAGAACATATCAACCCAGGATTCTCCCTTTGAAGATCCAACAACAGCTCATAATCTCCTTTTCCACTGGGATCATCACGATCAAACCACTGGGTGGTACATGCTGAAATATCATAAAAAAATCATAACACATCATATAAAACTTGTGGTAGTCTCTTTCCTCCGCACAAAACAGAAGATATTTTGGAAAATGTTGGAAACTGGCACCCTTTTACTTACACTGATTTTGCATCCGTACAATAGCCGTGCCACTACTATCTTTTAAAACAGAACATTTACTTCTATAACGTAACTTGGTAACTCGTTAGAGCACTTTTTGCCTGTTATCTCTTCTATTTAGAATTTCATCGTCTCCTGGATTCTTTGTGTGTTGCTTTGGATAACAGCGTCTGCTAAATGACTAAATGTAAATGTTAATGCTGTTAACTTGTATCAGTGATTATTCCAGTTTGTGTATTCATGACCAATTAATTGACAATAGTAGTGAATCAACCCAAAGGTTAGTTTCATTCATTAAAGATAGTTGGTGTTTATTAACATCACTTACGTAAACAAAATGTCTCTGGGCAAGTGAAGCGCACTTCATAGTCAGCACACGGCTGCTCTTTTTGATCTGCATTCACACATGAAAACCCTTTAGTGACATCATTCCTTTAAAGAAACAAGAAACATTATACAACACAACTGAATTAAACCATTTCTAAATAAAATAATATTTGTGGATCTTCATGTTGCCAGAAGCCTGTGGCGTTTAAAACCCACTCTGCAAAAATGTCTGTAAATTAAATTAAATTTTGAAAAACTACAGAATCAAACCGTAGTTCATAAAACATGAACAACCAGTACAATTTACTATAGAAAAGGAGTTCATTTTACACAGTAAGACCGTAAATTTAACTCCGATTAACAGAACACAATACTGTAAAAAAATCTGTAATTTAAAAGAAAAATGTATGCTGAAAATTTGTAATTAGATTAGTTTATGTAATAAGACCTTAATTTTAACAGGAAAAACATATAAAAATACGTATCGCGGTAAAATTAAAATTACTCCCTTTTATTTGCCATAAAAAAGAAACACATTTACTCTTATTTCAAATGTGACACTGCCTGAAAAAAACAGGTTAAAAGTCAGTTAATTTAATGGATTAAAGATGGATTTTTACCTTTTAATCTGACTCTGATTTAAATGTTCTTACAATAAAAACAATATTAAAAATATTAATTTTATATTCTAACGGAATGGTCTTTACAATGTGAAGAACACATTCATGTATACGAATAAAAACTTTAGGTTTTCACAGGCAGGGTCATAAATAAATGGTCATAAACACATTTCATCCCCCTGTGCAATAAGCACTTAAACATTACAATGAGGGACACACAATAACTGTTAAAAACGGATGTCTATGCCTTGTGTAGATTCGTAAGCATGCATTTCCTTTACAATTCAAATGTTAGTTATTTATATTCAAGTACAACATCTTTCAAGTAAAATCTGAATGTTTGGCAACTGTATAATCCACACAACTATAGGGTTTAACTGATTACATCATTAATCTTTAAATTTAGGCGGTGCTTGTTGGTGCCAACATGTAATGCTAAAGCACTTGCAACCGGACTGGAATTCAATTCCGGGCACAAATGTCTTTTGCTGCTCCCTCTCCCCTGACTCTACTGCAAACACTTATTCCTCTCTCATCTCTTCTATCCTTTCAAATTAAAAAGGGCAAAGAAAATAACAACAAAGAAAAATAAAACACAATTGTAGAGAAAACAATAATTAACCATATAATATACATTGTAGCAATTCTTTACATCCACATCAGCTTTTCTTTACCATAACATTTTCTGTTTATTCTTTACAGTGCAGTTTTGCGATTGTTTTACTTACACTTGGAAGATGTTTCCAGTTTGGGAAGCTGGTTTGCCAGAGACGGTCCGAACCTCAATTCCAGTTGGATTAGAACATATCAGCCCAGGATTCTCCCTTCGAAGATCATCCAAGAGCTCATAATCTCCATTTCCACCGGGATCATCACGATCAAACCACTGGGTGATACATGCTGAAAAATAATGCAGAGAATGATGCCTATAGTTGACAAACATTTGATGCACATTTCTTACTAACATTTCAGACTTACGTGAACCAGCAGCACTCAGAAGGCCACTTAGAAAAACCAGACAGGCTGAAAATACCTTGAAGATCATATTTTTAACTCTGCCGAGCTGCTAAAAAAATAAGCATCATTCATTTGTTATTATAAGACAAGTAAAAAAAAAGATTTAACAATACTACATAATTTCTGACCCAAGATTTGATACAACCTTTAAGAATAAGACATGCATTATTAAAGCATACAGTTTCTTTGTTTTAGTATCGTACCTGAACGCAATGCAAGCAGTGAACAAAATGAGATGTGAAACCTCAATAGAGATCTTATTGAATCCTAGGAATTTAAAAGCAAGTTCCTTCTTGCTGATCTGCACTAGACAACTACGCTCATCTGGGATGAGATGTTTTAGGCCAAGAATCCAAATAGTCAATTATATTTTATATGTGCCTGTGTGATGGCTCCCATCATGGAGCCTGTGAGTTGTAATTGGCGGCAATCTGCAGATTGAATGCACCTGCCTTTGCTTATTATTCCAATTCAAGCTTGTTTCCTTGTCTCCCTCTTTTGTTGCTTTCCTTTGAGCCCAAGGTTGTAACACCTGCATTTTCTTTCATTGCTAAAGCTTTCAGCTGTTACTTTGAGCCTGGAACATTACAATTCTTTACTCATTCATTGCTTGTGAGATGAGGCCTGTAATGCATTTGGACAATGTTGTAGTTGGACTTCAAGGTGTATGAATTTTAAAACTTCTGTTTAAAACTTACTTGATTAATATGGCGAATAATAGAAGTATATAATATATTATAAAATATATAATGTCACACACTTGTATAATAATGTTTAAAAATGTAATGTTAATGAAGCAATAAAAGCCAAAATAGACAAAAATGTAGACTATTTAATCTAATGACCTACTAAACTTTGTGATGGATTCAGAACTAGACCAGACTCCAGTCAATGCTTTTCAAAGTGTTTTATTCAAATCTTTGTCATACCAGAACTAATCAGAAAGACACAAGATCACAAATATAGAACACATGCATGGGAAGAGATAACATATATTTGAATAAACTAAGAATTATTTTCGAAAAGATTTGTCTGTTCAACACTTTAATGTGATCTGATGACAAACCAGTACGATTTATACTTTAGATTTTTCAACAAAAAAGAGGATTTTTAAGAGAACAGTATCTAAACAACAGAGGCCCATTTGAGTACTATTGTGTGGACACAAATACCAATGACATATTTTTCAAAATATCTACTTTTGTGTTTTACAGAAAGAAGTGTAATTAACACGTTTAAAATGACATGGATGAACTGATGGCAATATATGAAAAACGCTGTAGGGTTGACAAGTTGACTCCTGCTGTTCTTCTGCTGTATGTCTATTGTTTCTAAACGTCCTTATATTTCGGTTGTGATAAGACTATAATATCAGGATCAATCTTGTGAGTAAACGTAAGTCATATTTATCCTATTTATTTGTTATTTTTCCTCTATACATTAAAGCTGATTTTCAAGCATATGGTTTAGGGGGTGAAAGCCCATCACTTGCAAAATGCCTGAGGACATGTGAAGCGGACCATATAGTCTTCACAAGGCAGGCCTCGCTGTTGCTCATTGACACAGGAAAAGCCTTGGATTGGGTCATTCCTGCCGAAAAACATCAAATGTCTGTTATGTTCTAAGTTTGTTACTTTACATTGTGTGTTTGACATCACATAAGTAATGCTTAATACTGCAAAGGTAATGTTATTGATACAATCAAATGCCACATAGTTAACCATACACTTATAAAAGGATTTAAAGACACAACAAATAAAATTAAATCATATTTATGGTCACAGACTTTATATTTCCGACTTGGACCTTCTCAGAATCTTACCAGAAGCTTGTGGCCTGTGAGATAATGTATTGGAATTGTTTTACTTACTCTTTAAAAATGTTTCCAGTTTGGGAAGCTGGTTTGCCAGAGACGGTCTGAACCTCAATTGAAGTTGGTTTAGAACAGATCAACCCAGGATTCTCCCTTTGAAGATCCAACAACAGCTCGTAGTCTCCTTTTCCACTGGGATCATCACGGTCAAACCACTTGGTGGTGCATTTTGTCATATCTTGTAAAATCATAAAATATAATATAAAAAAGTACACTGTAGAAGAATAAAAATTTTTAAATATTAAAGTTAAATATTAGTTTCCACCCAAACACTACAATTATTAAATCACCCTCTTGTCATTGACATGACATGACTTTCTTTCTATGCAAAACACAAGGGAAGATATTTTATCGAATATCGGGGCCTGGCACTCATTCCCTTGCGTTGGTTTTGTATTTATACAATAAATGAATGCAGCCAACACTGTTGTCTGAACTTTTTTCAAAATGTCTTCTTTTGTATTTTGCAATATAAAAAGAATCATCAAGGTTTGAAATGACTCATCATGAGTCAAAGATGACATAACGTATATTTTTTGGTGAACTACCACTTTAAATGAAAGTTAATTTAGTAGTTTTAAACTTTGTGTATAAGTGATCCATTTATTGAAACAGTAGTAAATCAGCTACAGGCTCTTTGAGGCCAGTTTGTTAATATTTCACTTACGTGAGCAAAATTTCTCTGGGCAAGTGAAGCGCACTTTATAGTCAGCACATTTCTTTCCTTTTTGATCGGCATTCACACATGAAAACCCTTTAGTGGCATCATTGCTTTAAAAGAAACAAGAAGCATTAAGCAATAAAACAAAATCAAATAATTTTCAAATAAACAAAATTCTCAAGCTCATGGTCCTTCTCAGAATCTTACCAGAAGCTTGTGGCCTGTGAGATTCTGTATTGGGATTGTTTCACTTACTCTTTAAAGATGTTTCCAGTTTGGGACGCTGGTTTGCCAGAGACGGTCTGAACCTCAATTCCAGTCGGTTTAGAACAGATCAACCCAGGATTCTCCCTTTGAAGATAAGACAACAGCTCGTAGTCTCCATTTCCACTGGGATCATCACGGTCAAACCACTTGGTGGTGCATTCTGTACTATCTTCTAAAATCATAAAATATCAATTAAAAAAGCACCCTATAGAAGAATAAAAACATTTCGGTAAAGATGTACTTCTGAAATATTAATGTAATAGTTCCCCTCGAACACTGACATTGTTTATTCACTCTCTTGTCATTTCACACCTGTGTGACTTTTTTTCTTCCCAAAACACAAAGAAAGATATTTTAAAGAATTTCGGGGACTGGCACCCATTCCCTCGAGTTGGTTTTGTATTCATACAATGAAATTAATGCAGCCAACACTGTCTTCTTTTTTATTTTGCAATGAAGAAAGTCATCCAGGTATGAAATGACTCATCATGAGTCAAAGAGGACATCATTTATATTTTTGGGTGAACTTTCACTGTAAATGTAAATTAATTTAGAGTTGTTGTTCTTTGTTTGTAAATGATCAATTGTTTGACAATAGTAGTAAATCAGCTAAAAGGTTTGTTTCTTTCATTAAAGATAGTTTGTATGTATTTACATCACTTACGTAAGCAAAATTTCTCTGGGCAAGTGAAGCGCACTTTATAGTCGGCACATTTCTTTCCTCTTTGATCGGCATTCACACATGAAAACCCTTTAGTGGCATCATTGCTTTAAAAGAAACAAGAAACTTTAAACAACCAAACCATTTTCAAATAAACAAAAAATTCTCAAGCTCATGGACCTTCTCAGAATCTTACTAGAAGCTTGTGGCCTGTGAGATTCTGTATTGCTTTGTTTTACTTACTCTTTAAAGATATTTCCAGTTTGGGAAGCTGGTTGGCCAGAGACGGTCTGAACCTCAATTCCAGTCGGTTTAGAACAGATCAACCCAGGATTCTCCCTTTGAAGATAAGACAACAGCTCGTAGTCTCCATTTCCACTGGGATCATCACGATCAAACCACTGGGTGGTACATGCTGAAATATAATGCAGAGAATGATGCCTTTAGTTCACAAAGACTTTATGCACATTGATGTTAACTAATATTTACTAGTATTTCAGACTTACGTAAACCAGCAGCACCAAGAAGACCACTCACAAGAACCACACAGGCTGCAAATACCTTGACAATCATCATTTTAAATATGTTGAGCTGCTAACATAAGAAATATGATAAACAAAGTTAAAAACACAAAAAAGGGACAATGCAGTTGTATTTAATGTTACCACTGTTGCATAAATATCATGCCACATTTAAAATAAAGACAAGCATTGAAAAAAGTACAAAGAGTTTTAGTTTAAGTTTAAACATTTTTAAGCCAATCTTTCTATTCCTATACAATTGTTTTTCAAATGTTAAAATCAAAGCAATTTAGATTAAATCCGATAAATGTGATTCAAATCCATCTAGCTTTCAATCTAGTTTCCTAGAAGTAAAGAGCTTGAAGTAGTATCTTACCTGCACGTTATTGCTAGCAGTAAGCAAGGTGAGATGTTAAACCCTAATGCAGATCTTATTTATAGTGAAATGACTCTTCATTTAAAAAACAAGTTCCATCTGGGTTATTTGCAGATGAGCAACTATACCAGTTTACAAGACATTAAAATGTAATTAGAAGGTACTTTATGTTAGGCAGACATCCGCCTACATTTAAATTAATGATGTATCCACCAATCATTTTTAATCAGACAAGTTTTTCTTGTGTAAATGAATGGGTTTTAATGGGCGAGTTTAAAAAAAAACCACATTGTGGATCTTATAATAACGAGAAAAACTCCAACTTCCTTCTTCCTCATTTGAAATTGTTTTTACATTTTTGACCAAGATACAAAAAGAGACAAAGACTACACACACACTTAGTACGTACACTTAGTTGTAATCTTAACTAAACTACTTTTTACTCTTCATAGCTTGTGAAATGGGCCTATACTGCATATGGACCATGTTGAAAGACTACAAAATGTGAGATTTAGTTCATAAAGAAATCTTACTTGAGCCTTTCAGTTAAAAGCTAACAACATTTGGAAATCTAATCACAACAATTTTAAAGGGATTTCAAAAGTGCATTTCTATTATCTCACTGCTCCAATAAAGCTATACAAGCCAAAAAATATGAATATGTTGGTAAGGTAAACTAGTGCCTTACTAACATTTCTAGTACAACAGGAACCAGTAACAGGTCAATGCTTTTCAAAATACTTTATTCAAAAATGTGTTATTCCAAATCCTAGAGCCTAAAAATCCAATTGAGACAAAAGATCACAACAGTTGGCATAACACCTGCGTGGGAAGAGACCATGTATGATTCAATAAACTCATGGGCGTTTCTGCAAAAAGATTTGTGTATTAAACAGGTTACATGTTTCATCTGAATACAAACAGTTAGGACTTATTTCTTTTTTCTTGTGTTTTTTCCAAACAAAAGATAATCTTTTCAATAACATTTTGTAAATCCCTTACATTTCAGGTGAGATCACATTATAATATTATAAGATTAGGCTTGCAAGGTTATCTGTAATATTTCCTCCTCGCAATAAATCTGTTTATTCAGCCCATTTCTTAAAAAATGTCTGAGAAGCAGACCAAGACTTCACAATACGTGCCTTGCTGTTGCTCATTCACACAGGAGAAGCCTTGCAACGGGCCATACCTACAGAAAAAAAACCAAATATCTGTGGGTAAAAACACTTCTGTTACATCATATCATATTTTTAATTCCAACCAAGACAATCAAATTTAGTTTAACATACATGTATAAAATGTTTCAGGTCTGCAGAGCTGGGGTAATATTTCCTAGATATGCCACAAGAATAGTCTCCAGTGTCTAATTGTCTCCTTTGCCAGAGGGGTCATCTCGATCAATCCAAGATGTCCTGGATTAACTAGTTTTATAGAAAAATCCATACTTTAAAACTAAATATTGCAATTGTTTTACTTACACTTTAAAGATGTTTCCAGTTTGGGAAGCTGGTTGGCCAGATACGGTTTGAACCTAAATTCCTGATGAGTATTTAGAATATATCAACCCAGGAAACTCATTTTTAGGATCAGACAACCGCTCAGTCTCTTTTTCCACTGGGATCATCAACGACAAACCACTGATTGATACATGCTAAAATATAATGCAGAAACTGATGGCTATGTAGATAATGCAGATTAAATTTACCAATATTTTAGACTTACTCCAGCAGCATCCAGAAGACCACTTACAAGAACCATACAGGGTGCAAATACATGGACAATCAATATTTTAAATTTGTTGAGCTTCTAAAATATAAAAAACATACAGAAAGAGGTATTATTCATGCAAACATTTTAAATGATCCTACTGATGCAGAAATTTGATACCACATTAATAAACAAGACATACACTAACAAAATTGATTGTTTTATAATGTTATGGTCTTACCTGTGTGTTAAACACCTATGCGGATCTTATTTACAGTGAAATGACTCTCAGAAATTCAGAAACTATTTCCATTTAGTTTTTCTTCACCAGAGAATTGATCCCAGATTACAAGAGATTAAAATCTGTGACGAAAAGTTTGCATAAGAAAAACACACACTTCATCACCATGTTTTTCTTGTGTAATGCATGAGTTTGATGGTATTAGATCAAGCATCGTGGATCTCATAATTATGAGAAATACCAACTGAGTTCCTTCTTTATTTGCAAAGAAACTATTTTTCAGTTTAAAAATTTTTTAAAAACCTACTCACTATTTCTAAAAGACAAAACAAAGGATATTTATCTGTTTACTTCCCTGCTAACAGGTTTTGTCTTGCCTTGTGTATTTTGGCAATTCATTGTAGCATTTGTTTCCTCTTACTCATGCTTCATTTTCTCTTGAGTCTTTGTAAGTCGCGTTGGAAATTAAAATGTGAAAAGATTGCATATGAACCACGAGATTTTGTTAAACGGTAATAAAAACTAATTTGAGTATAACAGTTACAGAAATGGAGACACAACACTTCGTAAAGGGATCATCCAACCAAGAATGAAAATTCTGACGTCAATTACACACCTTCATATTGTTCTAACTTATAAAAATGTCTTTGTTCAGCTAAATACAAATAAACAGATTCATAAAATTGTTAGCCACCAAGTTTCAGGGTCCCATTTACATTGTTAAAAAAATAATTGTTCTTTGTAACAGATATTTTAAACATTTGGGGAAAAAACTGTTCTCGGGCACTTTTGATAAACTTCATTTTTCTTCCATGGTGGTCAATGGTGCACCAGATATCTAAATTTTCGAAAAAACTTATTTGTGTTCAACAACAAGAATAAATGTGCACATTTAAGAATGACTGAGAGAAGTATTTAAGACATAGGTATTATGTAGTTTTAAAGCAACATTAGAAATAAACACTTAAGGTGATTATGTTTAAAATATTGTAATTATATAATGTTAGTACTTAATATCTTTACATTGCTATACATCGCTTGTCTTTGGTTTATACGTCAAACGTTTAACCAGACAGATAGAGCACTTATGTAAATCTCAACCTGTTAATGATCTTTTACAGGAATAAACACACCCATAAGAATAATTATCAAATGAAGGATCTTCAGTACAAAAAGTCTATGATTCATAGATAAAACGATTGTTCGACCACTGACAACATCATCATTATAACAATAAAAACAATGGATGAATGAATCAGAGGGCATCAAGGCTTGACAACACAATCTTTTACTGATCATCCAAGAAAACTACATCCATCAGGGGATGAACTGACATAAAAGCCCCCTTTAAAAACATGTTCTTCCAGTCTGCCCAGCGCCTATTAATAAATTCATTTGGACTTGGTGTGGTTGACATATATCCCAGTTTATAAAAAATGGATTAAAACATCAAAAAAAAAAAAGAAGGAGATGCAGTGTGCATATAACATGTAACAAATCAGCTACTTGTGTAGTGTGCTGTGAAGCTTTAAATCAGTGACAAAAGACAGCATTGAAAATAAACTAAAATAAAGCAACTTTAATTTAAGCAGTGATGTTTCATCTGAAAGAAAATGAACAAACAGGGTGAAAAGGACACATGGGAACCAAAGTGGACTTTGCCTCCCGGCTGGCCCATGTGGGCGAGCATGCTTGCAAGAGCTCCAAGTCACAGCACGAGTTAGAGAGCCTATTGATTCACTTGATCCTATTACACAACAATGCAAGAGTGTTATCTCCACCCTTCTTGTGAATGTAGACCTTCTATTGTGTCAATGGACACACATCTCAGACACAATATGGAACCAGACATAGAAAAATATATTTATCCCACCGTACAATGGCAAATGTAAGACTCAGATTCGAATGTGATGACAAGACAAGAAAATAGAAATGACTCCTGCAAAATACAAAACTGTACAAAAGACCTGTAACATTTGGGAAAGACAAAATTATAAGAACATCTTTTGTTCTTCTTACAGTGTTCAACATTTTTTATTATTCTTCAACATTTTAACATTTTAAGATTCCACTTTTTCCTAAAAAACCTAAATAAAAAAAATCCACCTTTAGGGTTGGCCATTGGTAACTGCACTTCATTTTAAAGATGTGACTTGCATTTCTTACAACAAACAATAAAATCCATTGAAAATAACAGGACATGTGATTTGTGTTTGTTATGTCTGAATTTAGCACCATGGATGTTCACAAGACACGACAGGGTTACCAAGCAGTGAAATTTCAAATATACAGTGTGCATATATATTTAAACATGATCTCCCAAATAACGTCACCTGAGATGCATCTCGATCTTCTGTGCTGTGACCTCTTGAAACCCTTCCCATCATTCTCAGCATGCTCGCCCCCATAAAGAAAACGAAAAGAAGGCCGCAGAGTCTTCAAGTACTAACACTGATCGGGCGCTAAAGCCTCAGACACTCAATATCAAAGCCACTAGGAAACAGATGAGCAGGTTATTGTTAGTTTGCCCCCCACAAAAATAATATATAGATTAATATGCTTATAAATAAAACATCAGTGCCGAAAAAACATCTCCAATTCCATAGGATCTGACCCATCGCAGAAGACTCGTAGCGTTTGGCTGATAAGCGTGATGTTGGAAGTTTGTAAACCGTACTGGAGCATCTGTCCTTCATCGAGCATAAAACACTGAAAAAGTGAAGACGTGTTAATAGTGTTAATAGTTCTTGCTTTTTTGGTTTAATCCTTCCTGTTGCTTTTGGTTGTGGTGAAACACCTGGAACAGGTATCAGTGTGTGTAAGTGTGAGTAAAAAACATTGTCCTGTAAGCGTCTGAGATCTTTCCCAGTGTGTGTGTGTGTGAAAGAGGGATTATTTCCTGCAGTCTCTTGTGAAGTGTTTCAGTACTGGGTCTATGTTGAGCAACGCTCCACGTTAAGGCCATCCTCTGCATGGACCTGCAGGTCGATGGGTCGCGCCGGCTGCTCCTCCGGTCGAGCGTTTGTCAGCGAGAGGTTCCTCAAGCAACCTGTGATGCCTGAAGAGAACTTCCCACCGGTCAATGACTTCATGTCTGGAGCACCGCCTGGATGAAAAGAACAAAATTTATTATGTGTGATCAAAGTGAGATCATAAGAGAGATGACACATGCTTTTGATACACACCCAGATATATGTTGCCCTTAGTGTTGACCATGATACTATTTCCTTGTGACTGTCCACGCTGGACAGATCCTCCATCGATCTGTATGTATCCATATTTCCCTGTTCTGTTTAGTATTCAAAGTAAATACAAGACATTACAAGATGTAGAGAAATAAAACGATTTCATCATGTTCAGACGCGATGAGGTCATGGGTTTACCTGACGGCAGTGATGTGGTGCCACTGTCCATCATTGACAGAATCTCTGGACTCAATCTGAGCTTCTCCGCTACCCAGCTGATAACTTTAGGAGAAAAAAGACCATGTTGAGTGTAGATTTACTAAGTCATTATATAATCTTACATCCTTGATATATATTTAGTAAATACTCAGTAAGGAATAATGTGGCACTATAAAACATAACCGCACAGCCTTGTGTAATATAAATATAGATATAAAAAAATATAGGTATAGGTAAAATGTAAACAATACTTTTAGGATAAGTTTCTGAAAATGTTTTATTTTAATACATACTGATCATATTTACTTTGCAGTTCTGAGCTTCTGTTTGGAAACGCCAAGTGTATAATGTCAACTAAGTTACTTTCTACGGTGTTACCCAATAAATGTAAAAATATGAGGTAGAAAAAATATATTAATCCAAAAAAATAAATAAAAACAAACTCAAGATCAATAAAACAATAAAAAAACAGGTACGTGTGAGGTTATTGTAAGGGCCTGAGATTAAACATTTACATACTGATTCATGTTTTAATAATCTTCTCCTTTAAGACTTTCATAATGTTTAAGGAACTGTTGTTTAGTTAGAAAGCAAATTCAAAGTAGTGGAACTGCTTACTCACCTAAACACAACACGGCCGTTTTGCAAACCGAGACTTATGAAGTCTTTGCCCTTTCCTTGGTCTCCTAGTTCCTGTAAGTGTTTTCAATGGAAAAAGTCAGTGTCTGATATGCGTCATTGGGAGGGAAAAACACATGCTAACCGCAGGCCAAAGTAAATAAAATATAGTGTGTTATGCAAACAGCCAAAATTCCTGCCCTAAACATGAACTTCATGACAATATAACATGGATGTCTCAAGAATAGATCCATGATAACAAAAAGATTATACTACAGTTTACCTAATGCTAAAACATCCATAAATGGCCTTCATCACTTTAAGATAAAACTTCTTCTGGTCTGATTTTAATGATTAACTTAAATGTGCTAAACAATTTAAGTCACCCAGATGGGTTATTTAACAGATGGAAAAGCAGGTGATGCATGCAAATAATAAAATATAGAGTAACATTGTTTGATTCTTTGATAATTGTAGAGCATGCGATTTACTAAACTAAAGTAAATACGCTTACATAGTTATAAGTTGGTCATCAGTGCTGAAAACTTCAAACTTTTGCTCCATGGCTTAAGGTTATAATGCATCACAGCATGCTATTTTTTTCTGATAATAATATTCATCCATTAAAACTGTTGTGCAGTGTGGGGTGGGATACCTTTCTACTAGCATGCTTCTTATGGATGCTTACAGTACCTGCCGTCTCCTGAGGAGGATGAAGGTGTGTTAGCCGGGCAAACATGCAATGCAGCCAATAAACCATGCAGTGCATCACAGCAGCATATCCAATGCACTCTCATTCATTTCAATCTAAGGACTTTCTTTATTATAAGGAAGTGAAATTGTATATTTCATCAGTCATGTTAGGAACTGATATGTGTCTGTTTGTGCGTGCGTGCGTGCGTGTGTTATGAGACTCAGTAACACAAACATACCACTCCCTGCCACAGGATCAGGCCATCACTAGAGACAGTGTTGATCTCTAGCTCAATGGTCTCAGGAGAATCAGGAGCACTGAAAAATCACAGCAACATCAAGACATGCTTAAAGGGACTGTTCACCCAAAAATGAAGTCATAACTTTTTTTGAAGTCATAACTTATTTTAATATTAAAGACAGTGGTCTTACCTTCGTGGGAACATGGGTCTTGGAAGGGCTAGATACCCATTTTTATGGAAATGTGCAGAGTATTGTATAGGAGAGTCTGCAGAACAGAACCAACAATTCAACTATTGTGTGTGTTGTACTATCACCTGGTGGAGTTTCAGCAAACTACAAAAGGGCATGACAATCAAAGTATACAACTTAAAGGGATAGTGTCCCAACGTACAAAATCTGTCATGATTTACACACTCTCTTGTTGTTACAAGCGTGTATACATTTCCTTGTTTGCTTGAACACAGAGAATATATTTGATCGAATACATGTAACCAAACAGTACTAGGATCCAACTGATTATCAAAGTAGGAAAAATTATAATGGTAGTTAAAATTGTTCTTCAAAACGACATTCTTCAAAATATCTTTTTATGTGTTTAAAAGATCAATACATGTTTTGCCTACTATGGTTGTCTATGGGGTCTAACCAGTGCTTGGATTCAAGCATTCTTTTAATTATCTTTCTCTGTGTTAATCACAACAAAGAAATGTACACAGATTTTAAAAGAATCAAAGGTGAGTAAATAATAACAGAATTTTTATTTTGGGGATAAACTATCTCTTAAAAGTCTGATGTTGCAATCAGATTTGTTTACTGGTCTTTAGCAAAAATTAGCTATACAAGATTGCATATAAGACTTATATACATATACATGTATCATATAAGAGATCAGGGTTGATTCATTAATTTGATTTTTTTAAATCTGTTTTTCTTTAAGAAGTGTGAATCAATGCAAATACACATAAAAAACATACATGTTGAAGTGACATTCAAAGTTGGCGACAACATTAAACATTCCTCAAAACACATTCATTTGATCCTTGAGGTTCATTTGACCCTTCAGGCATTGCTTACCCATCATGCTTTATTCAGTGTTTTTGGCCTTAATGTCACCTGTTTGGCCATCTCAGGTGCAAACATTCAGTGGTTAGTAAGAACATCTGTTCAGAGGACATTTTACAAAATTTACGTTGAAGACGAAAGTGGCAGTGTGGAAAAGAGTTTGTTGTTGTTTTTCGTAATAAAGAGAAAATAAGAATTTAATGAAAAACAAAGATATGAACTGCAAAGATGTGGAGTGACTGACCAGGTATGACATCTCAGGAGATGCTGAAGAGGAATTCTATGTATCTGTCACACAAAACCTTTATACCTGTGGTCCCCTAACTTACACTTAGAAACTGTCCCAAATACTTTCGACTTATATCAAGAACATAGAATTCCCCTTTTTTTTAATTAAACATTTCTTTGTTATACATTTAAATACTTCACAGAGACACCGAGTGAGGGCGAGACCATTGATTTTTGGAAGCACATTATTTTAGGAAGATATTTATAAGGCGCTTTTTATACTTATCATTTACATACACTAACAGAAACTTTGCCGATAACTTAAAATATTGCATTTTTTAATCTTCATAAAGAACAGACAGTGTGAAAAAATGTTGCAAGTCTATTTTGTAAACAAGCAAAGATCATAATAAGATGCATTTAATTGATGAGCAAATCTGCATAGTATCATAACTCACTTTCAGAGAATATATCAGTTCTCTCAACACAGGGGTGAACAAAATGTTCTCAATGTAATAAAGCATTAATCCAATGAACTTTAGTGAGACTTATGCATTAAACAAAATCAAAATCCCAAATAATTATTCCCTGAAAGTAAGTGCAAACATCCCATGCATCTTCAGTCCACAAGCAAATACATTCCGTTGTAAGAATATTTCAAAATCTTTATAAAAAATAGAAGAAGAAAAATCTAATGCATCTATCAAAATACACCAAACCATCGTTTAACTTTGCCTCTGATGGTGTATAAAAGGATTAGTTCACCCAAATGACAATTCTGTCATTAATCATTCCACCTCAAGTGGTTCCAAATCTGTATAAATGTCTTTGACATTTCACATTTTCACATTGTTAAACACAGAGGTAGATATTTGGAGGAATGTTAGCTATTGAGATTTCTGAGGATTCATTGACTGCATGGTACAATTTTTTTTCATATTTTGAAGAACTGAGGTAAACAAACACCTCTAGAGCACCTTGGACTAAACTTTAACAGATTTTTCGTGTATCAATTTCCACAAAAAAAGTAAGCAGTTGAGCAGTTCCTATTGTCATGAAGTTTGTGTACAAACAAGTAAATAAATGAAGCTAATCTGATTAACTTAAATATTTATATTAGAATGTACCAAAATATTAGTTGTATATTAAAAATCTATATTTGTTGTATAACTTTTTTTCTTCATTACATAAACTTAAATAATATTTGTTCATTTTAGAGAAGTTAACTGTTGCATTTAAAATGTCAATGTTCTTAATATGTGACACTGATAAGATTTTATTAAGTTTAATTTTGTCATATTTACTTATGCCCTATTAATAATTTAAATTTTTTCTTCTATGATAGTCAATGTCGCCCAGATAGATGGAGTAAATAACACAGAATATTTAATAAAAGAACTTATTATTCTTTGAATGTCAATGGTTATCTTTTTTTGGGTGAACTATTGCTTTAAACAGCGGTTCTTATATCGCCATGTAAACAAGACTCCTAAAATAAAGTGCTTCATCTCCCTTTTTTCTTCATTGTAACGGTTTGTTGTTTATTTGGGTGTTAGACAGGCTGAGGGCCCTTAGGAGGACACTTTCCCCGGTTAGTGACGAGCGTGTCAGGCAGACGGGGGTCATACTGTACCATTTCCCCCACTACCCTCCAAATTCCACAGCTGCTCGGAGAAGCTGGACTCCTGCCCTGTGTTTGTGTGAGAGTTCAGGGGTGAGAAACATTCACATATGGCCAAAACACCACTGCTGGATGATGTTAGGCAGTTTGACTGATGTTTCCATGACAAGTTACGGAGAATCATTTCCCGCTGGTGCTTTACGGTGTATCACTTACAGCTGGGGTTCAGTTTAAATTTAATAGAGCTATGAAGAAATGCCTTTATTTCCACTGAGAAATGACAAATACATCAAATTTGTCTGTAATAAATGATGATGTCACTTTGAATAAAAGTAACAGATAATTACAGACATTATTACTGAATAAAAAGAGTTCATGTTTATGGCATTCAGACTTAAAGGTTACATCATTCACACCCCAAACAGAAACTTTGACTTCTAACAGTTGCTTATGTGTCCCGGCCTGAAATACTCAAAAAACAATTAGATAAATATTTAATAGTTTTTCACAAACCTTTTTCACAGTGTCGTCCTGTGTAGCCAGCGGGACACACACAGTGGTTATTAACACAGCTGCCACCGTTCTGACACTGAGATGACACTCGACAAGCATCCTTTACTATTTCACATCTCTCACCTGAAAAAAACAACAACAACTAAAAACTGAACACAAAGCAATTTGTATGCTAGTTCAATTGCAACAATGTCAAATTTACATTATTCTCTTAAAAATCTGTTCATAACAGCAAATACATACTGACTGCTTAAGATGTTACAGTCACATGATGCTTGGGTATTTTGAAGCAGAATTCATTTATATATTTATATTTATATTTATATTTATATATTTTGGTTTATTTGCTTTATTTAGTTTTATATTTTTATTATTAATTTAATTGTAGTGTCTAAAACATCTATTGATTTCTGAAGCAACCTATACAGTTTGTAGTTTTATAATACATTTATATTTGCATTTGCATTGGCATTGGCATTTATATTTGTATTTGTATTTGTATTTGAATTTGTATATGTATTTGTATTTGTATTTCTATTACATTATTTATATGCTTATTTTATTTTTATTTTTATTATTATAAATATATTGTCTTAAACTTCTGTTTATTTCTATTTATTTTCAATACATTTTTGTTTAGGTTTCAAATAGTGTTTAGCCAGAAAAATTGTTAACAAACAGAAAGATTGTCTAAGTTTTAAATATAGTAAACTAAAATAACCTTGCAGAACGTGTTTTTCATTACTTACTCTTAAATGTCAAGCAAATATGTTTTAAATATGCCACTGTGCTTCCAACACATTTGTATTTATAGGTGAGATCCCAAACTATCCCAAAAACCATAGCAGATGCTGAGGGCTGAGAATGTCAAAAAAAACTTCCTCTGTGTTTCATAAGAAAACTAAAACATGTCTTCCTTCCAAAACCTTGAGTCAATATTTTGCAAAAAATATTTTTTACATGAATAAACACTATGTAGTCAAGTTGACAAGTGCTTTTAAATCTTATTTAGTGAAATGCAGTGACAAACATCTACGGTGAAAATCAATAAATATTTATGAAACAAATTCTAAATCACAAAATATGAACATACAAGGTTTTAAAACAGAAGCAATGATATATTGTTTTGTGTGTCCTAAAGCCAAAAGGTCAGATTTATTTTCCATGAAAAAAATCGAACACAATAAAAATCAAATCATAACAATAAACTTTAAACTGTGACTCACCCTCAAATCCCTCTGGACAGAGACACTGGTACTCATATTCAAAACTGGCCATACAGGTGCCTCCATGCATACAAGGCCTGCGGTCACACGGGCTGTCAACTTTACACTGTTGGATCGCTCTGCTTTCAATAAAGCTGTATGAAAGATCCACCTTCTTTCCATTGATGAAGACCTGCAGAGACAACGATTTGAGAAGGATGCATGCAAGATGCACTTTCAATTAAGTACATCAAAATCATGTCACCAAACAAGTACACACCTCGCCTATGCAACCATCAAACAACATGCTGACATTTGCAGGTTTGGGCAAGATGTCCATACTGGGCACTCCTCCTAGATACATAGGTGTGTGGATGTTAAGGCCTTGGGCTTTTCCTGGGGAGGATATTGTGATCTCCCTGGAACTATCCACCTTCAAGGATCCGTCCTTATCGAGGCGTTCGGCCACTACACGATGCCACTGACCCAGAGACACGGGCTCTGGACTGCGCAAAATACCCTGACCTGATAACATGGAGAGGGATAGGGTGTTCAGTCGGCATTATATTTTGTCTAGCAACCAAATTCCTTATTTAAATAGATGTTTTACATTCTGTAAAACAAGGACAACCAAGAAATAACATCAATTGGCATCTTACCTGTTCCAAGCTCATAGCGGAACTCAACGTGTCCGTTCACCATGGACACCGTCACAAAGTCCTCCACTTTCACTTTCTTGCCGCCACAGAAGAACATCAAACCATCTGGATCCATAGGTTTGAACTCCATCTCGATGCGGAGGTCATTATGAATGTTAGTGAGAGGAGGATAGGCAATATATGACTCCTCTCCATCAAACAATGGTGTTGTTACCAGAGTACCTGGGATTGTGATAAAAAAGGAATAATGAGAACAAAAGATGAGCTTACAGAACTTATATACGATCGTATATTGAGATTTACCAGCCATGCATTTGTCTCCAGACTTGCCCAGGTGACAGCGGCAGTCGTAACCTGAACCATTGGGCCGGTTTATGCAGGTGGCATCAGGGCCACACGCCTCTGTTGCATCCAAGGGATGAAAGATGAATAATGCATACGAAGCAAGGCATTGAAACATTATGTTAGCAAACCTGTTTGACTTTGTACCGCAGAATACACAAAAAAGATATTTTGAAGAACGTACATAGTTGGCATTCATTGGAGATTGAACAGAAGTCAAAATATCTTGTTTTTTCAAAAGGAATAAACTCATACAGGTTTGAAATGAAAACAGAATTTATATTGACTTCAAGTATGAATACTAACCTGTGTGACAGTGCAGGGAGGATTGATGCTGACAGTTAGTGCCCGTGTATCCTCTCTGACATCTGCATTTGTAGAGACTGGCTACTGAATCTTCACATACGCCATACTAAAATCAACACATGACATCAGCTTTTTTCTTTCGTGTTTAGACAAAACACACTATGGAAATGGCACTTAATGTATATGGATACATTTATCCATGCTTAAAAGGGATACATGTCTTTGTAGTACAGTAACAAAACATCAACCCCAAAGCATTTATTTTTCTGCAAACCACAGAAAAATATGCCACAACAATTCTATCTATATATATAAATAGATAAATACATATACAGTACTGTGCAAAAGTCTGCATGAGTACATTCTTTGGTTGAATTGTTTGAGTCAGTATTTAAATTTTTTACAGTAGTGTGTCATTAGAAAATATGAGTTCAAAAATCGGTTTACGATTTCTTTATTGTCATCATGTCATATTGGATGAAAACAATGATGACATCAGATCTCTGCGTTGAGCAGTCCCTATTGTTACACATTTTGTGCATATCAAAATCTCATTTGATTTTTACAAATAAAGCTAAAATGAAATTTTAGAAATGGAAACTTTTATTTTTTACGACACACTTCACTGACACACTTAACGTATTGATCCCCTGCTGATTTTGTATTTTTTCCGCTGACAAAGAAATGATAAATCTGTAACTCTAATGGTAGGTTTATTTTAACAGTGAGAAACAAAATGAATAACGCGTTTCAAAAAATTCATGAACTGATTTTGACGTAATAGTATGAAGTCACTTCCGGGCGGAAAATCACTTGATGTCATGCACTTTTTTCCATTGTCCAATCAACACCGAACATTTCATGTTCCGAACATTAAAATGCGTTTGGTATGATCGGCGCCTAAGGACTTGGTGGCAAATCCCTTGTTGGCATCACTGAGGTCAGACTTTTCTTGTAGTTTGTCACCAGGTTTGCACACTCCTCTTGTCAAATCCTCTCCCAGTCAATGAGGTTTTGAGGCTGATGTTTGACAAACTCAAACTTTCAGCTCCTTTCACAGATTTTCTATAAGATTTTCTAGCTAGGCCACTACAGAACCTCAAAGTGCTTCTTCCTGAGCCACCCCTTTGTTGCCTTGATCGTGTATTTGTGTTTAATATTTTGACCCATCATTAATGTCCTGGCCGAGGAAACAAGGTTCTCAACCAAGGTTTGATAGAACATTGTCCCACCCATTGTTCCGGCCATTGTTGGGATTCTACCTTCTCCAAACAAGGCAAGTTCAGTTTATGTAAAGAGCTCAAATTTGTTGTCATCTGACCACAACACTTTCACCCAGTCCTTCTCTGAATCATTCAGATGCTCAGTGGCAAACTAAAGACGGGCCTATACATGTTCTTTCATGGACAAAGATACCTTGTGGACACTGCAGGATTTTCGTCCACAATCGTGTAGTGTGTTACCGATTGCTTTCTTGGTGACGGTGGTCCCGGCTGCCTTAATATTATTGACAAGAGTCTTTCTTGTAGTTCTGGGGTGATTCCTCACTGTCCTATTGGTCATTGAAAAGCCATGAAGTGAGATCTTGCATGGAGTCACAGGCCGATGGAGATTGACTGTTGTTTTGTGTTTCTTCCATTTGCGAAAAATTTCACTAACTGTTGTCACCTGTTCACCAAGCATTGTAGTCCTTGGAAAGCTCTTGGTCTTGGCCATGGTGGAGCGTTTGGAATCTGATTGATTGCATTGGTGGATAGGTGTCTTTTATACAATTAACATTATGTTGTTATTTTGTCTCTTACTGTTAAGATAAACCAACCATTAGAATTAAATATTGATGATTTTATTGTCAGTGGCCGAACAGTAGGCAAAGAAACAGAGAGAGAGACAGAGATATATATGTTGATCTACTGTGTATTAATAATCTACATTATAAACTGATGAAGGAAATAATTTAGAATGTAGGGGTTTACATGACAGGGCTGGTCCTTGCAGGTGGGACAGTTTGAAACTCCAGTAGAACTTTTGTCGAGATCCTTAAAAATGACCTCTTCACCTTGAATAATCAGCTGCTTCAAACAACCTTGATCAGACAGAATTAACAAAACCAAACATCATTAAAAAAGGTAATAATGATGCACCAGATACTTAACTTAGTGAACCAGAATACACAAAAGATAAAAATACAAGATTCTTACCGACAAATCCTGTCTTAAGGCCAGCGGTTTTGGCAAGCATTGTATAATTTGGATAACCGCCCACAAACAGCTCCTCATTCAGATCCAGACCCTTAAATTTACCCTGTATGGACACAGCATGTCTCTCACATGTGCTTTGTTGCCATTTGTGAAAGTCTGACAATGAGTATTATTGTATGAGAGTAAAAAATTACCTGAGAGGTTCCGTTAACGGGAGGTTTTCCATCCACGACAAGTGAGCCGTGTGTCAGGTTCCTGTAGAGTTCAACTGTGTGGAACTCACCCACCTTAATGGCGGTTGGGTATCGAATAGTAGCCATCCCTGAGCCAACATCAAACCTGTGTAATTGAAAAATACACATTTAGAAACATTTCAAAAGATGTACTGTATATGCATTCGTCATAGTGTTGATTATAAATCATACCTAAACTCAGGACGGCCCCCCACCAGCCCAAAAGATATAAAATCAGCTCCAGTGGTTTTCTTCTGTCCGTTATATATGATCATCCCTGCATATGAAAAGAGAAGTTAGAAATTGAACCATGGAGCTTTTCAACATACGCCTCTGGATCTCTGTAAGTTTGAGGTAAAGTAGCATGCTGGGAATGAAGCTGTTGGCATGTACGGCCACATAAAGCATCTCATAATGCCAAATCGATGCCGACACAAGCCACATGCATGGGCACATGCCATGACTCTGCGCTGCCTCCTTCGCATGGGAATATTGAATATGAAAGTTGGGAAAGAAAAGACCAGTGATTCTCAAATGGTGGGTTTTAGGTAGAGGTCTACGTCTTGCAAAGTACTGTATTGGTTCTGAAGCAAAACCAGTTAAAAACCACTGGTACTGCATCTGGGTTATTAGTCACAAACCATCACTCAAAATGAGTTACTTACAAGCTACTTGAAAGTCTTATTTGCGGCTGAATCGTTGAGCAAAAGCGTATTTAAATATTGTATCATGACCTATGTATGAATATTATTTGCATTAAGTTGAAATATGATTTGACTTTTAGCTTTAAAAGTATTACAGATCTCAAGATGTGTCTTGAAAAACACATACTGAATAAATACTGAATAACAGTTTATAAAGCTGCAAAGTGTGTAAAGCATCATTTGCTTCAAAAAGGCATTTTCTTGTGTCATGCTACATTCAAACCAATGAGAAGCAGAAAAGCCTTAATGAACATCATGTGGTCATGCCTGCACGTGTTCACAACTGCAACTTTCTCATGGGGTAACAGCTTTTCTGAGAAAGAGTGGGCGCCTCATGCTTGTCTTTCTATATCCTGAAGCACTTGCACCCACATTCTCAGTAAAGCAACCAGACTCACCAGCATATAAAATCAGCCCTTCAAACCAAAGAGAGGTGAACAGGGACAAGGAACAAAAGGAAAGAAGAGTTTACACACATGAAATAAACATGTAAATAAATCTCAGTGAAATCTTATCTTGTCTTAGATTAAATATTATAAGGAACACAAACACACAACGGTGAGACTTGCAAAATTAAAAACAATAATTTACAAGTTAAGCTATCCTGGATACTATCCAAGCTAATCTTTATTTCCATTATAACAAAAGTGAGGCACAGGACAAATATAATACTTTCATCCACTTCATCTTTAAGGGAAAACAACTCATTTTTAATACAAGAGTCAAACAAGTTTGGAATTAAAGTCAAACTGTGGTCAATCATTTTATTCTACGAAACTACCTTTGACCATGAAAATAACATGTTTTTCCTATGAAACTTATTTTTTACTGCTTAAAAATAGCTTCATTGTAACTACACCTGAGCTCCATTGAAGGGATAGTTGAATGAAATTCTGTCATCATTAACTCCTCTTTGAGTTGTTTAAAATTGGATTTTTTTTTTAAATATTTGGAAGAATTCTTATTAACAAACAATTCTTGGACTCCATTGACTACCATTGTAGGAAAATGTACCCAGGCTCTTCTGAACACGAAAGAATTTATGACAGCAAATTATTCCTACTACATTAGTTAATAGTATCCAAGAACTATTTGGTTACTAAAATTCATCTAAATATCTTATCTTTGGGCAAAACACGTAAAAAGGTTTGTAACAAATACAGAGTGAGACTCATGACGGAATTTTTATTTTTGGGTAAGTATATGCAGATACACGAATATGCAAAGAAGCCCTGCTTCAATTACTCAATCACACTTGGCAGTTCCAACCACTGCTCAAACTGAAAGAAAAAACTGAGAGATAACATAAGTATTAACATTTAATTTTCAATATCCTTACCGTCAACATTGTCCGGTCTGAAGGTAATTTTGATGCTGAATGCGTTGTAAGAGTTTTTGATGGTTGGCAGTGTAAGGTAAGAGAGAGGCTCCTGGGTAAAATGGGGCATCACTCTCTCTGTAAAACATTTCAAACACAGTTTAAAGTAACTACAGTCTGCCTTCAGAAGGAGAATTAATACAAGTGTAATAATAATCCAGGATCAAGAATAGCTGCACAACGGTTTAAATTCCGAAAGGAACCCAGAGATCTACATTTGATCTCAACCTGTTTCAGTATGACCCCTGTAAGCTAAGTTTAACCAGGAGGGCAGCAACAGTGGTTAAGATTATATTCAGAACTTAAACATATGGAATATGTGCTTTTAAACCCAGAGTCCTTATGCAATGTTAAAGATAAAAAAAAGAGCTGCCATCACTGACCCACAATTACAGACAAGCAGACCTGTAACTACCGATCTACAGCAGAAAATCCATGTGATAACAGATATAACTGACAGATAAAAGATGAAACATGTCTTTGATAACTCACCATGAACACTGAGTCTAGTGAAGGCCTCGACTTTGCCCTGTTTGTTGGCAGCTGTGCACACATATGTCCCAGCATCTACGTGTGAGACCGCAGGAACTGTCAGTACATGTCCATCCTGACGGCATTTGGGTGGTAATTCGTTCTCAACCTGAAAAAGATTTACGTATAATACATAAAACATTTTAACCTTATTGGTTGATAGTTTGGGTTTTCATATATTTTGATAGTTTTCTTAGTTTCATTGAAGTATGAATTTAGTTTGAGATGCTTCTCCTTTATATTGCAAAAAATGACAATTGTTAAAATACATGTATGAGAAAAAAGTATAGGTAGTATTGATCTATATCGTGTTTTAGTTTGTACTATTCAAAATCGCTGTTGAATCTTTCTTAGGTCTGTTTAAAGACACAGTAAATTTCTAGATTATATTCTCAGGAACATTATTTAAGTGGCAGGAGGCTTAAGCAAGTTTCCAGTTGCGTTTTTATTGATTTACATTAATGTCTGCAAACAAATTATTGTTTCTTTATTTGTCTTATCAAGTGGTGGTAAATATGTGACACTTCCTTTAAAAAGACTTACTTTGTGATATACCTCGACATAAAATCATTTTTCATAATGTAAAGAACATTCTGTGAAAACATAATCTGAAAATATAGAATGACGAAGACCTTCTTAAAGATTGAAAATCTGATGCACATTATCACAGAAATAGATTTTCCAACAATTTCCTCTGATGAAAATATCCTAAAACAACTGCTGACAATTGATATTTCATGAATACATTTTATTATATGAATGATTAAAAACTTATTTGTCAAATTCTTTGCTATGTCACATTTGCAGTTCATTTATCAGCTACCAGTTTCAGGACTGACAATTTTCTGTGTTAACAGTTTTGTTTTGTGTGAACATTGATAGTGTTTAGAGTAGTTCAGCCTTTCTTTTTTAGAAGTATTTAAAGTGTAAGTTACCTTTGACCATGTGATGGTTGGTATGGGATATCCAGATGCAATGCAGGGAAAGATTGCATCAGATCCAACTGTCACTTCCTTCGTCTCGGGCTGTGCAGAGATCTGAGGCAAGGCTGTAAAGCACAAATTTCTCAGAAATGTTACCATACTTCTGTACTGAATATAACATCAGACCATAAAAAACACATAATTATTATTATAGGAATAATAATAAACCTATGTACTCACATTGGATATTAAGGGAAACTTGGGATTGCACCGATCCCACATTGTTGGTTGCTGTACAGCGATATTGTCCAGCATCTGATTCAATCACTTGTTCAATCCTCAAAATGTTGCCCTTCACCACCACATGATCAGGAAGAGAGCCTCCCACCTTACTCCACCTCACCGAGGGCTCAGGGTCACCAATAGCATGGCATTCAAACTCCACAGAGTTCCCCACCATCACCGTCTGCACCAGAGTGCGCACGTTTATCATCACTTTTGGTAGAGCTGTGAAAAGAAAGAGCATATGGTCAGACCTGAACTGATTTTAAAGTTGACCAATAAAAGATTTAAAAGCATATATGTTTAAGGACCTTGAATGCTGAGTTTGGCACTGTCCTGAGCCTGACCGAACAGACTGCTCGCTCTGCAGGTGTATATTCCTTCATTGCTTTGCTCGAGGTTTTCGATTCTGCTCAAACATGAATCAAGAAAATGAACATGAAATAATGAGGAATATGTTAAAACAAGGTTCTCTTTCTTAAACTAGTTAAAGTAGGTGTATAAAGAATAAATAATACTATTTTAAATTACTTTTTTTTATTATATTGTTAATGAATGAAAAATTATTTAATTTGTTCATTTATTTGTTTGATATGTTATTTTTGATGCCTTTGAATGTACTTGTTCATGTTCTTGTATTGTTGTGTCAAAAAACATACAAAACCACATAAAATAAATAAAAATTCCACATGACTTTCATTCAAAATTTGCACTTTTATAAGTTTGTCTTTTTGTTTTTTTGAGGGTGCACATGCCAAAAACTGATCAATGTAAGACCAATGAAAAGTCCATTATAAATGTGACCCTGTCTGTGAAAACCCAATACATCTTTTTGGTATTTACTTTTTATGCATAAAATGATTTTACACTATTTAAAGAACATTATGTTCTTTCTATTCTGTTCGTTCTATCTATATTTTTATTATTGACTGAGTAAGACCCAAAGATTGAAATCAGGGTAAAATTAATTGGTCAATCAATCTTAAATGCTTGTTTTCTTAGAATTTGATTTTCCAACCTTAGCCTGCTTTTCAGAGTCAATGTCACATATAAGTGAAGTACTCAATTTAAAAAAATTTCTCAATAGAAAAAAATTAACCAAAACCAAGATGATGTCACTCACCTAAGTACTCCATTATAAATGTGATGATTGGGTGGAAGAATTCCGCCCTCCTTCAGCCACTCGATCTCAATCTGATGTCCTCCCTTAGCAGCACATGTGAACTCTACAGCGCTCCCCGGAGGCTTCACTTCCACCTGAGGGGACACCTTCACTGAGAGGGGCGCTGTGGATACAGAGGTCAAAGGTTAAAATACATGTCTTCATCTGTGAGACTGACCAAAGAAAGGGACAGACGATACTCACATCGGACAGAGACTTTGGCAAATGCTTCACTCCTGCCCACGTTGTTGCTGGAGACACACTTGTACGTCCCTGCATCGTTCTCCTTTGCCAGGTTAATCTGGAGGTCTCCGCCTTGAACCTGTGCAGTAGGATGCAAGCTGCCATTGACCTTACTCCACTCATAACGCAGGGGCGCGGTGCCATGGGCCAGGCACTGCAGTCGGATTACTTCACCCACTCGCACGGACACATCGTCGGGCAAGGAAGTGGCATAGGGTGGGGCTGCTCGGACCGGAGAAAAATCATTTAGAGGATGTTGGATAATTACTGTACAGCTGGTTGATGCTTTAAAAACGCAGGAAAATATGCTTAAAGGGATAGTTCAGCCCAAAACGAAAATTCAGAATGAGCTGTCATGAATTACTCACACTCTAGTTTTGTCGGTATTGAACACATAGAAAGAACTTTAGAAGAATGCTTGTAAGAGTATCCCATTGAATACCATAATAGGAATGATGAAAATAGCAGAAAAAGTAGAAAAGTACACAAAAACATTATACTGTCATACATTCTTCAAAATATCTTATATTGTGTTTAAAACAAAAATAGTAATTTTTGATTATGATAGTCAACGGGATTGAAACAATTTTGATCATAAGCATTCTTCTAAATACCATTCTCCGTGTTCATCAGAACAAGAAATTGATAAAGATTTGGAACAACTCAAAGGTTTGACTTGTGACAAGCCTCAAAGCATTAAAGTTAGATCACTTTGATCTTAATCTTAGTGTTGCACAGGTAATATTCAAGACATAAATGTTTTATTCTCACAGAAGGTTCTTTACAATGTATAGAGTGATTTTATGACGATACCTGCGTTCTAAAAGGCAGAGTCACAAATTAATTCATGAAATAAGTTAGCTTACTATCTACTTCCAGCATGATGGTGACTTCACTGGTGCCCATGTGGTTAGTGGCATTGCAGACATATTGGCCTGAATCTTGGCGGCCCACATTAGGTAAGATCAGGCTGTTGTCAACTATCTTGTGTCTCCAAGGCAGAGAAGACCGTTCTTTGAACCATGTGATGGTGGGTTTAGGGAACCCTTTATGCAAAAAATTGCATTATTGTTTTTAACAAAAATAACCCGATACTCTTGTGTCATATATATTGTATCAAGATTGATAATATTTAAAGCAGCACCTACCATGAGCATCACAGTACAGTGTGGCTGTCGATCCCTCCACCACAACTATCATAGGCTCACGCACACTTGCATGTGGGATGGTGGGTACCTGAGATCCTCCTTCGACGATCACATCTACTCGAGTCTCTGTTGTGCCTTGGTTGTTCTGTGCTGTGCATACATATGGGCCAGTGTCTTCTGGGCGTGCAACTAAAATCTAAAAAAACAAAGCATTGTCTTAAAAAGCAGTCTTTTGTATTGTCGTATGTATGGGAGTCATGTAGGAGTTCAAAATATTGACATCAAATGTTTATTACCTGCATAATAGCACTTGAGTCAGTTGGGACAGGGCTGCTTAACATTGTTTTGCGATTATTGTCGAGTCTGTGCCATCTGACAGAAGGTCTTGGCTCTCCAGTTGACTGGCACTCAAGATTGATGGGATCCCCAACTCTCACTCGCACCGGCCCTGTAGGTGTCACCACAGCCTTGGGAGATTCTATGGAGAAACAAGTATTTCAAAACATTTGTCTGCTGTTTAGAGTCAGTGGACCCAAAAAGTATTTGTATCAAATAGCAAACAAGTAATGCAAGACCTGACAGAAATAACACCAGACCTTATTTTAACCAAATGTTTTGAGAAAAGCCAACAGTTTACCAATATAAAATTCATATAAAATTCTGCCATCATTTATAAATCAAAAAAATCACTCAAATGTCATAAATGTTTGACTTTTTTTGAACAAAGCACAAAAGAAGATATTTTGAGAAATTTCTCAGTGGTTCTCAGAGGCTTATGTTGTTTGCAAACATTCTTTAAAATACATTCTTGTTATCTTTACAAGAACGAAAGAAAGTAATATAAGTTGGGAAACTACAATTAAAGTATTAAATCAATCCCAGGAAATTCTCAACATGAAAATGGTAATTTGGTCATCTTTTTGTCACCCTCTTGTCATTTTAAACTTGTTTTGCTTTCTTTCATGCGTGCAACACAAAGAAAGATATTTCGAATAAAAATGGTAACTGAAAACTTCCCTTCCATATTATGAACACCAAACCAATGCAATTGAATGAGGGACAGTGACTATCTTTCTTCAAAATATCTTCTTTAGTGTTTTGTAGAAAAAAAGAAACCATACAGGTTGCAATGACATGAGGGTGAGTAAATGATGACACATAATTCAAAAGTTACTTTACCTTTCACAATAAGTGACACAATGCTGTGGGTAATACCGTACAGGTTACTGGCCACGCAGCGATAGGTGCCCTGGTTCTTTGCTTGTGCATTGCTAATGGTTATGACTGAATTATCAGCACTTATCTTCACATTATCTGAAACACAAAAACAACAAAAGCAGCATTTATATTTAGGTAAAACACAATTGAGTTACATTCAACAATGCAATAGAAAGTGAAAATCAGGGTTATATTGAACCTGGCAAAGGCTGGTTGTTGGTTGGTTTCCACTCCAGGCGTACTGGCGGTGCCCCGCTGTAAATACGGCACTTAAAGCTTGCTGAGTGGCCCTGCTTCACTGCGGCACTGTGGGGCTCAATGGAGATAATGGGGCTTTGAAGACCTATTCCAAAATCACAACACACTGTGAGAAAGCTACACTTCATATAAATATACACATTATACATATACAGACAACAGTATGTTTGCAAAATGAGGAACTTTAACAGAGCCTTCTTTAAAATAGTCTAGCCGAACTTACGGGAGGCACTGGACATCACAGACACAGATACAGAAGCCTGATAAGATGAAGGGCCGTTTTCTACAAGACAGATATATTCTCCAGAATCATCAGAAGAAGCTTGCAGGATACGCAGCTGGGTCCCCCGCACCTTTGGTCAAAAACACATAAACAAAAAGAAAGGATTATAGCAAGGTAATATAGTAAATGATTTCACAGGCTTTTATACATCAAATATGCTTCATAATAATGTAAACTATAATAGAGTTGTATGAATAAATAAAGGAAGATATTATAAAATATTTCAAAGAGGTTTTGATTCCACATAGTCAGAGGAAGTCAGATGGGGTTGTTTGGTTACATACATTCTTCAAAATATCTTCTTTTGTGCGATCTGAAAAGCAATCTCAAAAAAACGGAAAGGTCTGTTATCATTTACTAACCATCTTGTCTTTTCCAAATGTATTACTTTCTTTCATCCGCAGACACAAAAGAACATATTCCAAAGAGGGCTGGTAACTGAACATTTGTATGTTGCTAGTATTGTATGAACACAAAACCAAGATTGAGATAATACCTGATGATTAGATGACAGCGGCCCACCTGCCCGACTCCATTTGACAGAGGCCGGAGATGTTCCAGGGACATTACAGTTGAGATCTAGAGTCTCACCCTCTGCTACAGAGGCAATGGAGGGCTGGATGGTGACTCCAGAGGGAATGATTTCACCTGTTCAAGAAAACATGTAGAAAGGAAGAATATCTTCTAGTAAAAAAGTAAAAGGAATTTAACAGGTTTTCCATAATTTGGACATATGAAGGATCCAGTGAACATTAATACAATCCTATAGGATAATCACCTCTTTTGACAAAGACCTCAATGTAAGCTTCTGAGGACCCAACAGTGTTGGTTCCAACACAGAGATATGTGCCTGCATCAGAGGATCGGATATTCGGTATGAGCAATGTGCCAATGTCAGTACGCTCCACACGGGCCTGAGAAGAATATATGGAGAATATATACACAAAGGGTTAAAGCATAACGTGCACAGGAACAAACCGAGTTTGGTCCATTGAAACATTTAACATACATAAACACAAAATAAACAACGGGGACATGTTTTATACTGGAAACCCTAGTAACTTGATTGTACTTGGCAATGTAAATCCTCAATTTAACAGAGTAATTGTGTCTCCTACAACTTCAATTTAAGTTAACTTGATGATGGATTGAACTTCAATTGTTAAGTTGGTTGATCTTGGTGCAGATTCGCATGATTTTTTAAGCTATTACAATATAAAGTACCAATAGAATTCATTACAGACAATAATTAAAGCAATGAAGAACTTAAGTGCTTATGAAATTTTGTCAGCATTGTGAAAAGAAATACTGTAATGAGCAGAATACATAAAATGAACACTGACATTTTGACAAATGTAAGATTGAAAACACAAAACATAAATTGTTAAGAACAAAAATAAACACATTTGTCTTTTCGGTTTTATTTTTAAACCTATTGCTTTATATTGTTTTAGCTTCTTGCATGATTATTTAAAGTTTTAAAGAAATACTATTATTTTAGTAATGTAAGACCAGAAACAGGAAGTTCTGAGCCAGAGATGGTTACGTCTTGAAAATTGGTCTACGAGTAATCCTTCCTTTGAACTCTCATCACAATTTCAAATTTATGAATGTTGATTATGGAATTATGGACCTACAAACTCTAAAATATTTAGTCTTTAAGTACAAACAACATTAGGGCCTACAGTAAACTTATTACTTACCTTACAATAGTTTACACTAATACAGCTTGAATACATACCTGTTAAAGAACGTATGTGTTAAGATTTGATTGTTTAGCATTTTAGTAATTTATTTGAAGTGAAATGTATAAGTTCTGCATTTGAAATTATTTGATTTGTCTTTCAATATTTGCTCTTTTGACCAATCACAAACAAAGCACATTGATAGAAATTACACATTTCACTTTACGTGATCTCTGAGGCTGACATTGATGCCTCGTAGCTGATTGTTATTGATGGTGTTACAGGTCTATATTAGCAGTAATTACCTGTATTTTTTAATCGCATTGGTGAGGTGGATTAATATAGTAATGACAATGACAGTGGACGGTTAAAAACAGTGACTACACTACATACACATAAACTTCTTAAACCTAACTATGCTTTACTTCTTCAATATATTTGATCATTTTCCTGTACATAGCAGGTACAGGTTGGTTTAATTCCCAGGAGAGACAAATATAAAGCAAATGTATAACTTGAATGCACTGCAAGTCACTTTAAATCAAACCACATGCTTAAATTGAACTGATTCACGTACAACATTGGAGCATCCATGATGCTAACAGATATCTTAGAAGATAGGATACAATAAAACAGAAATCTCAGAAGGGACAACACGATCCTCAAAGGAGAGATGGAATGATTTTTTTATCCAAAGGCAAAGCCGCTTAACTCTGATCTAGTGTAGCGTGGCGGAAGTAGAGCTGTGCTTAGTTGAATGAGTGACTGCAACCATTCACAAATTCTCAAAGCCGACTATTTGGTAGAGCAAACAGTATTTCTGCATGGCTAGAGCCCACCCTGGGAAAAGCTGACAAAATGCAGAGATGCTATCAGGCAGAACAAAGCAGGCCACAAGGACACGCGGTATGCAAGGAGAGACCGGTGTTGGCATGGGATGGGTCGCCCATGTCTCATATTCTAAATAATCTAAATCGAACTCTGCAAAAACATGTATGATACGTACAGTACACACACTCCGCATTTACATTGATATAGTTGATACTTGTTTAAATGCTCAATGTTGTGCTCAAAACTTTTACCTGGCAACCGACTTAATAATGTGTCTAAACATAATTTTTAACCTGAACTTACTGTACTCTTTGATAATCATCTAGTGGATGTGACAAGAACAAGAAAATGAATCATGCGTTTAGTTCACATTGATTTGGTGATGGTGAGTGAAGCAAGACAGGTGGGATGGGACGCGTGACATAGACATCGGACAAATGGACAGACCTGTAGCTCCTCAATACGTCTCTGTAACACATCGAGACTGTTGCTTTTAAACTGATGGAAACCGTGAGAGGGCATTGCCTGAACAAACATTAAGACACAGGATGAAACAGAAAAAACACTCAAAAGTGGGACATGATGAGTGTTTTAAACACAACGCAAAATATAAGTGGCACAACTCTTTAAACACTCTCATTCAGATCATTTCAAGTGGTAAAGTGGTCAAATCAGACATGATTTAAACAAAATGTTCATAACATCGCATACAATTTGTCAATGGTTAAGGAAAGTTAATTTAAGTACTAAAAAAATAAACATTAAACTGATGTCAAAAATGAAAACATTTTGTCATTTTGTAATTTTAAATCACTTCTTATAAGCAAAGAACACAAAAGAAGATATTTTTAAAAATGTTGGTAACCAAAATACAATGCTAGGATGAGAGCATTTTTCATTTTTCAAAATATATACATGTTTATGTTCTGCAAAAGATATAAAGTCATATAGATTTGAAATAGCAAAAGAGTAAGTAAACCACACAATGTTATTGGGTGAACATTTTTGCAATCTAACCAAACTGATCTCTTAGGAAAACCCAGCTTGCCTTGGGATCATGTTATATATAACAGGATAAACCAATATAAAGAACTAAGTTCTCACCTGTGGTGGAAGTGAACCACCTCTCTTCTTCCATGTGAGTCCAGGTGTGGGGCTTCCGACCGCTCTGCAGTACAACCTTAAAGTCTCACCCTCATGAATTTCTACACTCGGGGGGCTCACTTGCACATGTGGAAGACCATTAGCTTGATTTGTACCTGAAACATTGAACGCATTCAAATCCGACACCTCTCATTCACTCCTTCTGGAACAGGTAACTGTAAATAATAAAATAGTGATTCTGTAAGGGACATGTACTTTGAACATGAAGAACTCCCCGAGCTGAATGTTCACCATGTGTGTTCAGGGCCTTGCAGATGTACTCGCCCTCATCAGAGCGATCCACGGATGGGATGGTCAGAAGTCCATTACGAATGATGGCTTTGGAGCTGATACTGTTTCCTGAAGCTCCTGAGAAAACCGCACAGTTTAAAATAGGCTTTAAGTTTTGTGGGAACAACCAAGCTGGATATTATATTTCCATCATGAATTAATGGCATCATAGTGGGTCACATTGTAACATTGAAATTCCGATTTAATGCATTGGAAAATATGGAAATAAGAGGGATAGTTCAACCAAAAATAAAAATTCGGTCTATGCAGATAAATTTCTTTGATCGGGAACATGGAAAAATATTTTTAAAAATTGGTACTTGAGATTTTTAGGGCACTATTTACTTTAATTATAGAAAACATGTAATGGTAGTTCCCAGAACTTTTTGTGTTCGGCAAAACAAAGAACTTTTCAAAATTTTTCCTACTAAGATACTCAATAGTGCTCAAGGATATCAAGCGTTAACATTCTTCTTAATCTATTTGTTAACAGTTTGATTGATGTACACAAAGAAAGACATTTAGAAGAATTTTAGCCACTGAGATTTCGGAGGCACCATTGACTACTATAGTAGAAAATAAATTTAATTATTACATTGAATAAATGGGTTATTGAAATTACTTAATTTTATCATGTATATCGGTTCCACATTATTAAAACAAGTTTTTGTAAGATACTTAAATGACAGGAGGCTAAGGTGTTCCGGAACTCTTTACTGAGAAGATGCGACACAGAACAGAACATATAACTTTAATAAGCAGCTGAAACAACTAATCTACCGGCTGACAGGCCCCTCCCTATCTTTTTTACCTTAAATGGGCATCACTTATTGAAACAAATATTTAGCCAATACTGTACAGTTACTTTAACATACCTTTTCTTTACATTTCAAGAGAAATTATGTTAAAAAACTATAATCTTATTAACAACTTAACAACTTTAATTTAATCACATGGAACCAATGTACGATACAAGGTAAAATTTAGTGATTCCAACAACCCATTTTTCTGTTCACGTCAATCTTGAATTGTTTTGCCCCATTCTTTAAAATATCTACTTTGCGTTCAACAGAACAAATCTACTCTTATTATATCATTATAATAAATAGTGCTCTAAAAATCTCAAGTGTTGACATTCTTCCAAATATCTTTGTGTTCAACAGAACAAAGAAATCTACTAATATTCTACTATTATAATCAATAGTGCTGTAAAAAGTGTTGACATTCTTCCAAATATCTTTCTTTATGTCAAACAGAACAACGAAAATTCCAAAAGTACATGACAGTATTTTGCCTGCGTAAAGATTATTCCTTTACTCTGGCTGAATTTATGTGCTTGACTCTAACCCAACAGATACTGTATAAATGATCTGAAAGCCATATGTAATGTTGCTACAAAAACAAACAGACAGGGTTCCAGGACATGGTAACCACAATTAAAAATAAACATATCTGTTGTCAAGGCACACTTGTAATATATAAAGTCTACAGCCTCACCTATCCATTCAACAGCAGGGGTGGGGTTTCCAGACGCAGTGCAGCGGAACTCTGCCCGCTGACCCTGATGAACCGTCAGCACAGGTGGGTTGATCGTAGCCACCGGCTGTACCCCCTCAGCAGCTACAGTGATGTGAAAACTCATTAAACCCTAAAAACAGCACTTCAAACTGGAATTCCACTTACCGCAAATAGAACCTATTCATAGCAGAGAAGACTCGTCTGAATTAACAAGTTCTCATTCACTTACATTGTAATATTCTCTTAATTCCCTGTGGTAGTTAAAATATTATGTGCGATTATCAAGACATTCTTAAAAAGTGATTTTATGAAAATGTTCTTAAAGTGCATAAAGTGCATAGCATGATAATGTGTACAGCAAGTGTCTGGCTGCCAAAGCTGTCCATGACTCGAGTCATGTCCACTGGCAGCTAGCCTGACACAGAGGAGAAATGGCAGACAGGGTGAGGCCCTAACTAAGCTCTGTGCCAGCTTGGCTGGACGTTGAGCCCTCTATCTACAGGGATTCCAGGGCAACAGAGCAGAAGAAAGCCCTCTTTCACCAACTATGGTGGCTAGAGGCCTGTGTAAGCTGGCTTTGAGCCTTCAGAGTCTTCAGTTAGCTGGCCTGGCATATACAGTGTATGTATAATTCCGTTTTATTTTGTCATTATTCTGTCAGTCTATTAAATAGTTATTTGAGTTGAATTGAAAGGCTTGAGGAAGCTATTCGCAATAATGCAACTATATATTTATAACTAATGACAATATGATGTTTGATGCACAGTGGTTGGATTTTGCAAACTGGTTTACTTATTTAAATTGTAGTATATCAAAAAAAAAAATGCTGGGCTGATGAAATGTGGGGGACTTCTCTGTGTTTGGAATTGAAAGTGTGACTTTGGTTAACTATAAAAAAAATACAGCATGTAAAGAGTAATGACTAACATTTTCTCACCCTCTTTACAATTCTAAAATTCCGTCTGCATGACTGTCCTTCTTCCACAGATCACAAAAGAAAATATTTTGAAGAGTGTTGGCAACCGAACTGCATTAGTGCCGATTCGACCAAGTAAATGGGTGCCAGTTCCCAACCTTCTTCAAAATATCTTCTATCTATTGTATTCTAGGGACAAAAGCCATACAGAGGGTGAATGGGGACAGAATTCTTATTTCCGGGTTAACAAAAATGACTAGAAATTAATATAGTGAATGCTCTAAAGTCACCCAAGATCTTTAAATCACAGAAATCTTAAGTAAGAATAAAAAACAAACTTTCATCAACAGAAAGAAATCCCCACATGTGCAAGCATGCTCCTAATGTTTTAACCCTATATGGGCCATAAAAGCTTTGACAGATCAAGTAATGCTCTTGTACTTAATGTACTTAATACTCATAACTGTTTGAAAAGAGTTTTATTATCTTGTGGCACGTTAACATAACCTTGTTCATAGTTCTGTACGTGGGCATTACTTGAGATGGTAAAGCATGAAGTGCACGATGGTTGCATGCTTGGGAGAGAGAGAGCCATGCTGACTTACGCTTTCTATGTCCTTCAAACATCTCATAGGCTGTGTAAAACATCTGCGACTGAGATGCCTCTGTGGATGATGGACAGGCAGATACTGTCAAATGAGTCTCCAGATGAATCTTTGAAAGAAGCTCACTGGTGACCTCAAATAGTTCTGTGCCTTTGGAGCTCCAGAACGGGTGTGCGATGAAATTTATTTTAACATGTATTACTGAATTCTGCCAAAATATGCTGCACTTTGGATTACACTCGTGGGTGGGGACTAAATAATTTACAGACTGAGACTCTATACAAGCTTACATATAGCATTACTATGGGGATAATTTAAGTTTTAACAGGAGGCTTTAAAATGTCCATTAAAATGCCAGAGGTTGATGTCATTAATCACACTAACACCAGAACATTACTTAACAGTACCTAAATGACTAATACTTATTTAGTCATATATTAAGCTTAAACACCATATGACCTCATTGATGGATTAATATACTGCTTAAGAGCATATATTTGTAAAGGATTACGATTATTTACTAGGACATAGATTTGCAGTTCTTGTCATGTAAGATTATAGTCAATGATGGAAAGCTGATAGCAATAACTTTCCACATTGAGAATTAAAACACACATTAATGTTCATTTTTAAACACATGGTAATATAAAATTAAAAGGTGTTGAGGAGCAGCACACGCTGAAGATTCCAGGCATGCAGGTTAGTACACACACATGTAAAAGCTTTACTCTGCATAATCAGCCATATTGCATTTTCTTTGAATACAGCTTGTGATTGTGAATTTTCTTCATCAAATAGTTTCATTTACTATTCCTTAGAAAAATGATTTAACTATTATTCCTTTTAATATGTTCATCGTTTGAGAAATAATTTGTACATACAGTTCACAGTTTAGGTAAATAAAACACAACTGAATCATAACGAAAAACATCTTTAAGATACAGCACCGCATCTAAACATTTACAAAATTAAATATTGCTTTAATTCCTGGAATAACTGAATACACAGAAAAAACGGATTACAAAGAAACAAGCACCATATCGAAGAACTGGAGTAAAACAAATAGGAACAAAAACTAATTTTGAAAAAACACAAATATTTGAAATTTATAAGGTCATACACAGGGAAACATACAGAAAAGTGAACCTTAACATTTATTTTGACATGTTATTCTCTTTGTACCAAAGATCTTCATACAGCAATGTTATTATATATTGTCAAACCAGTTGAAATAAATATGAAGTTGTTTATAACTTAATTCCATACAGCATGTCTGTCTATGAAATGTTTCAAAAACAAACAAATTGTATTTCTAACATGCCTGTGCATACTGAAAAATGGATAAACAAAAATGTTATCTGCCCCTAAATATACTGCACTGTGAGGCGTTTTAAGCTTTTTTTAAGTCTGTTGCAACTGAAATGCTGAAACGTAATATACAATTTTATGTATAACATCCCCAGTCTACAGTGTCTGTTTAATACCGTAAGATCCAAAAAACATTTTGCACTTGTTAAAAGTTCAACAAATGCTCTATTTTTAGCACCACATACAAAATATTTGTTGGGGTCAAGAAAGAGATTGATCCTGCAGTCCTTTCGGCTGACGAATCCCAGTACTTATGACAACCCCTTACCTCTCCGCCACTACCCCCATAAGACCCCACAGGACAGGAATGATAGTCTATACAAGCCCAGAACCCAAGACACAACACCACCGGAAACTGACAGTAGAGCACCAGAACCGCCACCATGAGAACACCCAGCTAACTTTACTTATTGCTTCCAAAGACAGTAAAAATGTTACTTAAGTTATGACAATGATTACATAATATTCATAAAGCAAGAGCAGAATGTCCGTGTAAATCACCATACATTTATGAATGTATTTAAATAGTTTGGAATCATGTGCACAGAAATTCATTCTGTTTTTTTTCACGAAAAATTATTTTTCAAGAGGAAAACATTTACCAAACGTTCATTTAACATTCATCAAACATTAGATTCTATCATAGGAGTCTGCATGTAAACCTCAGCTCCACAGATATGTTGAGTCACATAACAAAAATAATTGGTTTTCTTATTATTATCACATCAGCACTGAAGCACAATGTTTCATAAAATTAAGTTTCAACCTGAACTTGTAATTTATCTGTTCATAATGAAAAAAGGACATTTCCGATGCTGGATTAGACTTGATCCCAATAATGATTGAGTTCATTAAAAATCCAATTTACAAATCAAAGATTCGCTTTTCTTAATGACCATTCACAAGCTGTATCATTCGTTGTAAAGATTTTACACTGGCAATGTAAGAAGCTGTTGAGGTTTGTGTGAGTAAGAGGAAAAACCCAAGCAGAAAACTTAGCAACAAATCAAAAGCGCACATGATGAGATTAATGCAAACATTTAAACACAAGTTAGCCATGCTTAAGACTATAAGAGGAGCTTTGCACAAATGAAAGACCAAAGCAAGAAAAATGTAAGCAAGGATCGTGCAGTATGGGACAGTCAGGCTGACAGTGGGGTTGAGAGGTACGTGGAGCCAATCACAAACCTGGGACATACAGGAGGGCCGTGCCCTCGTCCATGCCTAACATATTGGAGCCTGTGCAGACATAGTTGCCTGCGTCCTCAGGCTGTACATTCTGAATGGTCAGGATTCCATTGAAATCCATGGCACGGTTGGGCAGCTTTCCGTTGCCTCTGCGGGTCCAAACCAGGGTGTACGCTGGCAACTGCAAGAGAAGAAATTTTGTGAATATTCACACTCTGCGCCCTTTACAGTTAAAGGGATTGTTTACCCAAAACTGAAAATTCTATCATGAATTACTCATTCTTTAGTTGTTTTAAAACTGTGTAATATTTGTTGCTTGTTTCAACAACAAAAAAAGATATTTGGACAAATGCTTGTAACCAAACAGTTTTGACACCTCGTTGAATAACATAGTAGGATAATATCTATATTTTTTTCTCCTTTGGCAGTCAATGGGTACCAACTGTAAATGTGGCAAGCATTTTTCCATATCAAAGTAATGTTACAAATTTGGACACCTTAAATGTGAGTTGCAAACTCAATTTTTTATTTTGGGTGAACGATCCCTTTAATACAGATCCTGGATTCGAGTTCGAGGCTATGTATGCATGCCCTTCTTCATACCTTGCTCCTGGCTGTGCAGATGAAGCTCACCGTGGCACCTACAGTCACTCTCTGTGATTTCGGTTCCTCGATGAAGACCTCGATAGGTTTGGAGGGTGAAGCTATTGGAATACATGAGGAAATGAAACATGAATACTTAAAAACACAAATAAAGGAATTTTAATCTGATCTTACTTGTAACAACAATCTCAGCTTTGCTTCTGTTGGTGCTGCGCTGGTCTCTGCAGGTGCAGATGTAAACGCCAGCATCAATTGGGAGCACATTGGGAAAATGTAGTTCCTCTCCTGAGGGGTGAGATGGAAAAGTTTCCTCATTGTCATCTGTGCCATTAACAATACCTAATTTAATGGCCGTCATCACATCATGCAACCAGAACAGTCAAGACATCGTTCTCAAGAGGATTGTTCTAGAGATATATCAGGGTAGTACCTTGTCTTCGTCTCTCGGCTGTGCCTGAGATGGGACGGCCATCCTCACGGGACCAGTGGAAATAGTGTGGAGCATATCCTGATACCTGACACCTGAGCGTCACTGGGTTTCCCTGAGCCACCTGCACCCTTTCTGGGTATACCTTGACCACTAGAGACGCCGCCGCTAATGACACAATACAATATATTACTATCAGACAGATTTAGTGTCATTATTATTCCAATATACTTGATATATATAAACATTTTAGGTTGTATGGTTTTTATTTTTGCTTTTTAAAATATCCAAGGTGGTAAAGGAATAGTTACCACTGCGGCATGGGATTCTTGCTTGTGGGTTTCCGACATACCCAGCTGCACAGCTTTAAAGAGAGAATAGGAACTTAAACAATTGTGTTGACAATACAGTCTAAACAATCTAATGTGTGATTTACAGGACGTGCGAGCATACCGTTCACAGTACTGTCCAGTGTAACCAGGCTGACAGGCAGTACACTGATAACCTCCATTACCCAAACTCTCACAGGTACGAGAGAACCTGAACACAAACAATATGTTGTTAACAAAGATCAGATTGCCCTCTCAAAATAAAAATCGCCCTCATACAAAAAATTATTAATAAGAAATAAACAGCAAGAGTTAATACTTTAGAAATATTTTCTTTTTTCGCAGTAAGAGTGTCCATACAATACAAGTGAATTGGCGCCAATGCTGTCTGGTTACCAAAATTTCCCAAAATATATTCTTGTGTGCTATTAGCAGATGTAAATGAGTAAATGTTGAAACAATTTGGGTGAACGATCACTTAAATAGCTTGTTTATCCTGGTGAACTTTTAGCATTGATTGTTATTGGGTTAAAAATGCAATTTAATTTAAAAGTGCGAATATGCACCACTGCTGTTGGGCTAACAACATTCTTCAAAATATCTTCTTTTGTCTCATGCTGGCAGTTGTAATTAAATTAAAAGAGAGGGTGAGTAAATGGTGAAAGAAGTTTTCTTTTTGGGGGAACTATCACTTTATAAAACTTGTGTGGCCTAATGCACTTTAACCATGTTTTATTATTTGGAAAATATTTTTATTGAATTAAAACATGATATTTATAATAATTTAAAAATTAATACATAAATTGAATGAATACATTTAAAAGATCATTTATATTCTACACCATAGACTATATAAAGGTGTTTTGTGTGTGTGTGTGTGTGTGTGTGTGTGTGTGTGTGTGTGTGTGTTCTGACAAAGTGTGAGGACTTTGGCCCCACAAAGATAGTAATATCAGTAACTAAAGATAGCTAAATTGGTTTGCTAAATTTGTAAAGTTGTAAAAGTTTATTTGAAAATATTTGTTTGTGTCTGTGTCTTGACTAACTGATTGTCAGGGTTCGTGCCAGGGCAGCCACAAGGCTGGCAGTCCTCTGGGGTTCCAGCAGTGGGGTCTCCAAAGAAACCATCAGCACATTGTTCACAGAGCTCTCCTTTGGTGTTATGCTGACAGTTCTATCCATCAAAAATAACCATAAAAACTTCAGTTGTGCACCGTATGGGTTAAAACCACTTTAAATAAAACTGTACAATGTGGGATCTTCGTACCGTGCAGATACCAGACTCTGGATGACAGGTGTCAGAGTGGCCGTTACATTCGCACGGCTCACAGTGGCCCAGGTACAAGCCCCCACCTGTGCGGGTGTATCCAGATGCACAATCCTAAAGAACACACAACATATCTTTGATCAAGACACATACATCAACACAGCAGCACAAAAGCGGCAGTGTTTTTACCTGGCACGACAGACCGCTGTAACCCGGAGGACACTCGCACTGCTCCACCTCCACAGCCCGTGCCAGGCCAGTGTAATTTGGCACGGAAACATCCATACGGACCCCCGATATGCTTGATGAGCGCATCTCTGTGTGATAAGATGCCCGGATCAAGATGTCATCTAAGTCAGCTAGCACCATCATCAGGTGTTCTCTGGTAGCAGGCATGCCATCTGGACGCTGCCAGTGTTCCTAGAGCGCAGAAATTCCCCATTTATATTAAGCTAGAAAGACAGCACTTTGAATGGCATAAATAGGAACTAACCTCTCTGAATATAATCTCGAAATTTTTGGACTCTCGGGCACCCACACCTCTTCTCCATGGTTGCCGTGCCACCAGTGTGATGTCATTACCCTGCATAAACAGAGTATTATAAAAATGCTTAATATATTTGTTTGCTGGTGAGAAACCTGATATAGGGTTTTACGCTTACAATAATCTGAACATCTGCATCTTCTATTGGAGAACCTCGGGGTCCTGGCACGTAGGAGATTGTATACTTCAACTTTCCACCATAAGCACCAACCTTAAAAAAAAATCCAGAAAGCGCCATCATATATATAAACATCACAACAACATTTCAAACGTTAAAGTAGTAACTTTCCATGTATTTACAGAACACAAAAGAACATATTTTGAAGAATGTTTATAACCAAATAACATTGGCCCCTACTTATTTCCACTTAGTGCAAAAAACAAGACAATAGCACATTTCTCAAAATATCTTCTAAATCATAACTATTTCACAATTCATGCTTTATTGTTTTTAAGTAATAAACCATTTGACCCAAACTGTTTTTGTACTTTTTGAAACAAAATCTATTTCACAATTAAGAGAAAATATTAACATAATACAGTAAATAAAAACATAACAAGTAGCCAAGATGTCAATCCCAACGGATAATTCAACAGTACCACTTTCATACCAGGAATTCACTGTTATTAAAGCTCTTGGCTCTATGTCATTATATATAAACACATCATGTTGGTTTCGACGCAAAAGCTGTGTCTAGTCTTGCCCATCCATCTCACTTTTAACCAAGCAATGACTCATGTCTAATGCTGAACAGACAGCCTCAGGACCAGCAAGGGGGCGGGCCTGAACCCATCTGTGCGTTTACCTTGTCCCCTTTGAACTGTTCTGGGAGCTGCCAGAAGAGCACGTCATCTTGGTGCAAGCTGAAACCATTGTAGACCAAAACATACTAGAGCACAGGCAGAAGGAAACAGAATGAATGACAGGAAAGACAGAAAAGTTAAAGATAAGCTGAGCTTAAAGCAGACGGAGAAACAGATTCTGTTCTTTTTAGTCACTGACTAAATATTGAAGTTATTGCATTTATATGGATTGACGTTAAACAATATATTGTACATTTTACATTTATAAGTTATCTATGCTACTCAAACAGTGAAAGAATTGTGACAATCTTAGTTTTTGCTTACTTTTCCAGTCTCTTACTGATAAGCAGACATTAAAAATGTACATTCTTTCCTTGCATAGTCGAACATTAAACCCTGTTAAATGTTTAACATGACCTAAACAGTGACTTTGTTAAACTTCATCTTGGTTTTCTCAGAAATGTTTCACATCCCCATGAGTTAAGTGGCCTGCAGTCACTACCTTGTTAGATGGGCCAGGTCTTGGACCTCTAAGTGAACCAACCACGTTTTTACCAGGTTCTGCCTGTCAAGAAGACGAACATTCACACCATAATCACACAAGTGAGCTTGAAGTTCCAGTCCCAAAAATGAAAATTTAGTCATTTACTCTCCTTCTTCACGTTTTACACCTTTATGACTTTTTTCTGCGCAACACAAAAGAAGATATTTTGAAAAATGTTGAGAACTGGCACCCATTCACTTGCATTGGTTGTGTGCATTCAATAGAGATGAACACCCATGCTACTCGGTTACTCAGTAACTATCTTCTTTTGTATTCAAATTTAAAATAATAGGAGCGAGTAAACAATGACAGGATTTTCATTGTCAGGTGACTTGTAAATGTAAATATTACTTGTGTAAACTAGTGAATTAGTCTCAACCTAACATGAAGAATGGACTACTAGTGAGAGCATACAGTACCTCAGTTGAGTCAGGTTGAAAGGTTTCATCTGGGTCAGCTGTCTGGGACCCAGATTCTGTTAAAGAGGAAGTTAAACCAGAATGGAAGGAAGTGGCATGCACGCTCGAGCGAGACAGAGAGCCCTGGGCCTCAAATGAAGAACCGGGTGTTTGAGAAGATGAAGAGGAAAGGAAAGGAGACTGCCCATTGGGGAAATTTGAGATGATGGCCCAGATTTCATCATCAAGTTTACGTACTTCATCGGCGGGGAGCTGGTGAGAATGAGACAATGGATGGAAAGGAAGTAGAATGACTCAGATAGAATAAGAAAGAGAAAAGCATGGGACATGTAGCCAATGAAGATTTAAAAGCATGCTGGGAAGAGGTCATGATACAGCGTATGCTCTCACCACAAGGTGTTCACTCTGGTCAAATGTTTTTTAACATGATGTTATGAGTAACCACGTGTACATGCATAGAGACATTCATCTGCTGACCATCTCGGTTGATTTTCCGGCCTGTGTTGCTGGTGTCATAAATAATTGGATGCTGATCATGTGATGCCTTTTGAGCTTTACCAGCTTCTATAAATCGTCTATTAAAAATCATTTAAGCTTGTGAATGTCTCCAGCTGTCATGTAAATGAAATGGAAGGATTAAAGATGCATTAAGATTATTTTTCAGTATATTATCTATCTATGGAAACATCTATTTGTTGTATAAAATGGAAGGGTATCACAATGTTAGGGTGTCTAAGGGAACTACTTTAAAATGTAAATCTACAATAATACCTTAATAGCTCTTTTGGATCTTGAAGCATCTTTACTCATATTTTTCATTAACTGCCAAATGATGGAGTCCTTTTTTTGCTGCTCCTCTATCCACGAAGAGTGACTCTAGTTTTGTGAATAAAGCAAAGTCTCTAAACGGAATATAAACAACTAAACTACATAGAGATTAATTAGTTCCCTTAATCTATTATGGCTTGTGTAACTTGACCTAAACAATAGTTAAAAACTAATCAGAATGGACCAAACATTACATGGTGGTTTCTCATATAAGGCTTAAGAATAGTCATAAACTGAAATATATCTTAGACATGTCTAAATAGACATTTAAGATATTAATTTAAGATAAATCAGTGCCATTGGTTTGTCTATAAATGGTCTTTTTTTTAAAGCATGTCTGTAAAAAACACTTTAATGTCCTAATTTGACCTAAATCCTAGTCCTGATATATGCACATCATGCTGTCAAATGTGAGGACATGACAAAAAACAACGTATTGATGCACAACTACTAGTAAGTTTCTGTAATGTCATGCATTTAAAACAACACAGATAATGCTGCAACAATATATGCAGGTACGTTTCCTTGCTCAAAAAATGCCCATAATGCATTTGAAAGCTAAAACGTGCAGTGTAAATTCCCATGCCCCCCACAAAAACTACAAACTTCTTTAACATCTTTATCTTAAACATTCTCACAGAAAATTCCATCGTCATGCCATTCGCTGAAAGAAATAAAACAAAAATGCTAAACCAACTGGACAGATAGTCCCCAAATAAACATAACCACTCAAGTGTTCACAGCTGGAATCACACATGCATTCATGTGCATTATACCTTCTGTTCCCGCTTAACCCGAGCAGAGTGAGCTTTCTAAAAAAATTACACCAAAATACCAAAGTTACCATCAAGAATCTACTAAAAGAGATTTTGAAGCGATAGTTCACACAAAAATTTTACTTATGTCCAAAATCACCAAAGTTGCTCCACACCTGTATACGCTTGCTATGTTGACCACAAAGTAAAATATTGGAAAGAATGTCAGCTGAGATTTCTCAGCTGTGCCGCAGAACTTCCCAAAATCTCTTCGCATTATCATCGTTTTGTATGCAATGCATTAAAAAATACAACATCATTTCCCTCACTGTTGTCAGTGGTGCCCCACAGCTGCTGACATTCTCCGAACTAGATTCTTTTTTGTGTTCAAATCAAAACAACAAAATATTTTTTGGTGAACTCTCCATTTAAGCAAACTTTAAAAGCATCATAACACTGTGAAGAATGCACCCAAACAAGTTTAAGAATAATTTATATGGAAAGAATAAGGATTGGTTTTCAGAGCAGAAGGGAAGATATTTCAGACAGAGAGTGGATGAAATGACGCATGGTTTTGTAGAGATTAAGTAAACTGTGTACCTTATCTCCTTGATAATTGTTGGGTAATTGCCAGTAGTGAGGCTCTTGTCCAAGGTAGTTGAAGTTTGTGTAGGACAGCTGTGTTCCCTCGGTGGACAGCTCGACAGAGAAGCCACTGTTAATGCGGTTGGTACGCTGGCGGTTTACAAGAGCAAAGCCTTGATAGTTTCCTGGTGAAAATGAGGTGGATACCTAGAAGGAAAAGAAATCATCGTATGCTGCAATAAAAAAACGAGAATTTGAGCAGAACCCAAATCCTACCACATCTCTATAGTGATTTGAGCTGGAGCACTGCTGGGTGACCCCCATACAGAAGCAGGACAGACAGCCATCTTTGTTGGAAGGACTGAGGTTAAAGGTCCCTTGTTTGCAGATGGAACAGGTTGACCCTTCAACATTCATCTTAGTAGAAATAAATGATAACAATCAGCTCCAATAAATCCCAAACATAAATCTTGAATAATGTTAAATAAAATTGAAGCATTTTTTACCTTGCAGCGACAGACTCCTGTTGAACTACATCCCTCACTGCCTCTCTGATCACAGCGGTAGCAATCTACTGTATAAAACATGCATTTTCATATACATTGAAGGCTCGACAAATACAGTACAATCATGCAGAAAAACCAAAAGTAGCATTTTGATTGGTTTATTTAAGTTCATTATAATGTCATTTTTACCATTATTATTATTGTTGTTCAGAGAACATCTTTGTCCAAGCTGAGGATTTCCAATATATCCAGGAGCACATCTAAAAAACAAGACAACTTAGAAAAATTGTTCGAAAATGTTGAGCTGTAAAAAACAGATACAAGCACTCAATAGAGACATGAAAGGGCCTGCCATACCCTTAAAGCACGTCTGTGAGCACTACCCTCCTAAGAATATGTGTAATGTATATGTATATGTAATGTGTCTGAACACTCTATAGACAGACACATTTTAATATTACACACATAGATATAATTTCACAAATCAAGATATTCATCAAAAAGTCGTGCACCAAATGTTTGTAATGTGTTGGAAAGGTACAGACAATATTGTATGGATTCTTTCTAAATACAGACAGCAGATGTACCGTACAAGTAGTTATCACATTATTTAATATAAAGAAAACAAGAAATCGACCCCATAAATACAATATATATAAAGGAGAAAGTTACTTTACTTTTTAACAGAAATAGGGCCAAGATAAAAAAAAGTAGAAGAAAAGAAAACAAAGGTAACAAAAGCATTGTAAGCTTAATTCGTTGTCTAGTGGCTAAAGAGTGGCACTTGTAAGCAGCAGGTTGGGGGTTCAAACCCCACTGCCAGCAGACAATGACAGAAGTGTACTTGAGCAAGACAATGTTAGTGATAATTGGCCAATGCACAACACATGTAAGTCGCTTTGGATAAAAGCGTCTGCAAATGAATAAATGTAATTGCAAAAGTGCAAGTACAATCGCAGACCAATTGAAACCATCGGAGCTTTGATCAAATTAGGCTTACGATGCTTTTGGAAAATGCAGACCAGAATGTTCCCTCAAGGACCCAATCAAAAGAACCTTATCTTCAAGCTGAAGAACTTGTAGATAGTCTTACCTTACACTGTAACTGGAAGCTCCAAGGTACAGTAGTCCAAACGTAATCTTATGAATGGCTATGATAAAATATCAGTACAGTAACCTTTCCTCTTATTTTTCAAAAAGGTTATCGGGCCAGCTGACAGCACAATTTTAAGTAACAAAAAGATCAAAATCCAAATTGAGAAGCCAACAACAGTACATAACATGAGATAAAGGATGATGAGTACACCACATTTTAACATCATCATTTTTAAATGATACTATGATCTACCATATTGTTATGAAAATAAGACAATGGTGTTTTTTTGCAATACATTTTTATGTTTTACGTTTGAGGTCTAGGCTTTCACGTGTCAATAAAATAGAACAGTAAAGGGTTGTGCCAAATATTTTTATAATTATTTTATATAAAAATATAGCCACCGTTAAATTGCCAACATATATATGGTACAAGTGAAGTGACGTGACGTGACATACAGCCAATTATTGTGTCCCATACTGATAATTCGTAATTCTTGGTCTGCATATTGTACAATATACAATATGATTTATTGGATATTACTTTTTTTTAAATAAGACAAGATCTGGTGCTCCAACAGATCTTATCTTTTACAAAAGCTTCACCTTTAAAATCGTATGTTCGGTACAATGTGGTATTACAAAATGTTTAATATATATATATATATATGTATGAATATTAAAATGAAACAAAGTGAATACCTTTACATTCCTGTTATGTATCTTTAACAATATGGTAAATGTTTGTTATGTACACTTCAAATTCCTTATTCTCAGAATTACAAAATGACAACAACTTTGCCACATCTAAAGTAAAGAAAAATGGGAATAAATAAATCTGCTATGTACCAAACCATTGTTAACAGGAGGTAAATGAGGACTTCTGCATCATGTATTGTGCTCAAAAAAGCAATAATTGCACCAAACAACAACAGTTAATATGATTTGCTCCATCCTCCCGTGGCCTCAGAGGAAAAAGCAGGTGCAATGTTATGTAAACTGGTATTGTAATCCATATTATATCAAGTTATCCAAAACGATTTTGACGGGAAAGGCCATCCATCCAAGAACAGCGATATTTAATAAGCTGCTCCAGTGGGGATTTAAAAACCAACAACATGTCTGAAGTAATGTAATGTAAACTTGTACCACAATCCATATCATATCTTCTAGTCGGGAAGGATTTTGACAGGAATGGCCAGCCTTCCAACAACAATATGAAGGTTTCCATCATGTTTGGGCCTTTTTAGACCTTTCTTATTGCGCGCAAAGAGGTCTAAAATGGTAGAGGATTTAGATGTCTTCCTTCGAGCTGCTGTTCTTGGAGAAGTTGTTTTTCCTTTAGGTTTAGGGGACTCTACACTACTTTTGACAGCAGAAGCAGTTGTGTAGGCTAACAATTTCTCAGGTTGGTTAGGTTTTCTAGTGATTCCTGCATCTTCATAAGAACAACCATTTAATTGGTTGGTCCTAGTTGGCCTGGTCTTGTTTTCTCTTCTCTTGGTTTGAGTATGAGAAGGTGTTCTGCTTACCAATACATCTGCATTTTGATTGGAAGGCATTATTACTGATGCTTTAGGTTTGTTCGGTTTCTTTTCGGGAACTTTTTTTTGTTGTTTGGAAGATTTCCCTGATTTTATCGTTTTAAGAATCTTTGTTTGAGCTGGAGGAGGAATCTGAAATTTAGCTTCAGATTTTTTATTCGCTTGCATCCTTGTGAGTGAATGGGAATCAACTTGTTTCTTCTGCACATTTATAGATTTCTGTGATTCTTTAGACATACTTTTCTGTTTTGCATGATGTTTTCCAGACGTTCCCTTTTGTTGTTGTTTTTGTAACCCGCTTGGGATACTAGATGATGCCTTTTTTATTTTCTGCTGACTGTGGTGCATATTGTTTAAGGTTGTGTAACTTCCATTCCAGAAGTTAGAGTTAATAGAATGGTTGGTTTTGGAAACTGTTGCTCTTTTGAGAGATTTGTTATGTTGTTTATCATTTGTCTTTAAGGTGGTTACAATGTCTTTAGGTCTTGTTTTAATCTCTTTGTTATTCTGGATTTTTTTTGTCGACTGCTTGCTTGAATGTCTTATTCTTTGAGAATCTTCATTCAACGTGGAGATAGTAGGAGGTGGCTGTAAGATTTTAGGGCTTACTGTCTTACTCTGAGGTCTGCCCACAGGTGTTGTAGTTAAGGCTGGAACGTGGGTGGATGCAATCACAAGACGTTCTCCACGATGTGGTGGTGGCCACGAAATGCGATGTGCACGTTTCACTTTGTCGATCTCCAGAACAAGTGTAGTAAAGCCATTAATTAAAATCTCAAGCTTATTCTCCAGTGCTCTTAGTCTTGTGTCAATATGTGTGTATTCCTTATGTGTGTATGCCAGCTCATTGACTTTGTCCTTCCTGTCAGCAGGAGACAAAAGTCTGACTAGTGTCTCCAGTTGAGAGATGAAGGTACCGTGCTGTAGCTTCATGATTTCAAGGCTGTCCTTCAAATCCAGGGTGTTGGTTTCAAGCATACTCAACCGCTGGTTAAATCGATTCATGTGCGTCTTCAAGAGCAGCTGAAAGCTCAGTGGTTGAGCTTCAGTTTTTCTGCGATGGCTCATGGTACTTACAGGGGTTGACAGAGTTCTTGTGGTTTTTTCAGTTCTTGATTGTGTAGTCAATATTGTGCCATATTGTTTCCTATCATGGATTTCCTCCACATTCTGGTCAGTTACATTCATGACGTGATGTTTTATAGGGTTAGGGTAGAAAACATCATCACATGTAGGAGGGAGGGAGGCATTCGTATCTTCGAGGTAGAAGTCTTCGCAACCCGTGAAACTAAGAGCCATTGTGAAATATGATTTGTTTGTACTATTTCCCAAAAAATACTTTGACACCCAAAAGCTTTTTGCGCTGAGCAAATCTATGTCATTCACCAACTTGTTTATGCCCAGTATGGAAGACATAAACAATCTTTGACACCCAAACATGTTTAAACAGCATGGAAACAATAAAGTCGCATTAATTAAAAAAGCACTAAAGCAATACAAAAATTCCCACTCCAAGTTTACAGAATGCAATTCTAAGTATTTAAACAACATCGTTTTCAGCTGATATCAAAGGGTTAGTTCATATATTTAAGTGGAAATTCTGTTATGAATAACTCACCCTCAAGTTGTTCAAAACCCGTACTGATTTCTTGGATCTGAATGGAGATATTTGAAAGAATGACAGCCACTGGGATTTATGGGGCACTATTGACTTCAAAAGCATAAAAACTATGGTAGTGGATGATGCCCCAAAAATGTCAGCTACCAACATTCTTCCAAATACCTTCCTTTGTTTTCAATCGAAAAAGAAATTGAAACAGGTTTGGAACAATTTGAGAGGGACTGATTAGTAAAAAATCTTCACTTTTGGGTGAACTAACTCTTTAAGAATCCACTTGAGAACTCCACTCTCACAGTAAAGACGTACAACTTTTATTTCACAAATAACAGCTTTTAGAAGAACCACATATGAATGTTCCAAGCACCACAGCCTGCAATAAAAAATGAGTCCAAAAGAGACAATTTGGACAAACGCGGAAAAAATATGGTATGGGCGGCACTGATTGAAGACTTGCGTCTCCCATACCGCCTGGCAAAGACCATTCAATCACAAATGGTGGAAGGAATAATGCAATGCAACAGACACAATCTTTCTGCTAGCAGAAAAGCAGATGCCGATCACCTATGTCACCGGATGGCAAGCCCCGCATATCTACTGAATGACAGGTTTACCCTCAACCCCTTGGCACACTTACCTTTCACAGCGTCTGCCTGTATAACCAGCGGGACATTCACAAGTGGGCTGTCCATCCGTGTCCACGAAACAAGTTCTCCTGCAAAATAACAGTATATACTTCGATTAATGCCTAAAAGGGATAGTTCGCTCAATACATACTTCCTTAAATAATTTCTTTCAAGTCTTATTAACACATTTTTTCTAAGAAACATATTGCATTAGGTTGAAAATAGCAAAGACAAACTCACTGGTCATGGTTTTGTCCGAGACAAGGACAGGGTCTACACGCCTGCGCATCACCACTTTTGGGACGTCCATAAAACCCAGGGAGACAATTCTCACAATGACGCCCGGCAGTGTTATGTAGACAATTCTAAAACACAAAAGACAAAATGAAGCACTCCAGACGTCCAAAACAAATCCTCCAGGAACGGCTATAATAACACAGATGACTTGCATATAAACACTTTTGTACATTTCAAGAACAAACCTTCAAAGTAATCTTGAAACTTTCACAACAAAGGAAGCATATCAACGCTAATGGAAATTGGTATACTCACAAGACATTCTCCGGTCTCTGAGTCACATCCCGTTGCATGTCCATTGCAGTCACACTTCTCACAGGTGCCAAGATAGAGGCCAGGTGATCGGGTGTAGCCGACCTCACAGTCCTGCAAACAATGGGTGAGTCAGAGGTGACTGGGTTCATAGGTGTGTATGCTCAAGCTGTGCAATCTTTGGCATCAAAGAAAACTTTTAGAGCAAAGGATGGTACCATTGATCCCATTTAGAGGCAGTTTTGAAACAACAAGTTACAGTTCAGATCCAGAAATGACAATACAGACATCATTCACCCACACTAGTTGTAGAACACATAAGAAGATATTTTGAAGAATGTTCTGAATTGGAGTGCATTTGTGCCCATACAATAGAATGATTGTGTACCACCATTGTTGGACGCCGACATCCTTCTAAATATCTAATTTTGTGTTCTGCAAACATGACGACAATATATTTTTATACATTTTTGGATGAACTATTCCTTTAATGTCCCTCCCTTGCTCTTTTAATGTTTAACTCAATTTGTATACTACAGTAAAGTACAGCATAAATAAATGTTGTATTATTTTACCTGACAGGAAGGACCTGTGTAACCCTCAGGACAGGCACACTCCTCCACTTCCAGCGCTCTTTCACTTCCTGTTGACTGAGGTACAGCAATGTCCATCTGAATATTGGCGATGCTAAATGAGATTAAGATTCAGATTGAAAACAGGTATTGCGATGTTTTAAAAAAAACAATACAAAATATAAATATGAGTCTAATAGTAGGATAGGATAGATCTAAAGTCATATATTGTACACATATACTTAGAAAACTTCTGATCTGAAGATTTTGTCATACATTTTTGTAAATTATTTAATTACACAAAATATAATTAAGAAAATAATAGTTTTTTGACAAAACTACATTTTTATTTAATAAAAAATATTTGAAAACTTTAACTGAACAACAAGAAAGAACAGTCAATTAGAGTGCAATATAGATGTGACTCATTTTAAATTCTTTCAAAATCATCTCGGGGTGATACCTTAAGAAGCTGCTTTAAAAAATGACAAGAAAATATTTCTTAAAATTCTAGTCAAAATGTGATTTCTCTTAGGATGATCAAATATATATGTTTATTTAATTTGTTCATTTTTAAGTTAACACAAAGTAATTCCCATATTTCCCCTCCCAATCTTATTATTTTGAGTTTATTATTATTACAAAAGGGGAAAAATATGAATGCACAAGTGTGTAAGTGTCCCAAAACCAAATACAAGACTACACTTATTTTACTTGTTTGTAGTAAAAATTGAAGGAATGTGAATTGGAATCATGAGTACCTGCTCTCAGCCATGTTGTCTGCATAAGTGGCTCTGATCATGAAGACACTTATATCAGCCAGAGCCATCAGCAGGTGCTCTCGGGTACAAGGCTTGCCATCAGACCGTCTCCATGCAGACTGTGGAAATAAAACATGAGTTGAGGAGAAAACATAGAGATCTATAATAATGCATAGAGCAGACATCAATATTAAAATATATTAAAGCTCTGTGTCAAAGCCTAAATACAATGTTTAAAAGAAAGGTACAACACCTCTCTGAAAGACACAGTCATGGTGCTAGAGACTCCAGGAAGTGCTTTGATCTCAGAGTAATACTCCAGAAAGATGCCGTTGCCTTGGAGAACCACATCTGGTTGTCCATCAATGATCAGCGAGCGTGGTTGCACCACAAAACGTAACTGATATTGCAGCTCTCCTCCATATGCTGTAACCTTAACAGAGATAACATGATTTTTAGAAACATTCAAGATTGTTCTCACTGATCATTGCAAGTGACGTTCTTACCTTGTCCCCTCTGAAGTTCCCAGGCAGGACCCAGTAGTAGATGTCCTTAGGGATACTGGAGAATGATCTGTAGATGATCTCTGTGCTGGTTCTCTGAATGATGCCGTCGGAGATGGTCCTGGTGTTGGCAGCGTTGGAAAGAGTGAAGAGCTGTCCGTTGACACCACCTCGTACCTTAAAGATAACCAACAGAGATTTATTTTTACAATTTGCATCCAGTGACGTCATGCGGACAGGTTTAACAAATTAAACAGATTTCTTCACATTTAAAAAGAAAGATATTTTGAGCAAAGTTACCACCTGAGATTTCTGGGAACAAATTGACTACCATAGTAGAAAAAATACTATTTAATATTAATTACATAAAAATTTTAATTATGGTAGTGAATGGGGCCTGAAAAATGATGGTTGATAACAGTCCATGAAACATCTTCACTAACTATACACCAAGATCGAGTAATTCGTGAGTGAGTTTTCCTTCTGGGGTGGAGTTTCTCTTTAAGAGGATGCAGGCCAATCTTACCTGATCTCTGTTCCAGGTAGAACTGGCACACTGTTTGGTTACTCCCATACAGAAACACTGCAGGCATCCATCGGGATTATCAGCCGACAGATGATATGCACCGATCTTGCATTCGTCACACAGAGCGCCAACCACATTAGCCTAAAGCGCAAGATCAAACAGTGTTTGAACATTAATAATAATGCTTATGTTCTTCAGAAATTATGTGGAATGCTTCATCTGGGAACACGGTAGTAAAAATGTAATACCTTGCAGTAACACGGTCTGCTGATGGGATTGATGGTTCCTCTGTTATCACACTTTGTAATTGCTAAATAGAAGGAAAAACAGTCCATGGATCAGAATCACACCTGGAATGCTTTGAACATCCTGCTCACAAACAGCTGGGATTTTAGGGCACGCTGTGAACTTAAACTTAAGCGTTTTTTGACCTTAAATTCCAAGTGAAGGTTTTCAGCCAAACATAAATCATGATGTATATCTATAGTCCGTAAATCATTGTCTATTAAAATGAAGTGAAAGGCTCACGGCTAGTAGCAGGGATGCATTTTCCATTGGGCTGAAGTGGATTGCCGACGTATCCTGGGGCACATCTATTAAAAAATATATTGTAATAAAATATTTTTTAACAAAACATACATTTAGACAAAAATGCATTGTATATATAAAAGTATTCGCTTCTCACTTCTCACAACGTCGCCCAGTGTAACCAGGTCTGCAGGCATCACATGTTGCCTGGCTGTCATGGTCCAGGAAGCAAGTATCTGAAAACCTTCAAAAAGACCAGTTTAATATTTTACTTATATCTATTCTGGGGGGTTGGGTTGTTCACACAGCAAGAAAAATGCAGTTGTAAGGGTGAATATGTATCAAACTAGTAAAATTAAAAGATGTTCTGGAAAAACACAAAAATTTTGTTTTGGTAATAGATATTTAATTTATAAAATATATATTTAATTGTATATAATATTATAGATTTGTGTTAATTAGTCACTTCAGCATAAAACTAAATTTCATGAATGTACTCAGCCTCAAGTTGTTCCAACCTGTATGAATATCTGTATGAAATTTTTTTTCAAAATATCTTATTTTAATACAACAGATTTCTCTATTTAGCTCATTGGTGCCCCAAAAATATCGCCCATATGTCATCTATCACTCTCAACACACCCCTTTTCCATGATTTGCTGCACTTTTTTTTTTTTCTGAACCCGACTCAGTCTTCGAAAGCATTTAGCTACATCATAGATAATTGCTTTCCTGTGTGGATAGGGAGATTTCAGTTAGACTCTTACCGGCGAGATGTCTCTGCATAAGGACAAGGGCAGGGTTTGCAGTCATCATATCGTCCTCGGCTTGGGTCACCAAAGTAGCCTGGCTTGCAAATGTTACACTGCGGCCCTTCCGTGTTGTGCTGACAACTCTATCACATGACATTTCAAATTTATATACACAATAGTCAACCATCTTAGGCACACAGTTAGATCTGAAATGTTTATAAATCTCTGTACGCACCAGACAGTGTCCACTAACAGGGTCACAGGCACTGGCATGACCATTGCAGTTACAGCCGGCACAGGTGCCCAGGTAGGAGCCAGGCACACGCTCGAAACCAGGGGAGCAGGTCTCACAGGACAATCCCGAATACCCAGGTGGACATCTGTGTGGGGCAGATCAGCTCAAAAATTGACACACCCTAACATTTAAACACCTTTTCAAATCTGCTGATTTAAAGGAGCAGTAACCTGCACTCCTCCACATCTCTGGGGTTCCCCTGAAGGCTGTATTCTTTGGTGGTGGTGTCCATGCTGATGTCACTCAACCCAACACTGGCCATGCGGTTGTCGTAAATGGTGCGAATCTGGATGCTCTCCAGATTGGCCAAGAGCATCATGAGGTCATCACGAGTCACGGTCCGTCCTGAAGTGTGCTGCCAGTTTTCCTGAGACATGGAGAGGTGAACCACTTATTTCAGAATTAAAGCAACCACTGACAAAGAAATATAATTCATTTCTTTTATAAACAGTTGCATGATGTGCTATCAATATCACGCTTTTAGAAAATGTAAACATTAGTAGTAAATATTGCAATGACAAAAATTCTAATTTAAATAGTGTAAATGAAAAGTGTAAACATTTTTATTTTGGTGTAAAATTAAAGGACTTTTCACATTAAAATACATTTAGATCAATTAAAAAAGTTAATTAATTTAACTTTTAATTTAATTATTTTAATTGTTCTATTTTATACTCATATTTTAAAAATTATAATTTTTATACACTAAATAATATTATACAGTATAGCTCACAAGATATTTATTCATTTTATTTTATTATAACATAACTAGTTCATTTTACTATTATCTCAATTGTTTTCTACCTATAATACAGGTACATAATTCTCATCAGCTTTATTCAGTATGGGGTCAAACTCTTCTCACCTCTGTGAACTTGATCTCTCTATGGTTGTTGATGTCAGGATAAGTGGGGTCTCCTCTGCGGTAAATTAACCTTTGGCCGTTGCCAATAAGCACGACATCAGGCTTCTCCTTTGGTTCTGATCCTCCACGCTGAAGAAAGTAACTCACCTTATATTTCAGATAACCTCCGTATGAGTCCACCTGCATATCACAAACACAATCTCAACACCAAGACAACAAATGTGAATGCCTAACGAAAAAGAAAGACCATAACATCATATTGATATTGTGTGAAATTGTTCTTGAAGAGGGGAACCTTATTGCCCAAGAACTGGCGTGGCAGAGACCAAAAGGAGTCTTGATCTAGAAAGCGGCGAGACAGATCAACAAGCTGGAACTCTTCGGATTCAGGATTGATCAACATCTGGGTTGATGAGAGTGGTGGAGCAGTGCCAGGACGACTGGGAAAAGTAACATTGACACCTACGGGGACAAAAACAAGAACATCAAACATATTACAAGTATAGTACAGTGTATACTTCTTGAATATAAGTCAATTTAATACCACAAGTACCTTTGAAGTCTTCCTCCTCACTGAAGCGCAGAGTGATCTGACTGCGGTAGCGTCCGGTGCTCTGACAGTTCTTTGTGATGCCAAAACAGAAGCAGGGCATGCAGTGATCTCCCACACTAAAGTGTCCATCGCGGCAATTACCTGCTAACACGTACAGAGAGGATGACACAACTGGACGACAACAACATGAAAGACAGAGGACGGTAAGACCACCACCGTCGAGGATGAGATGCCCCTACCCGTCACCACATGCATGAGATCAAGAGATGTATGTTCTCATGGCATGTTTGAAAAGAAATCAAAAGTCGAAAGCAAGGAAACAATGTAAATTAGATTCTGTATATAAGAAGTGGACACAAATGTTAATGCCTTTAGCCAGGTTAAAGATTTGAATTAAAATATATGAATGTAATATGAAGCAGGGATTTGTTTTTTCCTCTATGAATAACAGTAATAATTTTTTTAATGATAACAAGCAACAATGATGACGATAATAAAAATAAAAATAATATGAATAATAAAAGCAAAAATTACAACACATCATTAATAAAAATATTATTGTAACAATAATTATAATAACAATGATAACCATAACAAAAGTATAATAACCACAATAATACTGTTAATAATATTAATAATAATAACTGTTATTATAATAATAATAATAATAATAATAATAATAATAATAATAATAATAAAAGTATTGTTATAGTTGTTATATAGTTTTTTGTAACATTTATGATAGAACTTGTATAGATTGTTGTTGTTATAATATTATTATTTGCATTATTATAATCTTTTTTATGATCAACGATACAGTATCTTTATTGATATTAAACATCCAATTATTTGCCAAGTTAAGTTTAAGCCACACCATATCCCAAAAAATTTTCCCCTGAAAAAAAGATTCCAAGATAACTTTAATAGTGCATTTATATATACTGCACCTGGATTTGGTCTTTGAGAGAGGCTGAGAACTCCATCAGGAATGGCAAACACAAGGCCTTTAGCATTGATGGCCTCACAGGTGTAAGCTCCCTGGTCTCCTTCCTTTACATCACGGATGGTGAGCGTTCCACGGCCATTCTCACTGGTCATTGTTACTCTATAAATATTACATGAGCAATTAGATGCTTTTCAAAGAATAACATGAATGAAAAAATTTATTCATATTTTTACTTCATTCATCAGTGTTCTGCAGCTGCTTATAGTTAACTTTTTAAATGGAGCCATGCCGTTCCATACCTGTTATTGGTTGGTAGATGCCCCCAATTAAGTCGCCATGTAATAATAGGGGTGGGCACACCAATGGCAGAGCAAGTAAATGTCACTGTGTCACCCCGAGATGCCGTAATAGACTCTTCCGGCGGGACTGTCACGGTTGGAGGTGCTTAAATATAACGAGAGGGAACAATAATGATGAACAGTTCTATCACCAGTCACTTTGAAGCTGTTCAATATATGAACAAAAAATAAAAAATATGGACAATTTTATTTCTATGATCATATATTTTTCTACTTTATATGTAAGGAATGAATATGACATATGTTTTACCACAGCCGTATTCATCTGAGCGGTCCGAACAGTCCGGTTCTTCATCACACTGGTAGCTGGCGGGAATACAGTGGCGGTCAGACAGACATGCAAACTGCTCCGGAGCACATGTGTCCCCTGGACCTTTAGTGGCTAAAGAAATTAAATACAAATAATTTAATTTAAAAATAAATTGTACTTTTTATACACTTTACCTTATTTACTCCTTAAACTATTGATTTCCACTTATATGATTTGAAACATTTAAAAAAAATAAAAGACACAATGCTTTACTTTTAGTTAAATCTAATAAAATACAAATACTAAAATGTCAAAAAAATACACTTTACCTTTTCACTGATAAAAATATGGATTTTCACTAAAAGTATTTGAAAAAAATCCAGATTTCCACTGACAAGATTTAAAAGTTAAATAAAAAAAACTAAAAAAGCAACAATGCTTATACTTTCTAACCCATAAATTTAATATATTATTTTACAAATACTGAAAGTACAAACAAAAATACATTTGACCTTTTTACCGAAAAAGATATGGATTGTCACTAGTCTGGTTTAAAATAAAAATAAAAAACAAAAATAAAAATAAAAGCCAAAATGTTACTACTTTTTTAAAAGTTTAATCTAATATATTTTTACAAGTAGTAAAACGTCTTAACAGTATTTACTTAAAGATATGTGGATTTCCACTAATGAACATTGAAAGAAAAATATGGATTCACAGTAATATGATTAATTTTTTTTAAAACATTAAAAGCGGCACTGTTTATACTTTTTATCAGTTAAATCTAATAAAGAACTTAAAGGATACTGAAACAAGAATACACTTCACCATAGTACTGATAATAACATTGATTTCCATTAATATAATTTAGAACCCTTGGACCAAAACTTACGGCAGTTAATTTCATCCGAGTTATCCTGGCAGTCATTATCTCCATCACACCGCCAAAGTTTCAGAGCACAGCGGCCGTTCCGACACTTAAACTCATTGGGCTCACATGGAGAAGGAGTTCCTGTGGAATAACAAGAAACATCACACTATAAACACAAACTAAAAACATTCCACACTTAACACTATAATATGCTCAGAAAACGTGGTTTCTCAAAATCTGCTCACCACATCGAAACTCATCGCTGCCATCAGCACAGTCTGATTCACCATCACACACGTAATCCCGCGAGACACACTGTCCGTTCTGGCAAGTGGCCTGATCCACACGGCATGGGCCCGGGCCAGGTGGGGGTCTCGTTCTGACAGGTGTGGCTTCTGTAGTATATCTAGGTCCAACAACTTCCAAAACAAATATTAATGTCTTTTTTAATATTCGGCCATGTACAGCTAGCTTACCTAAACTGCAAAATGCGATTACAATAGTTAGCTATTCCAAAAAGCAACACAATTCAACATGCAGAGTCACTCACCACAGTTCACTTCATCACTCAAATCATTGCAGTCGGGTCGGTTGTCACACACATATTCCAGTCGGACACAACCCCCATCCTGGCAGGTGAATTCATCAGGCAAACATTCTCTTGGCTTTACTGAATGGTAGAGATTAATGTATAAAACGCTATGAACCGCAGTATTTTGCAATGCCACACATTAGGAAATAACACAATGCCTTTGTAAAACCTTCCAAATAAATCAATGCCATGCCAGATCTGTATGCAAACAACTTCACCCAAATGTTATATCCTCCCACATACCAAACTTTGTAATGGCTTTCCAAAGAAACGAATTAAATCATAAAGTGCATTTGATCCAAGGTAGCATTCCAGAAATCAGCCTCACTTCAATCAATGACGAGCCGTGCAAAAAGCTTTTTCATTCTCGTTGAACATCCTCACATGTGCAAACATGCATGAAAGGTTCACACATCATCGAGTCATCTCAATACATACGCTGAGCTTGCAATTTTCATAATTAAAACAAGACTGGATTCTAATGGCACTAAAGTCTTCATGCAGCGGATCTGACAAACCTGGAAAACTGATGGGCTCCACGGGAGAAAGATTATCAGCTATGGACCAGACACATGTGTTATGTATACTTCATTCTATTAAACTTGGATTGCCACAAAAAAAATCCAAAGAGAAATGCATGTGTCACATGGGGCAGAAGGCACAACAATAATTCTGAAAAATTTGAATTTTTTTAACCATTAATAATTTCTTTAGGGCCATGAAACAATGAATCCAAATAATAATTAGAAGTATTTATATAAAATATGTCTATGAACTCTGCATATTAATTGTCTATTCTTTATTTTTTAAGGACACACTTTTAAATATTGAGCATTGAAATTTTTGTGTATACTTAAAAAATACATGTATATACTTTTATTTATCAAAAATGTATAAACATTTTATCCTCTTTATATTTTTCTTTATATTATACATACATGCATCTTAATGTGTTCATAAATGTAACTTTAATATGCACTGTACAGAGACAAAAATTATGCAAACAAACTTTTACTTTCGCTTCAATAATTGCAACTTATTGTTTGAAAGTCTCAATTTGTATCCTTAATGAGTTGTTAACACAAGACGTTGTGTATGTATATACTAATGTAACTGGTCCTTCTTATTGAAACAGACATGGCCTTCAAAGTTTGATCCGAGATTTTTAAATTAAACTCATTATTATTATAATTATTATCATAGTTGTAAGTTGTGATTGACGTACTTTCTCCGAGTCGTCTAAACTGAAATCCCACCACTGAGATGTCGTAAGAGGCAATGGTGCCCTCCTTAACCACAGAGTACAGAACACCTCTGATTTGAGGTTCATTAGAGTTGTTATCTGAGCCAACGTCCAGTTCCACAAACACATCATTGCCAATTTTCCTGCAACATACAGAGAAGCAGTTATTCATAACCAAGAGGCATTTGATCGGGAGTCTAGTGGGGAAAAAATGACTGAAAAAGGTTTCACTATGACCAGTTACATAACCCATTGAAGGGATGTCCATCATGAAATTTTTTAGATGGCTTTTGAAATATAATTCATAAATTTAAAGCTGGTTTAAGCAAGCATGGTCCAAGAAGTTTTTTGTAAATGCATGTGCTCAAAGTGAAAACAACTGTTGTGCATGTTTGTGTATGTATTGCAAATGATTTTTGCATTTTATTGAAGTAATATTCTAAATATTACAGGGTCATGCGTTTTTTCTTCATTTTGAAATGAAGAAAAAGTGTTTACTTAATAAGCACCACGTTGACTGTCTGGACTCCTGGAATTCTGTTGTAGTCGGACTCAAGCTGAAGAGATAAACACCAAAAAAATAAGTATCTACATTACTCATGTCTACCTTTACTCCAGTTCAAACCAGGCCAAATGTACGTACCGTATCGACAACGGCGGATGAAATCTCCTGGAAAGCAGGAGAGTAGATGTCATCCAGCTCAGGTCCATACTGAAAGGAGTTTGTGAAGTTCACCAGTGCCCGATAGTAGACTAGAAAACAAGACGGTAAGAAGCCACAGGATCCATTAGATTTCATGAATTTCCTCAAGGCCAAGCAACATTATAAAGTATGACAGCAATAAATGTATTCATTGAAAAAAATAAACAAAACATTAAAGACATAATTTTTTGAAGAGGGATGACTTGAATAGTGGAATATTGAAATTACTTATGTAGAGGTGTATAAAGGTGTGTATAATATATACCTTATTCATGGTATACCGTACAGAGGTCAAATTAGGGTGGATCGATATGGCAAAAAGTAAACATCTCGCAACTTTAGCATAAAGTTTGACCTATTCATGATTTCGATTTTTAATGTGTAACTTCAATCAGTTTAAGATATAATTACGACAACATGACAAAAAGGTTTATCTTATTTTAAGGCTTCTCTCTTTACTCAGTCCGTTTAATAAGCAACCACCTGACAAAGCAATCTTTAAAAGCCCAAGTCATTTAACTCCCCTGCCAGCAGCTCGCCTGGGTGGGTTTACTCAATTTCAGTTTGTCAAAGCGAGTCGCGAAAGGAAGTCAATATTTGTGCTCTTTTTTGCAGTTAGTTGCCACTTGACATAGTTTGGCTGCAGAATCATTTAATATGAGGCTGCCAAATAGACTGCCTACTCCATAGGTCAGTCAGCAAATCCACACTTATACACAAACATCCTGAACAAACTATTAAACTTGTTTTCTCTTTTTAAGATTTTTTCACATTGATGTAACATCCCCAAAATAATGATCTTGTGATATTATTTTTCTCATCACCTTGACATTTGCTATCAGAGTCCAGTCGAATGTGTCTACTACGCATGCACAGTTTATCGAAAATACACTGTAAAATGTTTCATGAGGCTTAGAAAACATCACAGAAATAAACAGTAATATAAATCCAACAATTCATTTAAATGTACAAACATTTGTATATAAGTTTACGTAATAAATATATAAAATAAGTATAAATAAATTTGTTAAATATATCTTTAAAAAGAGGCTTACAACTCATCTTCCATCTACAACTAACCCACTAAAAAAAACTATTTATAACCTACTCACCTTATATATTAAAATAAAAGAAATCTTGAATTGTTTAACTTTGGAACCTTGTTATAGCACTTGTTCACCTATTGTTGTCTCTGCTATTTTACCGCTTCATTGTCTCCTCGATTCTTTGGAAATAAAGCATCTGCTTATGCCTAAATGTAGATGTAAATGTAAATGTAATTGTAAATGTAAATTCTAATAAAAATTATTCGGAGTAATCATATTTTTTTCTTAGATATACACAAATAAAAAATTAAAAAGTATACTTAATTAATTACAAAGCTACAATTTACTCATTTTAGTAAGATTTTGTAAAGTTGACCAAATACAGAACCCAGCTCAACCTCTTATAAAAACACAATACATTGATACATGGTTGCCTGCTTATTTAATGCTTTAATTGCTTCAAAATATAGCTCTTGAAGTTAACTTTGGCCATGAACAGATTAAAAAACACAAGTTTAAATGTTAAAGGTTTGGACAATGTCAGTGATAACAATGGTCTGGTAATGGTAACAATAGAAAAAGAGGGCAAAAAAAACTTCAAAAGGTGCCATCTAAATATTGACCCACTATCAACAGAATCCCTTTAGTGGGATCAAAGTAAGACCATTAAAGCAAACCAGCGCTCCCTAGCTGGCTTTCGCTGATGAGACTAAAACTCGGAAAGCTACATTGTTACTGCGACGGAGCAATGACCAGCTCAGACTTTCCGTTAAGGAAATCCCCGTCAAACACCACCATGGGCATTGAAACAAAGTTCAAATAAGGGAAAAGACCGACCAATAATAGAAGGAAAAACTAGCATTTCAAATTTGTAATTCATAAACTCATTTAGCTATTAAAAGGGCACCGCGGAACTGTGGCGGCTTTGTGAGCCCAACGCCGGTCGGAACACACAAGGCCTATGCGAGAGACAAAGAGACGATTGAGCTGTTTCGTTCCCTCTCGGCCTTTCAAGCCCAACTCTTTCAACTCGACCTTCAATGCCCTCCTCCTCCTTCGAACTCTTCAAGTTCAACCAAACACTTGAAGTAGTCTTCTGGTCTTGTTCTGTGCCTTTGTGGAATGCATTTGGACAGAGATTTACTGATTTCTCCACCAGTCTACTGCCAGACACTAATGATCCAAATGTCAAATGTGTATTAAAGAGACAAGGCACTTTCCGTAGTGTCATGAAGCCATCTGGCAGGGCATTTCGTTGTTGTTTTGCAACTAAACAGGCTTTCACACTCGGAGCCGTGAGCATTGCAGCGTGTAACTGGTTTAGCTTGTGTTTTTTCAGCTCTGAGATATACGGTTTAGTAAACCCATAAATGTAAAGTTGCAAAACTAGTATGTATTCAAGTGTCTGGGTACAAAACCACATTTCTCAAAATATATTTATTTCAAAAAAGAAAGTCATACAGGTTATGAAAGGCCTAAGGAAGACAATATTAACTCTTTCTACTTGACTGTGCTAAAGATCCGGCAGGGCAAGGCTGCCACATGTGGTGCTATGGCACAATTGAGGACATAGACAAAAGTACAACTGGGGATTAAGGTTAGAGGGTCATTCATACAGGAAAATGATTGTTTTAAAAACACTGACAGGAAAAAGAGAAGAGTTGTGAGGATGTGTAGGACGGTGAGGGACCAGAGGAAAACAGATGTTATGTATTTCTAAAAGATATTTAGAAAGAGGTGCCAACAAAAATTAAAACAACACATCTGTCACTTTAATGAAAAACCCACAGCTGAAGCATTAAGTTTAACTAATGTATGTTTTCTGTTTTGAATGACAGATCCTGATTTGTGAGCGTTAAGAGGCACATTCCTCTGGCACGGACAGTGAACCATAGGGCTCGAGGAGATGCTGCATGTGATTAACATCTGTCTTAGTAGACTAGAATCAATGAAGAACTCAAGCGCTGTTAAAAAAAAGACAGCTACGGATTTGGAGATGAAGTCACTGAATTTCGCATCTTTCATTATGCTATTCCTTTTGAAATTCTGTTTCCTGCATTAAACAGTTCTTTCCAGCCTGTTGGAGGGGAACTTTCTTTTTCATCCCACATATCTGAAGACAGCGAAGATAACTGGCCTTTACGCAAATTTATATTTGTTAACAGTTTCGTTCTCACTGGGGAATTAATGATGCACCGATGCAGGTCTCCATGACTACGCTAGATTCCTTTTCCTTAACAGCCAAAGCAACTTAAATTTGCCACTTAAATTTTTTTTTTTTACATCATTCAAAAACTGTTAGTCTTTTTACTGTGGGACAGAGGGGAAGGTATACAGAGAAATGTGTCAGTGGTAGTCAATGAGGTTCAATGTTGTTTTGTTACAAACACTCTTCGAAATATCTTAGCTTGTGCTCTGCAGATAAAAAAGGCCATGTAGGTTTGAAATAAAAAAGGGCATTAAAAGAAAAAAATAATATACATTTTGGGAAATCACTACACCCGAGTAAAAGGTATTCTCTTCCCAAAATAAAAATGTTGTCATACGTTACTTAACCTCAAGTTGTTCAAAACTTGCACACTTATTTGTTTAGTCGAACACAAAGAAAGATATTTAGAAGATTGTTAGAAACTGAGATTACTGGACACATTTTACTACCATAGTTAATTAATGTTGTTCAGCTGCTATGATGCAATGGATTTTGTCTAAAGCGTTACATAAATAAAGGTGACATTGACATTGACATAGTAGAAAAATAAAATCGTAGTCAAAGACTATCAGAAACGTTTAAAAAATGTATTCATTTGAGTTTAATCGGATTAAACAATTTATTCATCAACAAAAAAATGACTAAGAAAATCTTAGTTGCTTACATTCTACCAAATATCTTTGTGTGTGTTCAAACAAAAAAAGAAATGCATATAGAGAAGGTATGTAATATATCATTATAAAGTATTAATATGGAACATTACGAAGAGTCATTTACGACCGAAGTTTCATTTTTCGTGGAACTATCCCTTTAAAAAGATGCTAATCTCTATTTCAAGTGCTTTCATATTTGCAAGTTAAGACACAAAAGTCTTGTCAAGCTAATCTGAATGAATGTCCTTAAGACACTAGCAATGTTCTCAAAGTTAATATTATGTTAACACCAACCATAAATATTCAGAGAGCCTCAAGTGAAGACCGACTCAACAACCAAACTATGACATTTACGAAAGGGATGCAATAAACCCGACCAAAGTGATTGTAGGCGCATAAAGCCCATGAAAAGCTGTTTGAGAGATAGTTTTTATAATTGTAATGATTATGTATTGCTGTTCACTCCAGCCCACATTAAGTGCTGTTAATGAGCTCTCCATAGATTCAAAGCCGACCCGCAACAGAATCAAAGCGCCGAGTTGAAAGCAGTGACACTTAGGAAATGCTCCTTTTATGTATTGAACCACTACTGACAATATCGCACTACAAAGCCCTTGCTGTGCTATCACAGATACAAAGCGGCACTCTTTATTCCTTTAAAGATAAAATGGGAGCCAACACACTCTCCCTGTGTCTCTTACACTCACTGACCTCTTTTGATCATTTTAATATTGGAAATTATTTATTTAGGTTAGCCACTTGAACTAAAATAAAGTTGCATTATAAATTTCAAAAAATACATTGTAACTTTAATTTTTCAGATACTTTAATGCCTTCAGCCAGAAATCCCTGAAATATAATAAAAACCCTGCAATAAAATGATGAAGTGATGACATCACTTTACGCCCCCTCACTAGCTGTGAATCAGCATAAAATTTCAGTTGAATCTTCGATTGGTCTATAAAATACAGATGTTTCTATATGATCTCTATGTCTTCCGAGTTTCATATTGTAAGGACATGTGTGACTGTTTATGTGTCCAGGGAGAGAAAAGTAACAAATTTCATTGGAGAAGGATAAAGATTTCCAAGGCAATGCTTATGTAACTTCCATAACAATGAGTGTCAGTATGTGTGTGAGACCAAAAAAACATTTTCACAATAAAAAATGTTGTGTCCTTAAAATGTAACATCTTTTTATGTTACATTTTCACAAGTATCCTTTTTAAGGCAAATCTTGAAATACTCACCCTCGTTTATCTGCTAAGCACAAATTGAGATATTTGGAGGAAAGCTAGGGCACCATTAAGGACGATAGAAGGTTAAGTATTGTATATTTCTTGGTTCTGTTGAACACATAAGAAGATATTTGAAAGAATGCTGGGGCACTATTAAGTACCATAGAAGGTTAAATATTGTATATTTCTTGGTTCTGTTGAACACATAAGAAGATATTTGAAAGAATGCTGGAGCACCATTAAGTACCATAGAAGGTTAAATATTGTACATTTCTTGGTTCTGTTGAACACATAAGATATTTTGAAACATTTGGGAAAACACCTCGGGGCACTTTAGAATATAATTTTATTTCTTCTACTATGAGAGTCAATGGTCCCCAGAAATCTTAGTGGCTAGAATTCTTCTAAATATCTAAATAGAACCCATGCTTAAAACGATCTGAGGATTACAATTCATAACAAAATTTTTGCTTTTGGGGGGAGTATCCCCAGCATAGGTGCTAAACATTCAAATCTTATCAGTAGGGCAGAATGGCAAAAGCCTGTAGAAATGAAATCAACTGCATCATAAAAATTAAAGGGGTTTGGGTCAGAATCATTGCTTGTAAAATTCTCAAGTCGTTGACTCCGTGCCCCCTCTTTTTTCCCAAATGTATACGGTCACCAAGAATGCTGGACAACAACAGCACTGACACGAAAATAACCACAGCTGCCTTACCATGTCTCCCAATCTGGCTGTATAACTATCACCTTCACATCCCTGACACAACGTTGCATCTACATCACTCGTTACATCAACGAAAACAAGCTGGGTGGCCCTTCTTAAGTTTGTCTTTTATCATTTCAATTCAATTCACTTTTATTGTCACATCACCACGGCACATGTGCCCTGGTGAGTGAAATTCTTAGGAGCTTGCTCCAAAAACAGCGCAGTACATGTAACATATAACATGTAACATATAGACATATATGTCTAATCGCAATAAGAAGCCAAGTCACCATTCAGGATTGAGCATATGACATCATCTTGGCATGGTAAATGGCTTAACACATTGATGCTTTAGGCAAACACGAAAACCCCTTGGAGGTGTTGAGATTAGAATCTTCATGGCCAAACCGAGCGAATCTCTGAAAGTATTTGTGTCCGCTATGGTAATCTGTGTCTCTGCAGTTTAAAGTGGACACAGATTACCATAGCGGACACAAATACTTTCAGAGATTCGCTCGGTTTGCTTAGGGTCTCAGTGAGGTCCTGTGAATCTTCTGACGGCTTCAAAGGAGCATCTCCTTTATCAGGCTTCATCTGGCTAAAAATAAACCAACAGGCCAGGATTACACACAGCTGCTGGGATAAACGAATCTCCTTATATTCTAAAAGTAGATTTGGGACTGATAAGGAAAGAATGCTGGGGATTACTATTCCAGGATGCTTGTGAACTGCTCTTCCAAAATGTGTCTTTGTGAAACAAAGTTTTGCCAATTTCATTATTGATCACTTACAAATGTTTCTTATCTTATTGAAACAAATTAGATCCCATCTGTGGAACAAGGAAACACATCATAAAAACAGGATGTGCAGTCTAATGGCTGTGAGGTCATAACTCTCAGCATTGACAGGGAAGGAAAGGTGGTTACACATACCTCCGAAAAAGACAAAGACAGGTTGAACATCCACAAATACTTCACTGCAGGAAACTAAAGTTCCCAAGTGTCATCAGGCATGAATCTATAAATGGCATTGGAGAAACTTGCGATGGCGGGGATTACCAATGACTCATATGTAAACCTCTCTAGACCCAGAAATAATCAAATTTAACTTCTTAACTTCTTAAATGTATGTTAATATACTGGAAAACATACAGCAATGCATAGTAGTCAACATTTGGTGGATCCAAAAAGTTTGTCAAATTTGTCAACATTAAAGTTCAAAATGTTCAAATGTTGACTATTGTATTACAAAAATTCATTTCTATACAGTATTTTATAGTATTATAATACATTAACAATGTATTATTCTATATATATTAAAGTTATATTATTTGACATAATCCCTGTGAGCAATAATTGCATCCATTAAAACTAATCTTCAACCATTAAAATTACATACTACATTTTCTTGTAAATATGCAAACTAGTTTGGCCTCGACTCAATCACATTTGGCAGATTAAGATGCTGCTTGAACTGAAAGTAAAACTAAAAGCTGACAATTATTTAATCTAAATCTATGTGCCATCAATGCAGATCTATGGCTTAAACTGTTGATCCATGTGATCAACTGAGTTGATGGGACTTGTTATAGGACATCATTCACCGAGGCAGTTTCAGGCCGCATTTGTCTAAGTTTACTTTTATAGAGAAAATAATCAGCAATGGTTTAAAATAATACATTTGCAGATGGTTTGTATTGAATCATATTGAAAAATTACTTAGCTGAAAATAAAAAACAACAAAAAACATGTTCAAAATTAATAGGAAAAATTTGTAATACCTCCTCTTTCGCCAACAATTTTCACTACAGGGATCTTCAAAATTGTTCAATATATTGAATGTATATGGAAATATATATTTTATTTGTGTAAGAGGGACTGTAAAAAATAAAAGATCATAAATGTTTATATATTGCTTACCATATGCTATCACTTAAAAAAAAGATTTGCACAGCCCTTAAATGCCTTACTTAGAGGTATTCCAAATCCACTGAGATCAGATATTGGCAAACTGCTGGAATAAACCGAGGTATTCTGACTTCCAACTAACCTCATGTGGCATGCTGGACCTCAAAGTTCATCTTTGGGTCATACGACTTTCCATGTGGGGAAAAAATAGCTTAACAAGGGCCGTCATTATTTTAAGAATTAAAACCAGTAGTTGGTCAGATTTTTTCATGTGTTTTCAGGTGTGCATAATACTATAACTACACCACAACACTGTGCCAGGTTAGTTTCTCTGAGATGACTCATGTCACCAAAGATACACAAACCTTTCATCTGGAACAGCAGTTGAGATCTAACAGTTAGAATTGTCACCTCCTGGCACTTCTTCTTTTGCATATAGTGAGGCTACAGCAAAAAACATCTCTCTTTAAATTAGGACTCGACATATTTGTGAGGAGGTGTCCGTGCCGTGCTATTTCGAGAATCTAGCTAAGGTGTCAGACCTCAGAGCTCTAACCAAAACAATCATTCCACCGTGATGTCATGCACTACAATGACTGCAAAAGGGCAGGCTGAGAAGCAAAAGTCATTCCGAGGAATACTTCCAAAGATAGAAAACTCAGAAGAGAAAAATGCACCAGCGTTCAGACTTTTTCAAGGCTGGAGAACTTTCAGGATTACATCAAAATAATTGATTGGATTTCGATTTTGGAGTAGAAAAATATAAAGGACACACAAAAAATTTTACTAAAAGAGGTATTGATACACAAAAAATTATTCACAGTAAGTAAATATCATAAAATAAAATGGTAATATTAACTTTTTTAGTGAAAAATGATTAAATTGTTAATAAAAAATACACAAGGGTTATTTTCTCAAAAATAGTTATTATTCAACAAATATATACTTGTAATATACCAATATTTTGGGGGATTTTGAATATTAATATTTAAGTAAATCATATTTGCTTAAAAAAGTATATTTTATTAATTTCAAAGTTTTTAAATTTAGTGTTTGGTACTACAAAATAACGGAAAACACATAAAACAAACTTTAAAAAATATATTGTGCTGTGGATCAAGTACTCAACCCTGGTACAGATATGCAACCCTCTGTCAACTACTTTCTATAAGAATGCCAAAAGTCCCAAATATTATAGTTAGCCTGTTTATTCATTACGACTTCTTGAATCATGAAAGCCAGGAATTTCTAAATAGGAAGTGAGAAAATCAATTTGATTCACCAAAGACAATGTGTCAGGATGTATGAGATACACTATTCAGACAGTTGCAACAACCAGTTCCATACTTTCTGTTTAAAGCAAACTCTTTGCTACTATTACTATTAAGATATATCTTCTCAAAAAAAGAGAAGACTTCTCTATTCCCTTACCTGTTATGATTGTGCCCGGTTCCAATCCTGTGCCCAGTTCTGGAGTGCTTCCATCTTCATCTCCACTGATAACATCTAAAAAAGGAAAAAACATGTTTGTTGTTTGTCGTCACCTTTTATCTCAATATTAAAGAAAGTCAGCTTTGAAGACTCCAGATAGTCTCACCTCCAGAAGCTTCATAGAACTCTTCATCATCCACGTACCCTCCCATCCTCTTCTCCTCCACTTCCAAATCCTCTGGAAAGGGCACTTCATCCCATACTTTGGAGCTTTGAGCCACCTGCAATCAAAACAAAAAATACAATTTATGAGATTGTAATCAGCATCTCCAAACAGAACAGTGCAGAAACAACAGAGAAATGCCTCTGGCTCCGATGGAGAAAGGAGAGATGAATATCTTGCTTTTGTGATGTGTTTGCAACAGAAAAACATATCATAAAATTCATGTAGAACAGATCCTGATATGGGAAACCATGAACACTCAGTGAATTGTATTTATAATTTGGGAGGCTTAAGAATTTTAGGAAATCCATGAACAAACAACGTTTTTCCTCACTGACTTAGGTATTAGTCCAACCCATTGTTTGTCATATGTCTGGTTGTCAGGAAACACTTAATCATAGCAAGATTGTCATGAGCCTGAGGGTTAATAAAAATCACAGCACCAATTTAGTCTCTGACAGATCTGTTTAAACTACCGAAGTTGAAAACCTCATGTAAATATTAGTCTTTGTACTGGTAACTTAAGAATGGTCGGGTATAAAGGAATACATCTGGATTCCAGACTTTTACAGTGCCCTTAAGATTCTTAACCTCATTTTATTGAAACACGTTTTACACAATCGAAAGCCAATTTGACAAATAACAGTATACTAAACCGTATGACCAATTATAGAACACTGGAATCACTCCCGACGTAAGTAAAAACCCTCAAGCAACAAGGTAAATCATAGAAGTAATAATGCGTTCTTTGAAGATTTAATGGCATTTATGCATAGTTGAGTACTTCAATAAAACAATTATTAATATGTTTATCATTATATCTTTGAGGCAAAAAATTATTCACATAGAAATTAAATTATCTTATATATATTGACTAGTAGATTTGTAATATACCTCAACATTTTAATTTTTTGAGTTAATCAGTTTTTACTTAATGTTGTTCATATACAAAACATATAAACAGTATAGTTATAAATTTCAAAGCTTTTAAATGTGTACATTTATTTTGTGAAAATTATATCTCATAGAAATACAGTAAACAATTTTTAAGTGTAGAATAATTTTTTATTCAACTACAAAAACTTTAAAGGTTTTAGCATCATACACACCTTTAGCTCATTTGGAAGAGTATTCCATTAAGGATATGAGTCATTAAATCAGATTCAAAGAAACACGTACAAATAAAATAGACAAGGATTACCAAATACATGAATGTAAATTACGTTCCCAAACTTGTCAAACCATGACCCCCATCTTACGTGCACATTTGTGTACGTGTTTGGCAAGACACAACAGTTGGCATTTTTCAATCTTCATAGTCCGCCAGTTCCCATTTCCCAATACTTCCATCATGACAGCTTCTCCTATTGAACCGGCTACTGCATATGAATAACTTGATCTACCCCCCAAATCCTTTCTCCCCTGACATAACACTCTAAACCAACAATCCAGGGACTTTTTCAAAAGGAAAGGCTGACTGGCAAAATTCTTTCAAACGGAGCGGCCCAGCGAACCTTTGGTCTGAACGTCGGCTGCTTACCCGTCCCTTGAGTCGTGCCAGAACACATGGTCTGTCATTAGTGTCATCCCAAATTGTAGCATGGATTTTGTGACAACACTTGGCATGTGCCTGGACCAAAAAATAAAACTGCGACCAAAGTAAAATGTGTTTCAGCAATAACTCAAAGATGTGATGCGAAATATCTCTGTTATTGAATATGATAGCTGGATCTTTATATAATGCACATCCCAACATATCTAAACCGTAGGGTTTTTCCTTCTTCATTAAAATGACGACACAAACAAACAGCGTTCTGCTGTCAAAAGAAAAGTTTACTTTTTAATCATACTCTTCACAAAACCCAAGTTTTTTCTGCACAAACTGCAAAGAAGTTCCGACTTAGATCAACATCAGATCCCACAGTTCCGCAAGTGACCTGTTGTTAAACCTCAACACCGCTCTAAGGTTTGCCCAGTTGTGATTTACAAGATGAAATCTCTGTAACAGTGGAAATCGACAATTGATAAGCATGAAGAGCAGATAAAAGAGGAATGAGATGGTCTCGGTAAGTTTCCTCTGCTAATGAGTGACTCACACTCAGCCTCAGAAGAGCTATAATGATGTCTTGAAAGGACAGATGTGCACTGCTGAAGATCATCTGCTCCCACACACACCCCTCTGTGGCATTTCCACCCCCGTTCAATCCTACGTCCGATATCCAAGATCTTGCGAGTTCAGCGTGAGAAAAGGATTATAGTGTTTTGTTTCCTACAGGCTGGAGTGCAGCTGTGTAACGGACATTACAGTAATGTCACGACTACAAACTCAGCCATCGCTTTGCAATCAATTATTTTATGGTTTTAAAGTATTGCTTGAGTTTTGAGAAAAGCGTAAAGATAAGAGGCACCTGAAAGAATAAATGTACAACATATATGCACTTATCATCACTTATGTATGTGGAAACTGCATAGAAAAATTTAACACTAAAGCGATAATTTACCCAAAAATGAAATCATCATTTACTTACTCTCTTGTCATTTCAAACCTGTACTCCTACACAATACAAAAGAAGACATTTTGAAGAACGTTAACAACTGGCAACCCATTCTCATGCATTGGTTTTGTGTCCATACAAAAAAGTGAATGGCTTCGACTGTCAACTTTCTTCAAAAAAATATTTGTGTTACAGGTTTGAAAAGAGGGCAAGTAAATAGAAAAAAAGTTGTTTTAGGTTTATCTTGAAAAAAAAAAAAAAAGTATTCACACCTCAGAATTAAAACTGGTTCAAAGCCATTAGGCTCAATTCATTTTTGGCATTCAGTTACCCTGAAACTCTATGATTTTTTTGTGACAGCCTCATTGTAAACCCACAGCCTCCGTGTTAAATCTGGAATGTGAGAAACGCGAAACAAGTCCTGAAATGCACTGAATTTAAATTGTCTAAAATGTTTTAATATGGCAATAAATTCCAGCGCATAAAAACCTGAACTGGCCACGTTATATTACATAATTCTTCAGTTAGTGGATTTTATAAACACAAAGATGGAATGTAAACTTTAGAGTGCTAAGTGGGTGATAGCTTGAGATATTGCACTTAATAACCAGAACCCAAAAGTACGGGCCTGATACCAAAACACTGAAGGGCAAACATTCTGACCTTCATACAAAAGAATTGTAGAGCAAATGTGGTCAGAAGTGCTTCCATTAGCCTTCGACTACCACATGATGCACTTCATGCAGTGATATGGGGAAGCATTATATCTTGTCATCCACTGTGGAGAGCTGAAAGCTAAAGGTGAATTAAAAAGAGTTGACAGTGCTCTTTAGAAAGAGGCCTATAAAGGTAACGCAAGACAATTTTTCATGCTGTCTTTTCATGATCCCAGCTTTAACCTAAATTCTAGGGCTGCACTGCATGTTCCTTTTACAGACAAGATCATCCAAGAATGCCTTGTGACAGGCTTTTATTTTGTGGAAAAATATGTTTTTTTGAAGTGCTTCTCGGATTTTAGACCTCATTTTATTTATCCTTTGTGATTTTGTGTTTGTAAACGATCAATAAAGTTACAATGTTCATGATAAAGCGGGTTAACATCTATGAGTTTTGGCCTACAGCAATCGAAAGGATTGTAGGCACATCAGTGACATGTCATCAGCGACCCAATACGCAAGTAACTGGATACACATGATGTTACGTTGTTACTGGTGGTGATGCAGTAACTGAAAGCTGAGTTGACCAATAACAGTAGACTAGACTGTTTGACCAATCAGAGTACACTGGGAGGCAGCCTTAAGAGTCGGAAACTAAATGCGAGTGTTTTTTCAGACACGAGGAAAGACACAAAGCAACAAGGTAAATAATAAAACTTATAACGCTTTATTTGAAGATTTAATGGCATTTATGTATAGTAGAAGACTCTAACAATAGAATTAATAATAGTTTTATTACCAAGCAAGAGGCGTTTTAAATAAATAAACTTGTGCCAATAAAAGTGATTAATCGACTACAAAAAATGTGTGTTTATATGTATAAACACACACATATTTTAGATGTGCATATATAAACGCACACAAAAACATGCACATAAAATACTACATAATAAATATTTAAATAAATATTTTGTGTATACATTTATATTCAAATACAACAAACATTACGTACGAATATAATGTACATTAATTATATTTTTTAAATATATATGTGCATTTTAACTATGCAGGCCAAACATACAGACATAATATTTACAAAAAAATATTTACTATGCAGTATTTTATAGTCGATTTTCAAAAACATAAAAAAAATGAATAATTTTTTAAATATAAAAAATTATTGTTATTGTAATTATTGTTTTTAAGTATGTATATAAATGTCAATGCAAACTACTTGTATTTGTCACATATATCTAAATACGCGCAAATTATAAATTTGTAATTAATAAGTAGTGATTAATATATTTTTTCGCACTAAAACAAACATTTTTTAAAAATTTTTATAAGGAACCATACTGACAAAAACAGGTGACTTCACATTAATAAAGACTGTATTACCCAATGTGTGCTTACATAGGCAACTAAACAACGCAACTTTTTTCCATATGTATTACGCATAGCTGGCCCAGAATACAAAATACAGCATCTGTGAAAACCAATTGCTAAAGTTATAGGAACACACCTGTGTGTACGTGTACTGTAAGTTAAAAAAGTAAACATACAGGTGCTGTCAGAGCAGAAATTGGAACCTCTCAGTCCAGGAAGTCGAAACCTGATAAGCTGACCCTTTTGACACTAAATTTCAGTTAGAGTCCCTTTAAGATAAACGACATATTGAAAGATCCTTCAGTTTAACTAACCATTACAGACAGGGCTTGACGTTATGAACATCAGCCTCACTCAACAACACATGTACTTAGTGAGCTCACTTGATTGGTGCATTCCGTAACAAGTTGTTACGGTCTTGTACTTGGGCTTGAGAGGATGGACAAAGGCCTACTGCATTCTTTAGCCTGCCACATACAAGAACTCTCCCCCAGGTCATTCATGCGTTCCCACATACAGTGGAACCATGGCATGCGGTCGGGAATGAGTAAAGGCTCCCACAGGCATTCTGATGTGTACTGGCAAGATTGGACATACATGCTTTCATAATGTGTCCATCACAGCTGTTTCCTGAGCTGAAATATAAGCTGTGAGCGGGATGTTGAGCCACTGTTTATATATTTTGCTTTTCCTGAGAAGTGCTCTCCTGTTCCACTTCACCATTGGACGCCGAATTTCGTCCATTCCCAACTTTCCACCAACTATATACAGCTAGTCCACTTTTTCTAGTTACATTTGAAAATCAATTGACAAAAGGTGAATTCAAGCTCAGCTAACTCCCTGCAAGTGCACACACATGTGCCACAGGATTCATCCCTTCATTTACAGTAGAAAAGTGGTGTAGCGTTAAAAATACACAGTTGAACCATCTGGCGGTCTTACTCATACCACTGGAATCCTGTGGGTAAAGGTTTGTGGTCACAGATTTAAGTGAGGTAACTTCTGTTACCATCTGAGTCAGTAAGTGATACTAAGTTATGGGAAAAGTAATTCAAGAGAGAGTTTGTGTATTTGTCAAGGTGGATCTGTACCTCATTTCCCAAACAAACCACCACGGTACAGCCCCCCACGGCCCTCAAATGTAAGCCCTTCCCCAGCCCTGGTTCGAGATGCTTATGCCCTTGTCCGACAGTTTAGGAATATTATAAATCCACCTGAAAATGTAATATTTTTCTTTAATATGAAGGAATAATGTCAAGAAGTCAAACTAAATGTGAGTATGGTACCATACTGTATGCATGGCACTGTTTCAACTCACATTTGAAAAACTGTCCCGAACCTCGGCCCTAAATTTGTCGGGCCCCATCGGGCTCGGGCTGAAATGCAGGGCCCAACACCTTGGAAAATGCTCTGCAAGATGAACCCCGTAAAACAAAATTTTTTTCACAATCATGGAAAGTCTGCATAGTTTTTGGGAGTTGCCGTTTTGTGACATAATCGTGCCATTTAAAAAAATATGACTAGTGCCGTATTTTTAGGATGCATTCTTGCATGGCGACGCTCGGGTCGGACAGCGTCATGTGCTCTTCATGACACAGTCGAGAAATTGGAGCCTGGTTGTCGCACCATAGTTCAAACCTAAAATCAGGAGTCAGACTGTATCCAAAACTAATGATGCTAATGTTATAGGAAGTGCCAGGATTTTACAAAGTGACGCTATATGACCAAAACCAAACACTGTGTATTAATAATAAATTATCTAACAATATAGAAGGTCATTGTGTACACTATTGACAACCAATATTATGATATCTGTTCTTAAGGTCATGTGTGTGTGCGCCAAATGTGTGGGTGCATTCCAGCTTTCTCTACCTGTGAGGGCCCAGATGGCACCTATAGGAGAACTCCCACCTCAATTATCACCCCGGCAGGGGAGCGAGAACATCTCTAGTCTTCCAGACCACCTACTGTCTGTACAAAAGCCCATGGTTTCAATATTGCTTCAGACCCCACTGTCACCACACTCCAATTTACACATTCAAAACGATCCTGAGGAGTTACAGCTTCTCCAGTGATTCAGTCTGGTATGCAGTTTTGACATGTGAAGATAATAATCCCCCTGTGCTTATGGACCTTTACATTATATAACAGAGAATACGGCCAGGGTCATACAACTTTTTGTGTTCCACAGAAGAGTGATATGCAGATTCTGAATGAGATTAGGGTGAATAAAAACTATTTTTATTTTTGTTGAACTATCCCCTGAACTTAACTTCACCTTTGCATATATAGCTAGCGTGTATACTGTGTATATAGCTAGGGCTCATCAATTAAGACAAAAAATATGATTGTGATTAGTTTGCAAAATGTTTAGATCACGATTAGTTAACACTAATACCCATTGGCTTACATTTTTTTAAACAATAGGAAATTAATAATAAAACAACACAAAACAAAAAATTTATATTTAACTAATTAACATAAATGTTAAATAAGATAATAAATAATATGATTATAAATAACAATAATATATACAAAAACTAAAATATTCTAAATGAATGTGGCACAATTTTTTTTAACTAAATTTTTTATAATCGTTAGAAAACAAATTTAAATTTGAAAATTGATTACGATTAATTGCACAGCCCTATATTTAGTACAAATGAAATTCAAACTCCTCATACAGAAATCCTTAAACATAACAAAACAAGTTTGGGAGAAAAGTTAGGGATCTAACTTTCATGTCCTCTTCGCTGTTGACTACACATAAACAAAAACACGGCAGAGCAATTTAAGGGTCTAAAAATACGGCAGTGTTTCCGGTAACAGGAGCTTTATGGTAACCTGCACTTTGGAGACCAGGGACAGCTCTAGTTCCCCCAGACGACAGCTGAGCCGAAAGCAGCTGAGATTGGTGGCAGCGTGCTGGGGAAGGGCTGTTTATTTATAACAGGAAGGGCCTCTGAACCGCAGCTAGATGTCTTTAAAAAAAGTCCCTTTCTTGCCTAGTTGACAGTGTTCACTTTCTAAAGGAACCTTGACCTCAAGTGAATGAACATTGAAGAGTGGCACCACAGGAAAACCAAGGCCAAGCATAGACACAATTCAGCAGAAAAATGTTCTTTGCACGATAGGACGTGGCAAGAAGAAAAGATGAGTTTCAACTGAGTGTCAGATGAGAACAATCACAACAGAGCACGAATCAAGAGTCATTTTTCAAATTGAATCCAGCAGTGGTGAACCTTACATTTTACTTGCTCTCGTCACTGTTGGATTTAATGTGAGACCACCTGTTGCCTTGGATTTAACCCTGTTTGTTATAAAGTGGTAGGTCAAAGCCAATTTAATAAAATCACTCAAATAGTGCATTTCTTTTACAGGTTATTGGAGCGAATGGGACATTACTGTGCAAACAAAATAGAAAACTTGATAAGAAGAAATTTCTTCCAGCTTGCTTTTGCCAACTCTTCCTAAGAGAAAAATGACCAAACCAATTTTTCTATGATTTCTTTGGACACGGCCCCAATGCTGGAAGAGATGTTTTAGGATGGAGAACAGCATACAGTTTATTCTCAAGGTCATGAGTCCAAGCTCTGTTCCAGACAGCTTTATCATAATTGGGGATTTGTGAGCGTTTGGAACGGTCAACTATGACAACAGTTCAGGCATGTCATAGGATCAAATGAACTACAGAGACACCTGATATAAGACTTCTAAAGTTTATAAGCTCATTACGAAGACTCCTACGGTGTATTAATAAATATTAAGACCTTCATTTTCCTTCTGATCAAACATCTGAATTTCTTAAAGGCTCAGTTGTACCTGCAATGGTCTTGTTTCCATACAAAACAAGTAAATGGGTACCAGTGTTTTTCCCTCACCAACTTTATTCATATTATCTACTTTTGTCTCATAAGGTTAAAAATGACAAGAGTGACAAAATGACACAATTTTTACTTTTATGTGAACTATCACTTTAATTTGTTTCTTTTTCTGAAATACTTCCCTACATATAAACGATTTCTTTTTGTGTGTCTGTCCCACAATAGCCCACAGATGAAAGGCATAGAGAAAAGTTTTTATTTTTGGATAAGCAACTTCTTCCAAGTGTATTGAGCTGATACCATCTCAGGGTGTGAGTGCTTTGAAATACACCACCCAGAGATAAAGAAATGAGCTGTAATTACAACATGCCTGATCAAATGTACTCTAAATGCAGGCTTATGCCTCGTGTATGACTTAGGCTATGTTTTTAAAGCACGTTCAAACAAATCAAAGAGGAAGTTCATCGTTTGATCAGAGGGGGGATTTGTCCGGGTCTCACAGCAAGCTGCTGCAAGCTTCAAAGATCTGCTTAGACCCTCAGTTGGAATATAAACCCTAGTGAGGTGACTGATTGAGTATGAATGAAATATGCTCAAGCAGGTAACACACGGGGAACAGAACACTACAGATGAGCTGACACTGTACCAAAGACTAAAGAGTGTGTAAGGGCGTTATGGAGGTAAAATAACTATGTATTATATAACCCAAGCCTAAATCCTGATGCCGAAATTGTATTCTATTATGATCCTGGCTGAAACAGATCAGACTCAATTTACTTTAAATATGTTTATGCTTTAAACAACACTTTTCAGTAATCTGTGAGCCTAATGAATCTATATAAATAAATTGTAAGAAAAAATGCCACAAAAATGAGTTCAGATGTTCAAGATGGTAGTTTAATATTTACTTGAACCCTTGCTTTTCCATTCATGCCTTTTGTCTGTGTGAGTTTGTAAAGTTTACTTCAGACCTGAGGATAGAAATAGCCAGAGGGCAACATTCTTTATGAGATTAAATTCCAAAAAGAAATTCTTTCTACCATGTTCTCATCCTCAGACACTTTCTTATTTTCTTACCATCCATAATATTATACAAACTGGGCTGTTAGATGGCATCAATGCATGAAACACATGGCAAATTATTAACAAGGCATTAAAATATCCTGGGCCTTTATTTTAAGGTTTAATGTGATATTTCTTTTGCAGAATCTATTGGTATAAAAGCTATAATTTAACTTGTTGTTCAGGTGGGATTCATGACTGCATCTGTAGTGAAAGCCTCTTTTGTGAGACCTTGTGCTCTGACCCCCTGTTTCCTAACTTCCTGACTGCAGTCTACGACATATTTACTCAGTTCTGTACATTTAAAGTTCTGCGCTACACCTAAAGTTATTTGTGGCCACCTGCCAGTAAACAAATAAGGCAAGCTTTCCAGACATTTCTGTGGTGATAGTGTTCATTGCTCAGCAGTTTAGACCACCAGAGATTTTGTGTCACTTACAGGCAGGTCACTGTTCAGCTCTAAATCACTGTTTCAGAGAACACGATATTGCACAGAGCATTTATATATGTAATAAATGACTACCACTAACTTACGTATTGCAACATTGTGCTCTATACATCTTAATGTGAGCCTTCATTAAGAATATGACATACACATCTTTTATACTGTACTTATTTAAAGTACAATTCTAAACCTAGTAAATTCCCCAAGACCTGCAAATATATACTATTAATTGACATTCCTGTGGTCATTCATTATGGTTTCGGCACCTTAGAGAAAAACAGGTGACTACTTTTCTGTACACCGATTGGCTCGCTTCAATTGTTTCTGCTTTAAATTCTTTGGGTTTAGTCTCCCCTTGTCAACCACTGTCATAGGATCAAGAAGCAGACCAGTCAGAACCTACAGGATTATCTTCACTGGGTCAGAAAGGAGAGAACTCCAGAAGAATTCCAGAGGCCCCAGAATAGTTCCACCAATTGTGAGCTGTCTACATTTTATTGAACACATCGCAAACCTACAGAACTCCACAATTGTTCAAGTTGAAACTTGAATTGAAATGTTTGCTTAAAGCCTATATACAATGAACAAAAACTAAACGCAACACATTTGTTTTCGTACCATTTTTATGTGATTAAAGATCTGAAACATTTTCCACATACACAAAATAACCATTTTACAAAAATATTCTGCATGAATCTTTCTAAATCTGATTGGACAGCATGATAATTGCATAGGTGTGCCTTAGACGGGCCACAATAAAAAGCCACTCTGTAATTTTCAGTTGGCTGGGTCGATATCTGGTAGGACCACCATTTGCCTCATGCAGTGCAACATGTCTCCTTCGCATAGAGTTAATCAGATGGTTGATTGTGGCCTTTGGAATGTTGGTCATCTCCAATGGCCGTGCAAAGTTGGATATTGGCAGAAACAGGAATGCCAATCCAGAGCAGAGTGTGGCAAAAGCTAGGGATCCAATAAATTTTAGGTTGGTTAAGGCCCTGGTCAGACAAACCCAACAGTTGGGTTTAAATCAACTATGTGGGGTTGTATCTGCCCAAATATGGACAATTTTGGGTTTAACCATATTTTATATAACCTTGGGTTTAAACTACCCAGTATTTTTTAGAGTGAGTCAGATTCCTCATTTGTCCTATCGGAATCTTCAGGCGTTGTCTGCCTGTCAGTCATAATGTTTGTTTAAAGTGTAGCCCAGATTTACAACCATATGCAAAATTATAGGTTCAGTTTATCTATGAAATCAGCAACTTGACATGGCACCGCTGTCATTGATGTAGCCTTAAGAGCAAAAAAAAAACACCAAACAAAAAGACCGTAAACTTCAAAACAGCATTGCAAAAGTTACAAGGCAACCCAAGCTATTGACCTTCGTGTGTCCTAGTAATGTCATTTGTTCTCATGGCCCATTTAAATACCGCCTTCCCACAAAATGTCCAAATAATTGTCTATTCTAAAGAGATGCACCATGTGTTTCCCACTTCAGAATCCATTTAACAACGAATAACAGCTGTGTTATGAGTGCCGTGTAAAATTATGACTTACAAAATAAACATACTTTAAGACTCCCGCGTTGAACCATGGACTCATAAAAAGCATGTCACTTCAACAAATTCATATGTCTCCTTTGAGTCAGAAACTCAAAACTATGTCTAAGTTGAACCAATAGATTCTGTTTGTTGAAAGAGCTGCAAAAAGCTTAAGATAAACTCTGGCCTAGGGACACTAGCGTTCCAAATAAAATATTGGTTGGGATGTTCAAACATTGCATCCAGGGCTTTTGCTCACCAGGTACATCGGCCAGGTACATATAGTTTTTTAAAGTTACAAGTCACTGAACATTTTCATAAGCCACAATTTTGTTGTCGCAACCTGATGAAAAGATATATGATCTTTGAATTGAGCATACTTCGTAAGGACAAGATACTTCTTTGTCACTTGTAGCTCAAGCTTTCCTCATCCGCGTCTATCATTTTACATCTTTATGATGATGTATTTACGTGTTGTGTACCATCTTTAGGTACCAACATTTGGCAATCATGTAGCGCATTGGGATGACCAAACACTAAATGGGTGCAGGGAAAGCTCATGGGAGTTGGAAATTTGTACCGTCGCATTGTACACCTTCTATTACTTCAAAGGAATTATAAGAAAACTTTAAATAAAAAATTACATTCAACCCACCAAAATGGCTACAATAAGTACTTTCCTTGTCCACCACAGCTTAAATCCAAGTGTCTCATTGATTTATGTTTTCAGTTGTGATACAACCAAACCATGTCAAATGTTACATTTTACATTCATTCTTGGCAATCTTCATGTTTGGGATGCACTCAGTGTCACGTCTGTATACGCTTGTCGCGAGCAGGATATTTCTTTTTTAATTAACACAGGCCGGAGAAATGCAAAAGTATTTGGCCGGTCTCATACGTTACTGATGTTCTCGATTCCATTGATATAAACCAAAAACTGGCTGTAGCGACTGAATGAATGTTTATTTGCTTTATTTGCTTAGGACTTTTCGGTTTAACTGGTCATATTAAGTGCATTTGCTTTTTAAAACATCCATAAGTAAATCATATCAGCACCTGAAATCACTAACAGTCATGTTTAGGAGCTAACATTAATGATAGCACTGTGTATCCTCAGGATAACAGTTCCATTGTTCACATCAGCTGACTCAGGAAGGAATTCCCCTAGACTGCACCACGCCTGTTTGATCTCATGCAATAAACAGCCCGAAAAAAATCGCAGACTAAAATTAACCAGAACTTGGGCCTTTCTTCCCAAGTTGTCCAACATAAACAATCACTTAATAATGAAGCTGGAAACAATAGAATACAAAACCAGTCCTTTGTGTTAAATAAACAGACAGATTTATTTAGACAAAGCAACATATTTATGGGATGTTGAGCAAGCGGGCAGAGCTGCATCTCCACAGGTACCAGTAACCCGGTTGAGCATGCAATCCAGAAGCTGTTGAATAACTAGCTGCTGACCTCCACATTAAAGTGATCAAAAGATTTCTCTGGAACATATTATTTAAAGGTGTACAAGCACAGCAACAGCCATCTTCAACGCAACATCTGTGTGCCAGGAGTACTATCTCACAATAAAGGAAAGCGAGGGGCCTTGTACCTGCCCATTCATCAGAAGCAGATGTCAAGCATTGCATTTCCCACACACTAATGATAGATACACAAGAATCAGGGTAAGCAACAGATTGCTGTGTCCAGCACAGAAACTCGCACCAGCAGCACGACTAATAATCATGGACAGTAATACTTTATGTGTCCCATTCAGATGAATCATATTTAAAAGGGTAGGGGAGCTCCTGTGAACATTACAGTGGCATATTTAAAAATATATATTTATTTATTTTATTAAAAATAAGTAGGTGATGAATTTTAGTTTAGGATATAGTAAAACATAATTTAAAGTTATAATGAAAATTCCATCCTTTGTTTTCCTCATCATTTCCAACCTAGACGAATTTCGTCTGAACATCCAAAAGAAGATATTTTGTAGAATTCTAATAGTGGTACCCATTCATTTACATGCAATTATCCAAAGCAACTTAAATAGCATTCATTATACTATACTTTAGTTTCTGAGTATGTCTAATCACTGGGGTTGAATCCATGGCATTGGCATTGCTAGCGCAATACCCTTAACACTGAGATACGGATAAGCCATTCACTTCAATTGTTATCACATGAAACTAATGAAAGTCAACAGATGCAACATTTTTCAAACTATCCTCTTTGTTTTCTGCAGAAGAAAGAGTTATACAGATTTGAAATTGATAAATGATAACATCGTTAAAAGAAATCAACTTGCTTGGATGGTCGATATTTCTAAATAATGCAATGTGCATTACAATATTATTTAAAATTTTGGTAAATCAAAATATTTATGAAAAACTAATACTATATAACCAACATACATTTTGTCTGTATCAGTGTCTCTGCTATCTGCATCCACATCCACCTAAAACTTTGGATTCACATCACTTAAAGTCATACAATTATTAAGTTATTGCAAATCATATCACATTACGCACATTTTTAATTTTGCAGACCTTACACTGTTATATTTTTATAACAATGAGTGTGTTTTAGGTAAATAGGTTTCATTCTCATATTGTCTGCTATTCCAGCCTTGCCCTTATTCCTCCACCTGCCAAGAAAATGAATTATTAAATCTTTTATTCTGTCCAGTCATGTCAAAAACCTCAATGGTTGGTAATTAAGACTGTGCCCATTCTTCTGTTCATAGTCTCCACACTGCAGGTTCTCCTCACAAAAGAACAAAGTAAACTGCTTAACCTGTGCCTAAAGGCAGGTCTGTACCCGTGCCAAAGAAATCTGACTCACAGAGTCTCGCGTCTGTGCCGGCTCTCAACAGTGGTGTGCCCCTGAATCCACTCTTTGTGCCCATGTCAAAACCACAATGGAGGTCCTGCAGAAATGCCAGGGTCTTGAGTTTACAGCCTCTTTCCAGTGGCTAAGAAGTCTGATCTACAGCAGCAGGACTTCCAGGTTGTCATAAATCTGCTCTAGAAGGCTGTTTAATTATCAGCTTTACAGGATAATTGCTTTTGTGGGCTCTAAGTTGTGGGTGATTATAAAGTCCAAAGTAATAAAGACGTTCTAGTTTGAAACGTTGCTGCTCACACACATGAAAAAGCAATGTTTATTGTTCTTACATTACATTCTATGGCATTTGAATGAGATTCAAAGTCAATTACCTTCCTATTTTAAATTTTTATTTAATCTTAACATGAAGGAATAAAAAGGGTTGGTTCAACCAAAATATAATGTGTCATTATTAATCATCCTCATGTTGTTTCGAAACTATTTATGACAGAAAAGTAGATAGGTTTGAAGAATGTGTTGTTTGGTTACCAAACCTTTTACTAAATATCTTCTAAAGCACAAAGAAGTCATACAGGCTTGGAATCACCAACTGGATGGACTATATAGAATGTATGGGCTTTACTTATGTACTTTTCAACAAAAAAAGACTAATGTAATGTAAATGACTCTTTAAAATAGGCTCACTTACAGAAAATCATGCCAAAGATAGTAAAACATTGTGTAAAACTGTAGTAAAGGCCATGAACATAAGCTGTGGGTGGAGACAAAATTAAGGCCAAGTTTAGTCTGAACACCACAAAAATACATTTTAAAGTAAGAAAAGCTTTGATTATGGAAAAAACACTTCAGCTCTTAAATCAGGTCGTAACTTAGAGACAGGTTTTTTATCAATTTAAATGATGATTCAGTTTCCTGTAGGCCTGATAGTTCCAGAGAGTCATAAAACCATGAACAATTATCCTCTAGTTTGGCATTCATAAGCCGTGACTAAGAACATGTGGACCATTTTTCAAAACATCTTCTTTTAAATTTTGCATCAAAAGTCATACTTGTTTTAAATGACAAGAAGGTGAGGAAATGATTCCCTGAGAATTTTCATTTCGGGGTGGACCATCCTTTAAGTACACATGTAAATGTTGTCTGAGCATTTAATGGCAATAAATTCATTGTTGTGATAATAATCTGGCAAAGCACTTAACCTCACACAGGATTCACATTCCTTATCAGACAATAGCTCAGGCTTCTGTCCTGGTGGTCATGCCAGCATTTATCTCATATGTGACAACAAACACAGTGATGTCGGTCATACAAGAAATAATGATGCAGTAAGCGATATAGGAAGGGACATGTATAAATAAACTAAATATCAAGGTTTTAAAATAAACACCTCAAAAAACTGAGAAAAAAGCTTTATGACTAAAGCTCCTTATTACTTTAAGAGCATCATAGAGAAAATAAGAGTGAGGGTCAGCTGATTCTTTGCCTTTGAAATCAACCCATCATAATGTGCCGTGATCACAAAACAGGATTCAAATAGAAATTGTGTTTTTTCGACTGAATGGCTTTGGCATGAGAGCAGAGCTTAAAAACTCTCAGCGAAAAAATTCCAACATGGAAAACACTTCAGCCAAGCACTGAACTGTTTGGTCATGGAAATAAAAACGAGAGATCTTAAGTTTTAGATTGTGGGATGTGGTTTTGGCTCTATCGAGCGCAGGTGGCTCTGCGGTCATTTTTTCATTTCTAGTTTCAACATGTTCGTTCTTATACCTTTGGTAGCTGGCATCCTGGATTCTGATCTGAGTATGCGGCTATAAATTCTCTATCTTCAACCAGTTGCTTTTTTTGGTCACATGACTACCTCTTACTGAAAACTGGTCAATTTTCCGATTTTTGCTTCTAAAACATATCTTCCTTAATAGTGCAACTACAAAATGGACTTAGTTCACAATGACATTTTATTTTAGGTGTTTTGTTACTCCTATCCTCTTCATCCCCATGTAGTTGCACATACTGGGCAGTTGTTTCCATAAAATGAGTTTTTTTTCAACATCCTGAACTAGAAATTGTGTAACTATAAATCTTGTTAAGCACTTATCTTTTACATTTGTTAAAGAATTTTCCAACACAATGTTTTTTAAACTGGTTTGCATGCAATCTTTTGGTTAAAAAAAAGTACATTTTATGTGTTCAAAGTATTTTAAAAATTGTCAACGAAAAAATTTAATTTTGAAAATCTTGTTTTGACACATATTTAATGAGACATCAGCTCATCTCTTTATCAAATCATGTTTTGTCAGAAAACTTGCTATACAAAAACTTTTAAACAAATATTGTATTTCATTTCTTGATATAATTTGAAATTAATATGTTTATAAAATGCTATACGCCTGAGGTGTCCTGCTTTAATATGCAAACTGATTAAATTAATCTAATTGATCTAATTCTTAATTTATCTTTGTTTCAAATGAAACATCATTGTCAAAGTATGGGAAAGCATCACCCGTTCCCTTTTATATGCATAGGGGGGGGGGGGTGAACTCCAGTTTCACAGAAATCCAAATAAACCATAAGGTCCTATTGTGCACTTTTTTAACTACATGCATTTTATAAGTATAGCAATATAAAAGAAAACATGTTAAAGAAATTCTTGTTAAAAACTCGATTTACAAATGCTAAAAGCGAACATGAAGACCCCTAATTTGCCCTCTAACCCCAGCATATTTATGTGGCCCATCTGGATGATGATAAATCAGCAAATGCCACCACTTTTTCCACAAAGACATCCACTAGTAGAACAGATTTCCTCTCTTATCCCAAACAGAGGGAAACTGGGACAATGAACCCTCTATGCTGGATTCCATCCAAATGTCTATCGCAAGCGTTTGCCAAATTGACAACGTCTAGGCCACTCCAAACAATGACACATTATTGGCATGTTTTTGGTGAGGTGAGCTTCAGGTGAGACCTTATCTTCCTTCAAAAATGCCTTCACTTATAACCCAGAAGTATTACCTTGCATCTTTACTCTCAAATCTACATGAAAAAGAGAGCGGCTGCCTGCCAACGGTGACGTGCCAAAACCAGCCCAACTCCAGCAGAGTCGTTGTTGACATGCAAATGTACATCAGTCCCCTGGTGTGTCCTCCGTGGCCTCTCCGGTTGAACCCAGCAGGGTGAGCGGTGTGGAGAAGAAGCCTGATATGCCAAATTAAGGTCCAACCAAAGCATGGCAAACCATGGCAAACCCTTCAAAAGCATTTTGACACAGTTGGTGAGTAGGTCAATTCCCTTGTTAGCAGTTGCTTTGATGCCCCTTTTTCTCTTTTGTTTTGGTTAAACACAGCAAAGCAAGGTTTTGTAATTTCTCGTGCTTGCCAAAAAAGAAAAACGACCTGTTTTTATGCCAATTTGAAAATGGTAAGAGTGAAATATGACATTAGAGAAAACGGAAATGCATCCCATCTTTTTCTTTTAGTGTGACCTGAGGGCATGTAGTTTCAGCATGATCTCGGGCGGTATAATAACAGCCTTGTGTTCTATGGGGGTTGAGGGAGTCTTGGAAAGACTTGTGTTCTGTGGCAGGCTGAGGCATGTCAGATTAATGGAAGAAGAGTCTCTGCAGAGCTCCTTTCATAGGCTGTTTTCACAAGAAAACCTTCACACCATCTTACCATAAATATCCAACAAATGCTGACACGAGCCAACTTATGACAAAACGTATTGAGTGATTTGGAAATGCTGACATCATTTGTGAGAATGATTAGCTGCAAATCCAAACGAACAGCGTGGGATTGAACAAATTGCTTTCCAAGGTATTATTAATAGAACTAAAGACATACAGTAGGTGTACTGTCATCCCATTTATAAAAATGAAGAAATAAAACAACTCCATAAGTAGGCAAAATGCACTGTCCTGGGGAGAACAGCGCCAACGCTTACAATCCAGATCCTGATTGGTTAATACAATGTGAATTAATGTTATTTACTGATGTATGTCATCAAATGTACTGATGTACATTTACTTATGTTATTATCTTTTCAAACATGTATGACCCAAAAGAAGAACTTTCGAAGAATGTTGGTAACCGAACACTGACTTTCATTTGTTCCTGTATAATGGAAGTAAATGGGTAACCAAAATTCTTCAAAATTAGCATCTTTTTTGTTTTGTGAAAGAAAATCATATAGGTTTGAAACAACATGATGGTAAGTAAATTATACAATTTTAATTTTTGGGTGAACTATCACTTTAAGGAGTAAAATAAAAGGACCCCTGGTTCCAGGCAATAAAACTAGTAATTTAGGATGGTCCTATACAAAAGGTCAAAAGTTTCCAGAGAGACATCCATAAACCTTTTAAGAGTACTGAGACACCATGCTATATAATGAAAGAACAAGCTTACAAGGGAAAGTAAGACATAATTGGTCTTGAAGTGGGCATCCCGAGTCAGGATATGTTGCATCACTTTTGACTCATGTCAGCGGCTGTAAGGGTTACATCAGATGGGGTGCAGCTGTTTTTGGTGTTTACCCCACCACCAAACCACCCACTCCATCACCAACAGCTGGCAAATGGAAGATGAAAGTTCACCTCCAAATGATGCGGAACGGTGGGAAAAGTTGGGAGAGAGTAAGGGAATGATCCTTTCTAAAATAGTAGAAGATGTCAGAAATAAAAAGCCAAAACTATAAAGACCGTTTTCTAAATCAAGAAAAGCAGTCGGAAATTCAAATCCAAACCTCGCACCTCGCAACAGAACATATAACAGCAAAGGCTGTGTTCCATATGTGTCAATAATGTCTGTAAACAGGCCAGACTATCTACTACGAGAAAACAGAACCAAGACTTAAAATAAACCTCAGAGACTTGATCAGAGAAATTCACAAACTGTCACAAAGGGATTTTATACACAATCCACTATTATTTTGCAGCACGTAGCAAACCATATTAGGCTTACAAAAAGCTTGCAAAGCAAGATATATAAAAGCACACGCTGGGACCATTAATAACCTCCCGTCCTCAAAATCTCATTGAACACGGGCCCAGTCATCCAAGCGCTGCGCACTACATTCCCCGGTGCTTACTCGGAAGACCACGTGGGTGTTAAAATGACCAGGATGTTTGAACTATATCTAGATATAACATACGATAGAATAAATGCGAGCATACTAGAGAGGCCAAGACGGTGAAAGATAAAACAGAAATGTGTTTGTAACTATAGTCTGTCTGGTGCGGGAAGCCCAATATATCTACAGGAATCCTACTTCAGAATCCAAGTACTTTGCAGATGATGTCAGTAAATATTTACTTGCAATGACCTATTCCGAGATACATCTTAAAATAAAAACATGTAATGTTGGATACCACATGGCGCTCTCTTAAAACTGCTGAAAATAAACGTTCTACCTTTAAAGGTAAGGTATTCACTGTCCTATGTATTTAACAGTTTAAAGAACACTTAAGGTAAACTTATAGTGAAAGTCGCCCTCTTGTTATTTCCTTCATGTATGACTTTCTTTCTCCCACAAAACATTAAAGAAGATATTTTAAAGAATGTTTGTAACAGAACACCAGTGGCACCCATTGATTTCTATTGAATGGACACAAAATATATGCAAGTAGATTCGTGCCAGACCCCAACATTCTGCAAAATATCTTCTTTTGCACTATGCATTTGAATGAAAGTCATACAGGTTTAAAATGACAAGAGGGAAGGTAAATGACGTCAGAATTTTCATTTTGGGCACATCATCACTTACTGTTACACACAGTCATTCAAATCTATATGTCTCTCTAAGTTTGGGGTCCACAGGTGTATGTCTAGCTTAGGTAAGGTATTGAAGGAAAGTTTCAGAAAGATTAAAATTTGTATTTCAAATCTGATTGATTTTTTTCCAAAGAGCTTAGAAGATACTTTGAATAATAGCATTGTTTTTGTGTCCTTTTATAGAAATCAACAGAGACCGTCGTTGTTTGGTTACTATAATATCTTCATTTGTGTTTTACGGAACTATATTTTTGGAGTGAACTATCCCTTTAAGTAAAAACTACATTTTGTCACTTAAATGAACAACATACTCAACCGTCCATACATTCTTATATCAAACTAAGATAAGAGAGAGAAAAAGCACCTGTGAACTTATGACCGAAATGGAAATGAAACCACAACGACCTCACAACTAGCCAGTTTAACCCAGAAATTACATGCGTCAATAGACGTCAAAGAATCCTCTGTCAATTACCGTCCCATTGATAGTTAACAGCAGGGAGGGAGCACTTGATTGTGTCAGTAAACTAAAAGGTAATAAAGTGTTTTTATTGGGGTTTTGTCAGGGCTGATTGATGCTCATGACCCTGAAATTCCAGCAGGCCCCGCTGGAGGCTAGTGGCAACCGGACCCTAAAGTCCTCTGTTGTATCAAACAACCTCTTTGTCATATCCTGTAATGGGAAAAACACATGCCACTGCCTCCATTTAATTCAATTATAGTGCAATTGACACAGTGGTCCCTGAGACAAAGACCCTCTCAAATTACGTGAGGCACCGAGTTCAGCCCCTCCACTGAGGGGTAAGATAAGAGCGGCTCATTTCCACTGGTGTTTGAAGACATCTAGACAAGAAAGGGATTAAACACGGTATGCAAATTGAACGCATGGTTGGACAAACGGATTTAAAGAGTTTGAGGTTACAACACGAGACTTTCCATTATCATGTGACCAAGGGATTTAACATCCACAGTGGTCAGAAGATAAACGTCAATGCATCTCTCCTTTCAGATAGCAGGTGACACTTCTTCTAAAAGAGGAATAAACAAGCACACAAACAAACACAGAGGGACATGAAGAGTCTGCCTAAAAAAAACATGACAAGATCACCAATATCAAACTTTTCAAATCATTCAACTCCATGGAAAATCCATTGACATTCCTCTATGCCACTTTATGTAGGTGATACACTTTTGCCACAGATCAATCCGAGGAAACATCCCTCATTTCTCTACACCCCATGAGTCCAAATGACAAAAGCAGCAGCTTGGAAGTGATACAGTAACACCGAATCCATTCCATCCCCAGGAAGAAAGATGAGATGTTGCAGTACTTTCACATCATCCTTAATACGTGTAAATTCCATTTGCATTAAACACTATAAAAAATGTATACAAACTGTGAAATTTACATACATGTACCAATGTAATGAATGCAAAGTAACAAGCTACCCTTTACAGATAGCATATCTATAACATGTTTCAAGATTCACTATGTTCATCAACAAGTCATATTGAATAACCCAGAATAAAACTTTGCATTTGTATAACATGCCTGTGTTGTTTATAAATAAACAAGCAGTTGTTGTCTTAAACATGCAGGTGTGTGTTTGCCTTTATAAAGAAAACTCTGCAAACACAAACTTTCATTCTGGAAGTGTTTTGACAGCACTTCCAACATGTCTGAAAGCAAAACCCACCAAAGCACAAGCCCAAATCAAGAACAGCCATTTAGGACACCACCAAAACCAGCTATGAATAGATCACTTCTCTGGATAAAATTAGACCAAGGGACACACAACACTTGAGTCAAGATCTAAGACACAAGGAAGGTAAAGAACATGCAAAGAACATCCATGCATCCTCAGAACCAAGTGGAGAAACTTTTGCAAGTGTAACTCTTCACTGTAACAGTGCATTCTCGTGGAAAGATACATTGTTTCACTTACTTGAAAAAGTTGTGACGCAAGTGCCAAAGAGAGGAGGAGAACATAGGGTTTGAGGACACTTCTAAGAGTCCCCATTTTAACCAGCACGGTTAAAGTCCGACACTTTCTTTCGCAAACTTTGCGTCTACAGCAAGGCCGTTTGAGTTTCTCCGTCAAGCACTTCGTGGGATCTCATTTACCATCAGAAGAAAGAAATCCTGGTGGGTGAATATCCGCTTGTTCCCTTGGTCCCACGCTCACACAGGCAGCAGAAAGTTAAGCGCACTACCTCCGGAGCTCTTGAAGTAACGTAGCCAGTGGTTGCGTCTCAATCCTCGTTTCGCTCCCTACAAAGACAACGTCGCGGGTATCAGCACCGAGCCTACGCGGAGTGGGACTGTTATTTACAGAAACATTATGCCTAAAATGCCATCTAGGTAGGCAGTGGGGTGTCATGTGCACCCTTTAAGGGGTTGTGGGAAAAGATGGACTGGAGTTTTGGACCATGAGACCAGCCATTCCCAAACTTTTTCATTTCAGGACCCACCCACACATGTGTCATTTGTATTAAGACCCACCAAAATGGTTCATTTGAACATTTTTCGTTTTCTCTAAATCTATATTTTCCATAAATAAATAAATCAAATTGAAGCTGTAATACTAAATTGTATAATGGTATAATATGAGTGCTGTGGTCATTAATAGGACTAAACTGAATTTTTGACAAACTTTCCATGGCCCCATGCTTTGTATGAAATAATACAAATATTGTATTTGTATTATCCCAGGTTTCATTGTCATTTTAGAACATGCTTTTTATTTAAACTTGCAGGATATTAGTGTTAATAAACACATTATGCCTTCTTTGTGTAACTCAAAAAAATCTTTGTACACATTTTTGTTGTATGTGTTGTGTATTCTCTTTTAATGAGGTGTTAGGTATCATTAATTCTTCTAAATTTGAGAGTAGTAAATGAATACTTGAAATACATAAAAAGGCAAATGTTTATATATATATATTATTTTATTATATCATTAAATAAATAATACATTAATACATAATACATACAATTTACTCTTATACATGTCCAATTATAATGAGTGTTTATTTTTTATGTGCTTGTCTTCTGTTATGAAGTTTACTGTTAATTATGAAGCCTGCTATCCCACTCCCAGCAGACAATGACTGAAGTGTCCTTTACTAAGACATCTTACCCCTGTTTGCTCTGCGGTGATAATTGACAACTGCATAATTGTAATTCACTTTGGATAAAAGCGTCTGCCAAATGAGTAAATGTAATGTATGAAGCTCTTCCGGACAAAATATTGGGTACCGTTCGAATCTTTTGGGACATTTGAGTTAAAGGTTGCTCATAAAAAAAAGTTTGATGTGAAGCCATATGGTTAAATGTCTGAAATTCATGGACAAGAATATAGTTGAGCAAACATACATAGGAAAACTTAAAATGGATACATTTGGCAGAATATTGAAGAAAGAACAGCCAACAAGAGCATAGAATAGATTACTCCTTTAAAATGTTTTAAAAAGCATCTCGTGGTGAGACCTGAAGATGCTGTTTGATAAATTGACAAGAAAACATTGCTGCACATTCTAGTCAAAGGGTAACCACTGATCAAATTTGACATATTTTGTTTCATTTTTTCATTTTTTTATTATGACATAATTTAATAAGTTTATTATTATTCTTAAACATGGAAAAATGGGAACGCATAATTGAGTGAGTGTCCCAAAACTTTTGATTGGAAGTATATGGAGTTAATTGCTGTCCAACATGGCACTGTTCACAGGAAGCTTCTAATTGGTTTCATTAAATAATGGTCTGGTTTATATCACTTTGTGGCAGCTGAACCTTCCAATGACGCACAAATTCATGAAACTCTTAAAAACCCTTCTGAAGATGTCAGTGTTGATTACTGCTGGTTATATTTGGGATTGGACCACAAAAAGTCTTTTAATAAAGTTAAACGGGTTACATTTGCACAGTTCAGATATTTTTCCTGTATCTTTGGCAAGCTAGACTGTTGAAGCCATATTCTAGTAGAGCTAATATTCTTGAATACATGAGCTTGAAAAACTCACCTTTAGGTACATAAAGCATGTAGACATGACATACAACACATGATATAAAGTGGCTTTCCGGCCTTGAATGTTAAGAATCTGAAGCCAGTGTGAAGAAAGATTATGACCACAGAAACATTACTGATTATCCCAGAATTACAGTAATTCAGAATAATCTCAAAATTCCGAAATTCCTTAACTTAACATCACAGGACATCTGCACAGGATCTGTTTACATGCCCAGTTACTTCCAACATGGTGACACAAAGTCCTGCAGAGAGTTTAAAAAGCAGCTGTTTTCAATTTGGATTTCATCTGTTCAGCTGGATCTCTTCACACAACTCTACAACAGGACTGAAAGGAATATGGAGAAAGCCAATGAGATGCATTACTGTATTGGTATATTCTGTAAATGCAAACACATGGGGTTTGATGTTTCATCTGACACAAACTAAATCAGATTTGACATTCACATACACAACCATTGCGATTTGAGAACTTTATTTTACGTTGCTAAACAGAAAAAAATGAACCCTGAACACATAGTTCTTCTTTAAAAGAAATATCAAATGACAATCTATCAATACACATCTTGTTACATGTTTGGAATGTGTATTTGCTTATGTGTTGCAGGTCATGGGGTCTGTTTTTAAATCACTGCCTCCACCTGCTGGAGAGTTTAACTGATCTCAAATCAGAAACATCTCTGAAAAGATCATAAACATTAGAGAATCTGGAAAAACCTACAAAAACAAATCTAACATTTGTGGTTCAGGTCACATGCATTTAAGATTGTAAACATGCTCAAAATACAGGAATCACAACCTCTATGATAGGTCAAAGATTACATTCCTTGTAGATATCATCTCCAACATTATACAACAATCACACAATTTGTATAAATAAGCAGTGCATGTATTGTCTAAAAAGCTAATTTGAACAGCTAATTTCTCCTAACACACCATATATTAAATCCCATATTGCACTGGTTGAGGAAATACATGATGACATATTTCATCATTGATGTGTTAATGGTTCATCAACCATTGCTTCACTGTGTCCGCTGCGTGGATTCTAAATAGAAAAATGATGACGCACTGCCTGAAAATAGTGCTGTTATCCTTATAATCTAAAGCAAAATGTATATAGTGCGGGGAAGTTTGATCTGAAAAGAAATCTTTGAGGAACTCATTTGCTTTCCTGTTAGTCAGGTTAAGCAGCTAATCAGGAAAGTCCAGTTTCAAGAGTTGCCGTGTATAAAAAGACGAGAGCCAAATAAAGACAGGGCAGAGATGAGTAACTTCTGCTCAATGCAGTCATGCAGGACGGACCCTATTTAAGGGTTTGTGTAAGAGAATTCTGACCTAGGAACACTACGACAGTGATTAATACACTTCGACCGGGTTGTTATTCCACACTGTGTGTTAACAGTAAAAACTTCAGGATTCAAACAGAAAGCGGAAGTCACGGCCTAGTGGTTAGAGTTTGACCCCTAGGGTTTTGGGTTCAAGTCTCGGGCCTGTTATATCACGACTTGGTGCCCTCTAGCAAGGCACCCAACCCCCGGCCTCTGCCCACTAGTGTGTGTTCACTACTGTGTGTGTTCACTATTGTGTGTGTTGACTTTGGATAGGTTAAGAGCACGAATCCTTAGTACGCGTCACCATTCTCAAGCCGTGCGTCACATCACTCCATTAATCTAAGCTCAAATAAACAATATGAACATTTTCGAACAACATATCCAGATTACGTCTAATGCATTGAAAAGGCTTAACAGTATCTATAGTATGTAATAACAATTATAATCACATTTACATAAAAATAACCACAAAAGAAGAATGACATGGCACAACGAGCACAGTTAAGGGGAATTACGGTAACCATATTTGCATTCATGCATATTCATAAGGAGGTTCATCCAATGAGACGCCAGTATGCTAATGAAGAGTACAGGTGCGCAGTCTCGAAGTGAAAGAAGTCAGAAGTATTGTGGACAGTGACATAATAAGTGCGTTTAAAGTTATTTATTGAATCAAATCACACACAACGGCTTATTGCACTTTTTATACTTTTTGATCATAGTCTCACTTGGACTTTTCCAATGTTAGACTTGTTTTCAAGGGCAACTTTGAAATGGGATAAAATGGTATGGATGCCATAATTGCTGGATCGATGAAGTGATCGAATAGTTAAGATATGGAGATCGATTCAGTGCGAGTCGAGACGAGTCTATGGATCGGCAATAAGCGCTTCAAGGCTCTCCTGAGCGGATGGTTCTTCAGCTGGACTGAGATCGACAAGAGGAACCAGGAGAAGAAAACAGGTACAAACTCAAGAAAAGTGCTTTTTAAGACACAATCATACTGTTCTGTATATCAAGAGATCTACCGGGGCTGAGATCAGGACACTGACATTGAGATGTCAAAAAGTGTCCCATGGTCCCTGTTGGCCTGCCTTACAACTACAGTCATCTGTATGTACAGTAAGTTAACTCATTCACAGCCTTTGTGATGTGACACATGAGTAACCAGGATTTCATTATTCAATGATGTGGCATTACTAGTACATACATTAGTAACTATACACAGAATCACACTTTAATTTGATCACATGAAACAATATTGCAGAAGCATAACAGAAAGAGAATGAAATGTACTTTTTAGAAGTTCAGTTTGTTCTTTATGATTCTTTAAATCCTTTCGGATAGCACTATTGGATTGTTTATATATATATGTGTTTTCTTATGGGAATTCTATAGAAATGGTTCAAAAGTTGTATTGGATTCTTATTAGAATTGATCATTGATCATATTTTTATTGATCATATTTTTAAATTTTTTACATATTTTAAGGAATACTGAATCTTAAAGATGAAAACGATTGAAATTTTTATTAGAATCCGGTACAAATTTATTTTTTTAAATCCTATAGGAATGGTTCCAAAATAGGATAGAAATTCTTCTCAGAATCCGAAACAAAGTCCTTATAACAATCCAGTGGGATTTTTTGACAAGGGCGTTACTATGGCCTTGCTGTGAAGAACGTCTAAGATACTTTTTTTTAGTGTACAAGCTATCTAAAGTGATGGTTCGCACAAAAAAACTCATCATCTGCGCATCCTTTTGTCACAGAAGATATTTTGAAGAATGTGGGAACTGGCACCTATGCATGTAGAGTCCACACATGTATTATGTTGTGTTCTGGGTACAAAAGAAAGCCATACAGGTTTGAAATGACAAAAGTAAATGATAAACCGTTTAAATTTTGAGTGAACAATCACTTTAATGGGGATAAACCAGGGCTTTCCTTTAGCACTTGAGTAACAGGAACACAATTTATCCTTGGTAGCGTAACTAGCGTTCTAATTACCTGAAAACAAGTTCAACAGCACCGTCCGGGTCTGACAATAAGCACAAAACATATTGATCTCAGAGCACAGATAGACAAAAGGATCGAGGAGGATGCTGTAATGTTTCTTGTAAAATACCAAACGGTTAAATCACAACACAAATACAACAAGCGTACCTGGAGCGTACTTCCAATCAAATAACGTTCAAGAGAATTTTCTTAGGACTTCAGTTGTGCATCAGACCTACAGGGCCTGGTTTTGATATAACTCTATCACGTGTGTTCTCAGTTTCAGTGCCCGTGTCAGAGGTGATCGGGGTGAAAGAGGGTCGTGTCGAGATCCAACCCCAGAAGAAATCAGAAGGCACTGACCTTGATTTTACATGTAAGTTGCTGAAAGTAAAACCTTCTTAATGCAAGCAAGTAAAACTAAACCCTATTGTTTTCCTATAATAGTATTTTATGTGAAGCGCCAACGCAGAGGCAACACTCGCGGCCTGCTGTGGAGTCTGGGCAGGACCCAGTTCCGCTGCCCCAGCCGGGATGTCCGGGACCAGTGGATCACTCAACTCCGCACTGCGCTCAAAACGCACAGTATGTACAGCTAGACGTATTCATTCAGATTCATTATTCTCTAATGACTCATTAACATGTGCCTATCAGGCCCCTCGCGTCCACACAGGCTGTTGGTGTTCATTAATCCTTTCGGAGGAAAGAAGAGGGGAAAACAGATCTACCACTCTCTAGTGGCTCCTCTGTTTGAGCTGGCTGGCATCAGCTGTCACATAGTGGGTGAGTTACGGAGACACTATCAGTACCGTTCAATAACCAAGTGGTTATCAAGTGTCCTTCGATTTTGATACGCTCGGCATGTCAGGCTGCACAGTTCTCAAGTAACATTAGAAGATTGTTATCAGGATGAGGGAAGAGGGATAGTTTAATAAACTGATGTTTAAATGAAAACGAAACTTCCGTCGCGAAATACTCACCCTTTCCACCTGGAGAGAGTTTTAGTCTTGTTGAACACAAAGAAAGATGTTTGGAAGAATACAAGCAACCTAGATTTCTCAGGCACCATTCCTGCCATGGTAGGTATTTTTACCGTTTTTGTGTTAAAAACAGAAGGAGATATTTTGAAGAACTTAGGTTCTTAGGTTCGGTTATAGTAGTCAATGGTGCACCATTGGTAACATTCTTCTAAATATCTTGATGTTAAAAAAGTTAGATGTTAAATAAGATAAGATATCTTATCTTATTTAATATACATGTGTTCAACATAACAAACACAATAAGTGTTTACAGAATAAAAACAACAATTTATTACAATTTTTTATAATTAATTTCTTTATAATACCTTTTGTGAACCAAATAACACATTAAAAATATAGAGGATTTGGATTACCATTAAAATAAAATATGATTTTTTGTTGTTTTAAGTTACTGAACGAGCGAATCAAGCCAGAGACTACATCTTAAAGAAAGATTTAACCGGATTTGATGGGTAAGTTATCCCTCGACTGTCCTTAGAAAAGAAAACAATCGCTAAACGTGCAACACCAATCAAAAATGCAAGCCCAGACTTTTTTTTAGGGTTTCTTCGTAAAAATATGCAACATCTTGTTCTGCTCTCTCTCCCACAGTGTGATTTGTGTGGGAGGAGATGGTATGTTCAGCGAGCTGCTTCACGGTGTGATTGGACGTACCCAGCAGGAGGCGGGAATTTCAGAACACGACCCCACCATCATGTTACAGCCATGTGACCTTCACATTGGCATCATTCCAGCAGGTGAATGTTTGTGACTGACACTTGCGGTGAACAAAAGCGTCTGTGGTGTGTTTATAGTCTCATGTGTCATATAGATGCGTGAGGAGATAGTAAGAGGAGTGCTGGTTTACTTTCCTGTGTTTACTCTTCTTCACAGGCTCGACGGATTGTGTATGTTTCGCTACAGTTGGTGTAAATGATCCTGTTACATCCACACTGCACATCATCATTGGTATAATCTGTCTTCTGCATTACCGTATGCCTAGGCCGGTGATTAGAATATAAAAATGTTTTGGGATATTTTCCTCAACAGGGGATTCACAGCCTTTGGACGTGTGTTCTGTCCATTATGAGTCATCTCTTGTGAGGTATTCAGTGTCAATGGTGGGTTATGGTTTCTATGGTGATGTTTTGGCAGAGAGTGAGAGGCACCGCTGGATGGGACCTCTCAGATATGACTACTCAGGTATTCTAGAATGGATGTTTATGTCTTATTTTCTGTGCAGGAACATACTTTTTTTAGGTAAGGAGATTGGATAGCCCTCATGTTTTAGTGTGGGTTTGTCTGTAGGTTGTATGGTCTACCTTTGCAACAGGAACTATCCGGGACGAGTGCAATATCTCCCTGCTGATTCACATGTCTCCAGCCCACGGGACAATTCTCGCTGCCTCGCGGGGTAAAGACTGGCTCTTCATCTCTGTATAAGAAATCATAATGTTCAATGAATGTATTTCACACTGTAGCTGTTGATATATTATTTTATTTAATAAGTTAAATTTGGGCATCGTAGAAAAACCAGTTTATATATAATGTAGTTATGTCCAAAAGTTCAGGGTGTAATGAGTCAAATGTTTTTAGTCTTACACAACTCTTTGATATAAAATTTGTATATAATTCGATATAATTCGTCCAAAGAATGAATTTCCTGGGCGTTTGACCTCAAAATGCATCAGATTTAACTCATTGATCCATAATATGGCCTCCGAAGGCTATGCAAATTTCATACAGTACCAAAATTTTATATAATATACTCGACCTATGATTTAAAAAATATAAAATTATACCTCAAATAGGTCCCCAGACTAAATCTCAGTACATTCCAGCATAAACTTAAATGTCTGAAATTAATTTTGAAACCAAACACATTGAACATTGAAAATGTTCAAAACATGTTCCAAAAAGAATATATTCAGACAATACTATATCAAAACTTCATTCTTGTGAGTGGATTTGAACTATAGACTCAGGTTTGCTTTCTATGTAAAGTTTCGAATTTCTATTTCTTCACAAAATTATAATTCCAATAACGGATGACAGAAAAGCATTGATTTCGTTCCCTTCATTAGGAATGTGCATTGCTATGGACTTAATTAAGACAATTTACTGGCAATTTTCTTAATACTTCGAGATATATAATATGGATCGAGTAGAAGTGTGATGGTGCTCTATATCAGCATGGCTTTGATTTGATCAGGGGCACAAGGCCACAGGTCAAGTGCTGGAGACACCACAGCCACTCATAAAGAGCACCATCACATGACTACGAGTGCCATATTGCATTTATAGAACAGTTCGACAGCACAAGTGTGCAGATAAATCACAAACAACATCTGATTGAAAAACCCTCTGTTATTTGAAGGAACTTGGGGACTACTTTCGTTCGTGTCGAATTCTAGCACAGTAAACCTTTGAACAGGCCTCAGTTAATATTGTAAACCGTCACCTTGTTCAAATAAATATATTGAAGCCAAATTAAAGACATGTAAAAACAGCTCACAGAGAATGCGTTACCACCTTCCATTGTTTTTATTGTCATTAAGCACGTTTACAGAAAGTCTTGTTCTGTTTCTCGTCTTTAAATATGGTGGATCACAAACAACTTGTTCAGGTGTGCACTGCAACCTTGTGTAATAATCGCAAATTGTCGCGATAATATGTGTTACGTAAAGCAGTTTAAAAAAGTAAAGTGCTGCCCATGATGTCTCTGGTAAAATATGGCAGGGCTTTCAGCCAATCAGGTTCGAGAACCAGAAAGAATATTTATTTTTTACATTTGTAATTATTTATTATTATTTTTAGATTATTAGGCACCTTCAGGTTTTCAAGTATGTTGTAGTATAAAACCAAATGTTGTCATATATCAACAAACCAAATCCATGGGAAGCTCACGTATTCGACTTTCTCTTAATTTTATGTAAATATGGAAAAAATACACTTGTGATTGATTTTGTAGTTTAATTAAAATGTTTTCGATACGAATAAATTAGACCTATAATGATAAAAATCAGTCAATACATTTTGTACTATTGTTTTAAAACCAGCCAACCTCAGAAAATCTGATAAAAAAGCAAAAGATTTCTATAAATTCTAGCCAAAGATGACTAATTGGTGCTAAAATATAATAAGCTGGTTAATTTTTTTAGTGTTTAGTTGTGTAATTGTTTAGAACTCATAAGTTATAACCGATTTTTGAGATAAATATTATTATAAATATAAATATGATCATAAAAATGTGACTATTTCGAACAGTTGTATATAAGCGAGTATAAGATGATCCAGAAATATAAAGGTTGATATAAATACACACGAGGCACTGAGAATAATGACCTTGGATTCATAATGTTCTGATGATCTGAGCCTCTGGGAACAAAATGTTTCAGCGGTTATTCAAGGTGGTTTGGTTGAATGCATTTTGTATGTGTACAGGTGCCGAGTGTGTTCAGAAAGCAAAGAGAGGCTGTTTCCACACTTTGAGAGCTCCAGTTCTCTCTACAGCACAAATCTCAGCCAGTACAGCAGTGAGTTAGATGGTAAGAGCATTTGCTGTCTGTATAAAGACTGCGTCATGTCATCAGAGACCCCGTTTCTTTGTTTTCTCTGCGGGGTTCATTTGCTTTACACCATGTGTGTCTGGTGTCATGATAGTTCCAGAGAGTGTGGTCTCCAAAGCAATTATGAGTGTGATTAGTAAGAGATCAAATGACAGACAAACAAATCCTATATTCAAATTTCTATATTTACGATTTTAATTTTAACCTTAATCTCTCTTATTGTAGGTGAGTGGGTGACTATTGAAGGCAAGTTCAAGTGTGTCTATCTCACCTGTATGTCAAGCTCCTGCCCACGGAGCCCGGCGGGTCTCTCGCCCGCTGCACACCTGGCAGACGGGACGGCGGATCTCATCCTGGTGGGAGAAACCAATCCCCTGGGCTTCCTTACGTACCTTCACAGACACACAACCACACAAGATCAGGTATTCACGTGACATTTGTTCATGGTATTTTTAGGGTTGGATTTATGACTGACCGTTGAATCGATTGCTTCAGTTTGACCTGCCCTTCGTTGAAGTACATCGCATCAAGGCGGTTCGGTTTTCTGTACCACCTGGAGAAGACGATGAGGAATATGAGGGAGAGATAGAGAGACAGAGCTCATCTGAGAGGCAAGATCCCGACAAACTGTGCATCGGCGAAATCGCAAATCTATCGCAAACACAAGGCAAAAGTACCTCACAGCAGTGTCTCGCCGGAAGGAGCCAGAGAGAACCTGTGAAAAGCAGAAATAGCTTTGTGTGCGGGCCATGCTGCACTAAACCTCCTTCGGTATCTGTGTGGAACTGTGATGGAGAAATTCTACCTCACACTGAAATCTTATGCAGGTACGACTTGTTCATTCAGAGCTAATTTATTAGAAAAATCATGTAAAAGAGATATTTTGATAAATGTTGATCAAAGAAAACTGTTGGGCCCCTTTGATTTTCATTGCGTGCACAAAACCACTTTGACATTTCTCAAAATATCTTATTTTGTCTCCTTTAGAACAAAGAGTCACATACATAAAATTCTGTTATCATTTACTCTCTTGACATTGGGTTTGTGTAGAAGTGAGTAGAGACCAGTTATTTTGGTTACCAGCATTCTCCAAAATATCTTGTTTTCTGTAGAAGAAGAAAAAGTTTCCGAAGTAAACAAGAGACAGTTCACCCAAAAATTATATATTTTTTATTCTAACCCTGTATGTGACTTTTTCTTCTGTGAAACACATAAGATGATATTTTGAGAAATGTTTAAAAAAATGTGTGCTCATACATTGGAAACAAAAGAGGGCCATTGTTGTAAGGTTACAATATACTTCAAAATATGTTCTGCAAAGGAAAAATGTCAAACAGGTTTAAAGGTTTTGAATGAATTATCCTTTAAATTACATGGAGTACAGATCCAGTATATACAGTGCTTAAAATGAATATTGCAATGTGATGTTTTAAATAATCGCAAATCTGACTGAATCCACATGGAAAAATACTTTGGGTCAACATTTAGTGTTGTAAGGCGATTTATTTACTAAATGGCCATGTCATCCCCTTCATGTAAATTTTATTTCACCATGATC